>NC_069410.1:33943339-33973509 GCF_026875155.1 Cherax quadricarinatus | reverse complement strand
GTACCCAATAAAACCCCTGATTGCCCCAAAACCCTCTTCTTATTGGTAGAACCTGGTCATATTTTTAAAAGCGGGGCCCCACATCAACTCTTAGCAAACCCGGTTGCTGGTTGGGGGGGATAGCCGTAAAAGAGGGGTGTACATGCGCCGAAAAAGGTTACTACTCTTTCATGCCACAACCCCTACCACCCTAAACCACCCCACCACCCCCCACCACCCCCACCACCCCAAAAACCACCCCCCCCCCCTACCCCACCACCCCCCCTCCACCAACCACTCAACCCCCCCCCACCCCACCCCCCACCACACCCCCCCTCCACCCCCCAAATCCCCCCCCACCCCCCCACCCTCCACCACCACCCCACCCCACCCCACCACCAAACCCCCACCCCCCCCACCACCCACCCCCACCCCACCACCACCCACCCCCCCACCCCACCACCCACCACCACCCCACCCCAAATTCCCCCACCCCACACAACCCCAACCCCCCTACCACCACCCCACCACCACCACCACTACCACCACACCACCCCCCCCCCCACCCCCCCTTTCCCCCCCACCACTACCCCCCTCCCCCCCCCCCCACCACCCCAACCCCAACCCCCCACTACCCCCACTACCACCCCCACCACACCCCACCCCACCACACCCCCCCCCCACCCCCTTCCACCACACCCCCCCCCACCCCCCCCCACCCCACCACCCCACACCAACCCCCCACCCCCCCATTCAACCCCACCACCCCCCATTCAACCCCACCCCCCCCCACCCCCCCACACCCACCCCACCACCCCACTCCACCTCCCCCCACCCCACCACCCACCCCCCACCCCCTTTCCCCACCCCCCCACCACACCCCCACCCCACCCCACCTCCACCACCCCAAAACCCCAAACACAAAACCCCCACTACCACCACCACCCCCACCACCACCCCACCCCCCCCACCACCCCCACCACCACCACCACCACACCACCATTAAACCACCCCCTTTTTAACCACCACCCCACCCACCCCCCACACCACCACCACCCACCCCACCACCACCACCACCACCACCCCCCACCACACCAACCACCACCACCACCACCACCCCCACCCACCACCCCCCCACCCCCACCACCACCCCACCACCACCACCCCCAAACCACCACCACCACCACCACCACCTCAAACCACCACCTACCACCACCACCCCCCACCACCCACCACCCCAACCCCCAAATACAACCCCCAAACCATCACCACCACCATTCCCCCCCAACCACCACCTTAAACCAAACCCCCAAAACCCCAACCCCCCCAAACACCACCCAACCCCCCAAAACACCACCATTTAACCCCCCCCAAACCCACCACCCCCAACAAACCACCACCACCAATCCCAAAAACCCCCATCACCTCTCCCAAGCCCCAACACTATTTCCCAATAAACCCCAAAATTTTTCTCAACCAACCCAAATTTACCCCTTCCCCAACCCCTCCTGCTCTTCCCTCCTCCCTTTTCTGGAAGAGAAAGATGGAGTGGAAATTAATGGAGAAATTTTGGGGAAGGGAGAGAGAGAGAGAGAGAGAGAGGAAGAGGAGAAAAGAGAGGGGAGAGAAAAGGAGAAAAAGGGGAGAGAGAGAAAATAAAGAGTTGAGAAGGGAGAGAGAGGGGAGGGAGAGAGAGAAAAGAGAGAAAAGGGAAGTGGGGGCCCTTTCCTTTCCTCCTCCTTCAAAACCCAAACCCCTCCCTCAGTCCCCAACTCCTCCTCATTTTTTTTTCCCAATTTCTTTATTTTTTCCTTCATTTTTTTTCCCCCCACATTTCTTTCTTTTTTTTCCCCTTTAAAGGGAAATTTTCGTTGCGATAATCAAAAAGTCACTAATACTAAAAACCCCGGGGAGAAGGGGGGCTTTAAATTAAGCATTTTGATATTTTACATCCCTTAACCAAAGAAAGTGAAAACAAAACCCCACTGGACTGTGAGCCCCTTTGATCAAAAGAGTCAAGCCGAAATAGATAGTCACTTGGGAAAACATAAACCCGGACGCTACTTTTAGTATTTTTTAAGTTCAGGGGGGAAAGGGGGGAATGTAAATTTTAAATATTTTTAAACATGTCAAATGTAGGCAAAAACGTGTAATCCCATAAATTTTGTTTTTCATGATGTTTCCCCACTTCACACGAAAATTTGGGTTCCCTTGGGGAGTTTTGAGCACCCTTTCATGGTTAATGCACAGCTGAAAAAAAACCACTTAGGGGTTTATATGTGCAATCGGGCCAAAAGATTTATTAGTTCATATTCCTTGCCTTACTTGTCTTTTATATCACAACATATATTTTGTAAATTTTAAAATTTCTTCCAACATGTGTGTGGGGGGTTGTGTGTGTTGTGTTTTTGTGGTGGGGTTTTTTAACCAAATGCTTTTCCACCAATATTTCCTTCCATATTTTGTTTCGTACTATTTTGTACATTTTTGCATTGTCTATGTTATGAAATTTGTATTGTATGAAAGGTAAGTATGTATGAATGAAATGTAGGTATGTATTTTAACGAATGTTGTATTACAACCCAGGACAAAAAGGGCCCTTTGAATCCTGGTGAAAAGGGGAACAAGGAGCAAAAAAACCAATTTTGAATGATTTTTAAAAATATATTTTCCTTCCCCAAGAACGATTTTTAAAAATTTACAATATGAAAACCCCATATACAGTTGGAAATGCATGTGTACAACGGTTAATCAAAGGTAAAAAAACAAACCTGGGACAGAAATGGACAACCGTTTTAAACAAAACCCAAATCTAAATGGAAAAAGACAAAGGGTGGACAAGTGAGTGGTGACCATGCCACCTCCACAATTGCCGACCCACCTTTCGTTGGCTTAAAACAGGGACTGAGGGCGATGGGGCCCCCTTATCCCCAAAACCCCTTTGTAAAAACCCCATTTGCTGGTTGGGAGGGGCCTTTCAAAGAGGGGTGTGTCATTGGGGCCGAAAAAAAAGGGGTTTCTACTCTTTTCAAAGCCCCCATATGTATGTATGTATATTAGCAAATTTTAAAAAAAAAAAAATTGAGTCAGTTTTAAAAACCAGGGGGGATTGTGCTGTAAAAGGTTTTCTTTGCCCGGGAAGAAAGCATTGCCCCGCGGCTGGGTAGCCACTGGACAAAGAAGGAACAGTAATATTCTTCCGCTAGGGTATATACAAAAAAAAGTGTCCGTTTTGTGAAAACCCTCTTTTTCTTTTCCCGTCTTTCCACAAAAATTTTTTTCCCCCTCCGGAAAGGGGGTCTGTCCCTTTTCCCAGGTGGAAAAACCAAAAAGACTTTGGGTGGACTGGCCCTTTAAAAATTCCTAACCCGAATCTTAAATTTTGGGTTTTTTGTTTGTTGAGCCGCCTCTTCCGTACATTGTCAGATTTCCCTTTTTTCGAACTGGCACGTACTTTTAAATAGAACTGACCTTTACCCTCTCAAACCCCTTTTTCTGAGCGAAATGCACACAAAACAACAACACAACCCACACACACACAAAAACAACAAAACAAAAAAAACCAAACAAAATTTCCTTAAATTTTTTTCCGGGGGCGAGAATCCAAAAAACCGGAATTTTACCCCTTTTTTTCACCTTCCCCCAAAACCCGGGAAGAATTAAAAACTTTTTAATGAGTTTAAAATTATACAAATGGGGCCCCCGATTTAAAAAATTCTTCCCCCTTTAAAACGGTCCTTTGTTACCCTAACTTTTTAAAAATCATCGAAACGGGGAAGCCTAAAAAAATTAAGGAAAAATTTACCCCAAATTTTAAAAAGGGCGCATGAAATAAAACAAACCTGCAAATCCAAGTTAAGCTGAAAAATGGAAAAATTTTCTGGGGGGTTTGGAAAAACTAAAAGGTGGTTAAAAACCCCCCAAAAGGGTTAAACGGGTCCCGTTAAATTTATCCCCTTCCCAGGTCCCTTTCAAGGCCCGAAACAAGGAAGGGAATTATTTATTTTTAAAAAGGAAGAACTTTGAATCACACAAAATTAAAAAATAGGACAAAGGGGTTCAGGGAAACCCTGAAGGATAAATATTTTCGGGAAAGGCCCGCAGGAGAAATTCCCGGGGGTTTAAATACGTACTCCAATCATTCCAAAAGGATTTTTTTAAACGAAAAGACGGAAAATAAATTTCCAATGCCAAATTTTTCCAGATTCCTAAGTGGGTAAAGGATTCTTTGATTAACCTTTCCAAAGGGTTTTGGGGAAAAAAATTCAAGTTTTTAGAAGGTCTTTTTTAAAGGGCCCAAATCATGAGGTTTGGGGGGGAAAAGAAAGCAAATTTTTTTAATTAAGGCTTACATCTCATTTTCTTTATTAAACCCCCACCATCTTTCCCACCCCTCCCTCCAAAACCCCAGAATCACTCCCCAAACCCGAACCCCCATCTTTGGCTTTTAACCCCTTTTTCTACCCCTTTTAATGGGCCCCCGTTTTGGAAACCAACCCCCCAAGGAAAGGAAATGAGAAAAGGCAAAAAGGGGTTTTAAAAAATGTCCCCGGTTTTTAGGTTAGGGTTAAAAAGGGGGTAAAAATAACCTGGGACGAACTGGAAATAGAGGGTGGGGGGTGTCGACTTTAACCAGAGGAATTTTACGGGGGCCCCAAAAAACTTTGTTTTGAACTGGGGCCATATAAAAAGGGGGGCCCCAAATTAAAATGAAGCACAAAAAAAGTTGGAAAATTTTTCAGGAAAGGTGACCAACAACGAGTGGCGAAGGCCAAAGGGAAGGAAACTTCAAATTAAACAAGACTATTCTGAACGCCTGCCTTTTTGAGGGAAAGTCAATATGTCTAACCGTCCAAAATCCTTTTAACGAAAGGCTTGGAATAAAGAAACTTTATATTCACGAAATTCTTCTAAAACTTTTTAAAAGAAAAATTTCTGAGGCCGTAAATCGGGTGAAAAATTCGAGCAAATTCGGGAGATGCCTGAGAAAAATCAATACTCAAGAGATCAGAAAAATATTTAAGAGATTAGAGAAAAAAAATCTTGAGAATGAGAAATGTATCAATGAAATGATGCTAGTTAGACTTAGGAAACACATAAACTGTTACTGCTGATATTTAAAAGAGGAAACTAAACCCTTGGTATACACTAGGCATTTTTACTTTGCCATTTCCTGGATAAGTCCTCACTCAGACAACTCATCTTAGTCTACAAAATAAGCAAAGACTGCGGCTGTGACCCCCAGCGAGTTTCTCATTTCTTGGGGTGACTTTTTCATTCTTCCCTCGGAGCGCTAAGCCAGCAGTCGCTGCTCCTGTTACCTAACGAAGGACAGACGAGTTCCAAAATTCGCTTCTACGTTGGTAAACACCACCCTATCCGGTACTGAATGCCAGCATTCAGTGGTGCCTGCCATAGAGCAGGCACCACTAGGCAAGTCACTTTGTGACTAACGACCTGTGTCAGGGGATTTATTCTGACGAACGAAATAACATTAACATTTTTTATTAGTTCCTCCAAGGACGTAAAGATGAATGTATAAATTCTCCTGTATTTCCATTATTTTATATAGCTTTGGTATGCAATTAGTACTTTCGCGATGTATCACTGGCATTATTAAAGAAAATTCATTCCATCAATTATATTCCTAACCTTGCCCCTACGCTATCCTCATCTCTCCACCTTTCCATCATTTCCCCCCACATTTTCTTCATCTCGTCCCCTCTTTTCCCTTTCTCTCCTCGCCCGGATGGTGATCAGGAAGCTACACGCGCCACATTTCCAATCGTATTATCTAAGATTGGAAGTTTCTGCCAGAGGAATAAGATCTGGATCTTTGTGATAATGCGGCGCCCTGATGAGACTGATTGTCCTACAGCCAAGGAGAAAATGTTGATAGCAAGTCACTACTGGAGCTAACGTGGTGACACTCAGGTACGTGCGTTTACACTCAGACCGCTGCTGATTGAAAAAGCTGGTCACCAAGGGAAACGTTTGCTCTGCAAATAGTATTTTCTTCCCACAGTGCTGATTGCTTCAAGAAAAACCCGCAGAAAATATTTCGATGCCAAGGAGCTCCGATTTACTTGGTTACGATCCACTGATTTATTGGTAAACAATAACGTATATAAATTTCCTTGGTGAAAAATGTGTATGTACTCCCCATACACATAAGAAAATAAGCAGATAAGACTGGAGAGCCAGAAATGTTTTGCGCTTGTTACTAGAGACTGAATAATGTAGTGTAAATGCTGGAGGAAGGAGACTTGTATGCTGAGGACAGGTGAGGTGAAGCAGTTTGGAGACGGCATCACAGGTGGGCGGGGCCCACTATTGGAAGTAAGTCTTCTACCACAACTCTAACGCTTAACTTATTGGTATGATCTACTTCCAATAATGGGCTCCGCTCACCTGTGACACCGTCTCCAAACTCTTTCACTGTGCCTGTCTCCGATATATACCGTAAACCTATACCCTCCGAAATCTGCTTTAGATTCATTAAGACTGAACACCTCCTATCTATTCAGAGGACCTGATCACATCAAACTACTGCTTCACGCCTTCCACCGTCTCCGGTAATCATTCTCTGTATTGGACTGATAAAACTACTGACCGGCTAAATGTATCCACAACAATGACACCTAAGTGTTGTACATGTGTCTTATTTATTCTATATTTTGATGAAATTGTTTATGCTGCAAGTATTGTCAGGAAGGGAAAACGTATTGTTATGTAGAGTTACTTAACAGTCTGGTAAAATATTCTTCGCCTGTTTAATTAAGGTGGAGAAAGATGCTTGGGGAAAATGATGGTAATAGAAGTTTTCATGTCTTCAGCAAGACTACTCCTTCCTGTAGATAAATTTATTATTATTATTATTATTATTATTATTATTATTATTATTATTAAAATTATTATTTTTTATTATTGTTGTTGTTGTTTCACTTCACTTCATAAACACTGAAAAGACAACGTTAAGCCAGTATGGATCACACAGCTCTGGGAGATGGAGACAGTTTCGATAAAGGAATAGATGATAAGTTAGAAGTCCCAGATCAAGAACCCTCCCGCAGCATCAAGGAACCTCCCTCCAAGAGATTTCAAGAGATTAATTTATGCATAAGGCTTGCTAAACCCTCGCTTCCTGTTATACATTACGGCAGAACCCCTGCGTACATATATATAATTTTTAATATATATATATATATATAAATATATATATATATATAATATATATATATATATATATATATATATATATAAAATATATATATATATATATATATATATATATATAATATATATATATACATGCATACATATATACATACATACATACATACATACATACATACATATTATTTTATACTTTCAGGAGATGCCTGAGTTTCTCGGACAAATCTTCGAGTGTTTGACTATAAACAGTTTTTTTACTAGCACTTCGCATATCTCCTGTATCACTGTGGTAATGACGACTCCGGCGCCTCGAATATGTAAACTTTTATGATGCTGTGAATTCCTACCATCAAGTTCGACTAGCTGGCTGCCAACGAATCATCGAAACCCCGGAGATTTGTCTTGGTCAGTACCAAGAATTTATTTTTACGCTTTTATTGTAGTTTAGATGTTCATTTAGGTCTATTCTGCTCTGGGAGAAAAATAACTTAACAGTAATTTAGCTTTCGATGCTGATCGCTCTTGTCTCACTCACTCTTGGAAAAGATATTGCTTGTAGTAGACGACTTCTGCAGTATGGTTGATTTACCTACCGAAGCAAAACCTCAACATACAAACATTACAGGAGAGACAACCTTATTATAAAGCAGCAAATATATCTATCTTCCCCCTCGTTTTAGTACGGTGAGGTTAGGTAAGATTTGTCAGGAAACAGGACATGTGTTTCCTGACGTGGGTCTTAGCCATTTGACGACCAGTCGCTGGAGCTTTTGGTCATCTGACCGAGGTCTTCCTCTGGCTTAACGGGCCACCCCTTAAAAATTTTTGGTTATGATTATAATCATTTCATACCGTAAGGCAGACGTAATAACTAGTGGGAGAAGGTTCAACCAGGTCACTCAAGAGGCATAACAATGCCACAGAAAACAGAGCCCTCAGATTTTTTTTTTGATGTTCTAAAACTTCCAAGGTTCTTATATGTATATATATATATATATATAATATATATATATATATATATATATATAAAATATATATATATATATATATATATATATATATATATATATATATATATATATATACATTATTTATTTAATATCCCATATATTAAAGTTCCTTCGAAAAAGCTCATCACTAATAATCCCTTTTACAAATGATCATAGGAAACTGCTCAAGAAGAAATTTCTGGCTTATCTGTTAATTAGAAGATATTGTAAAATATATTTGCTGATGGCTGTCTAAACAGGAGTCTACTACCAGAGGTGCATCTCCGCTTGTTGCCACTTCCGAGGTTCAGGAGTCTACTACCAGAGCTGTGTCTCCGCTTGTTGCCACCTTCCGAGGTTCAGCAGTCTGTTACCAGAGGTGCGTCTCCGCTTGTTGTCATCTTCCGAGGTTCAGGAGTCTCCTACCAGAGGGCGTCTCTGCTTGTTGCCACTTCCCGAGGTTCAGGAGTCTACTACCAGAGCTGTGTCTCCGCTTGTTGCCACCTTCCGAGGTTTAACAGACAGTAAGGACCAAGTAAGTAGCATACTGTTTGTTATAATCACCGTTGGAGTGAAGTTCCCTTAGACTCCTCTTGTTGGAGTGATACTCTGCTAGACTCTTCTTAGTGGAATGATACTCTACTAGACTCCTCTTGGTGGAGTGATAATCCACTAAACTCTTCTTGGTGGAGTGATACTCTCCTAGACTCTTCTTGGTTGAGTGATACTCTACCAGACTCCTCTTGGTGGAGAGATACTCCACTTGGTGGAGTGATACTCCACTAGACTCCTCTTGGTGGAATGATACTCCTCTAGACCCCACTTGGTGGAGTGATACTCCACTAGACTCCACTTGGTGGAGTGATACTCCACTAAACTCCTCTTAGTGGAGTGATACTCAACTAAACTCCTCTTAGTGGAGTGATACTCCACTAGACTCACTTGGTGGAGTGCTACTCCACTAGACTCCACTTGGTGGAGTGATACTCCCTTAGACTCCACTTGGTGGAGTGATAATCCACTAGACTCCAATTGGGGGAGTGATACTCCACTAGACTCCAATTGGGGGAGTGATACTCCACTAGACTCCAATTGGGGGAGTGATACTCCACTAGACTCCACTTGTTCACAGAACTGTTAAGTAACATTATATTACTGCAATACAGTGTTGCTAAATTAATTTACAACGTTTTAGTAAATTGACATTGACACTGCGCTAGTTATAACGCATTATTTTTCAATTAATATTATGAACTGTAAAGTTTATTATAAAAGTTAGGACTGATGCTGTTCCCACTTACAACGTTTATATGATAGCAAATTATTTTTAAAATTTTAAATTAGTATCACCTGTAACGCCCATCTATTAAAGCAAATTTTATGTCAGTTGGAAAACTTGTGGTATTTTTTCTCTTTCGGCAAATTAGAATTGTGGAATATAGGGGGGGGGGGTAAGCCTCGCCCTTATAATATATGTTCCACTAAATGAATTTTGGTAGATTTTAAAAAAAATTACGATCTCACCTACAGTCATACACACATACACCATTTAAGACAATTTACCTACAGTCATACACACATAATACAAGACAACTTACCTACAGTCATACACACATAATACAAGACAACTTACCTACAGTCATACACACATACACCATACAAGACAACTTACCTACAGTCATACACACATACACCATACAAGACAACTTACCTACAGTCATACACACATACACCATACAAGACAACTTACCTACAGTCATACACACATACACCATACAAGACAACTTACCTACAGTCATACACACATACACCATACAAGACAACTTACCTACAGTCATACACACATACACCATACAAGACAACTTACGTACAGTCATACACACAAACACCATGACTTCGGGTGAAAAATGTATCAGGATCTTTGCATACAGTGGTACTTGTCCAAGTGGACCTTTGCTCGTAACAGTTGAGTAGCCTTGCTCTAGAAGGTTTTACATTTCAACTTTAAAACTAATGTGCAATATTTAACGAGAGTCCTAAACCTGGATCTAATTAGACATCCAACTTATGCAGCTCTTCGGCTATGATTACATAATTATAGAATTTACCAAAGTGCCATGAAAGGATTTTTTTAAGTCACGTACGATATACTCAACGTAGTGTAATATAAGAATAAATCAAGTTCCATAATTTGATTACTTACTTCAAAGGCTTGAGTTGACAAAAATGTTAGTCAACATTCTGTAAAGATTTCGTTTTTGAAATTTAAGCTGCTTCCTGGATTAATCAACAGGCAAGTCTCAGACTAGGATGTCTGGGAAAAAATGAACGTGATTAATAACGAAAATAAAAGTGTATTAAATTCTTACTGCATAAACATATTTGTTTGTGTGTGTTACGTGGATAATATGAAAAGAAAGAAGAAACATACACAGTAGATTTCATCAGGTAATATGCCTTCATTAATGAATTTGAAAGTCTGAGTCCAGTTAAGTAATAATAATTAGTATACTCAATAGATAGCCTTGTCGGTACGGTGAAGGTCTCGCTTTTGTGAGGTCTCCCGATCGATCCCCAGTACTTCTTACTCACGAAGACAAAGACACATGCACCACAACAAGCCTTGATTGGGGAAATGATTCGCTCTTTTTTAAAGGAGAACATTTTTTCTAGTCATCTTGACGTGAAAATCTCCTTTCGAGCTGAATGTCGTATCAGTAAAACTTCTACTCATTTGTCAGTCTTTTATTCCCTTTGGCACTATGCTTTTCATCCCTCCTCTTTACACACTTCGTTACTTTCACAGTATTGTGACATTCTCATTTAATTTAGTTAAGAAAAAATTTTTTTTATACATCTAACCTAAAATTTCAGGGTGAAATTTTGCTTTAAAGCAAAAAATATTAAACTTATTTAAAAAGGAAATACCCCTTCCCCCCACACGTCGAACTAGCACAAAACTGAATTACCAAAGCGACAGCAATTTTGATTAAGTTAAGCAACTTTATTTCTTCCTTTGATATCACCGAGGCATAAAGTGAAGTTAAGAAAGTGAAGAATGTCAGGGCGTTTTCCCTTGTGATTCAAAAGTTGCCGTCAATCTTTTGTTGCGTGGCCCAGATATAATCCAATCAAGAGTGAGAGTGAGCGTCTGAGCAGGACTGTGGCCCATACCTTGGGTGGCCCATCTTGTGGCCCAACCTGTAGTCCACACTTAAAGTGGCCGAACATGTGGCCACACACCTGAGTCAACACTTAGGGTGACCAATCTTGTGGCAACACTCGTGGAATATCTCACCTTGTGGCCCCACATACAGTGGACCCATCATCGTTACACACCATCGGTAACCATCTTATGGTCCACATCTGGAGAGGCCAAATTTGTGATCTAATCCAAATGTATCCGTGTGCAATAGCCACTACTCATTAAACTACCTGAAGACTGAAATATTTCATGAAAATTTATAAACACGAGGTGAAAGACAATAACAGAAAAATAAAGAAGAAAACCTGGGTATAGTAGCCCCCTACCTTATTATATTAAAAGATTATCTTCATTATTTTTTTTAGTTTAAAATTAATTTAGTGTTATTTGAATACCAAAATATGAGTGGACAATTGGTAGGTTGCAGTACTGTTCAAGCCTAGTTAGAGTTTGATGTTGAACTACGAGTGTCTTGGTGGTAGGGGCAACTAGTGTACAAGCGGGAATAAAGCCAAAAGATGCAATTTTAATATATCTCAGAGACTTAGTAAATCTCACTCCTGAGTGAAACTTCGTCTCAAATATAACGCTTGCTTTGCCTGACAGACGTGTCTTCATATCTACTAATGATTTAATAATACAAAATACTGTTCACAAAAAGTTTCCGTGTATGAAGTATTAGCTGTATGACAGAAAATGCCAAATAAAGTATTGCAAATAATTTAACACTTTAAATATTACTACATAACTCAAGTAGATGCATTTACACCAGAGAGAGAACAATCGTCGCGTCAGACACGCAACCATTTTCTTCATTCCAAATAGAAAATCTCTCAAAGACCTGATATTCTAGAGTTACTTCAGGTTACTTAAATATCGCTCTGTATTATTCGTTCTATGAAAAACCTTTTAGCTAACCAGCACATCCAACCGCATTGATCTTTATCAATATTAATTAGATTTCTTGATCAATATTCATTGTGCCTTTTTTCTTCCCTGGCTGTCAGAAATTATATCCTTTTTTCTCTTCTGGTTGTCAGAAGTCATATTTTTGATCGACATTCATTGGGCCTTTTTTACTTCCTTGGATGTCAGAAGCCACAACCTCCGTCCATTTTTCATTCCCCCCCCCCCCCAAGATTCTCATAAATAATAAAGATGTCTTACATTACAAGAATTTTGTTTCTCTTATTTTACACCATAAATTACCAAGGCAGCTCACAGGAATCTGATCAATAATTTGCACAGTGGGCATTTCTGTTATTCACTGCTAGGCACGCTGATAAATGTCGAGAAATACAGCGAACAAAAAAAAATTGCTATTCGTCAAGGTTTATAGTTGGCTATTGGGGATTTTTCTTTTTATATGCAAGACGTGGACAGCAAGTATACAGCTGATTCTCGCAGTATCTTGCAACTGTTCTTTTCGAAATCTTTGAAGCAGGAAAGCAAAGTAATTTTTTCCTTCAGAATCTATCGTATAGATTCTCACCTGATCTCACTTTCCGTGCAGTATACAAGCATGATGCCGTGTCGGTATCATGCTGTTTCTCACCTGTCTTCACTTTCAGTGCAGTGTAAGTTGTCCTGTCCGGTCTATAATATTCTGTATGTGTTCTCATGATGTCTGCTAAGAAAGTGATTTGCTTAACATCTTACCATTTAGGGGCTACTGAAATTTTGGGCAATTGTGATGAAAGTGATTACTAAACCACATTCTAGGGAATTTCTTCTGCATTTGTCACCTGTGTTGATAATAAGTTTAGTTTCTGTCTGGCTCACAAGATGGATATGGATGTTCCGATGAATGATACATACATTATTATTGTGATATGTTCTGCTTGCCTAACTGAAAGGGAGTAAATCCCAATATTCTCTTCGTTTCCACAGTTATGTTTTCTCCGGGGTTTACTGAATTTTTTAAAAGCATCTGATATACTTTTAAGAGGCTGCCAGATTTATGTTGTCCAGAGTTTTTTTTTTTTATACATTTATAATTTTAGTATTTTCGTGGGGAGTGTAGTAGACACTGTTTTCACTGAGTGTAAGTGATGTATGGAGGTGTGTAGATGGGCAGGTGAACATCTGGTAAAGAGTTTAGAGTGTGGCAATATCATGTTCAAACATATGTGCAATATACCAGGGAAAGAAACATTTATATAAACTGGATTAGTTGCATCTGACCGTGTTGTTGCAAGTGTTTAGGATAAATCACTTAAAAATGATAGGAGGATGTTAATTACCTGATAATGTAAATTTGAGGGATTATAAATGAAAAAGTAATTGGAGAGGATTTTAATTTTTTAATATATTAATTTTATTAGTTCTCTGTTAAAGACTGATCACAACTATCATTCTAATTAAATCATTTAATGACCGTAACGTTGTGTTTACAGTTATTGATCTTTATTGGTTGTATGTACTTAATTACTCATTACTCATTATTTTAAGCTTTTTATTGATCTGGTGGCAGTTGTTGATAATCACTTCAATAATTCACTGAAAGATTACTGACAGATTATTTATTTATTGATTATTAATCATTAACCATTTATTTATTGTTACAAACTTTCTCTGTTATGTTTCATGAAATTCTTTTAGAACATTGCTGACACTGATCAACTCCTTCATAGTGACAGATGTCATGACAACCATGTTATTGCTGCTCTTATATGACACTCTGGGAGATTAGTAAGGAAGGTAATGCACATTGTCTTCAAACAATACACATTGTCTTCAAACAATACACATTGTCTTCAAACAATGCACATTGTCTTTAGGCAATACACATTGTCTTCAGACAGTACACATTGTCTTTAGGCAATATACATTGTTTTCAAACAATACACATTGTCTTCAAACAATGCACATTGTCTTTAGGCAATACACATTGTCTTCAGACAGTACACATTGTCTTTAGGCAATACACATTGTTTTCAAACAATACACATTGTCTTCAAACAATGCAAATTGTCTTTAGGCAATACACATTGTCTTCAAACAGTACACATTGTCTTCAACCAATTCACATAGTCTTCAAACAATCCAGGCACAAATAACTTTGTTAGTTGCATCATGTTCGACATTGCTTCAACTTAGGAATGTTTTGTACCTCTGCATCAATTAAATTTTGGTTGTGTTACATAAGATTAAACAATGTTATTCGAATGCACTGTAAATGAAGCAGTGTACATTCATAAATAACTGCTAACAATCAAATTACTTGAGTGGATGGATAAAGTCTGGCACTGTCGTAGATATAAAGAACACGTTCTTCGTGTACGCTGTTCGGTGTCGCTTATGACAAATTTTATTCAATCAGTCAGTCCATTCTCTTAAAAAAAAAAACAGTCAGTATTTTACTGTTGCTATGCAGCCCGTCCTCTAAATAACTGTTGGTATTTCGCTGTTGCTAAGACAGTCGAAAGTGTGACGTCTCACAGCCCTTAAACAGTGACTATGTGTGTATTTTCCAGACATTGAAGTACATTATAACTGGATATTTTTCATTAAAACATTACTGCACCGCCAACTTCCCTCTAGCGATGATATCCACGGACTCCTGGTTTTAATCTCCTTCCTTAATACCTTCTATTATTCTAAAAATTGTCTGGCTCGATGGAAACAGCTGCACGATCAAGAATTCGCCTCGAAAGAAAACAATTCCACACGGAAGAAACTATTAAACTTGTTTCTTTTCACTAACTAAATTGAGGGAAGACTCAACAAGCTTGCAACAGTATTACTTTGCACAGCTTTCGTGTGTGTGTGTGTGTGTGTACTCACCTATTTGTGGTTGCAGGGGTCGATTCTTAGCTCCTGGCCCCGCCTCTTCAACGGTTGCTACTGGGCCCTCTCTCTCCCCGCTCCATGAGCTTTATCAAACCTCGTCTTAAAACTGTGTATGGTTCCTGCCTCCACTACGTCATTTTCTAGGCTATTCCACTGCCTGACAACTCTATGACTGAAAAAATACTTCCTAATATCTCTCTTACTCATTTGTGTCTTCAACTTCCAATTGTGGCCTCTTGTTTCTGTGTCCCCTCCCTGGAACATCCTGCCTTTGTCCACCTTGTCTATTCCACGCAGTATTTTATATGTCGTTATCATGTCTCCCCTGACCCTCCTGTCCTCCAGTGTCGTCAGGCCGATTTCCCTTAATCTTTCTTCACAGGACATTCCCCTTAGCTCTGGAACTAACTTTGTCGCAAACCTTTGTACTTTCTCTAGTTTCTTGACGTGCTTTATCAAGTGCGGGTTCCAAACAGTATGGGCCTGACATACACGGTGTACAGTGTCTTGAATGATTCCTTACTAAGGTATCGGAATGCTGTTCTCAGGTTTGCCAGGCGCCCATATGCTGCAGCAGTTATCTGATTGATGTGTGCTTCCGGAGACATGCTCGGTGTTATACTCACCCCAAGATCTTTCTCCTTGAGTGAGGTTTGCAGTCTTTGGCCACCTAGCCTATACTCTGTCTGTGGTCTTCTGTGCCCTTCCCCTATCTTCATGACTTTGCATTTGGCAGGATTAAATTCGAGAAGCTATTTGCTGGACCAGGTGTCCAGCCTGTCCAGGTCTCTTTGAAGTCCTGCCTGGTCCTCATCAGATTTAATTCTCCTCATTAACTTCACATCATCTGCAAACAGGGACACTTCAGAGTCTATTCCTTCCATCATGTCGTTCGCATATATCAAAAATAGCACTGGAGCTAGAACTGTGTGTGGGTGTGTGGGTGTGTGTGTGTGTGTGTGTGTGTATTTGTGTGTGTGTGTGTGTGTGTGTGTGTGTGTGTGTGTGTGTGTGTGTGTGTGTGTGTGTGTGTGTGTGTGTGTGTGTGTGAGCCACTCAACAAACAAGTATTTTCGGTTGCTTCACAACTCAGCTTCGTGACCTCCGCAGGATTACCAACACACACTTGTTATCTTCCTATATACACTTTCCTCTTTTCCTCTACCTCTCATTTTCCTAACTTTTCACTTTCTCATTATTCAGTCTCCTTCAGCACCAAGTTGTTATACCTTTATTATGTGTGCGTGCTTGTATGTGTGTACTCACCTATATATACTCACCTATTTGTGGTTGCAGGGGTCGATACGCAGCTCCTGGCCCCGCCTCTTCACTGATCGCTATTAGGTCCACTCTCTCCCTGTTCCATGAGCTTTATCATACCTCGTCTTTAAACTATGTATGGTTCCTGCCTCCACTACGTCACTTGCCAGACTATTCCGCTTCCTAACAACTCTGTGACTAAAGAAATACTTCCTAACATCTCTTTGACTCATCTAAGTCTTCAGCTTCCAATTGTTTCTGTGTCCTATCTCTAGAACATCCTGTCTTTGTCCAAATTGTCAATTCCACGCAGTATTTTGTATATCGTTATCATGGCTCCCCTAACCCTCCTGTCCTCCAGTGTCATCAGGCCAATTTCCCTTAACCTTTCTTCGTAGGATATTCCCCTTAGCTCTGGAACTAGCCTTGTTGCGAACCTTTGCACTTTCTCTAATTTCTTGACGTGCTTGACCAGGTGCGGATTCCCAACTGGTGCTGCATTCTCCAGTATTAGGCCTGTGTGTGTGCGTGCTTGCCTACATGCTTGTGCGTGCGTGTGTTCCTTGCTTATCTGCCTGCTCGCGTGCGTGTGATATTTTGTGTGTAAGCCAAACATCATGAGTGTCTTCAGCCAGAGAGAAAAATTGTTGTTGCTTAATGGACATAAGCAATGTTGACCTCAACACACAGTGAAGACATCCTATCCTTCACTCCCAAGCAGCGTGTCTACTACGACGTCTACAGTGCCATATATAGCCACGTCTACAGTGATATCAGCAGTGACGTCTACAGTAACATCTGCAGCCACATCTAAACTGACGTCTACAGCGGCGTCTACAGTGACGTCTACAGTGACTTTAAAGGTCGGCATCAAAAACTTCCTTTCCAGCACTAAGCTCTCCACTATGACCATAATTTTAAAAGGGGTGGATCGGTAAGCCAGCGGAAGGCTTCGGTCAGATGACCAAAGGTACACACACACACACACACACACACACAGACCTGTGTCACTGACGTGTTTAGTATGCAAAGTCATGGAGAAGATCATCAGGAGGAGAATGGTGGAGCACCTAGAAAGACAAGCTTATAAACGACAACCAGCACGGTTTCAGGGAAGGAAAATCCTGTGTCATAAACCTACTGGAGTTTTATGACAAGGTAACAGAAGACACGAGAGAGATGGGTGGACAGACTGCATTTTCTTGGACTAAAAAAAGGCCTTCGACACAGTTCCTCACAAGAGGTTAATGCAGAAGCCAGAGGATCAGGCACGCATAACAGGAAAGACACTGCAATGGATCAGAGAATATCTGACAGGGAGGCAACAAAGAGTCAGGTACGTGAGGAGGTGTCAGAGTGGGCGTCTGTGACGAGTGGGGTTCCACAGAGGTCAGTCCTAGGGCCTGTGCTGTTTTTGGTATATGTAAATGACATAACGGAAAGGATAGATTCAGAAATGTCCTTGTTTGCAGATGATGTGAAGTTAATGAGGAGAATTAAATCGATCGAGAATCAGGCAGGGCTACAAAGAGACCTGGGCAAGCTACAAGCCTGGTCCAGCAACTGGCTCCTTGAATTTAACACCGCAAAATGCAAAGTCATGAAGATCGGAGAAGGGCAAAGAAGACCGCAGGCAGATTATAGTCTAGGTGGGCAAAGAGTGCAACTCTCACTCAAGGAAAAAGATCATTGGGTGAGTATAATACCGAGCACATCTCCTGAGGCGCACATCAGTCAGATAACTGCTGCAGCATACGGGCGTCTGGCAAACCTAAGAATAGCGTTCCGATACCTTAGTAAGGATTCGTTCAAGACTGTACACCATGTACGTCAAGCCCATATTGGAGTATGCAGTACCAGTTTGGAATCCACACCTGATCAAGCACGTCACGAAATTAGAGAAAATGCAAAGGTTTGCAACAAGACTAGTCCCAGAGCTATGGGAAATGTCCTACGAAGAAAGGTTAAAGGAAATCAGCCTGAGGACACTGGAGGACAGGAGGGTCAGGGGGGACATGATAACGACATATAAAATACTGCGAGGAATTGACAAGGTGGACAAAGACAGGATATTCCAGAGATGGGACACAAAAACAAGGGGTCCCAGTTGGAAACTGAAGACTCCTATGAGTCATAGGGATGTTAGGAAGTATTTCTTCAGTCATAGAGTTGTCAGGAAATGGAATTGCCTAGAAAGTGACATAAGACGAGTTTTGATAAAGTTCATGGAGCAGGGAGAGAGGACCTAGTAGCAATCAGTGAAGAGGCGGGCCCAGGAGCAATGAATCGACCCCTGCAACTACAAATAGGTGAGTACACCCGTTTTTTCTAACATATCTTTTGAACGAAGGTTTTTGACGCATGTTTTCTCAAAGCATTTTCACAAACTGTTTTATATCGTATGTTTTATAGCGCAGGTTTTGTAAAAAATAAAATCATACGTTTTAAACGTATATTTTAAACGTATGCTAATTTCCTCTTCTAAGCTCCACTAAGATTTAATTTCCTTCTAATAGATATAGAAAATTACGAAGATGACTCCAGCAACTATCACTGAGGAAGGAACTCCAATATCTGACTCATGGAACCTGGAATGCCAAGTCTGGTCCAGTCAGAACTCCTGAATGACCTGCAACTGCCCAGAGCCGCTTGTTAGCCTTAATTACCTCTGTGTGGGTGAGAATACTGTCAGTACACATAAACCATAACTTGTGGTTTGTGTACTCTTTGATGGAGGGTTTATTGTCCCTGAGGTGTATATCTGCGTGTGTGTGTGTGTGTGTGTGTGTGTGTGTGTGTGTGTGTGTGTGGTGTGTGTGTGTGTACTCGCCTAATTGTAGTTGCAGGGGTCGATACTCAGCTCCTGGCTCCGCCTCTTCACATTTAGCGTTTCTTTTTGATTATAATTATAATTATAAATCTGCCTCTTCACTGGTCGCTACTAGGTCCTCTCTCTCCCTGCTCCGTGAGCCTTATCATACCTCGTCTTAAAACTATGTATGGTTCCTGTCTCCATTACTTCACTTTCCAGACTATTCCTCTTCCTGACAACTCTATGACTCTGTCATACCTCTTCTTAAATCTATAAATGAAGCCTGACACCTGTAAAGGGTTAAATTATAGTCCCTTTGAAGAGGTCACCTGTAATTTTTTGATTTTCGAATCATTCTAAAATGTCATATATATTGTATCACGCCGTCTTAAGGATGATTAAAATGTGAAACTATCTGAATGAAGATGTAATAGAAGCAGAGTCTAAGCATTGTTTAAAGAATATTATAGTTTCCAAGATGACAGTTTCATGAGTAGTCGAGAGGCAGGACCAGGAACCGAGACTAGACCCTCGCGCTATCAAACAGGTGAGTACAGTATCCGAGAGCGTTAAAGTTCACTCTCAATTGTTTTACGTCAAGCCTTTAAAAAATATAAGAAAGATTTCTTCCTGTGTGAGGTCATTTCGCACAGGCAGGAAAAAAAATCTCGTAGGATTAGGTCTTGATTAGCGGAAGGCGAGACCAGGTGGAGGGAGGCCGGTGCTGTGGTCCGCCTGAGGCACTGACACTAAAATGGAAAACTAACAAGACCAGCCCAGCCAGTTGATGAGGCGGCCGGAGCAAGAGCGTGTTATACAACCAGGTCCCACTGGTGCCCTACTGCTGTTATAACCGAGTGTTACATTTACACACACACACTCACACACACACACACACACACACACACACACACACACACACACACACACACACACACACACACATACTCTCTCTCTCTCTCTCTCTCACACACACACACACTCACACGACCCTCTAAGTATATATCCTGTGTTGCATAGACGTATGGCCAGAGCTTAGACACTGGAGCAGAAGTTTATACAACACTTGGAGTTGACGTCACGGGTGAGTGTGACTCATTAGTGGAGTCAAACGTAAAAATGGTAGTAAATACTTTGGTCGGTGAAACATTTTTGGTATTCAGCGAAGAGGCAGGGCCAGAAGCTATGAATCGACCCTTGCAACCGCAACTAGGTGAGTACACACACACACACACAGGTCAAATATCTTATCGACAAGTGCCATTGACAAAATGGTAACTAACACATACATACATACATACATACATACATACATACATACATACATACATACATACATACATACATACATACATACATACATACATACACACATACATACACACATACAAAGACACCCAAATATATACATATACATGCACACACACACACAAACACACACGCGCGCACAAACGCAAGAACCCACATATTCCATCCCTCTCTCACTATAACAAGTAATCTGTATTGTCATGATGCCATACAATACTCACGAATGAAACATAGCAGTGAGACAGCAGCTTCACAACGATGTCTCTTCATGCAGTACATAGACCCAGTATTTTCCTGCAGCTTTGATTAAGAGACTCAGTGATGCCATTACCGCAGCGGAATTAGCTGAGGCAGGAAGCCCTGACCACCTCATTACGACCTTCACCTTCCACCCCAGGCTAAAAACAAACAATGGTAGCAGCTAAGCTCAGTGTGACTGGTTAATGGTTCAGGTCGGACCGAAACGTCGTCATAAGTTTGAGTCTCCTGTGTGCTTTTGTGTATTCTTCCAGTCACAGTATTGTTGCACTTGCAATGGTCGAGCGCAAGCTCCTGGTCCCGCTTCTTAACCAACACCTGACCGACGCAGTTGGGTTTGATCATCTTGAGATGAATAAGTTATGATCTTTTCTTCAAGGGTGGCCTTGATGCAGGTAAAGGATTCTTGAGCCGAGGAATTGCAGCTGCTTTCAACTTCCTCGGATCAAGTGTGATTATCTCCTCTTCTCCAGTTCCAATATGAGCCATATGTGTTCAGTGCTTCCCTATGAAATAAGTAAGAGGAGTATACACATATACATACAAGCATGGTTTAGAAAGACACGTAAGCAAACACTATAACATATTTATTAGAAAAATGTGGCGATGTTGCCACGAATACTCGCCGGGCACTTGCTATGAGTAACATCAACGTTTCCACCATAAACACATCATCTATCAAAGACCTCACTACGAAACGCAGCCCCACACCTCTAACTTCTACAGCAGGCGTCTACACTATCCCTTGTGGGTTCTGTCCCAAGAAATATGTAGGTGAGACAGGCAGAGATCTTGCAGTCCGCCTGAATGAGCATCGAAATGCCTCTAACAGAGACGATGTAAGGTACGCCTGTGTCCTCCACAGAGACTCCACGGGGCATTTGATGAACTGGAACGAGACACAACTCGTTCTCACCGAACCAGACCTCAGACGCCGACGGTGCCTAGAAGCCTCACTAATCGCCGTCACCGACACTATAGAACGCAACACTGGAAACTGCAAAAATTCAAAAACATTGGCATACATGATACTTAAGCAGCACCAACCCAACAACACAGGAGTCACATGATTTCATCGTCTACCCGTCCTCATCATAGGTAGAGGTTGGAAATAAATGGTATAAAATACCGACACAATGGCAATATAAACACAAATGCAGTATAATGTGATCCTTTATTGACTACGTTTCGCCCACACAGTGGGCTTTTTCAAGTCACAAACAGAACTACCTGGGGTGGAAGGAACGCGAGTATTTATAGTCCGGCTGAAGTCAGGTGAAGAATGCTGCATCTGATGATGTACCGAGTGGGGTTATAGAGTCTAAAAACTTGGGTAGCTTGGAAAGGAGATTGGATAAGTTTGTGAGCAGACCTTCTACAGTGTTCTTATGTGGGATAGCGATGAAGAAGTTTCTTGACAAGTGGTTCAGCTATGTTATAGAAGCCACTATTCTGGTTGAAGTTGTCGGATATAGAAATAAGTGATGATTCCAGGATTCTTCGGTATTGAGTGTTGTCTTCTGTGGCGATAAGTCTTGAGTTTCTGTAGTTTATCAAGTGGTTGTGTGAATTACGGTGTTGTACGCAGGCATTCCTTGTGTCGTCAGACCTGCTTGCGTATTGGTGTTCTGAAATACGTGTTTGGAGGTCCCTTGATGTTTCGCCCACGTATAACTACCCCAGGTAGTTCTGTTTGACTTGAAAAAGCCCACTGTGTGGGCGAAACGTAGTCAATAAAGGATCACATTATACTGCATTTGTGTTTATATTGCCATAGGTAGAGGTTGTTTTGATAAGGACCTGCCTCGCATGGACCAGTAGGACTTCTACAGTGTTCCTCCATTCTTATGTTCTTATGACATTCCTCAGGTCACGTGCGTCACATCTCACTCTCCGCCTATATATATAATGTCTTTCTACCTCTGTATGTTAGAAGTGATCAAGGTCCCAGGACCGATACGTTTTCTAATAAATATGTTATAGTGTTTGCTTACGTGTCTTTCTAAACCAACTTGTCGGTATTTATTACCAAGGTTTATACCACATACAAGCATGCATACATACATACATATATTGTGGAGAAATTTTCTCCTGGAGGGGGGTATCAGCCCCTTTTAGTCCTTTTCAGCCCTTTCAGCCCTCTCAGGAGTCTTGTACGCAACAAAAGATATTCAATCTCCAGAAGTAAGGCATATGCTAACTCAGATCAGTTAAGAAGAGGCAGGAAACGTTAATTACATGTGACACAAGAGAAGTATTCTGGAGTATGTAAATAAGAGATGTATATAACATGATTTTTTTAAAACTTAAGCGTGGATAAATTATTCGTCTGTGCTCGCTTGAAACGTTAACAAGAACTTAAGTATAATGGGGAGGGGGGGGGTGAATAATAAGATGTTCTCAACGGTACTCAGATTTCAGATGAATGGTTCAGAGAATCGACAAGTTGATAAATTAGACACATGTGCAACACTTGGGTATCATTAATGAGGAAACATTTCGCCACAGAGTGGCTTCATCAGTCCATACAAAGGAGAATGATGAAGAACAAGAGGAGTTTGAGGTAATCAATCCCTCAGCCTTGAGTCGATGTGATCAATCCATCAATCGTGAAAAGAATACAGCATATGTGCGAAGTAGAGGCTTATATACTGTAGGCGGGAGAGGTGCAGCAGTCGTAGGTGGTATCACATTTGTCCAATGTGGAAGCAGGTCATGCCCAAGGGTTAGGCAAATGAAGAATTCCCTGTATTAAGATCCCAAGATGGTGCTGTGTCAGACAGGAATGTAGATGAATGTAGATGAATGGTTCAGAGAACCGACAAATTGATTACCACAAACTCCTCCTGTTCTTCACCATCCTCCTTTGCATGGACTGATGAAGCCACTGTGTGGCGAAACGTTTCCTCATTAATGATACCCAAGTGTTGCACATGTGACTAATTTATCAATCAGATTTCAGATTTAAATTGCCACGAAAATATGGAGAAGAGAAAACAGTAATCGATTTTTTGCATGTTTTCTCTCGACAACCAGCGCTCTAATAGCTGAAACATACACACGTAGCTCCTTCCAGTTTATCTTTGATGTCTCAGTACACTGACACTGTTACTGACACTGACACTGACACTGACACTGACACTGATACTGAAGGGTCTTGTGCAAGGTCCCCACTCTAGTTGGGTTCACGAAGAGGACCATAAAAACAAATTGAAACTATCCTCGCATTTAGTGACATCTGCAGACATCACTTGTACAAGACAGGTTTGCCGTTCTTCCCTCTGTAAGTTCCATGGCTCAGTGGTAAGCGAAATGAACACGTACACTCGAAGCCACGGGTTTCACCCCATCGTAGGTCTCATTGTCGCGGTGAAGCTTCGGGAGATGTGAGGGGAATTTCCAGTTAATCTCGGTGTTGCGATGTACTTTCATAATGCAAATTTATCTATTACATGATGTTATAGCTGTTATATTTATATGTTAAAATTTGTTTGTTGTAGGATTAACACTGCTTCGTGGGTTCTCTTATGTGTGGGTATCGTCTTTGTTAGTATGTGGATTTCAGCAGAGTTTACTTTATACCTGTTATAAGGGTTAATGGTTTTGGTGGAGAGAGGTTTTAACAGCAATAGTGGTAGTAGAAGTAGAAGTTGTAGTAGAAGTAGCAGAAGAAGTAGTGAAAGTATTATCATTATTAGTAGTAGAACTAGTAGCAGCAGTAGTGTTAGCAGGGGACATTAGTAGCGGTAGGAATGCTAGTAATGACAGTGGTAACAGTAGAACCAGGTAGAGGTAGCAGCTGCAAAAGTAGCCACAGCGGCAATAACAGTAGCAACAACGGCAGTAATAGCAACGAAATCAGTAGAAGCAGTTGAAGTAGCAGTGATAGTAATAATGTTAGTAGTAACAGTGGCAATAATCGTAGTGGTAGTAGTAGAAGTGGTCGTAGTAGCATTAGTAGTAGTTGCACTGGTAGTAGTAGCATTGACAGTAGTAGCATTGGTAGTAGTAGTAGCATGGGTAGTAGTAGGGGTGGAGTAGTAGTGCGGGAGACAGATGAGACCAGTATGAGAATCTTAGAATTTCTATCATGGCCAGAAATTGTTGTCAAGTGTACATATTATTCCGCCTCGTTAAAGACTGCGACATACATATATTCCGTTGTCTGTTTTACCTCTCCACAGGGTTATGTACCAGTGACCTGTGGCAATACATTCAAATAACAGTGAAATTAATAACAGCTGGATGTAATTGCACAAGTGCGAGGTGATCGCTGTATTATCATCAATCGTTATGTAACGGCATCATCAATCGACACATTAATTTAGCTTGTTTATTATAGTCGCAGATTTTTTCGCTCTTTGAAAATCCACATATATTATAAAATCTCAATTGCTTCTAACACGATTTTCAGTCTACTCAAGGTTTGATGGCAAGACGCCAGAGTAAAGTAAGCATTATTGGATATATGTTGACAGTCTCCCAGATTGTCTCCACTCATACCTAGGCTTCACCTCTAAGTGTTGTGGTACTGGTGATGTGTGTCGTTATTACGACGGTGCTCCGCGGAGGACGACTTAATTGCGTTGAGGCGCAGTGACTTATTTAATGTGCTGGAACATGAGGACATTATTGTGTTGCTGCTGAGTGGTGGTGTTTTTGTGTTGGAGTTGTGTGCCCCTCTTGCTGAGTGGCGCTATTGCATTTGTGAAGAGTTACTAAATTGCGTTGGTGCTGAGGGATTTTATTAACATTTTTGCTGAATGATTTTATTAACGTTAACGATGAATGATTATATTAACGTTGGCGGTGAATGATTATATTAACGTTGACTATGACTGTATTAACGTTGGCGCTGAATGATTACATTAACGTTGGCGCTGAATGATTTTATTAACTTTGACGCTGAATGATTATATTAACGTTGGCACTGAATGATTATGTTAACGCTGGCGATGAATGATTATATTAACGTTGGCGCTTAATGATTACAGTGACGTTGGCGCTGAATGATTTTATTAACGTTGGTGATGAATGATTATATTATCATTGGTGATGAATGATTATATTAACGTTGGAAATGAATTTTATATTAACATTGGCGCTGAATGATTATATTAACGTTGGCGATGAATGATTACATTAACGTTGACGATGAATGATTATATTAACGTTGTTGATAAATGATTATATTAACGTTAGGGCTGGATTACGTTAATATGTTAGTTCTGAATTATATTGTTGAGGCCAGACAATATCTCTCCGTGAGATGTGGAAAGCAACAAATGTAGTCCCAGTTTTTAAGAAAGGAGACAGACACGCAACGTTAAACTACCGACCAGTGTCACTGACATGCATAGTATACATAGTGCTGGCACACCTAGAAATCAATGAGTTCATTCCCGACAACCAGCACGGCAGTAAGGCAAGAGAGAGAGAGAGAGAGAGAGAGAGAGAGAGAGAGAGAGAGAGAGAGAGAGAGAGAGAGAGAGAGAGAGAGAGAGAGAGAGAGAGAGTGGGTAGACTGTGTTTTCTTGGACTGTAGGAAGGCTTTTGACACAGTTCCACACAAGAGATTAGTGCAAAAGCTGGAGAACCTGGCAGGTATAACAGGTAAAGCACTGCAATGGATCAGAGAATACCTGACAGGAAACAACGAGTCATGGTACGTGACGAGGTGTCAGAGTGGGAGCCTGTGACGAACGGGGTTCCTCAGAGGTCAGTCCAGGGACTGGTGCTGTTTTTGGTATATGTGAATTACATGACCGAAGGGATAGACTCAGAAGTGTTCCTGTTTGCAGATGATGTGAAGTTAATGAGAGGAATTAAATCGGATGAGGATCAGGAAGGACTACAAAGAGACATGCACTGGCTGCAAGCCTTGTCCAGCAACTGGCTCCTAGAGTTTAACCCCCACCAAGTTCAAAATCATGAAGATCAGGGAATGGCAAAGAAGACCACAGACAAAGTACAGACAAAGATGTTCTGTTGCTCTCATCATATTCTTCTCTTGGCCTTCTGCTATTCTGTGGTGGGTTGTACATCATTGCAATCACTACATTGGACCCCCAGTCTGAAGTGTTCCTACTATGTAGTCCCTTGCTTCCATTCTGTTCATTCCTTCCATTTCCTCAAGTCTCTAGTGGTTTTTGATACCCAGTGCAACTCCTCCTACCCCTCCGCTTCCTCTAAAGTTCCTCAAGATCTAATATCCAGATGGAAAGATTACATCTGCTATCGTCCCCGTGAGCTTCGTTTCTGCGAGTGCTATGATGTCTGGGGATGTCTCCATGATTCTTTCATGCCACTTCTCACATTTATTTGTTATTCCAGCTGCGTTAGTGTACCAGACCTTCAGTTTCTTTTCTAATATTTCGGTTTGGGAAGTTTGATGGGATTGGGGGAGTGGGAGACCTGACAGGATACTATGGGGGACTACTGTGAAGGTGGCTTTTGGGGTTGAGGGGTGGGGGCCGTGGGTATGGAGTGTGAGTTATTTTTTATTTGTTTTCTTGGTTGTGGTGGGGTTATCGAGGTTGAAGATCTTCTGTAGGTGGTTCGCAAGGAGTTTGAGCTTGCCCTTCCTCCTAAGTCTGGGTTTCCCTGCTCATCTCTATCACTGACTCTCTTTCCTGCTTCTTGCATCTTTGTATTCTCTCTCTCAGTTTCTTTCTTCTCGTGTTCTGTTGCTATCGAGGTACACCCACTGGTAATTTGATGAGCCCCTTATTCATGCTTTCTTCTGGAGGATCCTGTTTTGCACCATTTCTGACTTGAAAATCAATTTAATTATGTGTGTGTGTGTGTGTGTGGTGTGTGTGTGTGTGTGTGTGTGTGTGTGTGTGTGTGTGTACCGAACAAGAATATTAATAATTTTAATTTTTAAAGGGGTGGACCGGTAAGCTAGCAGAAGACCTCAGTCATACTACCAAAACTGCAGTGGCGGATCACTATATGACTAGGACTCGTATCAGGAATCAATTTTTCTATTTCCTGAAGAATCTTACCTAACCTTACATACTAGAGAAGAGGAGAGGTGAAGTAGTCTTCAGCAACTCCTTTGCTGAACAACAGTCATGCATCCACTAATGAGCGACACTCATCTGTGGCGTCGCCTCCAGCTGCTTCACCTCACATATGCTCCAGTATATAAGGTCTGGTCTCATGGGCAAGCTTTAGGCCTGAGGGACTGACCACCTTCTGCCAAGGGTAACACGCTAATAATGTCAAAACTACTTCTTATCTGTCTCTAGTGTTATATTCGTCTGTATTTCACTGAAAAAGCCTGCTGTGCAGGTGAAACGTTTCTGTAAATAAAGATACCCAAGTGTGACACGTGTCCAATCCTTCTACATTTGAAGACCCTTTTATAGCAGCAAAAAATAATACTAATAAATTCTATCGTCATGCAAGAGCTAAGAAAACATTTACTGAAGAACTAGATATATGTACTACATCTGGGTATATTTACTGTAAACGTTTCTCCATCCAGTGACTTTATCAGTACCGGATAGTGAAACGTCTACAATAAAGATACCCAGATGTTGCACAGGTGTCTAATTCTTCATCTTGTCGGTATTGTATACCATACATGTACAGCTACAGAACATGTAATTGATGAACAGTTTAGTGGTAGACAAGTGAAACCTACGTGGAACTTGTGTCAGACTGCAGACGTGACTCAGGAGTCCAGTTCAAGCAACATTGCGTGGTTGTGATTCTCAGCACGAAACAAACTTCAGAGATAAGTTATATTATTTGTTTCCCCCCACACTAGTAGACAAGGACACACGAGCATTTTTTTCCCTATCGCAGCTGCACTGCACCGTAAGTTACACTACATGCTGCGTTGTACTGCAGGCTTCACTGCACTACAAGCTGCGTTATACAAGCTTCACTGCACCACAAGCTGCGATGTACCGTAGCTTCACTGCACCACAAACTGCGTTGTACCGCAGGATGCACTGCAACACAGGTTAGAAAGCATTCCATATGTAACTAACTAATATATCATAATTCTAATTCACTTGGTACCATGAGATAAAGCTCCAGTAAGCTAGAAACTCAACAAAATATTTTAAACTGGTAATTGCACCTACTTAACTGTACTAAGCAAAATGTGTTAGAATAAGCTCGAAGAGGCGGCTTAGAATAGGTAAGTTTCGTCAGGAAACAGGACAAGTGGTGTTTTCTGGCGCGGTTCTTAGTCTTATGATGACCCACAACGCGGAGCATTAGTAACCGAAATGAAGACATTACCACAGGATGTAGAATACGTTTTTATTGGGACTAGACGAATCTCTTTGCAGAATGAAGCTTGTATCTTTGTCTTCACGTGTTAGCATAAGTGTAGCTAGAGTTGAGGAGTTCCGTCTTTCAATATATATTCAGTTGGTAGATGTGTTTTTAATCCACTGGACATTAGTGTAACTAAATTTGGATTCTTCAGTATCTTTCTTCCTAGCGAATGCTACTTCTTGGCTACTCACGAGCTTATGTTTTTTTCTATTATGAGTATAAAGTTTGGCTTCTCTCTGCCATCTCTCGTTCTAGCTTCTTTTCTGTCCTGTTGATACCCAGGGTACATGCTTGCACACACACTTGATACACACACACTTGATACCCAGGGTACATGCTTGCACATACATACTTGCACACACACAAACACATGCATTCATATATGAATGAATGCATGTGTTTGTGTGTCTTAAAGTATGTATGTTAATATTTCAAAGTTTGCCAACAATCAGAACTGACGATAAAACACTAAACATTTTTCCAACCTATTTGGTACATCAAACACTCAGGCAGAAACCCATTAATCTTCGTATTCAAAAGTAAACACCTTTTTTGTGCCTCTCCCTTCCTCTCCAGCCTTGAGTGAAAGAAGTCAATAATATCGGGAAAAAGAGCGAGAGAGACTCCCAGGTTGAGGTGTGGTGAGGTGTTAGGTGTAGGTTGGGCAGGTGTGAGTTTATGTAACGCGAGAAGTGAGTGAGGAAGAGCTGGACGGTGTTGTTGTTACGGTCAATACATGCAAGATACTTGCACTTCGTTCAGATACGTGTGAGATAGAGATGATGTAGATTTAGCTCAAGTAAATGGAAGAAAGGTTATTATAAACAGAGAGTGAAAGTGTCCCGGTGTACTAGACTAGAAGTTTCCCGTACACTCGACTTGTGTTATCCTGTATCCTCCAGGGTACATAAAAATAAAAACATGGAGGATCAGTCATTAGACCTTCTGGTTTATGCGAGACAGGTCTTACTCGAGCCCAACCATTCCCACGCATATTTCTCTAAATAATTTTATAAACTATCCAAAGTATTTGTTTCAGTGACACTGCTTTGCAGTTTATTTCACTCTTCTACAGCTCCATTACCAGACAAAT
>NC_069410.1:33925839-33940839 GCF_026875155.1 Cherax quadricarinatus | reverse complement strand
CTGGTCTTGTCTAACTAATTTATTAACTTTCTTCAGTAAAGCTTTTGAGGCTGTTGACCACAATAAAGAATTTGATATTATTTACTTAGATTTTAGTAAGGCTTTTGATAGAGTTCCGCACCATAGACTGTTAAAGAAAGTGGCCAGCTCATGGCATTGGGGGAAAAGTGCTCTCGTGGATCGAGTCCATGGCTCACTGACAGGAAGCAGAGAGTGTCCATAAATGGGGTTAAGTCCGAGTGGGGATCTGTAACAAGTGGCGTTCCACAGGGATCAGTCTTGGGTCCGTTGTTGTTTATAATATATATCAATGATCTTGATGAGGGAATTACTAGTGATATGAGCAAATTCGCCGATGACACAAAGATAGGTAGGATAATTGATTCAAACGTAGATGTTATGGAACTTCAGGAGGATTTAAACAAACTCTATTCTTGGTCAGAAAAGTGGCAGATGCAGTTCAATGTAGATAAATGCAAGGTTCTGAAGCTTGGGAGTGCCCATAACCCTAGTACTTATAAGTTAAATGATGAGAACTTAGCCATACAGATTGCGAAAAGGACTTGGGGGTTATGGTGAGCAGCAACCTTAAACCAAGACAGCAATGCCTAAGCGTACGTAATAAGGCAAATAGATTACAGGGATTTATATCAAGAAGTGTAAGCAACAGAAGTCCAGAGGTCATACTGCAGCTTTATACATCATTAGTAAGGCCTCACCTAGATTATGCAGCTCAGTTCTGGTCTTCGTATTACAAAATGGACATAAATTCGTTAGAAAACATTCAGCGTAGGATGACTAAATTAATACATAGCATTAGAAATCTTCCTATGAAGAAAGATTGAAGACTCTTAAGTTACATTCACTTGTTAGACGAAGAATGAGGGGAGACCTGATCGAAGTGTATAAGTGGAAGATAGGTATTAATAAAGGGATATTAATAAGGTCTTGAGGATGTCTCTCCAAGAGAGAACCCGCAGTAATGGATTTAAATTAGATAAGTTTAGATTTAGAAAGGACATAGGAAAGTATTGGTTTGGAAATAGGGTAGTTATGAGTGGAACAGTCTACCTAGTTGGGTTATTGAGGCTGGGACTTTGGGTAGTTTCAAATCTAGGTTGGATAAGTACATGAGTGGTAGGGGTTGGATTTGAGTGGGACTTTCACATCAGAGCTTATTTCTTGGGTGGCATTGAAAATTGGGTTGGGCAAATGTTTTGTTAGTGGGATGAATTGTAAAGGACCTGCCTAGTATGGGCCAGCAGGCCTCCTGCAGCATTCCTCCTTTCTTATGTTCTTATGTTCTTATATATATATATATATATATATATATATATATATTATATATATATATATATATATATATATATAATATATATATATATATATATATATATATATATATATATATTATATATATATATATATATATATATATATATATATATATATATATATATATATATTATATATATATTATATATATATATATATATAATATAGATATATTTTATATATATATATATATATATATATATATATATATATATATATATATATATATATATATATTATATGCATTTGCAATTTGCAAGAGATAGATTGTTAATAGGCGATATTCAATTAAATTAGTAAATATGATCATAGACAATAATTTCATTTACGAAGATTATTATTGCAACTATAACGACGTTATATTTCACCTCTTCAATCGAGCATACTATGAGGCGTGAGAGATGATAGTAACAACATTCCTCTCACGGCTTTGTTATGATGTTATTTTGTCACAGGCTGATCACAAAAGTGTACTTCGATACACACGAGTGGTAAAAGATAATTGTTGCTTTGAGCTTTTGCTCAGAGAGCTCAGAGATTGTCGATGAAGGTTGAGAGAGCTTATTGTATAAGGAAACACATCCCACAGGGCTTGCAAAATCTCCTTACCTTAAGGAGCAGATCACGTATACGTTCCTTATTACATCTTAGCTTTTTTTTAGAATGGGCATTTTGAAGAGTTGGTACTCAGATGTTTTAGAGAGAACCTAGAGTGGTAGTTTGTTCGACAAGATGACTGCGTAATGGAATGGTGTCAATAGAGCTTTGAATTATTATCTAAAATCAGCATCCAAAACAAGTACTGCGGTACTGGTACATGCAGTACTGGCATATGCGGCACTGGTACACAAGGTACTAGTACATGCAGAACTGGTACATGCGGTACTGGTAAATGCGGTACTGGTACATGCGGTACTGGTACATGCGGTACTGGTACATGCGGTACTGGTACATGCGGTACTGGTACATACGGTACTGGTACATGCGGTACTGGTACATGCGGTACTGGTACATGCGGTGCTGGTACATACGGTACTGGTACATGCGGTGCTGGTACATACGGTACTGGTACATACAGTACTGGTACATACGGTACTGGTACATGCAGTACTGGTACATACGGTACTGGTACATACGGTACTGGTACATACGGTACTGGTACATACGGTACTGGTACATACGGTACTGGTACATACAGTACTGGTACATACGGTACTGGTACATACAGTACTGGTACATACGGTACTGGTACATACGGTACTGGTACATACGTACTGGTACATACAGTACTGGTACATACGGTACTGGTACATACGGTACTGGTACATTACGGTACTGGTACATACGGTACTGGTACATACAGTACTGGTACATACGGTACTGGTACATACGGTACTGGTACATACGGTTACTGGTACATACGGTACTGGTACATACGGTACTGGTACATACGGTACTGGTACATACGGTACTGGTACATACGGTACTGGTACATACGGTACTGGTACATACAGTACTGGTACATACGGTACTGGTACATACGGTACTGGTACATACGGTACTGTACATACGGTACTGGTACATACGGTGCTGGTACATACGGTACTGGTACATACGGTACTGGTACATACAGTTACTGGTACATACGGTACTGGTACATACGGTACTGGTACATACGGTACTGGTACATACGGTACTGGTACATACGGTACTGGTACATACGGTACTGGTACATACGGTACTGGTACATACAGTACTGGTACATACGGTACTGGTACATACGGTACTGGTACATACGGTACTGGTACATACGGTACTGGTACATACGGTGCTGGTACATACGGTACTGGTACATACGGTACTGGTACATACAGTACTGGTACATACGGTACTTGGTAACATACGGTACTGGTACATACAGTAACTGGTACATACGGTACTGGTACATACGGTACTGGTACATACGGTACTGGTACATACGGTACTGGTACATACGGTACTGGTACATACAGTACTGGTACATACGGTACTGGTACATACGGTACTGGTATATACAGTACTGGTACATACGGTACTGGTACATACGTACTGGTACATACCGTACTGGTACATACGGTACTGGTACATACGGTACTGGTACATACGGTACTGGTACATACGGTACTGGTACATACGGTACTGGTACATACGGTACTGGTACATACAGTACTGGTACATGCGGTACTGGTACATGCAGTACTGGCACATGCGGTACTGGTACATACAGTACTGGTACATACGGTACTGGTACATACAGTACTGGTACATACGGTACTGGTACATACGGTACTGGTACATACGGTACTGGTACATACGAACTGTACATACGGTACTGGTACATACGGTACTGGTACATACGGTACTGGTACATACGTACTGGTACATACGGTACTGGTACATACGGTACTGGTACATACACGGTACTGGTACATACGGTACTGTACATACGGTACTGGTACATACGGTACTGGTACATACGGTACTGGTACATACGGTACTGGTACATACGGTACTGGTACATACGGTACTGGTACATACGGTACTGGTACATACGGTACTGGTACATACGGTACTGGTACATACAGTACTGGTACATACGGTACTGGTACATACGGTGCTGGTACATACGGTACTGGTACATACGGTACTGGTACATACGGTACTGGTACATACGGTACTGGTACATACGGTACTGGTACATACGTACTGGTACATACGGTACTGGTACATACGGTACTGGTACATACGGTACTGGTACATACGGTACTGGTACATACGGTACTGGTACATACGGACTGGTACATACGGTACTGGTACATACGGTACTGGTACATACGGTACTGGTACATACGGTACTGGTACATACGGTACTGGTACATACGGTACTGGTACATACAGTACTGGTACATACGGTACTGGTACATACGGTGCTGGTACATACGGTACTGGTACATACGGTACATGGTACATACGGTACTGGTACATACGGTATGGTACATACAGTACTGGTACATACGGTACTGGTACATACGGTACTGGTACATACGGTACTGGTACATACGGTACTGGTACATACGGTACTGGTACATACGGTACTGGTACATACAGTACTGATACATACGGTACTGGTACATACGGTACTGGTACATACGGTACTGGTACATACGGTACTGGTACATACGGTACTGGTACATACGGTACTGGTACATACGGTGCTGGTACATACGGTACTGGTACATACGGTACTGGTACATACGGTACTGGTACATACGGTACTGGTACATACGGTACTGGTACATATGGTACTGGTACATACGGTACTGGTACATACGGTACTGGTACATACGGTACTGGTACATACAGTACTGGTACATACGGTACTGGTACATACGGTACTGGTACATACGGTACTGGTACATACGGTACTGGTACATACGGTACTGGTACATACGGTACTGGTACATACAGTACTGGTACATACGGTACTGGTACATACGGTACTGGTACATACGGTACTGGTACATACGGTACTGGTACATACGGTACTGGTACATACGGTACTGGTACATACGGTGCTGGTACATACGGTACTGGTACATACGGTACTGGTACATACGGTACTGGTACATACGGTACTGGTACATACGGTACTGGTACATATGGTACTGGTACATACGGTACTGGTACATACGGTACTGGTACATACGGTACTGGTACATACGGTGCGGTACATACGGTACGGTACATACGGTACTGGTACATACGGTACTGGTACATACGGTACTGGTACATACGGTACTGGTACATACGGTACTGGTACATACGGTACTGGTACACACGATGGCAGCATGAACAGAAACGGTCGATGGTTCAGAATTAGCGAGTTAAGTTGCACTCATGAACCGAGAAACTTTCATATAAATTGTTTCAATAAATCGGGTAAAGAAAACTCTTCCAGGTGTGAGAGCTGAAACTGAAACTTGAAATATCTTCTGAAAGTTAAAAGAAAATACTGAGTTTGAAGTAAAAAGACAGTGCATGTTGCTGAAATATATATAGGTGTCAATTAAAGGAGATGTAGGAGAGAATGTTATTCAAATCTATATCAAGAAATTACCACAGCAACAGGCCATTTGGCCCTAACGAAATTATAAATGGACCGGTTTTAGGTGCTCCAAATTTTTTTTAAGTCGTTTATTTGAAGATAAATAGTTATCAATCTACTTGTAAAAATATAATACTATCAATTACTTTTATCATTAATTTTTGCAGATGCTTACCACTCAATTAGCAAGAAGTGTCGCCTAATTATACTGATATCGTCTGCAAATAATTACAATACTATCGTTGCATGTTACCTTTGACTGGAAAATATTAGAGTTTCTGTCCGAGTCGTGAGAGCCATCCTCCGTGATGAAATTAAATACTTGTCACAGTCCTTTCCCAATCACCGAGTTACACACAAGTTATTTTTCAGTCTGGGTTTGGTATTGATCGCTCAGTGCTGGACACCTTCCACCTAGGTAATATCCTTCCATAAATATTCTCGAGTAACAAATGAAAATAAAAGGTTTCCTCGATCGACAAGGAACTGCATTTCGCAAAGAAATATTACTCGTGATTTTTTCACAATATGCAGAAAATGCCTTGAAAAAAATATATGATTTACCTGCTTAATCATTAATTAATTCCCCGTTTCCTGCTCCCCAGGGATCAGGAGGCAGAAAATTCAGCTGTATATAGTGGTCATCAGTTACACAGTGTTACCAGTTTTCACCACCAGGGACACATTTTATGAGAACCGGTACGGAAGTATCTCTGTGTTGTGCCACACCAACAACACGTTGTTGTTGTTTTTATTATTATTATTATTATTATTATTATTATTATTATTATTATTATTATTATTATTATTATTATTATTATTATTATTATTATATTCATGAACATGCGCTAAACCGAGAGACTATCTGCATTTATACTATATGTATGAACAACGAGTATGGCTAGTGGAAGCACATACCTACTTCCTATAGGTATTGACATGAAGACACAATGTACAGAACATGCTTTAATTGAGCCAACATTTAGTCCAGAGTAGAGTTTTATCAAGTCAGATCACAGTTTTACTCTAGATAAAATTGTCCCAATATAAGCTTGTTCTGTACATTTTGACGCCATAGCCAAACATACATGTCTACTAATGAAGGCTGCACTGGCTGTGACTACCAGTACGTCCATTTAGAGTACGTGCGACTGTAAGCAATGCCAATAACACTTTGGATGACCACCGCCAACATCAATATGACAAAGTTTGGCCAGTAGTAACACACTGTGCTATTAGTCGTATTTGAGGACTAACAATGCCAGTTACACCTTGCAGTAACCACCAGACACAGATTAATAAAGTGGATTACAACTCCAAGGCCAGGAAAAGCGCATGAGAATTTGTGAGCTGTCGGCAGGATGTTCATGAATTTCTGATTGAATAATATCTGAAGCGTCAGGCTGCTATTGATCTTCCCACAGTTACTGTTTCAATTGCTACTCTGGCTAATAGGAATTCAGAGTTCAAACCATCCTTGCTCCAGCTCAACAATTACACGAGTTCACCATTCCTACGCGTTCTTCTAAAATAACTTGCAGCGCAGTGTTGATTGGTAATAAGAAATATCATTTTCTTTTTATTTTGGAGCCGTGTCTAAGACAAGAAAGTGGATAGGGAAAAAAATGATGTGATATCAATATGCTAAAGGGAATGAAAGTGTATGATTGAGAATTCATTAACATCAAAGTGAACGTACTTTAATATCTGGGAAATGTATCAGTAGACGTGTACATTAAGGAAGATGTAAATCTTGGACTATTCTAGGAAAAAGACATTTAGTGCGAATGTTAGGTAGAAATTAGAGAAATATTAAAAATAATAGGTACAGTGGCAAGAAAGATGCAATTCAATAAAAATAAGAAGGGTTGAGTAGATAACACTCATAGGTTTTATTAAACAATGAACGAGATTGACACTCAAAGCCCACTGTGTGGGCGAAACGGGTGAATAATTTTGTTAGCGGGTGTGGCATGCAAAGATTACGTAACCTTTATTCGGCGCATGTACACACCCTCATTTACAGACTATCTCCCCCAACCAGCGAACCAGGTGACTGAGGGTTGACGATGGGGCCCGTCGTTCAACCAGTACCCAGGTTCCAGCCAATGAGAAGATGGTTTTGGCAATCGCAGAGGTTATGTGGGTACCACTCTCCTGTCTGCCCTTGTCATTCCCATTCTAGAGCTGGTTGAAGCACGGTCTGCTCTCTAGTGGCTTCTTTTCTGCCTTGCTTACCGTGGAGTGCACTAATACCTATCACTGAACAAAGTGTATATAGTGTACATACTTCTGTTCTAAATTGGTGAAGGATAATATAAGTCAAAAGTTTTCTGCTGTGTTTATTTTGCTCCCTTTACACCCAGGATAACAGGCCATTTGGACTCCTGGGTTGTAATAGTGGGTTTGTTTGACAAAGACATGCCAAGTGTTCTTCTTTTCTTGTATTCTTATGTTCTTTGTTATTAAATGTATCCACTGCATCTATCATTCACTCTGATACAGTCCATATTAGTTCAATATGAGGGGTAGTTGCAACGGTTAAGCCATAAGAAGAATGAGTTGATTCTCGAAGACACTGTCCTACTGTCGTGATACTCCACTGTGATACAGACTGAATTCAGATTTAGCTTAATAGTCGGATCCTGCGCACTGTGTCAGCTAGCTGCAATAGTCTTTCCTCCTTCCTTCAGAGGACATCTCCACAACCATCTTAACTACTACTGGCCCGTCCCTCGGATATGACCCACTTCAACAGTGAAATCTCGCCTACCAGCGACAATATCTTCGTCTGCTGAACGTCCCTTATATAAGCACCGATGTCCATACCTGTCCTTCAGACTCATCACAACTACGGTGCTCTCCAAGGCTGAGGGACTGATTACCTCGTCTTTTGTATAGAGTTCTACTGTTTGCCAATTATGTCCTTGAATTTGTATTGATAAAGCCACTGGATGGCGAAACGTCTACAATAAAGATGTTGCACATTTGTCTGATTCTTCAGTCTTTTCTCCTGATTACTCATAAACATCGATTTCTGCGAAAGTAAACCCTTCTCACTCTTTTTTCTTTTTATTTTCACACATCATGCACGCATTACACAATTATATAATTTACATCTTTACTTATTTTCCCTCCTCCATCCCCATGCTGATGGTTCTCCGGATCTCCCGTTGACAAAGACAAATTCTTCAGCATCATTATTTCTTATAGCTCTGACTTAGACAATAATAGCCTTGTTTCACAAGGTAAATGATGTGTCAACTTCGCGTGCGAATGTTCCTCAGAGTTTTAAAAAAAATGCCCTTGAGCTTAAAAGATGTCCCTCAGAGCTTAAAAAAAAGTCCTTCGGAGCTTAAATGCTCCTTAGAGCTTTAAAGAAAGTTCTTCAGAGCTTAAAATAATGTCCCCAAAGCTAAAAGAAAGTCCTTCAGAGCTAGAAAAAAATGTCCCCCAAAACTTAAAAAATGTCCCCAGAGCCTAAAAAATTATCCCTAAGAGCTTACTAACTGTCCCTCAGAATGCACCTACTTGTGAAAAAATACAAAAGATGGGCTTGTAGGGTAAGTGGAATATTCAAACCGCGTCAGGGAGTAATTCAAACCTTTTTCCTGGAAGCCTTTTTATCTACATTTCTACTGTCTCCAGTAGTTAAGCCACGTCTCTATTGCACTGAAGAAGCCTGCTGAGCAGGCGAAACGTTTCGACAATAAAGATACCCAATTCTTGTTAATTAATGATTGTGTTGACGCAGTTTTATGTCTTAACGAAGGTTTATTTCCCTGCAAAAGTGACCAAAATATATTTGCATCGTGGGCATCAAACCGTCATGAAAATACAGAAGAGCTAAACTCTCCCATGAATTTTATAAATAGAGTAGAAGTTCAGTGATCCCTTTAATTTCACAATATGGGATAAAGTGGGGCTATCCTATCTTTAACTAAATGGGTGATGAGGTTGAGTGGGAAAAAAACGATGTTTTAAATAGGGAAGGTAAGGTTGGCAAGGGAAAAAAATATCGTGCAGCCTGCACTTTAATTGGATTGGTGTAAATGGAAGGGGTCACCTATCGTTTAAGTGGACGAGAGAGTATTTATTTACCCTTACCAAAGACAAGAGGGAGTCATTGATCTGCTTAACTGAGCCAGCAAGGACGTAGAGTGAGGGAATACGAGAGAAGAGTTTTCACTACAATTTGACAGGTAGAAAGAGAGGATCGGAGTTAATTTCATTTCTGTTTACATGCGAGATGAAAAGAAAACTAAGATTTTTCTTCATACAAGAATTTACAAAGAATATATAAATATCATAAGAAAAAAATATAGTATATTATTTCTTTGTCCAAACATTTATTATTATTATTATTATTATTATTATTATTATTATTATTATTATTATTATTATTATTATTTGTCCAATCAACAAATAGGATTTGCAGATATGAATCTTTTTTTATGGTAGTGTTATTTACTTCCATATCAATGGTTGAATCGACAGGTATAATAACACCGAGGTGTTTAGAATCTAGAACTCATCCCATCTTCACATAATTAGCTTTAAACCATCACTTGTGTCGTCATCCTCAGCACAGTGACCTCCTTCATTTCAGAGATAAACCAGAGAATGTCTCAAATGTCTCACAGTGCGTCTAAAGATGGGCATTAAAGTTTGAACGCTGGTGAATCTTATTTAAGGAAGGTTACGATTGTCATGCAGCCGTGTATATATCCTGTGTTACAGTGACGGACATACACTACTCGGTGTATATAGCCTGTGTTTCAGTGACGTACATACACTACTCGGTGCATATATCCTTTGTTACAGTGACGGATATACACTACTCGGTGTATATATCCTTTGTTACAGTGACGGATATACACTACTCGGTGTATATATCCTTTGTTACAGTTACGGATATACACTACTCGGTGTGTATAGCCTGTGTTACGGTGACGGACATACACTACTCGGTGTATATATCCTTTGTTACAGTGACTGATATACACTACTCGGTGTATATATACTGTATTACAGTGAGGGACATACACAACTTGGTGTATATATCCTGTTTTACAGTGAGAGACATACACTACTCGGTGTATATATCCTGTATGACGCTCATGTACAATGATGTCCAGAAATCTCGTCAATTCGGCTGCGGGAATTTTTTTTTTTTTTTTTACATATCGGCCGTTTCCCACCGAGACAGAGTGACCCGTAAAAGAAGAAACATTATCATCACCGCTCACTCCATCACTGTCTTGCCAGAGGAGCGCCTACACTACAGCTTAAAAACTGCAACATATCTCCACCCTTATATTGTAAGACTGGCTTCCATCCTTCAGGTCCACTGTATCTTGGTATAAGGAAAGTTCGGAATATTATTAAGTTGGATAGATGCCAATTTGCTCTTTTCATTAAATAATATTGGGGATTCATTCAACGTATCCTTCTTAAACACTAGAAAACTGGGGTGACTAGAATGAATTTATTGCGATTCTTCTTCCTCTCGCCAGTGGTTTCCCCATCACCAGTTGTGCTCTCTTTACCCATGGTGGTGTCTTCACATCACCAGTGGTGGCGTTTTCACATCACCAGTGGTGGCATCTTCACTTCAATGGTGGCCTCTTCGCTAATGGTGGCCGCTTCACCTGTGGTGGCCTCTTCACCAATGGTGGCATCTTTACTTCACCAATGGTGGCATCTTTACTTCACCAGTGGTGGCCTCTTCACCAATGGTGGCATCTTTACTTCACCAGTGGTGGCCGCTTCACCAGTGGTCGCCTCTTCACCAATGGCGGCATCTTTACTTTACCAATGGTGGCCTCTTCACCAGTGGTGGCATCTTTACTTTACCAATGGTGGCCTCTTCACCAGTGGTGGCCTCTTCACCAATGGTGGCATCTTTACTTTACCAATGGTGGCCTCATCACCAGTGGTGGCCGCTTCACCAGTGGTTGCCACTTCACATCACCAGTGGTGGCATCTTCATTTCAATGGTGGCCTCTTGACCAGTGGTGGCCGCTTCACCAGAGGTGGCCTCTTCACTTCACCAGTGGTGAGCTCTTCACCTGTAGTGAGCTCCAGAAGAGGCTTGGGCTTTGCTTCCGTTGTTCTCGGGGAAAACTTAGTGGAAAAAACTTACCGAGTTTTATATATAAAGCGACTTAAAAACTTGCGCAAGAGTTTTAATTAGGCTGTGCTAAGGGGGAATAACTCCTCCAGAGGATATTAAAGTATGTATATAATGAATTTCTTGCCCAGGCGTTTTGATTACATTTTTCCTCTCTCCCATAATTACGAATCTTTGCTAATTCTCGATGCCTAAACTATAATTTACTTCTTGCTGATAAAAAGTATAATTATCACGAGCATCAATTCAGAAGTTCTTCGTACTGGATGCAGAGTTGATTTTACAGAATTTTTTATGAAAGAGATAATGCAATGTTTTTATTTTTCTCGTGGCAGATTAGAGACAATGATTGTTGGCTTGCCTTAGTGTGCTCATCATCGTGGTGTGGTAGTGAATAGCAGCTGCCTAGTAGCTTCCTAGCAGCTGCCTAGGAATTGCTTATTAGGAGCTGCTTAGTAGCTGCCTAGCCGATGCTTTAGTAGGTACCTTGCAGCTCTCTAGTAACTGTCAAATATCTTTCTAGTAAATACTAAGAAGAGGGCCTAGCAACTACCTAGTAGCTGCCGGTGCCTAGAAGCTATTCATTAGTTGTCTAGTAGCGGCAATGTATGCAGAAAGATTCAAACTTCTCTGCTCACTTTGAATTTGTGGAGGAGCTAGACACACAAAGTCTAGACTAACTTTGCTAATTAGGTTATAGCTCCTACTAAACTTTATTAGGTATTTTAAGGCAAATATAAATTAGTATTAGATCATATTATAAATTAGGTAACATGAGCCAGCACTTCCCTGGATGTTGTCTCATGTTCATGTGGGAATTTGTATGAATTTTCTGTTATAATTATTGCTCTGTTCGGTAGGTTTCCTGTCAGTGTATGATTTTTAGAACGAGAGAAATAGAGAGAGAGAGAGAGAGAGAGAGAGAGAGAGAGAGAGAGAGAGAGAGAGAGAGAGAGAGAGAGAGAGAGAGAGAGAGAGAGAGAGAGAGAGAGAGAGAGCGCAAATAAAAGGAGTTATTTGCATGCTTCTGATGACATTTTTTTAATCATAAGGAAGAACAAGTGCTTAGTTACTAGGAGCTCAACTACTCCTCTGGGATAAGGTCAGAGATGATGTATTATATGTTTGTTTGTTTTTTGGATTAGGAAACTATGAAAAGCTGGAAGAAATAGCTCATGCCTAGAAGTGTAAGAAGCAAATAAATGAATAAATGAAGAGAGGGTTCTATTAGTAGTTAATAAAATAGGAAAGGAAGTACTGAGAGTGGATATTTAGGAAGTGAAGTGTTGGGATGGATGGCAGAGGCAGGGTGAAGGTGATGACAAAGGCAGGCTGAAGGTGATGACAGAGGCAGGGTGAAGGTGATGTTATTGTTGAAAGGGAATGTTTCGTGCAATGAATGAAAAAAATTATTGATAATATCTGCGAGGTAAGGAGGAGGTAATGGTGTTGGGCGATGGAGTCGGGGAAGAAATGCTGGGTTTGGCTGACATAATGAGGAGACAGAGGGAGTGAATGATGAGGTGGGGAGGAGGAAAGGGCAAAGGACGAGCTGCAAAGGACACTCTGAAAGTGGATCATTAGAAGAGAATAAAAAAAAGTGATTCTGGACTGGATAAAAAACAGGAGGAAGGTAAAACGGAGTGAATGCAATGCAAGGAGTGACTGGAACTGGAAGAAGCGAGAGGGAGGGATGTGTTTGATCGCAAATATAAAATTAATTCCGGTGAAGGAATGCAGTCAGTACGATGTTCAATTATCGCTTTATTCTTTGCCCCGTCAGTGAAGCACACCCAAGAGGACGCTGGAACTGCACCAGTCCATGCTAGTGCATTCTGTAAATTTACTCTCTGCTGCAGGCGCTGGAGAGAGGTAAGTGTCTGACTCTTTGATCACTGAACCAGTACTGGTGACCCTTTAATGCAACTCTCACTCTTTTCCTTAGAAAATACCCGGGTAGAAACATGCGCAACAATAAAAAAGACTAATATATATATATATATATATATATATATATATATATATATATATTATATATATATATTATATATATATATATATATATATATATATATATACATATATATATATATATATATATATATATATATATATATATATATATATATATATATATATAATATATATATATATATATATATATATATGTGTGTGTGTGTGTGTGTGTGTGTGTGTGTGTGTCGTGCCGAATAGGCAGAACTTGCGATCTTGGCTTAAATAGCAACGCTCATCTTGCCATACAGGACAAGTGAAAATTTGTGTATGCAATAATTTCGCCAAAATCATTCTGAACCTAACGAAAAAAATATATTTCACTGTGTTTGTTTAGTATTAAATTATTGTAAACAAATCTAAAATATAATTAGTTGGGTTAGGCTAAAATAAATTGTTCTTGTTATAATAAGGTTAGGTAAGTTTTCTAAGATTCTTTTGGTGCAAAATTATAAATTTTTACATTAACATTAATGAAAAAAATATATCTTTAAACGTATAAGAGAAAATTTTAGAAAGGACTTAATTTTAAATGAGTTCTTCCTAATTGACCAGTTTTACATATTCGGCACGACACACACACATATATATATATATATATATATATATATATATATTATATATATATATATATATATATATATATATATATATATATATATATATATATATATAAATATATATATATATATATATATATTATATATATATATATATATATATATATGTGTGTGTGTGTGTGTATATGTGTGTGTGTGTGTGTGTGTGTGTGTGTGTGTGTGTGTGTGTGTGTGTGTGTGTGTGGTGTGTACTCACCTAATTGTGGTTGCATGGGTCGAGACTCAGCTCCTGGCCCGCCTCTTCACTGACCACTGACACACTGTGTGTGTGTGTGTGTGTGTGTGTGTGTGTGTGTGTCGTACCTAATAGGTAAAACTTACGATTTTGGCTTAAATAGCAACGCTCTTCTTGCCGAATAAGGCAAGCGAAAATTTGTGCATTCAGTAATTTCGCAAAAATCATTCTGAACCTAACGAAAAAAACATATTTCATTGTGTTTCTTTATTATTTAATTACTGTAAACTTATCTAAAATATACTTAGTTGGATTAACATAAATTAAATTACGCTTGCTATAGTAAGGTTAGGTAAGTATTTTAAGGTTGTTTTTTACAAAAATATTAATATTTACATTAACAAATTGAAAAAAAAATATATATGTCTTTGAAGGTATAAGAGAAAATATTACAATGGACTTAATTTTAAATGGGTTTTTGCTAAATTACCAATTTTACCTATTCGGCACGACACACACACACACACACACACACACACACACACACACACACACACACACACACACACACACACACACA
>NC_069410.1:33920839-33923339 GCF_026875155.1 Cherax quadricarinatus | reverse complement strand
ACAGCAGTAAGCCAAGAGAGAGAGGGGTGGGTGGATTGCATATTCTTGGACTGCAAGAAGGCGTTTGACACAGTTCCACACAAGAGATTGGAGCAAAATCTTCAGGACCAAGCAGGGATAACAGGGAAGGCACTACAATGGATCAGGGAATACTTGTCAGGAAGACAGCAGCGAGTCAGGGTACTTGGCGAGGTGTCAGAGTGGGCACCTGTGACCAGCGGGGTCCCACAGGGGTCAGTCTTAGGACCAGTGCTGTTTCTGGTATTTGTGAACGACATGACGGAAGGAATAGACTCTGAGGTGTCCCTGTTTGCAGATGACGTGAAGTTGATGAGAAGAATTCACTCGATCGAAGACCAGGCAGAACTACAAAGGGATCTGGACAGGCTGCAGACATGGTCCAGCAATTGGCTCCTGGAGTTCAATCTCACCAAGTGCAAAGTCATGAAGATTGGGGAAGGGCAATGAAGACCGCAGACGGAGTACAGTCTAGGGGGCCAGAGACTACAAACCTCACTCAAGGAAAAAGATCTTGGGGTGAGTATAACACCAGGCACATCTCCTGAAGCGCACATCAACCAAATAGCTGCTGCAGCATATGGGCGCCTAGCAAATCTCAGAACAGCATTCCGACATCTTAATAAGGAATCGTTCAGGACCCTGTACACCGTGTACGTTAGGCCCATATTGGAGTATGCGGCACCAGTTTGGAACCCACACCTAGCCAAGCACGTAAAGAAACTAGAGAAAGTGCAAAGGTTTGCAACAAGACTAGTCCCAGAGCTAAGAGGTATGTCCTATGAGGAGAGGTTAAGGGAAATCAACCTGACGACACTGGAGGACAGGAGAGATAGGGGGGACATGATAACGATATACAAATACTGAGAGGAATTGACAAGGTGGACAAAGACAGGATGTTCCAGAGATTGGACACAGTAACAAGGGGACACAGTTGGAAGTTGAAGACACAGATGAATCACAGGGATGTTAGGAAGTATTTCTTCAGCCACAGAGTAGTCAGTAAGTGGAATAGTTTGGGAAGCGATGTATGGAGGCAGGATCCATACATAGCTTTAAGCAGAGGTATGATAAAGCTCACGGTTCAGGGAGAGTGACCTGGTAGCGACCAGTGAAGAGGCGGGCCAGGAGCTCGGACTCGACCCCGCAACCTCAACTAGGTGAGTACACACTCACACACACACACACACACATGTATATATATATATATATTATATATATATATATATATATATATATATATATATATATATATATATATATATATCATATATATGTATATATAAATATTATATATATATATATATATATATATATATATTATATATATATATATATATATATATATATATGTGTGTATATATATATATATATATATATATATATATATATATTATATATATATATTATTATGTGTGTGTATATATGTATATATACATTACTGTAGAATTGTTAAAAATAAATTACTGCCGACCTGGCGTTCTCGGCTATCATTTGCCAACTCATAATATGACGTTGAGACCTTCTCCAGGTGTGACTTCAGTCCTCCAGAGGTGAGATGTACAAATGGACCTAAAAGATTCTCGTCGAGATCTCCTGTGGCTAGCTGATACCCTGCTTGACCTAACTTAAAATGCTTTGAAAAAAGACGTTTTGGGCTTCTGTGTTGCTTCAGTTTATGAATGCATAAATAATTACTTATTCAGAACTACAGTATTGACTTACGGAGTTTTTCTCAGTGTAAATGATAAGTTAAATAGTCTTATGACGTTAGAGACTCACACGTATGATGGAGCTTCGTGTCATCATCTTCGTTACTAAATTAATTCACTCAGCATTTCTTCATTTTTCCTCTTGTCAGATGCGTTAATGACTGAATATTAAATGTTCGTTCCTTTGATCTTACTAATGTTATGTTGCGACTAATATATTTAATATAACTCTTCTATAATGCTGAATCCATTTTATTATAACCTACAGAAAAAATATTTGATTACTATTCGAAATTATATTAAATCTATCTTTTAATATATTAATAAAATTAGGCTCTTATGTACTCTTTATGCCTTCTATTTTGAAAACTTTTCCATATACAGTGTATATATGGTTTAGAAAGACACGTAAGCAAACACTGTGACATTTATTAGAAAACGTTTCGGTCCTGGGACCTTGATCACTTCTAACATACAGAGGTAGAAAGACATTATATATATAGGCGAAGAGTGAGGTGTGAGTGGCGCACGTGACCTGAGGAATGTCATGTTGTGATGAGGACGGGTAGACGATGAAATCATGTGACTCCTGTGTTGTTGGTGCTTAAGTATCATGTATGCCAATGCTTTTGAAATTTTGTAGTTTCCAGTGTTGCGTTCTATAGTGTCGGTGACGGCGATTAGTGAGGCTTCGGGACCGTCGGCGTCTGGGTCTGGTTTGTGGAACGAGTTGTGCTATTCCATTTCATCAAAACCCGTGGTCTCTGTGG
>NC_069410.1:33898263-33920339 GCF_026875155.1 Cherax quadricarinatus | reverse complement strand
TAATTTTTGCTACACAAATTTTTCATTGCCTTTTGGCAAATGACTTTCTTTTTAATCCAAAAAGGCAATTCTGCTATTCGGCACGACATATATGTACATAAAAATTTATATATTATATATATATAAAATATATATAAAATATATATATATAATTATATATATATATATATATATTATATATATATATATAATATTATAATATATAAAATTTTTATATACAAAAGCAAAAAGTACTCGGGGGTTTCCCAGGAATCTTCACACAGAGCCGTCTTTTAAACGGGGCTCTCCCGGGGTGGACTTTGAAGTCACCAATCCTCAACTGGCAACACCCGTGCACCAATGGATTCTACCCCGGGAGACCCCAAATGAGAACAACCAACGCCCCTCCCATAGACAGCGCTGACAGCTCCCGGACTTCACCTCTACAGGGGCCCTTAAAAACTACAAAAATTAACATCCTGGCACAACTTGCTGTTTTTTGGCAATCCCCTTTTTTGGCGTTCCACCAAGGGGGGACAAGTCACTAGCAACACATTTTTATTAGGGCAAAAAAATGCATTCCCAAGGGATGACAACCCGCCCGTTTTCTCCCCTGGGGCGACGAACACCCCCGGGGAAAATGCCAACAACGGACACCCACACCAAAAATCAGAGCCCAAATTGCAAAAAAATAAAGTGGGCAATACTTTTTGGAGCTTTGGGCTTATAACCAGTGGGGATACCATCGCCCAAAAGGAGTCAGCACGCACAAGCTCTAAAGGCAAACATCCCCCAGGGCTCCCAGTACCAACATTGACCCCCCTGATATTGCAGCAGGCAAAGAACACAAACCTTTACTGGATGCTGATGTGTAAAAGTTTTAATTTCCACAGGGCTCGCGGAGCTTTCCCCGGGTTTAAGGGCCTCAACATTTAAAAAACAAATACTCATCCCGACTTGGTGAGGTTTCAGAAGACTGCTATCGAACTCGCCAAATTTTTTAACCTGGCCTGGGGCAGTGTCCCAGGGGCCATCAAAACCCTTTTCTTTGGTCCCCCATTGTGTGCCCTCCGGAAAAAAGGGTTGGGGGAATCAGGCCCCTTGAGTGGGGAAAAAACCCCCTTCGGCGCCTATCCCAAGGTGCTGTAAGAAGGGTGAGTCAAAGGCTGCGCAATGCTAAAACCCAACTCACTCGGTTTGGGCGTTAAACGGGGCTGTTAAGAAACTGCCCACGCGCACGAATTATAAATAAAAGCCGATGAAAAACCTTTGGGTCAAATTGGACTTTCCCAACCTTTCAACTCAGTCAGAAGGGATGCTGTCCCCAAGCAGTTTAAAGAAATTTCCCCTTTTCCTTTATCCTTCATAAATCATGTTATAGTGTGACTTCCAAAACTATTTTTAGTGACCATGAAATTGCTCATGTAGAGCATGCGACGGGGGGACCTCTCGCCCCCTTTCTATTCTTTTGGTCATCAGAAACCCACAGAAGCACTCTCCAGCGAGCCAATATTGGTTCCGGGACGAGGGTACCCTACTGGCCAACAGAATCTCCCCTAGAACATCATAAAATAAAAGTCATGAGAGAAACCCTGGGCCTTTCTTTAAAACCCCGTCAAATGTGAAATATTTTTCTCCCAAAAACAGATGATCCAAATATTAGCGCCTTTTTAAAAACCAGGCACGAGCCATTGATCCAGCCAATAGCATTTCCCCTTTGGGTGCCCCTTTTTGGGTCCAATGCCATCGATCGCCCAAAAAAAATATCAACCCCCGGCGATGGAAAGCAGGATGAAAGACATTGACCACATGATCCTTTACCACTCACCGGGGTGCCGTCAATCCCAAACTTACTTGCTTTCTTAATGCTCCCACCCTTCAGCACCCCCAAATTAAAGGAATATGACTCTCTCCAAAGATCATTCTAGAGATGCATTAAATTTTTTTCCCCTTTGAAGATGGACAGTGGTTGCAACCCTCATTCCCGGTCAGGCTTGGGGGGCTAAGAGTACGCAGATCCTCCCAGATTGCCTACCATTTTCCCTACCCTTCCCAAGCACAAACGATTGTTAAGACAATTTTCCCGATCCCTCAGTGACCAGCGGGAAATACAGGGCCCAGCATGCCAGTGCCATCACGAATGGGAGACCTTGTGCTCCGCCCCAAAACCCTAGTGCAGCACGGGCTCAAAAGTCAAGCTGGGGGGCCCGATGCTGAAAAGGGGCCCCCACATCTCAGGGCTCAACATCAATAGGAAATGCCCGTCTCCAGGCTGTGAGACATTTTCACTCCGGGGGACTTCCCTCCAAACAGTTCCCATAGGGCAAGGGAACGCGACTTGACCCTTGGGCCCCCAATTCACACAGAATACATGTGTATTTGCGGCAAGGGCCCAACACCCCAAAATACGGTCTACATGGTCTTAACGACCCAAAAACCAAGGGCTGATATGCAAGACACATGAGGTCAACGAATCATAAAGAGAACCCTTGCCACAGCTGGTGCCCAGCCAAAGGGACCCCCGATCACTAGCACCAAAAATACCCAAAACCCCAAAAAAAAAACCCGCCCTGAGGGGGATAAAATCACCTTTGGGAAAAATGGCAAGCTTTTGATGGGGGCTAAACCCGTGGTCCAAAAAGGCTGACCCTACTCCTTAAAAAGTTGGGCGACAGGGGGGAGCTGCTGACCACAGGGAGGGGTACAAGACACAAGTACAGGGGCATAAGCCCAACAGTATAAATTTGCCCCAGTGGGTTTAGAGACCTTGGGGCATGGGGAAAAAATGCCCCACGTTTCCTTAAAAAAACTGGTTCCAACTCAATCGACACCACAGGGGCCCAAGGGCAGCCCTTTCATGTTCCCCCGCCTCGTGGCCATCCAGAGGGGAAAACTTTCTGCATACTTGGCTATATCCGCTTCGGAGGAGCTGGAGGAAAATTATGATCTTTAAAAATTGTACTATTTATTTATGTTTGTGTTTTTCTGCAAATCTATTCTGTTTATTAAAAATTTCCATAGAATATAAATATAGGGGTCGTAGGAGAAGAAAATATTCAAACAGCTCCGGGAGAACCTTGATTTTCCCAAGGAACTTTATTTTCTTTCTAGGGTGAGGGTCCACCCCATAGAGGGGGGATAAGGATAAGGGAGCCACACCAAACCCGCAGATCTGTCAGCCCAAAGCGCCAGATGGATCACCCCTTTAAGCCTGGACAGATGGGAAGCAGGTGTGTGGGATATACATGGCATCTACCCTTTGGTGATACCAATCCAATACACCCGGGGAAAAGGAGGGGAGCGCCAGTTCAGGGGTCCCAAAAATCAGAAAATATGGAGAACTTGCCCATCATTATATGTTTGTTCCCATAGGCTCAGAGACCCTTGGCTCATGGGGAAAGAGTGCATCTAAATTCCTTAAGGAGCTGGGAAAAAGACTCATCAGGGTAACTAGGGATCCCAGGTCAGCTAGTTTCCTGTTCCAGCGGCTCAGTGCGGCTGTTCAAAGGGGTAATGCCTGCTGTATTTTGGGCACACGCCCCAGCTCTGAGGAGCTGGATGAGATTTTCGCCTTATAATCGGTGATACACACGTAACAACATGTACCGTTTATGCCACCTTCATATCAACAATGTATCTCTTAAATCTTCTGTACCATATTATGTAATAAAATATTCCTATTAGTAAAAAAAAAATATATATATATCAAAAGATGGGGTGGTAGGGAAAGTGGAATATTCAAACGGCTTCAGGAAGAAATCCAAATATTCTTTCTTGAAGCCTTTTTATCCACTTCTCCGAGGCTGTGGGTCCCACAATTTACACCAGAGGTGGACCCCATCCTATAAAATATAATATATATATATATATAATATATATATATATATATATATATATATATATATATATATATATATATATATATATATATATATATATATATATATATATATATATATATATATATATGCAATGAATTCGCAAGAGCAGGCGAAATATACACAAACACTGATCTCTGGCTGAAGGAGACTCGAACCTACGAACCTTGGAACAAGGTACGCAGTGCTATACCATTCTCACCACACTGGACCAATACCTTGGCGTCCAGCTTGCGCTGGACTTTGATCCAAGGCAGCCAGCTTTGGATCAAAGTCTAGCACAAGCTAGAGCTAGAGTGTGAGAAGGGATTCAGGGAAACCGGTTATTTTTCGATAGCCGGACTTGAGTCCTGGAAATGTGAAGTACAATGCCTGCACTTTAAAGCAAGGGTTTGAGATATTTGCAGTTTGGAGGGATATGTTGTGTATCTTTATATATGCTTCTAAATTGTTATATCTTGGCGCTTCTTCAAAAACAGTGATTATGTGTGAGTGAGGTGAAAGTGTTGAATGATGATGAAACTATTTTCTTTTGGGGGATTTTTTCCTTTTTGGGTGACCCTGCCTCGGTGGGAGACGACCGACTTGTTGATAATATATATATATATATATATATTATATATATATATATATATATATATATATATATATATATATATATATATATATATATATATGTATATATATATATATATATATATATATATATATACGTATATCAAGAAGAGAAAATTAAAATTAATATACTTTTAAGAAATTTGGAGTCTGAAAATATAATTAGTGCGGTGGTTTATTCAGAATTATTGACATCGGACTGGAAACCCCGGAATATTATATGATTTACCTAAAGTTCATAAGGAAAACTGACCTATAAGACCCATTATATCAGCCGCTGGTTTTTTCAATTAAAAACTTTCTAAATTTCTTCTTCCTATATTAGCAGCTGTGACGCCTAATGAATATGCATTTAAAGATTTATTTACATTTGTTAAAGAAATTTGCAATTTTGGTTTGATAAAAGTGTACTAGTTAGTGTAGATGTTAAGTCTGTGTTAACAAATATACCAATAATAGAGACGACAGTTATATGTATAGATGATACATTGGAAGATTATTGTTTTCAAAGCTTTAATAGACTACAGCTTCATAAATTGTTATCAATAGCAGCAACAGATTGTTATTTTGTATATAACAGGAAGGTTTATAGAGGGAAGGAAGGGAAATCCTTTGAGACCAATTTTGGTAAATGCTTTTCTGGCACATTATGAGGTCGACTTGTTAAATAAGTGTCCGGTTGAACTTAAACCATTGTTATATCGACATTATATTGATGATACCTCCATGATATTTAAATCACGTGACCATGTAACATTATTTTTGCAATATCTAAATTCAAATGACTCTAATATTAAATTTTCATTTGAAGTAGAAACAAACGGAACATTGCCTTTTTTTAAACACTGTGAGTCCTAGTGATGATATTTTAGCCCTTCAGTGTATGGTAAACTAACATTTACTGACTTGGCTACAAAATATCTATGTATGTACCTATACTGTATACACGAACCATGATTTCCACATTAACTTCTAGAGTTTTTCATATACGTTCACAAGATTTTTGTCTTCCTACAAAATTTGAATTTATTCGACAAAAGCCTTTTCCTGAACTGTTTAAACATAAATACTTACATAGGTAAACAGCTACGTAAGTTATTACATCCTCAAGAACCCCAGAAAAATGTTAACAGAGCAGTTCTTTATTTCCCAATAACTTTCATAAACAAACATAGATCTTCTTTAAAAAAATATATGTTAGGTAAGACACATATGCAACAGTTAGACAACTTTATCGGAATAAAGTTGTCTAACTGTTGCATATGTGTCTTACCTAACAACCTGTCGGTATTGTATACCATTTTGATGTTCAAAAAAATATATACAAACAAAGCTGATACACGAATTTTATCGCCAGGTGAGAGTAAGAGTTATATTTATGCCTAAATACACTATACAACGTCTCTTTAAGTTGATGTTATACCTGTTGAGTTAGTCCTCTGTAGTCTACATAGGTTTACTGCTGTATGTATTGGTACACCTAAGCACCAGCTAAAGTTCCACATCTTTGAACACAGACAAATCGATTAAAGCAAATAGGCAATTGAGTGAACTCCCATTTAGTGTCATACACCAACATTATGAGGCCACACGCCACATAATAGATATGAAACCATTAATTGTGTCGTCCAGTCGATCTAATACCACTGAGCTGGCAACAGTAGGGTCTCTTTAAACTATTACAGATAAACCTCACCTGTGCCATAATAAACGCTCTGCAGAGTTACTTTTTTTCCACTTTTATTTTATTTTTGTGTTTTATTCTTTTATCTTTCCTTTAGTTATGTTACATGTTTAGCATATATTCTAATCTGGTTGTAAAACGAGATATAATCCCAATAATTTTGATACACCCAATATACTACTTATCTAATTTAGCTTCACTTTTATTTCAATCATGCTAAAATAAAGTGTGTACTGGTCTTCGCATCACACTATTAACAAGATTAAGAAGGGCCTCTTACTCATATGTAAAAGAGAGTGAAGGGTAATATTTTACCCTATTACACATCAATGAAGAGAAAGACACTTACCCATCAATGAGTGGGACGGTGCTGAGGATGCGATGGACGCGAGCGAGGGCGTTGTGGGGGTGTGGTAGTGTGGCACTCCTGGCAGCGAGGGGGAGTGCCACGGCCAGCACCACCCCCCCGCTTAGCAACAGCAGTGCCGCCAACACGCACCAGTGTCTCCACGTGTATCTCTCCCAACCTGAAACAAAGGCACCACAATAACATCGTTTGCCATATCATCTTAATGGTATACAAAATAGACACGTGCATGAATAAGACATGGGGAACACTTGGATGTCTTAATTATGGAAACGTTCTGCCAGCCAGTGACTTCATCAGTCCAATACAGAGAAAAACACTGGAGACAGTGAAAGACATGAACTACTTGACTGAACTGAAGTGATCAGTTCCACAGCCTTGGTAAAATTTTTGGAGACGGTGAAAGAGGTGATCAGGACATCAGTCTTGAAAGACCGTGTTCAGTTCGACAGTTTCGATGACTCTGATGTATTAAAAAAGTACTTGTACACTCTCGACTTAAAATTTTGCACCACTCTTGACTCTGGATAATGTTGATAAATTAGACACATGTGCAACTCTTGGGTATCTTTATTGAGGAAACGTTTCGCCACACAGTGGCTTCATCAGTCCATACAAAGGAGAATCTTGAAGAACAGGAGGAGAATGAGGTAATCAGTCCCTCAACCTTGAGTCGATGTGGTCAGTCCATCAATCTTGAATAGAAGCCACTGTGTGGCGAAACGTTTCCTCAATAAAGATACCCAAGAGTTGCACATGTGTCTAATTTATCAACATGTCGGTTCTGTGAACCATTCATCTACGACTCTGGATAAGTTTAGATTTAGAAAGGATATATAAAGGCACTGGTTTGGGAACAGAGTAATCGATGAGAGACAGTCTGCCAAGTAGGGTTATTGAAGCTAAAACCTTGAGTAGCTGCAAATTTAGGTTAGCTAAATACATGAGAGAGAGAGGTTGGGTTTGAGTGGGACTTGCACATGAGTTAATAGGGTTATCAAAGCTTATTTCTTGGGTAGCATTGACAGTGGGTTGATTAGATATTTTTGTTTGCGGGTTTAGGCTTGACCTGCGTAGTATGGGCCAATAGGCCTGCTGCAGTGTTCCTCCTTTCTTGTGTTTTTATTCCCTTTATATTTATATAATTATCCCTTTCACTACATAAAGCACATCATTTTACGACATAAAATACCAACACATAGATGAGTAAGAGCAGTCGGCACTTTCGACTGCTCAACAGACTTCTTCAGTCAAAATAGAGAGGCGTCAAAAGTAGTAGTAGGGATGCACATATAAGTTGGTCTGTCTATCAACTTTGATGTGTGTTCAGTTTAATCCCTTCGATCAGTGCGAGGTCGAGACGTGGTAGGTAGCAAGTAGATTCTCCAGTATAATCGCCAGCCGGGCCTTTTCCCGGTCTTGGTTCCCTGTCGTGGGAGTATCTCAGACCAGTGTCTGCCATGGGAGGAGGTACAAGTTCCTCCTCGTCTTCTGGGACTAGCTGTCCCCAGGCCTTGCCTCATTCCCTGCCCCCACGGGGCTCGGAGGAAGAAGCAAGGCACCTTGGGCTGCCACAAAACCCGCCCACACTGGGCTTGAAGGGTGTGGCAGCTGCATAGCAGTAGACGATGTCAGGCGGTGCAAAGGCAGCAAGCACTACAGGATCCTTTTGGAGACACACCCCAGCTTTGGGCAATAATCCCGAGCGCTTGGAAGCCCAAGAATGCCTCTTACTGTGGGTGTTGCTGCTGCTACTTCACTTGTCCGTTGCACTCTGGGGTCGAGACTTGAGGAAGCAGCATTTTATACTGGCAGAAGTGAAGTGTGAAAGTTACAGGTCACAAGAGGTGGGGTTCACTAGTGAAAGTAAGAACTAAAAAGTTAGGAAACTGTCGCATTAATTGCACATGTGTCTTTTTACCGAACAATTAAGAAGCTGCTGTCTTGTGTCGCAGCTTCACATTGATCGAGACTATGGGACTGAACACTAAACAAGGCTGAGGGACCGCCTCCAACTTCCTCCAAGTCTGAAGGACTGATCACCTCATATCTACATATCCACTATTTCTGCTGTCTCCTCTGTATTTAGACTGAAGTCTGCGTAGCAGGCGAAAAAAGTCTCGTCAGGTACATGTAGTTTTCTCAACACAAAGTGAATGTAACTTTAAATTTAGTCCTGTTCACCACGCAAATCAATAAGAAGAAAAACTTTAAAATAGGTCATTTTCTTCCAACTCTGGTCACCTTCCACATGGAGAGTTATGAGATCAGTAAAAACGAGGATTGGAAGGACCAGGTTAGGACCAGGATCCCAGATTCGAGTGAGACCTTGTGGGGAGAGGGAGATCGATCTATAACATAATAATATATCTTTATTTACTACAAGTATATGTACAAGGTATACAGGTCTAGCTGGCATTAATGACATGCTACTGTATAGAAAGTCGCTTGTTATACAAAGCATTTCGGGCAAATTAGGTCAGTTTTGTCTCAGGATGCGACCCACACCAGTTGACTAACACTCAGGTACCCATTTTAAACTGATGGGTGAACATAGACAGCAGGTGCCGGAGGAGATTCGAACTCCGGATCTCAGTGTGTGGGCTGAGTGCCGTAGCGACCGAGCTACGGTACACCCTCCCCATAATCAACGTCTCTCTTGTACCCCAAAGCAATCAAAGTGAACCACTGCCATCTATCCTTCTGCTTATCCATTAACAGTTGTCTAATACAACTTAATTTGAGTTCATGGACGATGTTACATTGACTGGAGTTAAGAATAGACCAAATAAAGCTCCTGGACAGAGGGAAGGAGTTCAGTTGCCTCCCACTTGGTGCGTCTGATGGAATGTAATGCAGTATTACCTTTGAATCCATCGTGTTAGAGCTGGGTAGTCAAGACCATACAGCGTCGTACTCTCAATTTGTAATAAAGTTGGTAGAATTACCGACAATATGTAAAGTAAAAGGACACAAGTGCAACTAATGTGACATTTATTGTGGCAACGTTTCGCTCTCCAGGAGCTTTATCAAGCTTGATAAAGCTCCTGGAGAGCGAAACGTTGCCACAATAAATGTCACATTAGTTGCACTTGTGTCCTTTTACTTTACATACTCTCAATTTACGGACAGCGGTTCACGCCCCCCGTCCACCCTGCTGTTTATCCATTGACAGTTATTCATTACAATTTGATTTACTTTCACACACACGCACGCACGCACACACACACACACACACACACACACGTGGAATAGACAAGGTGGACAAAGACAGGATGTTCCAGGGAGGGGACACAGAAACAAGAGGCCACAATTGGAAGTTGAAGACACAAATGAGTCAGAGAGATAGTAGGAAGTATTTCTTCAGTCATAGAGTTGTAAGGCAGTGGAATAGCCTAGAAAATGACGTAGTGGAGGCAGGAACCATACACAGTTTTAAGACGAGGTTTGATAAAGCTCATGGAGCGGGGAGAGAGAGGGCCTAGTAGCAACCGGTGAAGAGGCGGGGCCAGGAGCTAGGACTCGACCCCTGCAACCACAAATAGGTGAGTACAAATAGGTGAGTACACACACACACACACACACACACACACACACACACACACACACACACACACACACACACACACACACACACACACACACACACACACACACATTTATTTATTCTTCATAAGTAAGAAAATCTGAGGGACTGATCACCTTACAATCACCTTTCCACTTCTGTGTGCAGTGTAACAATCGTTGTACATTTAGAACGTTTCGACAATAAAGACATCTAAGTTTCGTTCATGTGTCTTGTCCATCAACTTTTCACATTTAAATATAATTGGGTGGTATTACTACCCACTTATTACATAAACAGAGTTTTAGGTAATATCGCTTTTTCCCTCACACTCAATTTTAGATAATATCGGAATACTTTTATACAAAAACTTTCAGGGAATATTCCCGCTTTCCCCGCTCAGTCTAGTTTTCCCACTCAGCGTTAGGTAGCATCCCTATTTTCTCACTCTTGATTTCCAGCAATATTTCCCATTTCTTAAGTCATTTGAAGAGCAGGAACGGAACCCAGCGTGGTTGACAACGAGTTTATTTTCTGCTTTGAAATTTGTACAGGAGAACATAGTGTTGCTGGCGCTGGCGGAGGCAGCGTGATTCATCAGGCAGCAGAAGATGGCATGCAGCCAAGCGAGCAATCTCGCTTCTCTTGGCACTCATCTCATCTGGAGAAAAATTGAAGGACACTTTATGTCTTTCGTAACACTGTGGCTTCAAGGTCTCGTGCGTCAGACATCCGTTTGTCTGACCCACGCGAATTTAGTGCTTGCTGATTATTATAAATAATAATAAAATAATTTAATAATCCTGGGTAGTAGGTTGGTAGACAGCAACCGCCCAGGGAGGTACTACCGTTCTGCCAAGTGAGTCTAAAACAGAAACCTGTAATTGTTTTACATGATGGTAGGATTGTTGGTGTCTTTTCTGTCTCATAAACACGAGGGATAACAGGTATATCTTGCTACTTCCACTTAGGTCACACTACACACCCCTCTGGGTTTTCTTCTATTTTCTTAATACTTTTTCTTCTTTATTTCCTCTTATCTATAATGGGAAGTGGAACAGAATTCTTCCTCCGTAAGTCATACGTGTCGTAAGAAGCGATTAAAATGCTGGGAGCAAGGGGCTAGTAACCCCTTCTCTGTATAAATTACTAAATTTAAAAATATTTTTTTTTTAATTTTCGGTCACCCTGCCTCGGTGGGATACGGCCGGTTTGTTGAAAAAAAAAATAATAATGGTGACTAATAATAACAATAATAATAATAATAATAATAATAATAATAATAGGCAAGATTCGAGATTTAACAGAGTACAATATTTTATCAGAATAAATCTGGTAGGACGAGGTGTAAAATATACAAGGCACATGGTCAGTGATAGTGTCTTCGATTCACAAGCGAAGGACGCGAGTTCGATTCTGGGTGTGTAGCTGATGTATGGGAAAGTATCATTATACATACAATTGTTTTTGGTTACCTCACAGTAAATGTTACCTGGTTTACCAGGTACCAGGTCAGACAGATGGTTGGCAGTATATACATCAGAGGTGAGGATTGAATGGAGCTTAGGGAGACGCGCGCGCGCACACACCACACGTATACACACACACACACACACACACACACACACACACACACACACACACACACACACACACACACACACACACACACACACACACACACACACACACACTCCACACACATACACACAAGCGGGACCAGGAGCAATGTATCGACCCGTGCAACCACCAATAGGTGAGTACACACATAGAAGGCAAAGTCCACAGGAGAATAAGGAGAGCAGTCGTAGAGCCAGAAACGAATATGCTCAGGTAAGAAGGGAGGCCCAACGACGATACGAAAATGACATAGCAGCGAAAGCTAAATCTGACCCGTAGCTGTTGTACAGCCACATCAGGAGGAAAACAACAGTCAAGGACCAGGTAATCAGGCTGAGGAAGGAGAGATGGAAGATCACAAGAAACGACCAAGAAGTGTGTGATGAGATCAACATGACATTCAAAGAAGTGTTCACAGAGGAGACAGAAGGGACTCCAGAAAGATGGAGTGGTGGGGTACACCATTAAACGTTAGACACAGTACATACAACCGAAGAGGTGAAGAAGTTGCTAGGCAAGCTAGATAACTCAAAGGTGGCGGGGCCGGATAACGTCTTTCCATGGGTCCTGAGAGAGGGAACAGAGGCACTTCGTGTACCACTAACAACAATCAACACATCTATCGAAACAGGGGCGACTATTTAAGGTATGGAAGACAGGAAACGTAGTCCCATTTTTTTAAAAATGAGACAGACACGAAGCATTAAACTATAGACCAGTGTCACTGACAGGTATAGTATGCAAAGTCATGGAGAAGATTATCAGAAGAGTGGTAGAGCACCTAGAAAGGAATGAACTTATCAACAGCAACCAGTACCGTTTCAGAGACGGCAAATCCTGTGTCACAAATCTACCGGAGTGCTATAACAGTTACAGTAGTAAGACAAGAGAGAGAGGGGTGGGTAGATTCCGTTTTCTTGGAAGGCTTTGGACACAGTTTCGCACAAAAGATTAGTGCAAATGCTGGAGGACCAGGCAGGTATAACAGGGAAAGCACTGCAGTGGATTAAAGAATACTTGACAGGAAGGCAACAGAGAGGCATTGCACATGACGAGGTGTCAGAGTGGGCTCTTGTGACGGGCGGGGTTCCACAGAGATCAGTCCTAGGACCGGTGCTGTTTCTGGGATATGTGAAAGACATGATGGAACCTAATAATAATAATAAATCTGGACAGGCTGCAGGCCTGGTCCAGAAACTGGCTCATGAAGTTCAACCCCACCAAGTGCAAAGTCATGAAGGTTGGGGAATGGCAAAGAAGACCTGAGACGGAGTACAATCTAGGGGGCTAGAGACAACAAATCTCACTCAAGGAAAAGGTTCTTTGGGTGAGTATAATACTGGGCAGATCCCTTGAGGCGCACATCAACCAAATAACTGCTGCAGCATATGGGCGCCTAGCAAACCTAAGAATAGCATTCCGACATCTCAGTAAGTAATCGTTCAGGACTCTGTACACCGTGTACATCAGGCCCATATTGGAGTATGCAGCACCAGTTTGGAACCCACAGCTGGCCAAGCCCATAAGGAAATTAGAGAAAGTGCAAAGATTTGCATGTCCTACTATCAGAGGTTAAAGGAAATAGACGTGACAACACTGGTGGAGAGGAGAGATAGGGGATATGATAACGACATATAAAATTATAAAAATACTGAGAGGAATTGAAAAGGTGGACGGAGACAGGATATTCCAAAAATAGGACACCGCAATAGAGGTCACAGTTGGAAGTTGAAGGCTCAGATGAGTCACAGGGATGCTAAGAATTATTTCTTCAGTCACAGAGGTGTCAGGAAGTGGAATAGTCTGGAAAAAAATGTAGTGGAAGCAAGAACCATACATAGCTTTAAGAAGAGGTATGATAACGCTCGTGGAGTAGGGAGAGTGACCTGGTAGCGACCAGTGAAGAATCGGGACCAAGAGCTGTGCTCGACCCCTGCAACCACAAATAGGTGAGTACAACCACGTGAGTATACTCACACACACATACACACACACACACACACACACACACACACACACACACACACACACACACACACACACACACACGCACACGCACATACATACACATATACACACGCACACACACACACACACACACACACACACACACACACACACACATACACATACACACACACACACACACACACACACACACACACACACACACACACACACACATACACATAGGCCAGGAGCTCGGACTCGACTCCTGCAACCTCAACTAGGTGAGTACAGAAGGAGAAGAAGAATTGGGAGGCGCAAGTTGAAATTACAGTAGCCAGAATAAGGGTCCTAGAAGATGAGGTAAACAGGCTGAAGGGACTTACAGGGGCATTGACCAGAGATGACACAGCATATGAAGCTGAGAGGCCGAACACGAAGGAAGGAGTTATGAATTATGATAAGGTCATATCAGCCTGCCAAGAAGGGCCAAGGAGTGAAAGAGGAGAGCAGCTGGGTGCAGATGGAGAGGGTGATAGGTCAAATGCAGAGGCACAACCATGCTACCAAGAGGCACTGGAAAAAACAATGGAGAAAATGACCATGTACACACAGGAACCAGAGTCACAGACGGAGAGGCAATGGGAGGAGGAAAGGGCAAAATCAGTGTTTATCCATGGGCTTCAGGAAAGAGGAAAGGATACACACTGAAAGACGGCAGGAAGAAAAAAAGGAGAATGAGAACATCATCACAGAAATATGTGAAGAAGACATGGACGAGATTGTAAATTTTCAGAGAATAGGCGGGTACTTGAAGGGGAGAGAACGACCGATCAAGCTGATTCTCAGGACAGAAACAGTGCAGAACAGGATCCTCCAAGAGAAACCACGGTTGAAAAGTTCGGAAGAGTACAAGAAGGTGTTCCTAGACAGAGACAGAACACAAACAGAGAGAAAGCAGCTGAGGGAGAGGACAAAAAAGCGAAAGGAGCTAGGAAAGGAGACAAGGATGGAACCAGCAGAGGTCAGTCAGAGCAGAACAGAGCAGCAAGGGCAAGCACACACACAACTATCCTCAGAACCCCACAACCTATCACACCATCCCAACACACAATACAATCCATACCCACAGCTTCCACCCAACCCCCAACCATAGAATCCCACAGTATGCTACCAGGTCCCCCACCCCCACAGGCCCCCCAAACCACAGTGTTGGAAAGGAAACTGAAGGTATGGTACACAAACGCTGATGGAATAACAAGTGGGAGGAGTGACACGAAAGAGTCAAATAGGCATCACCAGACATCATAGCGATCACAGAAACCAAGCTTACAGGTATGATAACAGATGCCATCTTTCCACCCGGGATACCAGATCCTGAGAAAAGACAGAAGGAACAGGGAGGGTGGAGGAGTGGCATTGCTGATCAAACACCGATGGAATTTTGATGAGCTGGAGAGAGGAGACAGTGGAGAAGAAAGTGATTACATAGCGGGAAGGCTTCACTCTGGTGGTCCCAAGGTGATAATTGCAGTGATGTATAACCCACCACAGAACAGCAGGAGGCCAAGGCAAGAATATGACGAGAGCAATAGAGCGATGGTTGACACACTGGCTGCAGTGGCCAGAAGAGCTCATGCATGCAGGGCAAAGCTCCTGATCATGGGCGACTTTAACCACAAGGAGATCGAATGGGAGATTTTGGAGCCACATGGGGGCCAAGATACATGGAGGGCTAAGATGATGGAGGTGGTACTGGAAAACTTCATGTACCAACACGTAAGGGACACTACAAGAGAGAGGGGAGAGGATGAACCAGCAAGACTGGACTTAGTATTCACCTTGAGTAGTGCAGATATTGAGGACATCACATATGAAAGACCCCTTGGGGCCAGCGATCATGTGGTTTGAGCTTCGAATACACAGTAGAGCTACAAGTGGAGGGGGAAGCAGGAAGGCCCGGACAAATGAAACCAAACTACAGGAAAGGGGACTACACAGGAATGAGGAACTTCCTGAATGAGGTTCAGTGGAAAGAGAACTGGCAGGGAAGCCAGTTAATGAGATGATGGAATATGTAGCAACAATGTGCAAGGAGGCTGAGGAGAGGTTTGTACCCAAGGGTAACAGGAATAATGAAAAAGTCAGGATGAGCCCATGGTTCACCCAAAGATGCAAGGAGGCAAAAACCAAGTGTGCTAGGGAATGGAAGAAATATAGAAGGCAAAGGACCCAGGAAAAAAAGAAGAGCAGTCGTAGAGCCAGAAACGAAAATGCACAGATAAGAAGGGAGGCCCAACGTCAATATGAAAACGACATAGCAGCAAAAGCCAAATCTGACCCGAAGCTGTTATACAGCCACATCAGGAAGAAAACAACCATTAAGGACCAGGTAATCAGGCTAAGGAAGGAAGGAGGAGAGACAACAAGAAATGACCGTGAAGTATGTGAGGAACTCAACAAGAGATTCAAAGAAGTGTTCACAGAGGAGACAGAAGGGGCTCCAGAAAGACGGAGAGGTGGGGTACACCACCATGTGCTGGACATAGTACACACAACCGAGGAAGAAGTGAAGAGGCTTCTGAGTGAGCTAGATACCTCAAAGGCAATGGGGCCAGATAACATCTCTCCATGGGTCCTGAGAGAGGGAGCAGAGGCGCTATGTGTACCCCTAACAACAATATTCAATACATCTATCGAAACAGGGAGATTGCCTGAGGCATGGAAGACAGCAAATGTGGTCCCAATTTTTAAAAAAGGAGACAGACATGAAGCATTAAACTACAGACCAGTGTCACTGACATGTATAGCATGTAAAATCATGGAAAAGATTGTCAGGAGAAGAATGGTGGAACATCTAGAATGGAATGATCTCATCCCCAAACAGCAAACATGGTTTCAGAGATGGGAAATCCTGTGTCACAAACCTACTGGAGTTCTATGACATGGTGACAGCAGTAAGACAAGAGAGAGAGGGGTGGGTGGATTGCATTTTCTTGGACTACAAGAAGGCTTTTGACACAGTACCACACAAGAGATTAGTGCAAAAACTGGAGGACCAATCAGGGATAACAGGGAAGGTACTGCAATGGATCAGGGAATACTTGTCAGGAACACAGCAGCGAGTAATGGTACGTGGCGAGGTGTCAGAGTGGGCACCTGTGACCAGCGGGGTCCCACAGGGTCAGTCCTAGGACCAGTGCTGTTTCGGGTATTTGTGAACGACATGACGGAAGGAATAAACTCCGAAGTGTCCCTGTTTGCAGATGACGTGAAGTTGATGAGAAGAGTTCATTCGATCGAAGACCAGGCAGAACTACAAAGGGATCTGCACAGGCTGCAGACCTGGTCCAGCAACTGGCTCCTGGAGTTCAATCCCATCAAGTGCAAAGCCATGAGGATTGGGGAAGGGCAAAGAAGACGGCAGACGGAGTACAGCCCTAGGAGCCAGAGACTACAAACATCACTCAAGGAAAAAGATCTTGGGGTGAGTGTAACACCAGGCACATCTCCTGAAGCGCACATCAACCAAATAACTCCCGCAGCATATGGGCGCCTGGCAAACCTCAGAACAGCATTCCGACATCTTAATAAGGAATCGTTCAGGACCCTGTACACCGTGTACGTTAGGCCCATATTAGAGTATGCGGCATCAGTTTGGAACCCACACCTAGCCAAGCATGTAAAGAAACTAGAGAAAGTGCAAAGGTTTGCAACAAGACTATCCCAGAGTTAAGAGGTATGTCCTATGAGAGAAGTTAAGGGAAATCAACCTGACGACACTGGGGACAGGAGAGATAGGGGGGACATGAAAACGACTTACAAAATACTGAGAGGAATTGACAAGGTGGACAAAGACAGAATGTTCCAGAGACTGGACACAGCAACACGGGGACACAGTTGGAAGCTGAAGACACAGATGAATCAAAGGGATGTTAGGAAGTATTTCTTCAGCCACAGAGTAGTCAGGAAGTGGAATAGTTTTGAAGAAGCGATGTAAATGGAGGCAGGATCCATACATAGCTTTAAGCAGAGGTATGGTAAAAGCTCATGGGTTCGGGGAGAGTGACCAAGTAGCGACCAGTGAAGAGGCGGGCCAGGAGCTTGGACTCGACCCCTGCAACCTCAACTAGTGAGTACAACTAGGTGAGTACACACTCACACACACACACACACTCACATACACACACTCACACACACACACACACACACACACACACACACACACACACACACAACACACACACATACACACACACACACACACACCACAAAACACACACACACACACACACACACACACACACACACACACATACACACACACATACACACACACACACACACACACACACACACAACACACACACACACACACACACAACATACACACACACATACACACACACACACACAACACACACACACAAACACACACACACACACACACACACACACACACACACACACACACACACACACACACACACATACACACACACACACACACACACACACGGGAGGTCCAGTGGGACAGAGAAATGACAGGAAAGCCAGTAAATGAAATGATGGAATATGTAACAACAAAATGCAAGGAGGCAGTGGAAAGGTTTATTCCCAAGGGCAACAGTAACAACGGGAAGACCAGAACGAGCCCCTGGTTTACCCGACGGTGTAAGGGGGCAAAAACAAAAGTGCAATAGAGAATGGAAAAAGTACAGAAGGCAGAGAACACACGAAAATAGGGAGATCAGTCGCAGAGCCAGGAATGAGTACGCACAGGTAAGGAGGGAGGTCCAGCGACAGTATGAAAATGACATAGCATCGAGAATCAAGACTGACCCGAAACTATTGTATAGCCACATCAGGAGGAAGACAACAGTCAAAGACCAGGTGATCAGATTAAGGACAGAAGGTGGAGAACTCACAAGAAATCATCAGGAGGTATGTGAGGAGCTGAACAGGAGATTTAAGGAAGTTTTTACAGTAGAGACAGGAAGGGCTGTGGGAAGACAGCACAGAAGGGAACATCAAGCGGGAATATACCAACAAGTGTTGGATGACATACGAACAACTGAGGATGAGGTGAAGAAGCTCTTAAGTGACCTTGACACCTCAAAGGCGATGGGACCAGACAACATCTCCCAATGGGTCCTTAAAGAAGGAGCAGAGATGCTGTGCGTGCCTCTAACCACAATCTTCAACACATCCTTTGAAACTGGGCAACTACCTGAGAAATGGAAGACAGCTAATGTAGTCCCCATATTTAAGAAAGGAAACAGAAACGAGACACTAAACTACAGACCTGTGTCTCTGACATGTATTGTGTGCAAAGTCATGGAGAAGATTATCAGGAGGAGAGTGGTCGAACACCTGGAAAGGAACAAGATTATCAATGAAAACCAGCATGGGTTCATGGAAGGCAAATCTTGTATCACAAACCTCCTGGAGTTTTATGACAAGTTAACAGAAGTAAGACACGAGAGAGAGGGGTGGGTAGATTGCGTTTTCCTAGACTGCAGGAAAGCTTTTGACACAGTTCCCCACAAGAGATTAGTGCAGAAGCTGGAGGATAAGGCGCATGTAAAAGGGAGGGCACTGCAATGGATAAGGGAATACCTGACAGGGAGGCAGCAACGAGTCATGGTACGTGAAGAGGTATCACAGTGGGCGCCTGTTACGAGCGGGATCCCACAGGGGTCAGTTCTAGGACCAGTGCTATTTTTGATATATGTGAACGAAATGATGGAAGGAATGGACTCTGAAGTGTCCCTGTTCGCAGATGACGTGAAGTTGATGAGAAGAATTAAATCGGACGAGGATGAGGCAGGACTGCAAAGAGACCTGGAGAGGCTGGACACGTGGTCCAGTAACTGGCTTCTCGAATTCAATCCAGCCAAATGCAAAGAAATGAAGATTGGGGAGGGGCAAAGAAGACCGCAGACAGAGTATAGGCTAGGTGGACAAAGGCTACAGACCTCACTCAGGGAGAAAGACCTTGGGGTGACCATAACACCGAGCACATCACCGGAGGCACACATCAACCAAATAACCGCTGCAGCATACGGGCGCCTGGCAAACCTGAGAATAGCGTTCCGATACCTTAATAAGGAATCGTTCAAGACACTGTACACTGTGTATGTTAGGCCCATACTGGAGTATGCAGCACCAGTCTGGAACCCACACCTGGTCAAGCACGTCAAGAAGTTAGAGAAAGTACAAAGGTTTGCAACAAGGCTCAAGGGAATGTCGTACGAGGAAAGGTTATGGGAAATCGGACTGGCGACACTGGAGGACAGAAGGGTCAGGGGAGACATGATAACGACATACAAGATACTGCGAGGAATAGACAAGGTGGACAGAGATAGGATGTTCCAGAGAGTGGACACAGGGACAAGGGGTCACAACTGAAAGCTGAAGACTCAGACGAGTCACAGGGACGTTAGGAAGTATTTCTTCAGTCATAGAGTTGTCAGCAAGTGGAATAGCCTAGCAAGTGAAGTAGTGGAGGCAGGAACCATACATAGTTTTAAGAAGAGGTATGACAAAGCTCAGGAAGCAGAGAGAGAGAGGACCCAGTAGCGATCAGTGAAGAGGCGGGGCCAGGAGCTGAGTCTCGACCCCTGCAACCACAATTAGGTGAGTACAATTAGGTGAGCACACACACACATACACACACAGACATACACCTGTGTGCACGAATGTAAGGTCACTCAGCGTGCACGAACGCACGAACACCCTCATATCATTTTTCTCTAAAGTTCCTCACCACTGATAACGAAGCTATCTTCACAACGAAGCCATCCGGATAACGAAGCCAACCCAGCAACGAAGCCATCCGGATAGTGAAACCTTCCTAGCAACGAAGCCATCATGGTAACGAAGCCAACCTAGCAGCAAAGTCATCCGGGTAATGAAGGCTTGTTAGCAACGAAGCCATCCTGGTAACGACGTCGTCTTAGTAACGAAACCATCCTAGTAACGAAGCTTTTCTTTCAACGAAGCCATCTTGGTAACGAATCCATCCTAGCAACGAACCCATCCTCCTAACGAATCCATCCTAGCAACGAACCAATCCTCCTAACGAATCCATCCTATCAACGAACCCATTCCGGTAACGAAGCAATCCTGGTAATGAAGCCTTCCTAACAACGAGGGCTTCCTGGTAATTAAGCAATCCTAGCAACGAAGCCATCCTGATAACGAAGCCTTTCTAGCAACGAAGTCGTCTTTGTAGCGAAGCTATCCTGATAACGAAGCCATCCTGGTAACTAAGCCATCCTGGTAACTAAGCCATCCTGACAACTAAGCCACCCTGGTAACGAAGCCATCCTGTTAACGAAGCCGTCCAGGTAACTAAACCAACCTGGTAACGAGGCCACCCTGGTAACTAAGCCATCCTGGTAACTAAGCCATCCTGGTAACGATACCATCTTAGTAACGAAGCCATTCTGGTAACTAAACCATCCTGGTAACTGAATCTTCCTGGTAACTAAGCCTTGCTGGTAACGAAGACATTCCGGTAAATAAGCAATCCTGGAAACGAACCATCCTGGTAACGAAGCCATCCTGGTAACGAAGCCATCCTGGTAACTAAACCATCCTGGTAACGAAGCCATCTTGATAACGAAGCCATCATGATAACGAAGTAATCATTGTAACGAAGCCATATTGATAACGAAGTCATCCTGGTAACGGTGTATCGAGGAAACCAAAGATGCTCTTCTCTTTTGACTTAGTGTTTACAGGTAAAACACTTCCGCTATCGTAAATCATTTTCCGCTACGCTAACTCCATTACGGCGGAAGTCTTTACGGCGCTGCTGAAAGTATTTGTTGGTGGTGGGGATGGTAGGTCCCCTGTGACCATTAACTGATTGTGTGTGTGTGTGTGTGTGTGTGTGCGTGTGTGTGTGTGTGAGTGTGTGTGTGTGTGTGTGTGTGTGTGTGTGTGTGAGTGTGTGTGTGTGTGTGTGTGTGTGTGTGTGTGTGTGTGTGTGTGTGTGTGTGTGTGTGTGTATGTATGTGTGTGTGTGTGTGTGTGCATGTATGTGTGTGTGTGTGTGTGTGTGTGTGTGTGTGTGTGTGTGTGTGTGTGTGTGTGTGTGTGTGTGTGTGTGTGTGTGTGTGTGTGCATGTATGTGTGTGTGTGTGTGTGTGTGTGTGTGTGTGCATGTATGGGTGTGTGTTGTGTGTGTGTGTGTGTGTGTGTGTGTGTGTGTGTGTGTGTGTGTGTGTGTGTGTGTGTGTGTGTGTGTGTGTGTGTGTGTGTGTGTGTGCATGTATGTGTGTGTGTGTGTGTGTGTGTGTGTGTGTGTGTGTGTGTGTGTGTGGTGTGTGTGTGTGTGTGTGTGTGCATGTATCTGTGTGTGTGTGTGTGTGTGTGTGTGTGTGTACTCACCTAGTTGTACTCACCTAGTTG
>NC_069410.1:33875667-33897763 GCF_026875155.1 Cherax quadricarinatus | reverse complement strand
AGCCAGTTGCTGGACCGGGTCTGCAGCCTGTCCAGGTCCCTTTGTATTTCTGCCTGGTCCTTTGATCGAATGAACTCTTCTCATCAACTTCACGTCATCTGCAAACAGGGACACCTCGGAGTTTATTCCTTCCGTCATGTCGTTCACAAATACCAGAAACAGCACTGGTCCTAGGACTGACCTCTGTGGGACCCCGCTTGTCACAGGTGCCCACTCTGACACCTCGCCACGTACCATTACTCGCTGCTGTCTTCCTGACAAGTATTCCCTGATCCATTGCAGTGCCTTCCCTGTTATCCCTGCTTGGTCCTCCAGTTTTTGCACTAATCTCTTGTGTGGTACTGTGTCAAACGCCTTCTTGCAGTCCAAGAAAATGCAATCCACCCACCCCCCTCTCTCTCTGTCTTACTGCTGTCACCATGTCATAGAGCTCCAGTATTCAATTCAATTCAATTCAAAGTTTATTCTCTATAAGGATTACAATGCTGAGTTTACAGAAATTTGGTTATTGTTTGGTTTACATGTAGTAAAATTGTGATTACAGAGTGTACCACTAGAATGCTTAGCATGGCTAGGCATTTCGGGCATACTTAGTTTTATTCTTAATTGTAAAATATTACAAATTATGAGGTAAGTTGGTATTATGGCTAAGTGACTAAATACTAGTTTGTGAGTTTAGCAATGTGAATGCTTTTGTTTTGGCACAGTACTTAGTTTCAGTATTGGAGTATCACAGGATTCATTATTTTAAGACTGAGATTAATATTTCTGTTTATGGTCAAATGAGTGTGCGAGTGTAAGTGTGAACCACCAGGTGGTATTCGTGTAGTTAGTTGATGGGGTGTATCAGGGAGATAAGATGTTTTCTAATGGTAGTTTTGAAGGTGATGAATGTGTCTGCAGTTCTAGAGTTCTCAGGTAGGGTATTCCAGATTTTAGGGCCTTTGACATACATTGAATTTTTGTAAAGGTTTAGTCGGACATGGGGAATGTCGTAGAGATGTTTGTGTCTGGTGTTATGCCTGTGGGTTCTGTCACAACTATCAAGAAAGCATTTTAGGTCAAGGTTGATATTAGAGTTTAAGGCCCTGTAGATATAGATTGCACAGTAGTAAGTGTGGATGTACTGAACTGGGAGTAAGTTTAGATCTATGAAGAGTGGGGGGGTGTGTTGCCAGGGATGGGATTTAGTGATTATTCTTACTGCAGCTTTTTGTTGGGTTATTATTGGCTTTAGGTGTGTTGCTGCAGTTGATCCCCAAGCACAAATAGCATAGGTGAGGTATGGATAAATAAATGAGTGGTATAGTGTGAGAAGGGCATTTTGCGGCACGTAGTATCGTATCTTGGAGAGGATCCCAACCGTTTTGGATACTTTTTTGGCTATTTGCTGGATATGGGTGCTGAAATTCAGGTTGTTGTCAAGGTATAAGCCTAGGAATTTTCCCCCATTATTTCTGGTAATTAGAGTGTTGTCAATCTTAATGTTAATTTGTGCATCTCCTGCTCTGCTACCAAACATAATATAGTAGGTTTTGTCAGTGTTAAGCGTAAGTGTATTGGCTGTCATCCAAGTCGATATTTTAGTCAGCTCCTCATTCACAATGGTGTTTAGGGTGGCAAGATTAGGGTGAGAGATGACATAAGTCGTGTCATCAGCAAAGAAAATGGGTTTCAGGTGTTGGGATACGTTTGGAAGGTCATTGATGTATATGAGGAAGAGCAGGGGACCAGTATCAAGTGGCCGTGTTGCTGATGCTGTGTCTTTAATGGGACGTACTGATACCTATTAGTAATGTAAGTTTTTGAAAATAAGCAAGCGCATGGCCTTTTAAAATACCGTAGTGATAAAGTTTGTGATTAGGATTTCGTGGTTTTACTGTGAAAAAGCTTTTCTTGGTCAATAAAAATTCCTAGTGGATATTCCTTATTTTCCAATGCTGTGTAAAGCAGATCTAGCATTTTTATGATTGCATCATTAGTGCTTTTATTTTTCCTGAATCCAAACTGGCAGGGGTTGAGTATGTTTTGAGCCGTTATAAATGAATACAGTCTCCTGTGCACGAGTTTCTCAAAGATTTTGGATAGCAATTGTAAGTTAGATATTGGCCTATAGTTGTTTAAGTAGGTTTGTGACACAGGATTTCCCGTCTCTGAAACCATGTTGGCTGCTGGTGATGAGATCATTCCTTTTTAGATGTTTCCACCATTCTTCTCCTGACAAACTTTTCCATGATTTTGCATGCTATACATGTCAGTGACACTGGTCTGTAGTTTAGTGCTTCATGTCTGTCTCTTTTTTTAAAGATTGGGACCACATTTGCTGTCTTCCATGCCTCAGGCAATCTCCCTATTTCGATAGATGTATTGAACATTGTTGTTAGGGGTACACATAGCGCCTCTGCTCCCTCTCTCAGGACCCATGGAGAGATGTTATCTGGCCCCATTGCCTTTGAGGTATCTAGCTCACTCAGAAGCCTCTTCGCTTCGTCCTCGGTTGTGTGTACTGTGTCCAGCACATGGTGGTGTACCCCACCTCTCCATCTTTCTGGAGCCCCTTCTGTCTCCTCTGTGAAAACTTCTTTAAAATCTCTTGTTGAGTTCCTCACATAATTCACGGTCATTTCTTGTTGTCTCTCCTCCTTCCTTCCTTAGCCTGATTACCTGGTCCTTAACGGTTGTTTTCTTCCTGATGTGGCTGTATAACAGTTTTGGGGTCGATTTGGCTTTTGCTGCTATGTCGTTTTCATATTGACGTTGGACCTCCCTTCTTATCTGTGCATATTCGTTTCTGGCTCTAACGACTGCTCTCCTTATTCCTCCTGGGTCCTTTGCCTTCTATATTTCTTCCATTCCCTAGTACATTTGGGTTTTTGCCTCCTTGCATCTTTGGGTGAACCAGGGGCCCTCACCCTGGCTTTTTCATTATTCCTGTTACCCTTGGGTACAAACCTCTCCTCAGCCTCCTTGCACATTGTTGCTACTATTCCATCATCTCATTAACTGGCTTCCCTGCCAGTTCTCTGTCCCACTGAACCTCATTCAGGAAGTTCCTCATTCCTGTGTAGTCCCCTTTTCCCTGTAGTTTGGTTTCATTTGTCCGGGCCTTCCTGCTTCCCCCTCCACTTGTAGCTCTACTGTGTATTCGAAGCTCAAAACCACATGATCGCTGGCCCCAAGGGGTCTTTCATATGTGATGTCCTCAAAAACTGCACTACTCAAGGTGAATACTAAGTCCATCTTGCTGATTCATCCTCTCCTCTCTCTCTTGTAGTGTCGCTTACGTGTTGGTACATGAAGTTTTTCCAGTACCACCTCCATCATCTTACCCCTCCATGTATCTTGGCCCCCATGTGGCTCCAAGTTCTCCCATTCAAATCTCCTTGTGGTTAAAGTCGCCCATGATCAGGAGCTTTGCCCTGCATGCATGAGCTCTTCTGGCCACTGCAGCCAGTGTGTCAACCATCGCTCTATTGCTCTCGTCATACTACTGCCTTGGCCTCCTGCTTTCTGTGGTGGGTTATACATCACTGCAATTACACCTTGGGACCACCAGAGTGAAGTGTTCCCGCTATGTAATCACTTTTCTCTGCTGTCCCCCTCTCTCCACCTCATCAAAATTCCATCAGTGTTTGTCAGCAATGCCACTCCTCCACCTCCCTATTCCTTCTGTCTTTTCTCAGGATCGGGGTATCCCGCTGGAAAGATGGCATCTGTTATCTTACCTGTAAGCTTGGTTTCTGTGATCGCCTTATGATGTTTTGTGATGCCTCTTTGACTCTTTTCGTCCCCACTCCTCCCATTTTGTTTGTTATTCCTCAGCGTTTGTTTTACCAAAACCTTCATTTTCCCCTTTCCAACACTGGGGTTTTGGGGGGGCCTGTGGGGGGGGGGGGACCTGGTAGATACTGTGGGTACAATGGTTGGGGGTTGGGTTGGAAGTGGGGGTATGGATTGTTTGTGTTTTGGGGATGGTTGATAGGTTAAAGGGGTACTGAGGATGGGTTGTTGTGTGCTTGCCCTTGCTGCTCCTTTTTTCTGCTCTGATGACCTCTGTTGGTTCCATCCTTGTCTCCTTTCCTAGCCCCCTTTCCCTTTTTTTTTTGTCCTCTCCCTCACCCTGCGGGTCCTTCTGTTTTTGTTCTGTTTTGGCCCTGGGAAAACACCTTTTTTGTACTTTTCCGAGCTTTAAAACCGTTGTTTCCCTTTGGGAGGATCCCTGTTCTGCATTTGTTTTCTGCCCTTTGAGAATCAGCTTAAACGGTTGGTTTCTCCCCTTCAAGTACCCCCCCTTTTCCTGAAAATTTACAATTCATCCATGTCTTTCCCCCTATTTCTGTAAATGATTTTCTAATCTCCTTTTTTTCTTCCTGCCGCCTTTCAGTGTGTATCCTTTCCTCTCTCTCCCTGAAGCCCATGGATAATAAACTGTTTTTTCCCCTTTTTCCTCCCCCATTGCCTCTCGCTCTTTTATTTCTGGTTCCTTTTTCTGTTTTGTGGTCATTTTTTTCCCCTTGATTTTTCCAGGGGCCCTTTTGGTGGGCATGGTTGGGGCCCTCAAAATTCGCCTATCTCCCCCCAAACTAAAAACCCCATCCCCTTTCCCCTTCCACTCCCTGGCCCTTCTTTGGGGGGCTGATATGCCCTTTAAAGCATAATTCAAAATTTTTTCCCTTTCCTTTTCACCCTTTCTCATCATCGAAAAGGGGTTTTGTCTTTTTGGGGTCACTACCCCTGAGACTTGCTTCAGCCTGTTTACCTCAAATTCTAGGCCCTTTAAACCCTGGCTACTGCAGTTTCAAATTTGGGCCCTCCAAAATTCTTCGTCTCCTTCTCCAACCCTTTTTTTTCCCCATTTCACAGAGAGCCTTTCCCCAAATTTTTTGAAAGCCCCCCCCTAATTTTTCTCCCCATTCTTGCTCTATTCCCTTTTCCACTGTTCCTCCATCCATTCCCCCCTACCAGTACCATTGTAAACCTGATCCCTTTTTTCCCGGGGGCAGCCCCAAAAACCTTTTTTTTTTTTTTTTTAGAAAAGGGGAAGAGGGGAAAAAGAAAAAAAAAAAGGGGGAGAGATTTTGAGGATAGGGAGAGAGAAAAGGGGAACCCCTAGAAGGGGGGGAAAAAAAAGGAAAAAGGAAAAAGGGAAAAGGGGGAAAAAAGGAAAGAGGGGGGGGGGGGGGATAAAAAAGGGGGAAGAGAGAGAGAGAAAAGAAGGGGAAAGGGAAAAGAGAGTAAGAGGGGGAAGAGAGAGAGGGAGGGGGAGAGAGAGAGGAAAGAGAAAGAAAGAGTGGGGAGGAGGAAGGGGAGAGAGGTTTGAGAAAAAGGGGGGGAGAAGAAAGGGGAGAGAGAAAGAGGGGAAAAGAAAAGGAGAGAAGAAAAGGGGGAGAGAGGGGGAGTAGAGGGGGAGAGAGAGAGAGAGAGAGAGAGAGAGGGGAAGAGGAAAAAGAGGGGGGGAGAGGAAAGAGAGGGGGGGGAAGGGAGGGAGAGGGGGGGGGGGGAAAAGGGAAAGGGGTTAAAAGGGGTTTAAATTTCACGGAAAGGGTGTAAAATCCTGTTATGTGTGTGTGTGTGTGCCCTGTATAGTGTGTGTGTGTGTCTTTTTGGGGTGCATGGTGTGTTTGTGTGTTTTGGTGTGTGTGTTTTGGTGTGTGTGTGTGTGTGTGTTTGTGTGTTTTGTGTGTTTTGTGTGGGGTTGCACTAAAGCTATTAAAGGGCCCTAGCAGCAGAGCTTTTCCTCATCTAGTTTTGTGGGGAAATATGTTTATGTAAGCGCCTTTTTCCCCAATTTATGAAACTACATATGTTTTGGGTATATGAAACCCGATCTCTTGGGTTTCCCAAACTGTCGTCTTATGCTTTAAAAAATTATGTTTAAAAAATAAATACTTTAGGCTTCCCCCTAAATGCCGCTACCTCTATTTCTTTTTAAATGCCAGAAAAACCCTGTTTATTTTTAATTCTGAAAAACCCCGAGGAGGTGCCCCCCCAATTTCCCCAGCTAGAGACAGGTACTTTTTCCCCCAGAAATCAAACTGGGTTGAATATTACTTGCAGCTGGCAGTGAGTAATGTTGCAAGGTCTGTCCTGCCCCAGAATTTGAAGAATTTTCGATGTTTCTCGGAATTTTTTTCCCACTAACTTCCTGTATGACAATAGTCTCTACCCTTTCAAATTTTTTTTCACTATTTCCCCATTTTATTTACTGACCCCTCTATACATATCTTTTTATCTCCCTGGTCTTGAGTCGCACTTTATTCTTCAAATACCCCACAGCGTTTTATTAGGGGAAACCCACTATTTGGGCCCTTTGACAAAACCCGTTAAACCCTTCCAAGGGCCCCCCACAAAAACACTCAGCCAATATTTCCTTTGTTTCTTTTCTGTGATCATTTATGTGTGTGTGTGTGTGGTGTGTGTGTGTGTGTGTGTGTGTGGGGGTGTGTGTGTGTGTGGGGTTTTTTATTTGTGTGTGTGTGTGTTTTTTTCTTTGTGCTTTGCATAAAATTTTTTAGGGTTTCATGTGTATGTGTGGGGTGCGTGCGCTGTGTGGGGGAAAGCCCCACTTAAAATTTTATTTTTAACTATTACAAATTGTGACCGGGTGTGGACGAATCGTGGTTTCCATTATTTTGGGTTAATTTTTTTCATGACTGTAACCATGTACGGAGTGAGGTGATTCTTTACCTTTGTAATTTTCCCATGATTGTGACCAGATCTACCGGGATTTTCAAATCCCTTTTGTAAAAAAAATAACAAAAAGGGCCCACAATCCCCGTGACTGGAAGGGATACTAAAAATAACCTGCACAAAAAAGCAGAAGCTTACGACGACGTTTTTCGGTCCGCCCCTTGGGGGACCATTGAAAAAGTCAAAACAAACAGAGAAGGAGCAGGACGGCAAATTTTATGGGCAGGAAGAGGTGGGGGGTGTAGTAGTGGTAGTAGAAATATTATAGTACAAAAATTGTATATAATCCCCGAAAAGGAATAAAAAGACACACGCACAACCCCCGGGCTTTCCCCAAACCGTGGGACGTTTCGCCATCCAGCCCCAGCCAGGGTTGGCTAAAAATCCACAACAAAGAAAACCGGGAACGCCGCACATTTTTGCAAATTTTCATCGTGATGTAGTAGAAAAGAAGAGGTAGAAAAGTAGTGGTATTTTGGTAAAGTGGGAAAAAAGGAAGACGACCCAGTAAATAAAAAGGGAAAAGGGGAGCATTTCAAGAAAAGGCAGAAACCCCAGGGGAGAGAAAGGGCGCCCCCGAGGTGCGTAAAGGGGGAAATTGGTGAAATATAATAAAAAAGGGAAACAAAAAAACAAAGCGGGAGAAAAAAAAGGGAACAACCCAGAGGAGAAAAGGAGAGAGAAAGGGGAAGAGGGAAAAAAAGAAAAAAAAGGGAAGAAAAAAAAAAAAAGGGGGATTCGGGTTAATCCGGGTTTTTCAGAACACCCGTGATTTAACCGAACCCTTCATTTTTTTTTTTTTCTTCTTTTTCTTTTTTTTTCTTCTTCCTTTTCCCCCTTTCCTCTCTCCTTTTCTCCTCGGGGTTTGGGTTTTTCTCTCTCCTGTCTCGGGGTTTCTTTTCCCTTTTTATTATATTTCACCATTTCCCCCTTTTGGAAACCTGGGTGCGCTTGCTCTCCCTCGGGGGTTTCTGGGCCCCTTGCAGTGCTCCCCTTCCTTTTATTTGAAGGCCCCGTTTTCCCCTTTAATTTCCCACTTCTCCCCATTTACCACAACTCCCTACCTTTTCCCCTTCTTCTACTACATCTTCTGTTTAAAAATTTAGAACATGTGCGGCTTCTGGTTGTTTTTTGTTGTGGCCCGTTTGGGGCCATCCAGTGGCTGGTTTGGATGGCGAAACTTTCTACGGTGGGGATCCCCGGGTGTTGTGCGTGTGTCATTCATCCTGTGGGTTTTATATAAAATTTTCTTGTACTACTACTACTACTACCCCAAACTACAAATTTAACCAAACTTACACCCCCAAAACCTTTTTCCTCCCTATAATAGCCGTCCTGCCCTTCTCTGTTAGTGGGGACTTTGTAAAATGGTCCAAGCGGACCGAAACGTCGCGTAAGCTTCGGGTCTTTTATGTCCCGGGTTTATTTGAGTACCTTTGTAACTAGTTCACTTCATAACTTTGGGATCCATCCCTGGACCCATTATTAACTCTGTATTTTGACTACCCCCCCACAAAGGGGTATGGGGTGCATAATGAAGACATTAAACTAATCCTGTGCCCACGTTTCTCGAAGTTTTTGGATAGCAATGGAAAATTTTGATTTTGGCCTTAGTTGTTTACATCTGTGGGTTTTACACCTTTATGTATGGTGAAACCCTTTGCTGCTTGAGAAAGAGCCGGGAAAGTGCAAATTTTCCAGGGGAACTTTTTAAAAAGTAATAAATACCCTGCAAAAGGGGCAGGGGCCGCCGCTTGTACAATAATGGTGGACGGAAAACAGTTTCCCTGAGTTATTTTTAAGTATTTTTAAAAAATCCCCCCCCCCCCCCCGGGGGCCCTTTCCTTTGGGGTCCTTTTGGTAAAAATAAAAGGGAAAATTTGGGAAATTTCCCATCTGGGTTTGCCCCCTGGCACGGGGTTTGATTTGGTTCGTGGGATTCTACTGGGAAAATTATTCCTAGGGTTTGGGAAAAGAAGTTTTTTATCTTGTTAGCTGTGTCATTTGGGAGGGCAGTGGTTTTTAAAATTGGGTTTAAAGTTGGGGAAAATATTTTTTTTTTTTTCAGTTTGTGGGCCCCCAGAATTTTGGGAAAGTTTTTCCAGGTCTTTTTTAAAAATTTTCTCTTCTGCCCAGGGGAATCTGCTAGATATTTACAGTTGTTTATTTTCCCTTTATTACTTTGGGAAAAACTGAAAAAGGGGTGTCAAGAATATCTTTTGTTTTTTAAAGCCCGTCTATATTGCTTTTCAATTGGTGTTTTTTATCAATGGTTTTTAGAATGCTGCTGGTTAGCCAAGGGGTAACCAACCCCGTTTTTCGGGGACTTTTTTCGTTTTTAAAGGACAATTTTTTGTTGAAATAGTCAAATTTAATTTATTAAAAAAAAGGGTCTTTTCCAACCGCCAAACCTTTGGGCCTTGGGGGAAATTTCTTTTAGGCCAGTCAACATCTCTTTGTCTGCTCTAAAATTTCCCCTTAATGAGGCCTAAACATGGAGTCAAAATAAAACTTTGTTGTTTTCCCGGGGGGGTTTTTCAAATGTTTGTTAAGAGGAAGGAAAGGTATTGGTCGTGTCTATCTGTGATTATCCCTGTTTTAAGGGGGGGGAATTTATATTGGCCATTTTGGTTTATTATGGTTGCACTTGTCTCGGTCAGCCGGGGTTTGGTTTTAGTTAGGGGTTGGTAGGGAGAAGGGGGAAAATACGGGATATATTTTCCAGAAATACAGTAGTTATATGTAAATAGATGGCCCATGCTGTATTTAAAAAAAATTGTGTTAAAAAACAAGGGGGAAGCCTGTGCCAGTGCAGAAACACTCGCCATTTTTTTGAACGGGTAAAACACAAACGTTAGTGAATAAGGGGAAAGGGGAATTTTTCATGTTTTAGGGTATAATTGGGCTGACCCTTTCAAATGGGAAAGGCCGAAATTGTTAAAGTCCTTTTCCTGCATAATTTGAGATATCAGACGACGGGGGACAAAAACAACCCCCAGGAACCTCAGAAAAAGTTTGTTTATGTTGTAGCTTGCCCAGTGTTTTTTTCCAGGGAATAAAACAGTGAGGTTTTTTGAGTATGATACCCGTAATCTCCAGTCAAAATTCGTGAGTGATATTTTAAGTTTAATTCTGGGTTCGTTATATAAATGTGTATAAGTATCATTAATTTTAAAAAAAAGTGCACAAAAATTTTTATATTTAAACCCGAATTCCGTTGTGTTTTGTACCCTTTTAAATTTTTAATTAAAGGTCTAGAGCAACTTGTGGACATGACAGTTGTAGGGGATCGAAGGGGGGGCATTTTTGTTTACTAGGGGGTCCCAAAAATTCCCACTTGTTTTTAAGTAACTTTGATAAAAAATTAAATTTTGTTACCATTTTTCTGGTAGTACCCTTATGATTTTTCATTTCCCGATAAATGTAATTTCCAAAAAAAGTTTTGTTTTTTTCATATTGTTGATGAAAAACATTTTCAGGCTGATTAAACTGGTAGGCCAAAATTTTATATTTAAATCTCCCGATAATTTGAAGTGCGGGGCTTGTTCATTTGTCCCGGTTTTTTTTTAGTTTTTTAGTTTAATATCCTTTTAGCACCCCATAAAAAAATCCTGGGGGGCCATAGTCAAAAGATTACAAAGGGGACAAATGGGTCCAGGGACTGGACCCCCAAAAATTATGATAGCTGAAAATATTTACAAAAGGGAATGAACTCCCGGTAGATCTGGTCACAATCATGGCAAATTAAAAAAAGGTAATGAATCACCCCACCCAAAATATGGTTAAGTCATGAACAAAATTTCTAAGTAAAAGAGCCACGATACGTCCACACCGGTCACAATTGTCACGCTCAGCGGCAGCGGAGCAGAGGCAGCAAAACCTGTTTTTTTTTTCTCACTCAGACCCACCCAAAAAGCTTTTAATGATGGGCCCAGTTGGAAACATAACTGCCCCTTAGGGGTATTTTAAAAAACCCCGCAAAGAAACCCCAAAATAATCAACCCGCGTACCTACAAACCCCAAAAATTAAACCCAGTGAAAACGAAGACTGCCCCCCCCAACCCCCAACAAAAACCCCGTGCCAGAAAGGGCTACCTACCCAAGCTCTTTAAATATCTTTTGTTTCCTTTATGTAACCACACAACTTTCCCGTATACTAAAAAAACCCAAAAACTAAGGGAAAAAGCGGCACTAAGAACACAAGGGTTTGCACCTTAAAAAAATCGACTAATTTTATAAGAGGAGCTACAGGGGCAAACCCGGGGTGCCATCCCTCCCCCCTTAAAAACCCAGAGCGACGCATCAAAAAACAAAAAAAAACATGGGGACTCACCCCCCAAACCCAGGCGGAATCCACAACAACAACACCAAAATGTGACTGACTCCCCCCTTACCTCTACGCCTTCATAGGATTTAAAAACCCCGCGATTTTTGGGGCCCCCGGTTTGATTAAAGATCCTGACACTCCTTTAAAAACTAACTCACCACCCAAAAGGCGGAAAAAATTTTAATCTTCCCTGCCAAAATATTTTTCTTCGTTTCAAAAAATAACAAACAATTTAATGTAAGTTACTTCACCCTTTAGAACAAAAAACAACCCAAACCCTTTAACAAACAAACATCAAATTTGGGATGATGATTTTGGCAAGGGCCCTCCAATCAATCATAGCCCCGTCACCAGTTTAAAATAATTCCCCAAAAACGAAAATTGTAAATGCCGTCAAAGGGCTGGGAAAAAAAAAACATGGGGTCCAATTAAACAAAATTTTTTTGCTAACCAAGATTTATAAGGCAGAGCAAAACAAGTTTTCTGATGCAAATAGAATTAACAATCCACTCTTTCCCAGCAAATTAAACCATTCCAACTAAAAAGATTTCAACCTCCAATTTTACATGGGCCCCCTATAGTTAATGTACCCCGTTCGGAAATAAAAAAATCGCGGTTACTTTGGGGAAACCCAAAATAGAAAAAGTTTAATGCTCAAAATTTTCCCCCAAAAAGCCCGGAAAAAAAATCCCAATAATTCATCAAAGAAAAAAAAATATATACATAATTTGAGTGTCTCAAAAAAACGACAGAACCCCTGTACAAGTGGAAAAAATGAAACATAAGAATAATGATAAAATTCATCAGTGCATTTTTACGGATGGACCCAAATTTTTTGTAAGAAAAAAAAAATGTAGGCCGTGTGTAAATTTCTTACAAAAAAAAATTTAATAGCAATCTTCCTTCATGTGAAGGGTTACTCAGCTCTTAAAAAACTTCAGACAGTATTTCCCAAGGCTGGGTCCTCCTCAGGAAAATTAAAGTATAGAAAAAAAAATAAAAAATGAAAAAACATAAAAACTTTATTATTTAGAAAAAAAAAAAATATAAAACACTTAAATATGAAATAATTTAATTTCCCAATTAAAGAAAAGAAAAAAGAAAAAAATAAATGATAACTGAATTCAACGCTAATATTTAAAAAGAACTTGGGGTGTTTTGGTTTTTGGTGGGCATGCGTTTTGGTTGAAAACGTAGCCGTTGCGATGATGTGGGGGGGGGGTCGCAGGGTTTGGTGCCCAACCCCCTGGCTCGTTCTTGTGGGGCCGGGAAATTTTAAACCTCCGGAAAGACAGGAAACAGGTTTTGTTTCCGCTGCAATGGGTGAGGGGGTTACGTCTTTATTTTTCATACATATGCACAGGCCCCTTAAATACAACAGGGGACGTCTCCAGGGCATTAGTCCGTTTTTCCTTTAATTCTTTCTCCCTTTTTTTTTGTTGGGAAAGGTTTTTCCCCCTCGTCATCCCAAACTGGAAAATAGAAAAGGTTACCCACTCTTAAAAAAAATCACTCTCCATGATAAGTACAATACCTAAAAGATGTGGTGATTATTAAAAACTTCAACCAAAACAAGACCGGGAAAAGGGCTAATTTATTATTTGGGCAAAAATTTAAAACTTTTCCAAACCCAAAAAATTCACTAGAATACAAGGCAGGCCCTTTTACTTACAGTAGTGCTGGGGCTTGAAATCAGTGATTACTGGTTTTTAAACCCGGGGAAACCCCCCCCCCCTCACCCCTTTTGGGGGGGGGGGGGAAAAAGGAGGGGAAGGGGGTAGTGGGGCTAGCAGACTCTACCTTAAAAAAGCACCCGAGTCAAAAATTTCACTTTTGGGGTGGGGGAAAAAGGGTGGGGGGATATTTGGAAAACTGGGGCTTACCCCCACCTTAACAAAGTAGCCGGCAATGAAAATTTTTGTTTTCTATATCGCTACTTTCCCATCTATTTTAACTTTTCCCTCCACTTCATGATGCAAAAAAATTTCAGAGTTGCTGATATTAAATGGGCCAAATCCTTACTATGTTAGTTTTTAAAGTTATTAGGTCATTATTAAAAATAATCCCTTTCTATCCCCCTCCTAGATTTTAAATTTTCCCAGGTGTCCCCACAGTCCTTGTGTGACCCATTTTGTGTTATTTTTTCTCAGATTCCCAAATTTTACAATTTTATTTTTTGTTTTAAAAAATATTACTCTTTTAAAAAAATCGTATTACCTTTTTCTTTCCTATGAAGCACAGTTAAAATTCCTTATAATCAAACCCTAATTTTTCCCCCTTTTTCCCTAAATACAAATAACAAAAATAGTGTATGTTTTCCCACTACATTATGTGCAAAAAACCTTGAACCTTTCCCCCACTAGCTAGTTCAACCTTTCCTCAAATAATATTCCTATATTTATATTAATTGCTCAAACTTTATGCAAAAAAGGCAATTCCAAATTTTCAAAATTATTTTCATATCTTAGTGACTATATTGTGTTGAGCAATTAGTATATATTTCAATTTATCATTGTTTCAAAAGGGCCCAAAAAAATCTTTTGCTAGCTAAATACAATACCTCAATTTTTTTTTACTTTTTATAGTACAATAAATTGCTCAACCCTTTTTAAAATATAACAAAATTTAGGGTCTTACTCCCAAACAATACATAAACTTGTTATATCTGCCAATTTAACTTTGTTTACCTTATTTAATTTTAAATCCCAAAATTTTTTTTTCCTTTAATTTTTGCTTTATTATACCTTTGTATAATATAATTTAAAAATTGTTTTTAAAAAAATCAAAAGGGGCTATTCTCTGGTGCTAAAGTGAAAAAAGTTCTCAAAATTTTCCATTATATTCCCTAGCCATTTATTTAATTGGCCACTTTTTCTTGTTTACCACAAAGTTTTTTTTTGTCCCTTTTATTTGCCTCAAATTTTTTTAGCTTTTAAAAAGCTCCCCTTTGTTTGGATAGAAACCAAAAGGCCTTATCTCTAAAGGGTTTATTGAACAAAGAAAACTTTCTTACCCTTTTGGAACAACCCAAAAAATTTAAAGATTTGTACATTAATAACGGCTTCTACAGGGATGGTTTATTTCTTGCATATGTCAAGAGAAAAGTTATAACTACAGGGGCCCCATAATTTTAAAATACCCTGTAAAACCCGCATCACGAAAAATGGATAAAGTTTGGAAAGAATCACACACCCCTTGTTTGGGGGCCCCTGACACAAAGCCCAAACTGTTTTTTGGGTTTTTAAGGGCCCCGAGAGGTGGTGCAGTTTTTATCCTTCTGCTGCCCCCAAAGGGGCCCGTATCACTAAAAATTTCCCCCCCCCTTCTAAAATATCAGAGACAGTAATTTCCAAACTGTTAGGGGGGGCGAGTACAGCCCCCACCTTCGTAAACCCTTGAGCCTCTTTACCAGGGCGATATTTTCCCGCGGGGTTTGATTAAAATGCCCCGGAGCGGGAAACCTCCCATTTCCCTAGGGGTTTGTCTCAAGGGGCTTTTTCCGGAGAAAAGAAGCATCTTTCACATCTATTGGGTATCTTGAGATTCAAAACTAATTGGGGATTTCAAAATGGGGCTAAAAGTCTTGTAAAATACTGTAATTCTTCACCTTTTGGAAACGAATGTGGGGGTAATTTTGGTTTGGGTTGCAGGAAACTCTACCCCCTTCCCCCAAAAGGGCCGTCCCTTTTTCATTCCTTTCGGTGACTCTTTAGGAGAACGGGGCCAGGGTGACATAAACCTTGGGGACGGGGGCTCCCCTAAAAGGAAAAGCCTTTAATTTGAGGGGGTCCCCTTTTATGAGGGGTTGATTAGTAGCTGTGCACGCAGTGTCTAATAAGTGAAGAGCCCTCAGGTAGGAAAAGTTTTTCCCTTTTTGAAAAGGTAGATTGCGGACTTTAATGTCATTGTAATTTCCCTTCCCCTATAGTACCATTTTAACCGCTCCACTTTACCATTGCCTTGAGGGTTTAGGCTTTTTGTTCTGGGTGCGGCAATTCCTTTGCTAGCCAAAAAATCCTGAAAATTCGTTACTCAAAGAACGAGGGTCCCCCGTCTAATGGAAAAAAGCTGGCAAAACCAAAAAAAAGAGAACAACTGTGAAAAACAACTAATAACAGTTGAAGCAGCCAAAATTTTCACAAGGGGGTTTCAAAGGGGGAAAACCCTTTAAAAATTCATTTTCACTATTTTTAAAGGAAAAAACCCATTCGATTTGTGCTTTTTTTGAGGTCCTTTGAAATCTATATTCAATCTTTCGAAAGGGTGGGGGGATTTTAAGAATGAGTCTTCTCTGGCTGATGAAAGTTTTTTCTTGCACTTTCACATTTCCCCCTTTCATGCTTGATCACTTGTCGCACATCTTCCACTGGTAAAGGGATGTTCTTTGGGTTTGACAAAAATGGGGACAGGGGTGTAATCCTGGGGGACACAAAGCCTTGTGGAGAGCTTTAAGTGATTGCCAAAAACATGGCAAGCTGCTTTCCCCATGGGCCTAGAGAATGGGATCAGGTTTAGATTTTTCCTTGACCCGGTCGGTAAAAAAATTTCCCAAAATTTATAAACCCCGATAGTTCCATCCTCCAGCGTAATATCTTGTCAATTTTTTATCCAAATTTTGTGCCCTTTTTTTCGAAAATAATCACGGACCCTTGGTCATTTCCCTTTTGGTGAAATGTCTAAGGGTTAAAAAAAAGCCCCCAAAAAAACCCTTATGGGGCCTTTAAAACACAAAAAATTTCCCTTAAACCTTAAAAATTTTCAAAAAAAAACTAATTTCCCCCTTAAAAAAAAAGAAAATAAAAAAAAAAAATTCAAAAATTAAAACCTTTAAAAATTGAAAATTTAAATCATTAAAAAAAAGGGTTGAAAAAAAAATTTTAAAACCTTTTTAATAAACCCCCCCCGCCCCCCCACGGGAAAATTTAACACTTCCCCAACACCCACAAATTTTTCCCCCCCAATTTTTAAAAACCCCCCCAAAAACCCCCCCGACCAATACTTTTTTTTGACCCCAAAGACCCCGAGGAATCCTTTGCCTTCAACCCCCCCAATAAACCTCCCCCACTTCCCCCTCCCCAAACCCCTTTTAAAATCCCCCCCCCCCACCCCCAACCCCCCCGGCCCTTCCCCCCCCAAACCCCCCTTTCCCCCCTTTCCCCCTCAGAATCCTCCCCCCCCCACAAAGGTAAAACCATCCAATACCGAAGTTCCCGAGTTTGTCTTCCTTAAAAACCATAACGTTACCTAACCCCCGGGGAAAAGGGGTACTGGAAAAGGTTACGGCCTTTCCCGCCTGAATAAACGCGGTGGAAAAGGGTTATCCCTTTTTCCCTTAAAAGGGACTTAAATAGGCAAACTCTGGGGTTTTAATTTTGTTTGGGAAAACCTCAAGTTTTTTTTAAAAAATTTGTTTAAACGGTATCTTTCCCAAAATTTTTTAAATTTTTGGGTAAAAACCCCAAAAATTTTTGGGTTTTTGGGTTTTTGGGGCATTGGTTCCCCTGAGGGCCTTCGGGGCAGGGGTTTTATTAACCTCCCTTTAAAACAAAACCGGTGCAAACCCAAAGGGAAAAAACATTTTTTTTAATATATTTTTTTCTTGGGGCCTTCCCCTTTAAGGTTTTCTTTCCCCCATTTTAAAATTCCATTTCTAAAATAGCGGCCCCTGACCCTTCCCCGAATAGGGGGAAACCTAAATTTTGAAACAGGGTTTGGTGGGTCCCAAAACCCCTTTTTAAATGTAAAGGCCAGACAACCAAAGGGGAGGGTTTTTCCCCCATTTTAAGGGACCATAAGGGACCCCTTGGTTTTAATTTTCCCAAAAACCCCAAAATGACAAAAGCAGAAAGAAATTTGGGAGAAACCCCCCAAAAGTTAAAAATTTTTATTAAATTTTCCAATTTTAAATCTTAGATTTCCTTTCCAAAACCCTAATTAAAAAAAAAATGTTTAGCCAAGGGGAAACCCGGCCCATAAAAATTGATTGAGTTTTTTTAAGGAAACCGAAACCCCAAGAAAGGGGATGATTGGAAAAAATTTTGGGTCCCTAAATTAAAAAACCCCTTTTGGGGTTCCCCTTTGAATTTAATTTTCCCAAAAACGGGGGGGTTTTTATAATTTGGAGACCCCAGAAACAAATTTTAAAGTCGCCAAAAGAAACAAGGGAAATTTGTGGCGGCAAATTTCTCTTGTTTTCCTTAACCGAAATTTCCTTTTGCAAAACCCCTTTTGTGGGGATTTATGGCAAAAAATTTTTAATGAAAAGGCAAGGGACCCTTTAATGTCTTGAAAAAACCCCCAAAAAAACCCCAAATACCTGCCTTTTTCTCTTTCCAAATGGGGGGTTTTCCCCGGGGGTTTATGCCCAAAAGTCCTTTTTCAGGTTGCAACACTTAAATGAGGGAAAGGCCCAGTTTGGGAGATCCCTTCAGAATTCTTTCTGGGCCTTCCTTTTGAAATTTTTGGCCAAATTTCCCTTTAAAGGCAAAGGGGGCCCTTTGGGGGGGATTTTTAAAAAAAACCAAAAAAACCCCCCTGCCTTTTATTTTAGCAGGCCCCTGTAAAAATCCTTGAAGGGTCTCAAATTGAGCACTTCCCCTGGGGTTGGAAATGGGACGTTTACCTTAAAATTTTTGGGCCTTTTAAAAGGATTTTTCTGGTCAAACAACGGGTGGCGGGATTGCCCAAAAAGCGGGAAAATTTTATTTTTAGGTTTAAAAATTAATGGAAACTTGAGGGTTTCCTTTTTTTTGGAATACATCCCTTCCTAAATTTTTCATCAAAATACCCCCGGTAAAAATTTTGTGGGGGGTTTAAGGGGGTGCCAAAATTTATTTTTAGGATTAATTTACTGAAATTTTTGAAGGACTCCCAAGGAAAAATTTTGAAAAACCCCAAACCAGGGGGGCCAAAATTTGAGCAAACCCTTTATTAAATGGGGGGACAGGGCTTCCCAAAAAGGTTTCAAAATAAAACCGGGCCCTTTCCCATGGGGTTTTGATGTTTGTTTAAGCCCCCCAGGGAATTCCCAACCCACCAGGTAGCCCCCCGGGGGTTTTTTAAAGTTTTAATAAATTGTTTGTTTATAGAAACACAGGCCTTTTCTCCCAGGCTTTTTTAACATAGAATCTTCATAAATCTTCTGCCCAAAAACAAAATATTAAAAGACTGTACCTCTAATAACGGCCTTTTTACAGGGATGGTGATGTCCTTGCATAATTTAAGAGAAAAGTTAAAAAACAAAGGGCCCCATATTTAAACTTTTCCCCTGTTTCTGCATCACTGGGTAAAAGGAAAATAGTAAGGGGGGAGAATCACCCACCATGTTTTTTGGGGGGCCCGACACACGCCAAACTGTTTTTTGTTGTTAAGGGCCACGAGAGGTGGGGCGTAAATTTTCCTGCTTTCCGGCCCCCCCCCAGGACCCGAAACCCCCTAAAACTTGCTCAAATTTTTTACATTTTTTTTAAAATAAAAACCCGGGGCTATTTTTTAAAACTTTAGGGAAAATTTTCTTTGTCTTATACTTAATTTAACTATAGATTCACTAAAAATCTTATGATTACAAGCATTGCCCGATTAAAAAACCTCTTATTGAAAGGGCTTAAAAGAATCAAACATAACTGTAAATTTCTACACAGCGAAAAAATCAAAAAGCACTTCTCAGAAACCAACAAAACCAAATTTAAAAACTTTTAAAAAAAATAGATCTTTAAGTAAACTTTTCGAAGACCTTTTAAACATTACTAAATTCCCCACATTCCACAATATCCATCCCCTTTCTCTCAAACCCAAAACCTTTGGGTAAAGGGCCCGATACTACAGATGTCTATTTCCCCTTCCTGGTTACACACCATACACAACTGTAGGCCAGGGCCAAAAAGGGGGGGACAGCTATATTCACTCAGACCAACTTTGAATGTATTCACTAATACTTGACAAGGGGTGAACATGGGGGGAAAAAATAATAGCTAAATTTAAAAACCAAATACCTACAAAAAACTCTCACAGTGATAAACATCTACGAGTACCACAGTAAAAACATTAGCCATTTTAGTGAAAAACCTAGGAATATGATAACTGATGCAGGAAATGAACAAAGATCACTTACTCTCTCAGGTGACTTCAATAAAACTCCTGCAAACCAGGGCCCACACGTTCTGAATTCACAAAAACTATGAGTAACTGTATGTTGCCCCAAAATAAAAAAAACCTTCCCAAAATTTTAGATCACTACCCCACCTTCCTCATCCAAACCTTGGCAAATTACCCCAAGACACTACTAAAGTCCTTTCAGATTCCATGAGGGAGGGCCCTTAATAACTTTACAGCACAATGAAAAAATTTACGGACACTGAGCAGAAATCTATACAGATATTTACGAAAGTATTAATAAATTTTTTTAAAAAAAAACCCAATACCTTTATAACAACCTTGCCCCAAAAGAATTAAAAGATGAAGCTAAGAGAACTCAGCCCCGGCTAAACCCAGCATCCCCCCAAATCCATAAATACAAAAACCTACACAAAAACAGAACAAAAAGGGTCAATAACCCGAGACCAAACAAAAAGTTTTGTCAATCCTAACCAGCCCGATAAAAAGGGCTAAAAAACGATTATGAGAACGTTATCCAACTTATGAGGTAAAAAAAAAAAATACCTGGGAAAAAACATCAGCAATTTTGGAACAAAAAAGATATCACAAATAGCGAAATTGAATTTAACAAAACCAGATGAACCCCAACTCCCACCAACTGAAGCAGCAACTCAATGATTTCTTCTCCACTATAGGAAAAAACCTTGCCAATAAAATACCAAGCTCAGATACACCACCCAATGACTACCTCACTGGCAACTCCCCCGAACACACTGTTCCTAGCTCCGACTAACCCTACTAAAGTCCCCCCTTATTATCAACACACTAAAAAAAAGACAGGAGATTTAAATACCTTACCACCCTTTATATACAAAAAGCATCACAAGTAGTATCACTAATCATTGCAACACTTTTTAACAAACCCAAATTGAATCCTCCACTTCCCTACAGTTCTCAAATTAGCAAGGGTCACCCCGATCCATAAAGGAGGAGACCACACAGATTTAAAATAACTATAGGCCAATATCCAACGTAACACCCTCTCTCTAAAATCTTCGAAAAATTAATTCATATGCGAATCTATTCGTCCCCTCATCTCCCACAACATACTCAACCCCTGTCAATGGGGTTTTCAGGCCTAATAAAAATACTAATGATGCTATAATACACATGCAAAGAACACATATACACTGCAATAGAGAAAAAAGAACTCCACTGGGGATCTTCATAGACTTATGTAAAGCTTTTGATACAGTTGACCATGACTTGCTCCATATAAAATTGTCGCACTATGGTTTTAAGAGGGCACTCCCTCAACTACATAAAGTCTTAAACCTCAGCAACAGAAGCCAATATGTGTACACAAACGGGGGAAACTCTTCCCGCACAGCCAATTACAGTTGGTGTCCCCCAGGGAAGTGTCCTAGGCCCTCTTCTCTTTCTCATAACAAAAAACGACCTACCAAATGCATCGCAACTACTCAAACCCACACTATTTGCAGATGACACTACATACCCTCTTCTCTCACCCGAGCCCAGTCATGCTAGCCAAAACTGTAAATACCCAATTACAGAAAATATCTACCTGGATGAGTACTAACAAACTTACACTAAACATTGACAAAAACCTTCTTCATTCAGTTTGGTAACAGAGCTACAGATGTCCATCTTAACATAATGAGAAACGGATCACCTATCACAAAACTCACAGAGGGAAAATTCTTAAAGGGAAACCACCTTGATAATAGACTCAAATTTCAAACACATGAATAACAAATTTCCAAAAAAAATTCCAAGACTGCCTCCCAGCATACATAAGGGAGATTACCAACAGACCCCTGGCCGTCTTCAAGCTGGCACTGGACAAGCACCTAAAGTCGGTTCCTGACCAGCCGGGCTGTGGCTCGTAGTTGGTTTGCGTTTCAGCCAGCAGTAACAGCCTGGTTGATCAGGCTCTGATCCACCAGGAGGCCTGGCCCAAGCCCGGGGCGGCGGGACTTTGCCCCCCCGGAAAATCTCTCCGGGGAAACCCAGGTAAATACACGAAAATGGGGGACATTTTCCACAGTCAGCCCCCGGGTCCAATATCCTCCTTATTTACCCCTACCTCACCATGGAATTGGTCAGGGGGGCTCCCCCAACAAAAAACCCATCTCAACCACTAATTCCCCAACAAATGGCGCAGTAAAAAATATAACAAATTTCCCCACACGGGCAGCACACTCCACCAATATTCAAAAAAACTAAACCTACCCCCATTTCAAAACATCCAACTTATTATGCACCTATTCATACATAGAACACTTAAAATCTGATATTAACCCTCCCCTCAAAGCTCCAAAAAAACCTTAAAAGAACACATGACCATAAAACAAGACACAGATCACTCTTTGATGTTCCTCGTGTCCATCTCACACTAGCAAAAACTCAATGACATAAAAAAGGGCCCCAAAAACTGGGAATTTATTACCTGTGAATATAAAAGAAAAACTGTCGTTTTAAATTCAAGTCTCTTCTCAAAATCACTTACTCACCCACAAAAAATAAATCTGATAATTGACTCATCAATTGAATCTTTTAAATGTTTTTCATTTTGTATCCATAAATGTCTAACCTGTGACCCAACAAATTTTTTTTTTAATTACATACCTGACAGAATACTCCATTTACTGAATGCACAGCAACACGTAAATGACCATTGACCTGTCTTTTGAATACTCATTTGTACTAAATTGTTATCTGTTTACAAAAAGTTTTTAACCCCGAATATACTTTCTTTTAATCTTAAGTTAATTTTAAGTCTGTATAATGCTCTGCATACAAGGGGGTTTGGCATGTTTTCACGAATAACATTGTACTTCCTGTATCATGTTTTAAAAAATAAATAAAAAAATACGTAAATAAAAAAAGTTTTTTGCCTTTAGTTTTTTTCCCCTGAAAATTTGGGGTGTTTTTTTGAGGGAAAACCCGTAAATGGGGACCGAA
>NC_069410.1:33858358-33875167 GCF_026875155.1 Cherax quadricarinatus | reverse complement strand
AAACGGAGGGGTGATACCTCGATCGAGACAAACATGGGACGAAAGGAAACGAAAAAAGAGGTTCAAAACAAAAGGGAGAAATGGGAGGAAATGAAAAAGGAGAGAAATAACCCGGGATCAAATGGAAGAAAAGCACACCCCCCAGAAACACCTGCAGAAGGACTACAGCCACGACACCCCCAAGGCAACTGAACAATCCAAACCAACCATCACAAAACACCGATCCCTCTGTTTCCACCCCCGCACCACAGTTACAGTATTAGAACAGAAGTTGAAGGTTTGGTACACAAATGCAGATGGATTAACGAATAAACATGAGGAATGGCAAGAAAGAATTTCAATGAGAAGTCCCCAACATCATAGCAGTTACAGAAACAAAACTCACGGAGACAATAACAGATGCAATCTTTCCCACCAGGATACCAGATAAATGAGGAAAGATAGAAGGGGCAGGGGGGAGGTGGGGTTGCTCTGCCGTAAAAAACAGATGGAAATTCAAAAAAATGGAAGGCATAGATGAGACGGGAGAAAGAGACTACATAGCAGGTACACTTCAGTCTGGGAACACAAATTTGTCATTGCAGTGATGTATAATCCACCACAGAACTTGCATGAGGCCAAGAGAGGAATATGAAGAGAGCAACAGAGCAATGGTGCCCACACTTGCTGAGGTGGCAAGAAGAGCTCTTTCCAACAGAGCAAAGTTGCTGGTTATGGGGGATTTCAACCACAGGGAATCGATTTGGGAAAACCTGGAAGCCACATGGGGGTCCCGAAACATGGAGAGCCAGGATGTTGGACGTGGTGCTGGAAACCTCATGCACCAACATGTTAAGGACACTACCAGAGTGAGAGGGAGGATGAACCACAAGATTGGACCTTGTGTTCACCCGGGGCAGCTCAGACATTGAGGACATCAAGTATGAGAGTCCCCTAGGAGCTAGTGACCACGTGGTTCTGTGCTTTGAATACATAGTAGAGCTGCAAGTGGAGAGAATAACAGGAGTTGAAGGGGAAAAGCCTGACTATAAAAAAAGGGGACTACATAGGTTGAAGAACTTCCCCCGGGGAGGTCCAGTGGGACGAGAACTGGCAGGAAAACCAGTAAATGAAATGATGGAATTTGTAACAACAAATGGGAAGGGGGCAGTGGAAAAGTTTATTCCCAAGGGCAACAGTAACAACGGGAAGACCGGGAAAGAGCCCCTGATTTACCCGACGGTGTAGGAGGCAAAAACAAAGTGCAATAGAGAATGGAAAAAGTACAGAAGGCAAAAGAACACACGAAAATAGGGAGATCAGTCGCAAGCCAGGAATGAGTATGCACAGGTAAGGAGGGAGGCCCAGCGACAGTATGAAATGACATAGCATCGAGAATCAAGACTGACCCGAAACTGTTGTATAGGGCCCCATCAGGAGGGAAAACAACAGTCAAAGACCAGGGGATCAGATTAAGGACAGAAGGTGGAGAAATCACAAAAATATCAGGAGGTATGTGAAAGGGGCTAAACAGGAGATTTAAGGAAGTTTTTACAGTAGAGACAGGAAGGGCTGTGGGAAGACAGCACAGAAGGGAACATCAAGAGGGAATATACCAACAAGTGTTGGATGACATACGAACAACTGAGAGGAGGTGAAGAAGCTCTTAAGTGACCTTGACACCTCAAAGGCGATGGGACCGGAAAAAACTATCTCCCCATGGGTCCTTAGAGAAGAGCAAGAATGCTGTGCGTGCCTCTAAAAACCACAATCCCTTTAACACATCCCTTGAAACTGGGCAACTACCTGAGAAATGGGAAAACAGCTAATGTAGTCCCCATATTTAAGAAAGGAAACAGAAACGAGGCACTAAACTACAGACCTGTGTCTCTGACATGTATTGTGTGAAAAGTCATGGAGAAAGATTATCAGGGGGAAAATGGGCGAACACCTGGAAAGGAACAAGATTAAAATGAATACCAGCATGGGTTCAGAAGGCAAATCCCCCCGTACACAAACCTCCCCGGGGTTTTTTTGACAAGGAACAGAAATAAGACACGAGAGAGAGGGGGGGGTAGATTTCGTTTTCCTAGAACGGCAGGAAGGCCTTTTGACCAGTTCCCCACACAAGAGATTAGTGCAGAAGCTGGAGGAACAGGCGCAATGAAAAATGGAGAGGCACTGCAATGGATAAGGGAATACCTGACAGGGAGGCAGCTGCGAGTCATGGTACGTGAAGAGGTATCAACAGTGGGCGCCTTTACGAGCGGGGTCCCCACAGGGTCAGTTCCTTTAGACCAGGCTATTTTTTGAACATATGTGAACGACATGATGGAAGGGAATAGACTCTGAAGTGTCCCTGTTCGCAGATGCTGTGAAGTTGATTGAAAGAATTAAATCGGACGATGTTTCAATGAGGCAGGACTGCAAAGAGACCTGACACAGGCTTGGACATGTGGTCCAGGTAACTGCTTCCTTCTCTCTTTCTCTCTCCCTGGCTTCTCGAATTCAATCCAGGCAAATGCAAAGTCACGAAAGATTGGGGAGGGCAAAGAAGACCCGGCAGACAGAGTAATAGGCTAGGTGGACAAAACTACAGACCTCACTAGGGAGAAAGACCTTGGGGTGACCATTACAACGAGCACAATCACCGGAGGCAAAACACAAATCAACCAAATAATTGCTTCCTGCCACTGCAGCATACGGGCGCGCCGTGGCAAACCTGGAGAATAGCGTTCCGATACCTTAATAAGGAAATTCGTTCAAGAAACTGTACACTGTGTATGTTAGGGGCCCATACTAGAAGTCTGCAGCACCAGTCCTGGAACACACCTGGTCAAAAGGCACGTCAAGAAAGTTAGAGAAGTACAAAGGTTTTGCAACAAGGCTAGTCCCCAGAGCTCAAGGGAATGTCGACAGGAAAGGTTAAGGAAATCGGACGATGACAACACTGGAGGACGAAAGGTCAGGGGAGACATGATAACCGACATACCCAATACTGCGGGGAATAGACAAGGTGGACAGAGATAGGATGTTCCAAGGAGGGGACAACAGGGACAAGGGGTCACAAACTGGAAAGCTGAGACTCAGAACGAGTCACAGGGACGTTTAGGAAGTATTTTTTATCTTCAGTCATCGAGTTTGGCCCCCCAGCAAGTGACTAGCCAGCAAGTGGAGTAGTGGAGGCAGGAACATACTATTTTAAGAAGAAGGTAAAGACAAGCTCCAGGGAAGCAGAGAAGAGAGGAACCCAGTAGCGATCATGAAGAGGCGGGCCAGGAGCTGATCTCGACCCCTGCAACAACAATTAGGTGAGTACACACACACACACACACACACACACACACACACACCACAAACAACATACACACACACACCATAACTCCACTCACACATACACAACACGCACACACACACAGCACACACGACACACACACACACACACTCACACACACTAACACAGCACACTCGCACAGCACACACACACACATACACACACACACACAATCCACACACACACACACACACACACACACACGACACACCACAACACACACACACACATCACACACCACACACACACACGAAGCGGGGTGCGCACATCCAACCAAATAACTGACAGCAGCATATGGGGCGCCTAGCAAACCTCAGACCAGCATTTTCCGACACTTAGTAAGGAATCGTTAAAAAGGGCCCATGTCACCGGCGTGTACGTTAGCCCATATTGGAGTGATGGCGGCACCAGTTTTGGACCCATACCAGCCCAAGCAAGTAAAGAAACTAGAGAAAGGGCAAAGGTTTGCAAGGAAGACTAGTTCCAGAGCTTAAGAGTATGTCCTAACGAGGAGAGGATAAGGAAATCACCCAGACCGAAACACTGGAGGACAGGAGAGATAGGGGGACACATGATAACGCCATGCAAAATACTGAGAAGAATTGACAAGAGTGGACAAAGACAGGATTTTCCAGAGATGGGACACAAGCAACAAGGGGACACAGTTGAGGAAGTTGAAGACACAGATGTCACAGGGATGTTAGGAAGGTTTTCTTCAGCCACAGAGCAGTCATAAGTGGAATAGTATTTGAGAGCGATGTAATAGAGGTAGGATCCATACATGCTTTAATGCCAGAGGTATGATAACGCTCACGTCAGGGAGATTGACCGGTAGCGACCAGTGAAGAGGCGGGACCAGGGAGCTTGGACTCGACCCCCTGCAAAACATCAACTAGGTGAGTACAACTAGGCCGAGTAACACACACACAACACAATACAACAACAACACACACACACACACACCACACACAACACACACACCATCACTCACACACACAACACAAACACACACATCACAACACAAACACAACACACACACACACACATCACACACGACACACACATACACACACACACGACACACACACAACACACACATCACATACTGAACACCGGTGTACGCACCCATACTGGAGTATGCAGCACACAGTTTGAACCTGTACCCGGGTCCAGCACGTACAAGAAATTAGAGAAAGTGCAAAGGTTGAACAATGCTAGTTCCGGAGCTCAGGGGGAAATGTCCTACAAGAAAGGTTGAGGGAAATCGGACTTGACGACACTGAGATAGAGGTCAGGGGAGACATGATAACGACCATACAAAATACTGATACTAGCGTGGGAATAGATAAGGTAGACAGAGAGACAGGTTTGTTCATAGAGAGGGAACATAGAGACAGGGGTCACAATGGAAGCTGAAGACACAGACGAGCCGGAGGGATGTTAGGAGGTATTCTTCATTCATAGAGTAGTCAGAAGGTGGAATGGCCTGTCCAGTGTGTAGTGGAGGCAGGATCCATGCATAGCTTTAAGACGGAGGTATGAACAAAGCACTGGAAGCAGAGAGAGAGAGAGGACCTATAGCGAATCAGTGAAGAGGGCGGGGCCAGGAGCTGAGTCTCGACCTACCCTGCCACACACAATTAGGATAGTACGAACAACACACACACACACACAACACACACACACACACACACAACACACCAGACACACACAACCACTACAATCACACCACACACACACACATCACACAACATACACACAAACACACACATACACACACACACACACCATACACACACATACACACACACAAAACAAAACACACACACACACACACACAACACACACACACACACAACACACAACACACACACCCACACACACACACACACAACACCACCACCCAACACACACACACACACACACTAACTTTCTCTGTCCCTCCCTCCCCCCTCGCGCTGTTATATCAAATTCTTCAGCAATAAAAAATAGACCAAAACTGGAGTAAAAATTTCTTGCAGTGTTTACCAACAAGAAACTGAAGCGTAACATGTGCAAATTTCACTATTTTAATAAAAAGACTGTGTAGTGTCAAGAAGCGGCGGGGTGTCCTTAACCCCACCCCCGGCCAGGAAGAACACACTCTACACTAGTAAGAATTTATATCCTTGCTAGTGTGATGAAAACAACGCCAGAGTGTGTGACAGCATCATAGTGGCCGTTGACTCTTGTAGCTTCTTTAATTTTATTCACCAGTATTGCCGTTTCCGTGGGGAAAAGGGAGATAATAAGAGACAGAGAGGCACAAAAGAGTGGAGGATAGGCAAGGAGAGAAAGTAAAAGAAGACTGAGAGAGAATGCCAGCCTGGTGTCCTTCACTCCATTAAAACTCGCATTACACATTTATTTTTGTTCGCAGAAGGCGAGTGTTGGGTTGGTTGGTGATGTTGTGATGGATTTTTACTCATGGCAAAATATTTCAGAATCTCAGGAACGGTGTTGAGTACTGTGCTGAAGGTCTCATTACACTGTCGTAAGCAAATCTAAATGAGACACACGTGCACGTTGTCCAACAACTGGAGACATATAATCAGAGTAATATATAACAGAAAGAGATTCCCTCAGGTGTAGTGTGGAAAAGGCATTAACTGATGTCACTTATGGTTGGTATCTGATAGGCTATGATCAAATTATTAAAAACGTTGACTTGGTTTGAAGTACAATAATCAATGCATAGTTTCAAGGACAAGTTGTTTCTACAAAAAACCTTCTGTTAATGATCATCCATGCAATGACTGCCTCACAACAGGATGTTTATAAGTATTTCTGTTAGTAATGCGTGAGTTATTTGAAATGTTTGTCATTTAGAATACTTTAGCCTTATTTATAATTACCTAAATTCCTTAATGTGCTTTTCTCTATATATAGCTTTCTCACTTCAACCTGCAAGAAATCAACACGAAATCAAACCATTATTCATAATTTTATTCTTCGGATTTCATTCCTTGCCAAGTTCTTATAACGGTATCGATGGCCACTGCTACTCTAAAGCTTGGGTGTTGACCAATTCAATCAATCAATTTAAAGTTTTATTCTCTATAAGATTACAATGCTGAGTTAACAGAATTTGGTTATTGTGTGGTTTACATGTAGCAAAATAATGATTACAGCGTGTATACCACTAGAACACACTAGCATGACTAGGCATTTTCGGCAGACATAACTTTAATTCTTAATTTTAAAATATTACAATTTATTAGGTAAGTTGGTAATTATGCTAAGTGACTACGATATACTAGTTTGTGAGTTAGCAAGTGAATGCGTTAGTTGTACCTTCACATCTTGGGGAGAGTAAAAACCTAAATGGTTATGAAATTATAATAATCATATTTTTTTAAAAACCAGCGTCTGATGAACAAAGCTCTAGTGGAATGTCCATCACATGATTAAGACCCCCGGCGTCCAGAAACATGTCCTGTTTTCCTTACGAATCTTACCTAACCTAACCAGTACCTGGGAACTCTCTTGTTTAACCAGTCCTCCCCTGGCTAAGCCTTTCAAGAGGGAGCTGGGAGAGATACTAGAGTCAGTACAAAACGATCAGACCAGGCTGTGGTTTGTACATTAGACTACGTGCGGGGGCGCCAGCAGTAAAACAGCCCTGCTTGATCAGAGCCCTTATCCACCGGGCAGGAGGCCTGGTCAAGGTAATGGGCAAGCGAGGATGTTTTATCCCCCCGTGTTACGCTTTTTTGCTGCGTTACGCAAATAAAAAGTCCTGGTTCTAAGGGTAAACAACCTGCTATGTTTTAGAGCACTTATTTATATTTAAAAATAAAAAAAGAAACCACTCTATGGCCAGCCTTGTACCTTCACATTAAATGTGGAACGTTAATTGGTCCAGTAATTTTTATAACAAGTGACACAAAAACCACCTATACAAAAAAAACGATATATTAAAAGTAAAGTAAACACATATACAACCAACAGTCTAGTCTACTACATACCACATCACCTTCACTCACTCAACATTAGCTCACTAGCACACTGCTACTAAGTAACACAAAATATGTTTAGTTGTGGTAAGACGGATTTAAAAAAAGCAGGGAGGTCTCTCTCCATGACGAAGTGGGTACCCAAAATAGGGATTTGGTCAACATCATATAGACGTCCCCCCCGTCCTACTGCATGGCTACTCAACCTGCAAGCTACTAATCTGGCAGGCTAACCACCTGCAGGCTTATTCAACCTGCAGACGACCCAACCTGCAGACTACTCAACCTGCAGGCTACTAACCTCAGGCTACTCAACCCTGCAGACCTACCAACCTGCAGTACTACTCAAAACTCGCAGGGCTACTCAACCTACAGGCAACTCAAAACCTGCAGAAAATACTCAACCTGCAGACTACTTCAACCTGGCCAGGCTGTAACGAGTACTCTCCAAAGCTTAAATAGGCCTCGGCACACTAGGGCCTTACAGGTAACATGAGAGCACTTAAATGCAAATAAAATTACCTATAGTAAAACTAAAAAAACTTCAACCAGCTTTCATCTACTCACACAACTACATCTTGCTTCCATCCTGCTGTGCTTCAACATCTGAACAAAAACCACTTCACTCCTCATCCTGGCCACTCTGACTGACCAGTTTCACATACAATTCCTGGAAATTGACATTATATGTATGGAGCGTTTTTATACACAGTATTCACCAATAACAAACCTGGCGTTGAATACCCCCGAATACCCCGAAACACCCTCCAGGTAGATTCCAGGTAGGTGGGTGCCCTATCTCTTGCAGTCAAAAATGGGAACAACCCCAAAATTTCTATGGAACGCTTCATGAACCCTGTAAAAGTGAAAACGTGAAAAATATTGCAAATGCTTTTATGCATGTTTTTTAAAAATTTTATCAGATTTACTCGCACAAACTTGTTCTACTCAAATACTATGTTCATTTCCGTCTATTTACACCTGAAGAAGAAAAAAACATACTGGAAAAGAAAATTTAGAATAATTCGTAGATACACAGAAGAGGAACGAAATAATCTGCATCCCAAACAAAATATGAGAGAGTAATTTCAGGAGCCCGAAAATGTAGCGGAACGAGCAGGAAAGAAAAAAATTAGGCGGATCACTTTGGACCATAGAGATCCTAACTGGATTCCACAATTTTACATGGTGATCTCGAAACGAGACTAACGTCTAAAATCGTCGGGGACAAAATCCCATGGTAACACGTAACTGAGAAAGAAGACTTGCAGAGGCGCAGCGAGTGTCGATTATTTCAAGGGACCAAGATACGATGGCGATGGTCCGGCTGACACAAAGCATGACATGAAGGTTAACTAAGGTAAAAAATGGAAATAATTTACATTTTGGTATTTAACATTGTTAAAAACACAAATACAAAAACTTTACGGAAATTCCAAAAGGAGATACAAAAAACAAAAGAGGAGAACCCGCTGGAGTAGTCATTAGAAAAAATGGCCAGAAAAATTATACCAACAATTTTCACACGCAAGAACCAAACCAACATTCTTCTCTCGTGTATGTTCACATATTACAGGAGCGCATTATTGTGAGGGAAAAGTTCAACAGTTTAGGAGTAGCGAGCGAGTATAATGTAATGATTAGTTGTGATTGCCCGGCTGGCTTGTTAAGGTATGGTCAGTCTAGCTCCCGCTATCCCCCCTTTTTTCCACCCCTTTTCTTCTCTTCTTCCCACTCCCCCCCGCCCCCGAAAGGTGACCGGTGTGGGGCTCACGGCCAAACAGAAAATCACTCGACCTTCCAGCTCACCAGCACAACTCTGCTTGGAATGACAGATCGTGTCCCAAGACCTGCCAACCAACGAGAAGTGATGAGTTGACGACGGGACTGAAAACGGACTTTGGATGCCACTATTTAATGACCACCTACCTGAATAATTGTACAGTGACACTACCCCTCATCTTTTGGCAGTGGTAAGAACCTGCGTTCCTGTCTCTGTACTGACAATTCAAGGCATAGACTCTGTGAAGAACTAATCGTTGGGGTTGTCACTCAACACCAGTGACCCCCCCCTCCCCCATACAACAAGTAACGCTACAATTCTCTACCCAAAGACACGGTGTCAACCTCAACCAGACACCCCAGTAAAACTTTACATATTAGAGCGTTGAATTCAAATGCCATTTTTCCATTTCATTTTTCATTTTTCTCTTCAATCAAGTAGGAATACAACTTCATAATTTTAATGTTTTATCTTTGCATTAACTAAATAATAAAGTGGTTGTTATGCTTTGTGAATTATATTTTCTTTTTCTATTCAATAATTTTTCCTGAGGAGGAGCCAGCCTGGTAATACTACTGAAAGTTTGTTACAGAAAGGGCTGAGTAAGCCTTCATTCACAATTATTAAGAATTTTTTTTCGTTTTTTTTCCCGTGTAAATACGCATGCTTCACTTTTAAGTACTGATTCTTGGCAGTAAATGCTTAACAAAAAATTTTTAATTTTGACTTATGGGAAACACAGGCAGAAATTTATTAACTTATATTTTAAACACTAAGACTGAAATTTAATTCAAGGCTGTAGTTTTGAAAATAATAGCTATTTCAGAGAAGCTTCAGAGTTGAGAAATGATCAAGGTTGTGTGTTCTTGTGCTGCCATCGTTAAAGTGTTAACAGGGAGAAGGGGAAGAGGAAAAAATGTCAGCAAGACAGTGGGAGAAGAAGTAATTTGTCAGCAGACAGTGTATAGAAGTAATGTGTCCAGCAAGACAGTGATAGAAGTAATGTTCACAGACAGTGAGAGAAGTAATGTCAGCGGACAGTGAGAGAAGTAATGCAGCAGACAGTGGAAGAGAAGTAATGTCAGCGGACAGTGGAGAAGATAGTAATGTCACGGACAGTGGAGAAAGTAAGTCAGCGGAACAGTGGAGAGAAGTAATGTCAGCGGACAGTGGAGAGAAGTAATGTCAGCGGACAGTGGAGAGAAGTAATGTCAGCGGACAGTGGAGAGAAGTAATGTCAGCGGACAGTGGAGAGAAGTAATGTCAGCGGACAGTGGAGAGAAGTAATGTCAGAGCGGACAGTGGAGAGAAGTAATGTCAGCGGAGAGTGGAAAGAGAAGTAATGTCAGCGGACAGTGGAGAAGTAATGTCAGGGGCCCAGTGGAGAGAAGTAATGTCAGCGGACAGTGGAGAGAAGTAATGCCCAGCGGACAGTGGAGAAAAGAAAATGTGTCAGCAGACAGTGGAGAGAAGTAATGTCAGCAACAGTGGAGAGAAGTAATGTCAAGCAGACAGTGGAGAGAAGTAATGTCAGGGGACAGGGGAGAGAAGTAATGCCCAGGGGACAGTGGAGAGAAGTAATGTCAGCGGACAGTGGAGAGAAAGTAATTTGTCAGCGGACAGTGGAGAGAAGTAATGTCAGGGGACAGTGGAGAAGAAAGTAATGTCAGCGGACAGTGGAGAGAAGTAATGTCAGCGGACAGTGGAGAAAGTAATGTCAGCGGACAGTGGAGAGAAGTAATGTCAGCGGACAGTGGAGAGAAGTAAATGTCAGGGGACAGTGAGAGAAGTAATGTCAGCGGACAGTGGAGAGAAGTAATGTCAGTGGACAGGGGAGAGAATTAAGGGTGGTGAGAGGTAATAGCACCCCACTATGGTGTCAACTGGTGAGAGGTCAGTAACACCCACCATGGTGTCAGCTGTTGAGGAGCCAGAAAACACCCACTATGGTTTTCAGCTGGTAAAAGGTTTCAGTAACACCCACAAATTGGTGTCACTGGTGAGAGGTCATAACACCCACTATGGTGCCCAGCTGGTGAAGAGTCAGTAACACTCGACATGGTGTCAGCTGTTGAGTGGTCAGTAACACTCACCATGGTGCCCAGCTGTTGAGTGGTAAATAACAACTCACCATGGGTCAGCTGTTGAGAGGTCAGTAACACTCACCAGGTTCAGCTGGTGAGAGGTCAGTAAACAACACCAGGGTGTCAGCTGCTGAGAGGTCAAGTAAACACTCGACTATGGTGTCAGCTGGTGAGAGGTCAGTAACACTCACTCTGTTCAGCTGGTGAAAAGGTCAGTAACACCCACCATGGTGTCAGCTGTTGAAAAGGTCAGTAACACTCGACTATGGTGTCAGCTGGTGAGAGGTCAGTAACACTCACTATGGTGTCAGCTGTTGATGATCAAAACAACTCACCATGGTGTCAGCTTGGTGAGAGTCAGTAACACTCACCATGGTGTCAGCTGTTTAATGATCATAACACATCACCATGGTGTCAGCTGGTGAGAGGCAGTAACACTCACCATGGTGTCAGCTGGTGAGAGGTCAGTAACACTCACTATGGTGTCAGCTGTTGAGTGATCAGTAACACTCACCATGGTGTCAGCTGTTGAGTGATCAGTAACACTCACCATGGTGTCAGCTGCTGAGAGGTCAGTACCACTCGACTATGGTGTCAGCTGGTGAGAGGTCAGTAACACTCACTCTGGTGTCAGCTGGTGAGAGGTCCCCTCAAGGAAGGTTCCTTGATGTTGGTGAGGGGCTCTTGATTTAGGGAATTGGATCTGTGCTCCAGTTCCCCGAATTAAGCCTGAATGCCTTCCACATATCCCCCCCCCCAGGCGCTGTATAATCCTCCGGGTTTAGCGCTTCCCCCTTGATTATAATAATAATAATAATGGTGAGAGGTCAGTAACACCCACCGTGGTGTCAGCTGTTGAGAGGTCAGTAACACTCGACTATGGTGTCAGCTGGTGAGAGGACAGTAACACTCACTATGGTGTCAGCTGGTGAGTGATCAGTAACACTCACCATGGTGTCAGCTGGTGAGAGGTCAGTAACACTCACCATGGTGTCAGCTGTTGAGTGTTCGGTAACACTCACCATGGTGTCAGCTGGTGAGAGGTCAGTAACACCCACCATGGTGTCAGCTGGTGAGAGGTCAGTAACACCCACCATGGTGTCAGCTGCTGAGAGGTCAGTAACACTCACCATGGTGTCAGCTGGTGAGAGGTCAGTAACACTCACTATGGTGTCAGCTGGTGAGAGGTCAGTAACACTCACCATGGTGTCAGCTGGTGAGAGTTCAGTAACACTCACCATGGTGTCAGCTGGTGAGAGGTCAGTAACACCCACCATGGTGTCAGCTCGTGAGAGGTCAGTAACACTCACCATGGTGTCAGCTGTTGAGTGATCAGTAACACTCACCATGGTGTCAGCTGGTGAGAGATCAGTAACACTCACTATGGTGTCAGCTGTTGAGTGATCAGTAACACTCACCATGGTGTCAGCTGGTGAGAGGTCAGTAACACTCACTATGGTGTCAGCTGGTGAGAGGTCAGTAACACTCACCATGGTGTCAGCTGTTGAGTGATCAGTAACACTCACCATGGTGTCAGCTGGTGAGAGGTCAGTAACACTCACCATGGTGTCAGCTGGTGAGAGGTCAGTAACACTCACCATGGTGTCAGCTGGTGAGAGTTCAGTAACACTCACCATGGTGTCAGCTGGTGAGAGGTCAGTAACACCCACCATGGTGTCAGCTGGTGAGAGGTCAGTAACACTCACCATGGTGTCAGCTGGTGAGTGATCAGTAACACTCACCATGGTGTCAGCGGGTGAAGGTCAGTAACCCCTCACCATGGTGCAGCTGTTGAGTGATCAGTAACACTCACCATGGTGTCACTGGTGAGAGGTCAGTAACACTCACCATGGTGTCAGCTGGTGAGAGGTCAGTAACACTCACCATGGTGTCAGCTGGTGAGAGTTCAGTAACACTCACCATGGTGTCACTGGTGAAGGTCAGTAACACCCAAACCATGGTGTCAGCTGGTGAGAGTTCAGTAACACTCACCATGGTGTCAGCTGGTGATGATCAGTAACACTCACCATGGGGTGCAGCTGGTGAGGGGTCAGAAACCCACTCACTATGGTGTCAGCTGGTGAGAGGTCAGTAACACTCACCATGGTGTCAGCTGGTGAGAGTTCAGTAACACTCACCATGGTGTCAGCTGGTGAGAGTTCAGTAACACTCACCATGGTGTCAGCTGGTGAGAGGTCAGTAACACCCACCATGGTGTCAGCTGGTGAGAGGTCAGTAACACTCACCATGGTGTCAGCTGTTGAGTGATCAGTAACACTCACTATGGTGTCAGTGTTGAGTGATCAGTAACACTCACTATGGTGTCAGCTGGTGAGAGGTCAGTAACACTCACCATGGTGTCAGCTGGTGAGAGGTCAGTAACACTCACCATGGTGTCAGCTGGTGAGAGGTCAGTAACACTCACCATGGTGTCAGCTGGTGAGAGGTCAGTAACACTCACTGTTACGCTGAGATGCAGATTTGTAAAGTATAACTCATATATGTTCATCTAATATTACATTGCGATTATCGTCGTTAATAGCTAAAATGAGTAACAAAAAAAGGCACAATACCGTGACTGGAACGATACACAAATAACCCGCACATAAAAGAGAGAAGCTTACGACGACGTTTCGGTCCGACTTGGACCATTGACAAAGTCACACTCAGCTTTATAATATTAAATAATCATTTTCGTCTTTCCCATTATCATTATATATATATATTTGTATAATTAATTATTTTGGTTAGGAAATGGATCGTTCACCATGGGTGACGACCAATTAATGAATTAATGATTATGTGGCCTTACCTCTGCACTACTCGCCTGACGCCAGCTGACGTCAGGGGTGAGTGGTGTGGGTTAGGCGGCAGTACGACACCTCTCTCGGTCTCCAGAAGGTCTTCCTTGCTTGCTCATTTACTTTGATTGAGAAACTATCTTGAGTATAGCATTATTCTCTCAGTCTCTAGAAAGTGCGAATATTTGTGACACTTTCACTTAGAAGCTCTCATGTGTTTAAGAGACTTCAATTATTCTGGTCGGATTATAAGTTGTTAAATTTTGATCATCTCTGGGAGTGGAGACTCTATAACTTAATTAATCCTATGCATGAAGACCCATTCATCCAGAATGGATGTCATTGTAAACTGTATATAATTTATATGTCTGTTAAGTGTTGGTATCTAATTGATGAGTAAATGGTATCATTAAAATACTTTAAGACCATAACGTAATATACGTTATATTAAAGATATATTTTTTGAAGTTTGTCGATCTCCTCATTTATACTAAAACTGTGAATTATATCATTATACATAATTTCTTATTACGATTTTCCATGAGTATATTTCTTACTGAATATCCCCTAGACTCATACCAAATACTTTACAAATCCTATGGAATATCGTAATATTCACTATGGTATCAGCCGGTGAAAGGTCAGGAATACTCCACTCTGTTGTCAGCTGGTAAGAGGTCAGTAACACCCACTATGGTGTCAGCTGTTGAGATGTCAGTAACACTCCACTCTGTTGTCAGCTGGTGAGAGGTCAGCAACACTCCACTATGGTGTCAGCTGGTGAGAGGTCAGTAACACTCCACTCTGGTGTCAGCTGGTGAGAGGTCAGCAACACTCCACTCTGTTGTCAGCTGGTGAGAGGTCAGCAACACTCCACTCTGGTGTCAGCTGGTGAGAGGTCAGCAACACTCCACTCTGTTGTCAGCTGTGAGAGGTCAGCAACACTCCACTATGGTGTCAGCTGGTGACGTGTGAGCACACCCTACCATCACAACACCTTTCGCACAAGCATATCACAGTTTGGGAGATAACACTCCAGTCAACGTTACGCTCTTACCTAATCTATTATTATTATTATTATTATTATTATTATTATTATTATTATTATTATTATATTATTATAAAGCTATGGAAAATATTATTAACAATATAAATAATAAAAACTAAAAAAATTCTACAAATGTTAATACAATATATGTGAATTTAATAAGTATGTAAATATAATTACTAAAAAAAATTCTGAAATATTTAGTAGTAATTTAAGCAATTAAAAAACAATATTAATAAAAATGGTAATTAACACAACACCAAAAGCTATGATAATAATAAAACGATAAGTTTGGCGATAACAGTGATAATTGCAAGTGAATTATTATGTAACAGACTAATGGCTATAAAAAAAATTATAAACGATTTGCTAATGAAAATATAGTTGATGGTAACGATGATCATGACTAATGGAGGGTGATGATGTAGTTATTAGGAGTGTGTAGGGATGTGCCGTGCGAGCAAGTCAAGATTATCCTGGCTTAGAGGAGGCTGAGGGAAGAGGCACCAGCTATCGACAGCCCGATCCATCACACTTCGTGGACAGCTGACAGTGTAGCAAGAGACAGGGATGTAGAAATTCGTAGAAGGACGCACGGGAAGCCGGCAAGAGCCGAAAGGCATATCCGTTTAATCTTAAGTTTAACTCTGGTTGTTAACGGAAGGCATCGCCTCCGCGGCCCTGTTACATGACAATGATCTGTTAAATAAAACCTTCCTCGTAAACTTAGAAAAAAAAATACATCATTCAGGAGTATTGTAGCAGGCCTACTGGCCCATGGTAGGCAGGTACTTCTCAGATCCAACCCTTTGTATTGGTATAAAATATAAGGACATGAACAACGAAGAGCACTGCAGCAGGGGTTCATAAAATTAGAAATAAATTTCTCTCTGATGAGAAAAAGATGCAAAAAGCTACCAATTCGTGTTGATTAAACGAAGTTTCGGTCAGTCTGAGATCACCATCAAGACGCAAGTGAATATGAACGAACCCTGCCAAGGTTTCATCTCTAATTTGTGGCTTAGTTATGAATTCCTCCAGCCACATGTTTTGTGACTTTTACTCTCCAACTCCTCCCTCTTTATAACGTAATATGTCAAAATGCATTCATAATAAAATCTATGATATATGATCTGACGAACGCAAACCACTAGTGAATGGTAAAGCAAGTCGCTCGGTGTTGTTCCAGATTGCTCAGATTTTAGGGTCCTGGTGTGGGAAACTGAGGACAGTAAGACCTGCAGATACTGTACACACTGAGGAAAAACCCGAAGGAGCTAAATTTAGTTGTCTGGTCGTGTTGTGAAGTGATACATCAGACTGACACTTTTAATTTAAAAAAAACATCGTAATCCCAGGTAAAAACTAATAATAGTAACAACAGTAATAATAATAGTAATAAAAATAAAAACAGCAATAATAATAATTATAATAACAAAAAAACAACAATAATAATAATAGTGATAATAATAATTTAAAAAGAACACCGAGTAACTTTAGTCTTGTGAGAAATATCCGGTAAATAGTAGTCTGTATTACCACATATAACATGATGCTATTAGCAGTATTTTCCCGCAGTATTGCAGGTATTCCGACATTTTTTTAATAAGCTCTCACACACCACAGCAGGACAGGGAATGGGAGCTCAGGGCAGATATTGGGGGCTCAGGACAGGTAATGGAAGCTAGGGCAAGTAATGGGAGCTCAGGGCAGGTAATGGGTGCTCAGAGAAGGAAATGGGAGCTCAGGACATGGAATGGGAATTCAAGTGAGAGGAATGGAACT
>NC_069410.1:33850883-33857858 GCF_026875155.1 Cherax quadricarinatus | reverse complement strand
GGGGTTGCCGTTGTGTTTTCCTGCTTTAAGTTATCATTTCCTGTTCTGATCTCATTCTCTGTTCTGGTCTCCCATTCCCTGTTCTGATCTCCTATTACTCGCTCTGATCTCCCATTCCCTGTTCTGATCTCCCATCCCCTGTTCTGATCTCCCATTACCCGTTCTGATCTCCCATTCCCTGTTCTGATCTCCCATTACTCGTTCTGATCTCCCATTCCCTGTTCTGATCTCCCATTCCTTCTTCTGATGTTCCATTCTCTGTTCTGATCTTCTACTCCCTGTTCTGATCTCCCATTCTCTGTTCTGATCTCCCATTCTCTGTTCTGATCTCCTATTCTGTTCTAATCTCCCATTCTCTGTTCTGATTTTCCATTCTCTGTTCTGATCTCCCATGCCCTGTCTTGAATTCCTAATTCCTATCTTGAGTTCCCATTCCTTCTCCCGAGTTCTCATTCCGTCTAGAGTTCCCATTCTCTCTCACTTGAATTCCCATTCCATGTCCTGAGCTCCTATTTCCTTCTCTGAGCACCCATTACCTGCCCTGAGCTCCCATTACTTGCCCTAGCTTCCATTACCTGTCCTGAGCCCCCAATATCTGCCCTGAGCTCCCATTCCCTGTCCTGCTGTGGTGTGTGAGAGCTTATTAAAAAAATGTCGGAATACCTGCAATACTGCGGGAAAATACTGCTAATAGCATCATGTTATATGTGGTAATACAGACTACTATTTACCGGATATTTCTCACAAGACTAAAGTTACTCGGTGTTCTTTTTAAATTATTATTATCACTATTATTATTGTTGTTGTTTTTTGTCATTATAATTATTATTATTGCTGTTGTTTTTATTTTTATTACTATTATTATTACTGTTGTTACTATTATTAGTTTTTACCTGGGATTACGATGTTTTTTAAAATTAAAAGTGTCAGTCTGATGTATCACTTCACAACACGACCAGACAACTAAATTTAGCTCCTTCGGGTTTTTCCTCATTGTGTACAGTATCTGCAGGTCTTACTGTCCTCAGTTTCCCACACCAGGACCCTAAAATCTGAGCAATCTGGAACAACACCGAGCGACTTGCTTTACCATTCACTAGTGGTTTGCGTTCGTCAGATCATATATCATAGATTTTATTATGAATGCATTTTGACATATTACGTTAAAAAGAGGGAGGAGTTGGAGAGTAAAAGTCACAAAACATGTGGCTGGAGGAATTCATAACTAAGCCACAAATTAGAGATGAAACCTTGGCAGGGTTCGTTCATATTCACTTGCGTCTTGATGGTGATCTCAGACTGACCGAAACTTCGTTTAATCAACACGAATTGGTAGCTTTTTGCATCTTTTTCTCATCAGAGAGAAATTTTATTTTCTAATTTTATGAACCCCTGCTGCAGTGCTCTTCGTTGTTCATGTCCTTATATTTTATACCAATACAAAGGGTTGGATCTGAGAAGTACCTACATACCATGGGCCAGTAGGCCTGGTACAATACTCCTGAATGATGTATTTTTTTTTTCTAAGTTTACGAGGAAGGTTTTATTTAACAGATCATTGTCATGTAACAGGGCCGCGGAGGCGATGCCTTCCGTTAACAACCAGAGTTAAACTTCAGATTAAACGGATATGCCTTTCGGCTCTTGCCGGCTTCCCGTGCGTCCTTCTACGAATTTCTACATCCCTGTCTCTTGCTACACTGTCAGCTGTCCACGAAGTGTGATGGATCGGGCTGTCGATAGCTGGTGCCTCTTCCCTCAGCCTCCTCTAAGCCAGGATAATCTTGACTTGCTCGCACCCCACATCCCTACACACTCCTAATAACTACATCATCACCCTCCATTAGTCATGATCATCGTTACCATCAACTATATTTTCATTAGCAAGTCGTTTATAATTTTTTTTATAGCCATTAGTCTGTTACATAATAATTCACTTGCAATTATCACTGTTATCGCCAAACTTATCGTTTTATTATTTCCATAGCTTTTGGTGTTGTGTTAATTACCATTTTTATTAATATTGTTTTTTAATTGCTTAAATTGCTACTAAATATTTCAGAATTTTTTTTAGTATTATATTTACATACTTATTAAATTCACATATATTGTATTAACATTTGTAGAATTTTTTTAGTTTTTATTATTTATATTGTTAATAATATTTTCCATAGCTTTATAATAATATAAATAAACATAATAATATTAAAAATAATAATAATAATAATAATAATAATAATATAATAATAATAATAATAATAATAGATTAGGTAAGAGCGAAACGTTGACTGGAGTGTTATCTCCCAAACTGTGATATGCTTGTGCGAAAGGTGTTGTGATGGTAGGGTGTGCTCACACGTCACCAGCTGACACCATAGTGGAGTGTTGCTGACCTCTCACAGCTGACAACAAAGTGGAGTGTTGCTGACCTCTCACCAGCTGACACCAGAGTGGAGTGTTGCTGACCTCTCACCAGCTGACACCATAGTGGAGTGTTGCTGACCTCTCACCAGCTGACACCATAGTGGAGTGTTGCTGACCTCTCAACAGCTGACACCATAGTGTGTGTTACTGACCTCTCACCACTGACACTAAAGTCGAGTGTTACTGACCTCTCACCAGCTGACACCTTGGTGGGTGTTACTGACCTCTCACCAGCTGACACCAGAGTGGGTGTTACTGACCTCTCACCAGCTGACACCATGGTGGGTGTTACTGACCTCTCACCAGCTGACACCAGAGTGGGTGTTACTGACCTCTCACCAGCTAGCACCATAGTGGAGTTTTACTCACCTCTCACCAGCTGACACCATAGTCGAGTGTTACTGACCTCTCACCAGCTGACACCATGGTGGGTGTTACTGACCTCTCACCAGCTGACACCATAGTGGGTGTTACTGGCCCCTCAACAGCTGACACCATGGTGGGTGTTACTTACCTCTCACCAGCTGACACCATAGTGGGTGTTATTACCTCTCACCACATTACTTCTCTCCACTGTCCACTGACATTACTTCTCTCCACTGTCCACTGACATTACTTCTCTCCACTGTCCACTGACATTACTTCTCTCCACTGTCCACTGACATTACTTCTCTCCACTGTCCGCTGACATTACTTCTCTCCACTGTCCACTGACATTACTTCTCTCCACTGTCCGCTGACATTACTTCTCTCCACTGTCTGCTGACATTACTTCTCTCCACTGTCTGCTGACACATTACTTCTCTCCACTGTCTGCTGACACATTACTTCTCTCCACTGTCTGCTGACATTACTTCTCTCCACTGTCTGCTGACACATTACTTTTCTCCACTGCCTGCCGACATTACTTCTCTCCACTGTCTGCTGACATTACTTCTCTCCACTGTCTGCTGACATTACTTCTCTCCACTGTCTGCTGACATTACTTCTCTCCACTGTCTGCTGACACATTACTTCTCTCCACTGTCTGCTGACACATTACTTCTCTCCACTGTCTGCTGACATTACTTCTCTCCACTGTCTGCCGACACATTACTTCTCTCCACTGTCTGCCGACACATTACTTCTCTCCACTGTCTGCCGACACATTACTTCTCTCCACTGTCTGCTGACACATTACTTCTCTCCACTGTCTGCTGACACATTACTTCTCTCCACTGTCTGCTGACACATTACTTCTCTCCACTGTCTGCTGACACATTACTTCTCTCCACTGTCTGCTGACATTACTTCTCTCCACTGTTTTGCCGACACATTACTCTCTCCACTGTCTGCTGACACATTACTTCTCTCCACTGTCAGCTGACACATTACTTCTCTCCACTGTCTGCTGACACACTACTTCTCTCCACTGTCTGCTGACACATTACTTCTCTCCACTGTCTGCTGACACATTACTTCTCTCCACTGTCTGCTGACACATTACTTCTCTCCACTGTCTGCTGACACATTACTTCTCTCCACTGTCTGCTGACATTACTTCTCTCCACTGTCTGCTGACATTACTTCTCTCCACTGTCTGCTGACATTTTTTCCTCTTCCTTCTCCCTGTTAACACTTGAACGATGGCAGCACAAGAACACACAACCTTGATCATCAAACTCTGAAGCTTCTCTGAAATATCCTAGATTTTCAAACTACAGCCTTGAATTAAATCAGTCTTAGTGTTTAAAATATAAGTAAATAAATCCTTCCTGTGTTTCCGTAAGTCAAAATTAAAATATTTTGTTAAACATACTTGCCAAGAATCAGTACTTAAAACGTGAAGCATGCGTATTTACAGGGAAAAAAAACTCTTAATAATTGTGAAGGCTTACTCAGCCCTGTAACAACTTCAGACAGTATTACCAAGGCTGGCTCCTCCTCAGGAAAATTAATGAATAGAAAAAGAAATAATTCACAAAGATAAACACTTTATTATTTATTAATGCAAAGATAAAACATTGAAATATGAAGGTGTATCCTACTTGAAAGAAAAATGAAAAATGAAATGGAAAAATGGCATTTGAATTCAACGCTAATATGTATAGTTATACTGGGGTGTCTGGTTGAGGTTGACACCGTCTTGTAGAAATTGTAGCCGTTACTGATGATGGGGGAGGGGGGGGGTCACAGGTGTTGAGTGACAACCCAACGATTAGTTCTTCACAGAGTCTATAGCCTTGAATAGTCAGTCCAGATGACAGGAACGCAGGTTCTTTACCACTGCAAAGATGAGGGGTAGTGTCCTGTACAATTAATCAGGTAGGTAGATCATAAAGTGGCATCCCAAGACCGTTTTCAGTCCGTCAACTTCAACACTTCTCGTTGGTTGGCAGGTGACCCGATCTGTCATTCCAAGAGTTGTGCTGGGAGCTGTGAGTCGAGTGATTTCTGTTTGGCCGGAGCCCCACACGTCACCTTTCGGGGGGAGGGGGAGAAAGGGGAAGAGGGGATAGCGGGAGCTAGACTGACCCTACCTTAACAAGCAGCCGGCAATCAAACTATCATTACCATATACTCGCTCGCTACTCCTAACTGTTGAACTTTTCCCTCACAATAATGTATGTAATATGTGAACATACACGAGAAGAATGTTGGTTTTGGTTCTTGCGGTTAGAAATTGTTGGGTATAATTCTGGCCATTTCTAATGACTACTCCAGCGGTCTCCTCTTTTGTTTTTTGTCTCTCCTTGTGGATTTCCGAAAGTTTTTGTATTTGTGTTTAACAATGTTAAATCCAAAATGTATTATTTCCATTTTTTCCCTTAGTTAAACCTCATGTCATGCTTCTTCGACCATCGCCATCGTATCTTGGTCCCTCTGAATAATCGTACACTCGGCTGCGCCTGCAGTCTTCTTTCTCAGTTACGTGTTACCAGAGAATTTTGCGATTTTAGACGTTAGTCTCGTTTCGAGATCACTCATGTAAATTGTGGAATCCAGTTAAGGATCTCTTTGGTCCAAAGCTGATCCGCTATTTTTTTCTTCCTGCTCGTTTCCGCTACATTTTCTGAGCTCCTGAAATACTCTCTCATATTTTGTTTTGGGATGCAGATTATTCGTTCCTCTTCTTGTATTTACGAATTATTCTAAATTTTCTTTCCAGTATGTTTTTTCTTCTTCAGGTAAAGACGGATGAACATGGTATTTGAGTAGACACAGTTTGCGAGTAAATCTGATAAACATTTTTAAAAACATACATTTGCAATATTTTCACGTTTTCTTCCAGGGTCAAGCGTTACTAAGAAATTTTGGGTAGTCCCATTTTTTTGACTGCAAGAGTTAGAGGCACCCACCTACCTGGAATCTACCTGGAGGGTGTTACGGGGTATTACGGGGTATTACGCAGTGTATTGGTGAATACTGTGTATAAAAAACGCTCCATACATATAATGTCATTTTCCAGGATTTGTAGTGAAACTGGTCAGTCAGAGTGGCCAGGAGAGAGTGAAGTGTTTTGTTCAGTAGGTGAAGCACAGCAGATGGAGCAAGATGTAGTTGTGTGAATAGATGAGCTGGTGAGTTTTTTTTAGTTTTTACTATAGGTAATTTTATTTGTATTTAAGTGCTCTCATGTTTACCTATAAGGCCCTAGTGTGCCGAGGCCTATTTAAGCTTTGGGAGAGTACTCGTACAGCCTGCAGGTTGAGTAGTCTGCAGGTTGAGTAGTCTGTAGGTTGAGTAGCCTGTAGGTTGAGTAGCCTGCAGGTTGAGTAGTCTGCAGGTTGAGTAGTCTGCAGGTTGAGTAGCCTGCAGGTTGAGTAGCCTGCAGGTTGAGTAGTCTGCAGGTTGAGTAGTCTGCAGGTTGAGTAGCCTGTAGGTTGAGTAGCCTGCAGATTGAGTAGCTTGCAGGTTGAGTAGCCTGCAGAAGAACGGGGGGGGGGTGTCATGGAGCCTCCCTGTTTATAAATGTTTATATATTTTGTGTTACTAGTAGCAGTGTGCTAGTGAGCTAATGTGAGTGAGTGATGTGGTATGTAGTAGACTAGACTGTTGGTTGTGTATGTTACTTTACTTTTAATATATAGTATTTTTGTATAGGTGAGTTTTTGTGTCACTTGTAATAAATTACTGACCAATTAACGTTCCACATTTAATGTGAAGGTACAAGCTGGCCATAGAGTGGTTTCTTTTTTTATTTTAAGTAATATAAGTGCCTCTAAACATAGCAGGTTGTTTACCCTTTAGAAACCAGGACTTTTATTTGCGTTACGCAGCCAAAAAAGCGTAACACGGGGGGTAAACATCCTCGCTGCCCATTCCTTGACCAGGCCTCCCGGTGGATAAGGACCTGATCAAGCAGGCTGCTACTGCTGGCCGCACGTAGTCTAATGTACGAACCACAGCCTGGCTGATCGTGTACTGACTCTAGGTATCTCTCCAGCTCCCTCTTGAAGGTAGCCAGGGGGAAGGCTGTTAAACAAGAGAGTTCCCAGGTCAGGTTAGGTTAGGTAAGATTCGTCAGGAAACAGGACATGTTTCTTGACGCGGGTCTTAATCATGTGATGA
>NC_069410.1:33773383-33845883 GCF_026875155.1 Cherax quadricarinatus | reverse complement strand
AAACCCCTTAAAACCCCCCTTTTGTTCCACAATCCCCAACACTTTTTGGTTTCCCCCTTTTCCTTTTTGGTCCCTTCTTTGTGTTTCCCCCTTCCATTTTCCTATTAAAATTTTTCCCCTTTTAATCTTGTTTTTTCCAACATAACTTGTTCTTTTCTTGTGGGCCCTCCCTTTCCTTTAATATTTTCCTTTTTTCCGGGATTTTTTTCCCCCTTTAGTTCGTGTTTTCTCTTCCTTTGGGGGTAACTTTTTCCCAATTTTTATTCATTTTTTTTTTTGGGGGCCCCCCTTTTTAAACCCCCCGGGTAAATTTTCCGGGGGCTCGCCCGTCTCCCTTTTTTACTTTGCCCCTTTTGGAAAAAATTTTTCCATTCCCCCTTTGAAATTTTTTTTTGTTTAAAAACCCCCAAAATCATTTCTTTCGGCCCCTCCAGTTTTCTGTTCCCCGGGAAGGAAAAATTTTCCCCAGGGCCCCCCTTCTTTTTGTCGGCTTTCCTTTCAATTTTATTTTATTTGGCCCCCTCCAGTTTCCCCGCCCAAAGGGGGCCTCCCGGGGGGTTTCCTTTTAAAACCTTGGGGTCCTTTTTAAGCGGGCCCCATTCAAACCCCAAATTTTCTGTTTTTCCTCCCCTCCCACTTTTGGTATTGCCTTTAAACCCAATTTTGGGCGATTTTTCCCGGGGGAAGCCAACATTTTTGGCTCCCCCATTTTTCCCCGGACCCCCTGGCTTGGTTTTCCCATGATCTCCCTTTTTTAAAACCCCCAAAACCCAAAGACTTTGTCTTTTGGAAAATAACCCCCTCTTCTTGCCCACCCCCCACCCCAAGTGTGTCCCCCATTGTTCCTGGGGGGGCCCCCATACCTTTTGGCCCCCAGAGCCCCTTGGTGGAAAATACACCCCAACTAAATTAAACCCCCTTTTTTTCCCAAGATTTTAAAAGGACCCTGGGGTTAAGTCCTTTCCCCCGTCAATCTATCCCCATTTTTCAAAATTCCCCCATCCGTTTTTTAACCGGCAAGATCCCCCCCTTCCCCCCTCCCCCTTTTTCCTTTCCCCAAAATTGTCGGGTTTCCTTAAATTCATCTGTTACCCCCCGGGAGTTTTGTTTCTTAAACCTCCCTTAAAATTTGGGAAATTCCTCTTGATTCTTTCTCCCTTCTCAATGTTTCCCCTTTTTCCCCCAATTCTTGTTTTTTTCCAAACCCCCCAACCCCCCCCCCCGGGTTCCCCTTTATTTTTTTAAAGGGTTTCCGGGGGGGAAAAAAATTGATCGGTTTTTTGGTTTTTTGGTTTTTTTCTTTTTGGGCCTTGGGGGGTTCTCTTACCCTTTTTTCCCAATTTTTGTTTTTTCCCTTCAATTTGATTTTGGGTTATCCCCTTCCTTTTTCATTTTCCTTTCCCAAAAATTTTTTTTTTTTTTTTTTTTTTTCCCCTCTTTTTTTTTTTTTTTTTTTTTTTTTTTTTTTTGTTTTTTTTTTTTTTTCCCCCCTTTTCGTTTTTGAACTCTTTTTTCCATCGCCCCTTCCCCTTTCGTCCAAAATGTTCTTCTCAAATCGAGGTTTTACACTCTGGAACTCCTGCTTCCCTTTCGGGCCTTTGTTTTCTCCTGCGGGGATCAGGGGCGGGTTTTGATTCTGCTTAAAAATTTTCTTTGAGGGGCCCGGGTTTCCCTTTTTTCCTTTTTTAAAACCCCCCCAAAATTTTTCCCTCCAAAAATTTTGCCACCGGGTCATGTCCCCCTCCCCCTATCACCTTCATGTATCTTCAGTCGCTTTTTTCCCCTGTTTTCTTTCATCGTAAGTTTTCCCCCTTTAGTTTTTCGTCTAGCCCGAGACAAAACAGGGAATCCCCCCCTTTTTTCCACCTCCCACTTTTGTTTTCCCATTGCATCCTTGATGTTTTTTTTAGTTTTTTCCCCGTGGAGGGCCCTTTTTCCTTCACCCCTTTTCCCTATTATGGGCCCCTATCTTTTTGGTTTGCCCTTCCGCTCCCCTTTTCCCTGCCCCCGGGAAATCTGGTAAGCCCTTGCACATGTCAAGTTCCTTCAATGTAATCCAACCCCCCCCCCAAACCTTTTTTTGGGGTCCTAGTGGGGTCCTGCCTTTTTTTTGGGCCCCTTTGTGGGTTTGACGGGACCCCCCTTGCCACAGTTTTAGTTTCCATGCTTTCCTTCGCCCCCTGTTGTCTTTTTTGGGATTTTTACCCATTGCCGTTTGGCTCCCTTTTTAAATATCTTTGTCTCTGTGCTATTTTCAGATGTCTCAGCTCCTCTTCTAATCTCTCTTCTTGATTTCTGCTCTTTGGCCCCGTTGCTTCCCCCTTTTGCATTCTGCTGCCCAACCTCTTTCCATCTTTTCCAGCTCTCTAGTCTCCCTTCCCAGTTTCCTCCCTTTTTTTTTTTTAGCTCCCCCTCCCATTCCTCCCTTCCCCCGGTTCGTCCCGGAGCCCCTTGTCCTCACCTGGTTTAGGTTCCCCCCTTTTCTCCCCCAGAAGGGGGGCGGGTGGTTAGGGGGGAGGGGGAAAAGATGGTTTTGGAGGAGAGGGGGGATGGGTTGTGGGGGAGGGGGGGGATGGGGTTTTTGGAGGGGTAGAAATAGTTGGGGGAGGGGGTTTTTAAAGGGTTTAGGGGCGAAAGGGGGGGGATGGGTTTTTGGGAGAGGGGGAGGATGGGTTTTTGGAGGGAGGGGGGTAGTTGGGGGGGGTTAGACGGTTTGGGGAGGGGGGTTGGGGGTTTGGGGGAGGGGGAAAGGGGGTAAGGGGAGGGGGGTTTTGGGAAGGGGGAGGGGGTTTGTTAAAGGGAGGGGGGGCGGGGTTTGTGTCAAGTTTTTTGGTTTAAAATGGGTGGGGGGTGTGGTGTGTGTGTGTGTGGTGTTTTGTGTGTGGTGTGTGTGTGTGTGGGTTTATGGGGCTTGTGTTTGTGGGTGTGTGGTGTTTGTGTTTTGGTGGTTTTGTGTTTGTTGTGGTGTGGTTTTGTGTGTGGGGTGGGTGGTGTGTTGTGTGTGGTGGTGGTGGTGGTGTGTGTGGTGGTGTGTGTGTTTTGGGGTTGTGTAGGGGTTTGGTGTTGTGTGGTTTTGTGTGTGTATGGTGTGTGTGTGGGTGGGGTGTGGGTGTGTGGTGTTTGTAATTTTGGGGTTTTTGTGTGTGGTGTGTGTGTGTGGTGTGTTGTTTGGGGTGTGGGGTTTTTGTATGTGTGTTGTGTGTTTTGTGTGTGTGTGTGTTTGTGTTGTGTTGGTGTGGGTGTGTGGTGGTTTTGTGTGTGTGTTTGTGTGTGTGTTGGGGGTGTGTTTTGTGTGTGGGTTTTGTGTGTGTGGTGTGGTTTTGTGGTGTATGGGAAAGGTGTTGTGTGTGTGTATGGGGGGTGTGTGTGTGTGTAAAAGGGTGGGGTGTGTGTGTGTGTGTATTGTGTTTTGTGTGTTGTGTGGTGTGGGGGTTTTTTTGGGTGTGTGGTGTGTTGTGTGTGGGGTGTGGTGTGGGTGTTTTTGTTGGTGTGTTTGTATTTTGTGTGTTGTGTGTGTGTGTGTATGTGTGTGGGGTGTGTGTGTGTTGGGGTGTGGGGTGTGTGTGTGTGTTTTGTTTTGTGTTTTGTGTGTGGTGTGTGGGTGTTGGGGTGTGGGTGTGTTTTGTTGTGTGTGTGTGTGTGTGTAATGTGTGTGGTTTTGGGGGGTGTGTGTGGGTTGGGTGTTGTGTGTGTGTGTGTTTATGTTTTGGTATGTGTGTGTATTGTGTTTTGTGTGGTGTGGTGTGTTTGTGTGGGTGTGTTTTGGGTGTGGTTTTGTGTGGGTGGGTGTTTGGGGGAATTTTGAAAAAAAATTTTTATTGTAACTGAAAATTTCCCCTTTTTTCCCCCAAACTTGTGATTTCAACATGTTTTTTGGGACCTACAATGTTTTTTTCCTTTAAAAGCTTTTTAAAATTTTTGTTCTGGGGAAACTTTAAACGATGTTTTCTTAGGTTTGAAATATTTTCCGGGAAATTGGGAAAGTTTTGTTCGCTCTCACCTTGACAAAGACAACCTTTTTTTTTTATCACGCTAAAAAAAAAAATGAAAAAATCCACCGGGCAAAACTCTGTGCCAATTTAAACGAATTTTTGATTAAAAAAAAAGATTAAAAAGAGGGGTTTTAAAAATCAAAAAGGTTATAAAAAAGATTAAAACGGAGATTAAAAAAAACATTAAAAAAAGATTAGAAAAAGATTAAAACAGAGATCCCTTAAAACTGTCCCTTTTTCTCTCTGTTTCTTTACTTTATCTTTTTTTGAGATTTCCCGCCTAAATATTAAAATGTCGTGCCCAATAGGCAGAACTTGCGATCTTGGCTTAAATAAACAAAAGCTCATCTTGCCATATAGGGCAAGCGGAAAAAAATTTGTGTATGGGAAAATTTCGCCCAGATCATTCTTAACCTAACGAAAAAAATATATTTCACTGTTTTTTGTTTAGTATTAAATTATTGTAAACAAATCTAAAATATATTTAGTTGGGTTAGGCTAAAATAAATTGTTCTTGTTATAATAAGGTTAGGTAAGTTTTCTAAGATACTTCTGGTGCAAATTTAAAAAATTTACATTAACATTAATGAAAAATATATATCTTTAAACGTATAAGAGAAAATTTCAGAAAGGATTATATTTTAAATGAGTTCTTGCTAATTGACCAGTTTTACATATTCGGCACGACATATATATATATATATATATATATATATATATATATATGTCGTGCCGAATATGTAAAACTGGTCAAGTAGCAAGAACTCATTTAAAATTAAGTCCTTTCTAATATTTTCTCTTATACGTTTAAAGATATATTTTTTTCAATAATGTTGATGTAAAAATTTTTAATTTTGCACCAAAAGGAACTTATAAAACTTACCTAACCTTATTATAACAAGAACAATTTATTTTAGCCTAACCCAACAAAATATATTTTAGATTTCTTTACAATAATTTAATACTAAACAAACACAGTGAAATACATTTTTTTCGTTAGGTTCAGAATGATTTTGGCGAAATTATTGCATACACAAATTTTCACTTGTCCTATATGGCAAGATGAGCGTTGCTATTTAAGCCAACATCGCAAGTTCTGCCTATTCGGCACGACATATATATATATATATATATATATATATATATATTATATATATATATATATATATATATATAATATATATATATATATATATATATATATATATATATATATATAATTATATATATATATATATATATAAATATATATATATATATATATATATATATATATTTTATATATATATATATATATATATATATATATATATATATATATATATATATATATATGTGTGTGGTGTGTGTGTGTGTGTAAGGCGTGTATCGATCACAACAGCCAGTAACTCAGGGGTAGGAAAAATGCTAAATACTTCCTCATCCTTAAAAACAGGAATGAAAAAGAAGAGAGAGAGAGAGAGAGAGTGACTGGGGGGATGGAGTTGGGGGGAGAGATCGCTAGTCAACACGAGATAAAAACATATCATGAGAATGTTTCCACACTGTGTGCAAAAAACACAGCACTGGCAAATATATCTGGGATGTCAGTGATGGTGTTTCCATGCTATCGCTGACAGGAGGGTGGGCCGCTCGGGGTTCCAGATTTAAATTAATGCTCCTCCGGCTTCACTTAGACACCGCGTGTTGATCTGGGGCTCCACGTGATCTTGTGGATTATTATAATTATTATTATCAAAATTAAGCGTTAAACCACCAAGGTCATACAACATGATCTTGTGGACCTCTGATTCACTGTTGTGAGGCTCCATCCACTGTTGTGAGGCTCCATTCACTCTTGTAAGGCTTCACTCATATTATTGTTGGGCTTCACTTGCTCCGGTGAAGCTACCGCCTGTGAAAAACTCTTCAGCTCTTGGTCGATGGACCAATATCTGTGATCTTAACTGTTCATAAGAGCACATCCTAAGCCCTGTTGTCACTTGCCAGCCTCTCGTGGTTAGCAGAGAGTCCGGCTTGTTGATGCATTTTAGGGCTACACCGACTGATATTGTATGTGCCCTGATCTTAGACGTCTGGGGTCTAGATGTTTATATACCTCTTAGGAATAGACATACAGAAACGAACACATAAAAAAGAACGCGAGGAAAGGAACGCTTTTCAGATACAATGTGAACGCGATCGCCTGTGTCTAAGAAGGATCGCAACTCAAGAAGGAGCGGAACTGTGGGGTATCGATTCCTCCTAAGGGAAATCAATGTATTGCCTCAACTCAGGAATATGTTGCTGCTATTTGCCTTTCTTCACTTAACTAGATGCTTACTGAGTGTTTGCTGCTTATTTTAAACTTCACTGTGTTAGCAGTGATTCACAGTGATGAACTATTTGAGCGCAGAACACAAAATTGTGAGTTTCATTCAGAGACGAAACTAATCTATAAATTTGCCATACGTTTGATACATTGCCTGTGTTCTCTTTAATATAGCTTTGTCCTCAGAAAAAACGGGGGTGGGGGGGTAATATATATCATATAATTTTGGTAAAAACTGTATGAGATTTAGATGAGAAATGAAAGTGGGTGGAAGGCATGGATATATAAATAAGGATGAAGGATAAATAAGGAGGAAAAAAAAAGAAATGATGAGAATGGCAGATGAATCATCTAAAGGTTGAAATGTCAAACTGAAGATGGCGCTGAAATATTATCATGGTGGAGAAACGGTAGCTGAGACGAGAGTCCTGCAGGAAGGCTGATGGTAGGATTAGCCGCAGGATTGTAGCAGAGTAATTGTCGTGAGTTGCTGGAGCCTTGAGTTGCCTCCTCACCACCACCACTACCACTACCACCACCACCACTACCACTATCACCACCACCACTATCACCACTAAAACTACCACCACTACCACTATCACCACCACCACTACCACTATCACCACCACCGCCACTACGACTATCATCACCACCACTATCACCACTAAAACTACCACTACCAACACCAACACCCACTGTCATCAACTACCACTACCAACACCTCTACCACCACTACCACTACTAAAACTACAGCCACCAGCACTACTACCATTACACACTACCGGTATCACCACTACCACCACCACCACTATCATCCTACCACCACAACCACCCTCGCCATCATTTACACTGTCACCTGCGTCTTGCCCACTACCCTACCTCCCTCCAATACCATCTTCACCTTCACTGCACGTTTATGTTCACCTAGACTTTTACCACCACTATGTTCACCTTCATTACTACCACCACCACAACAGCAACTACCACCATCCTCATCTCGACTGTTTCCACCACTATCTTAGCCTTCACTACTACTACCACCACCTCAACAACCACCACCATCCTCACCACCACCAGCACCACAACCACCACCGCCGCCGCCTTCACCTCCATGGGGATACACCATTTGCATTTAGATCTTCCATTACCTTAAGGGTGAGCAGAGGAATTACGAATTTTGCATGCAAAGATTTCTCTTGAGAAATTCTATTCCGGGTTTAGCCGATGGGAATCAACTTTCTCATACAGATATTGACTCGGACATAGGGAATCAACATTACTTTCGTCTTGCGATACCAAAAATCATGATATGTTCTCTTAAGGTTATATACAGTCTCTTCTTGTGAGCAGAGACAACATGCTTTAAGGGGATGAAAACAGGTAGTGTGTTTAACGTTTGATACTTGCACTGGTAGTCTCCTGTTAAAGGAGAATGCCTCAGCCAGTTCGTAGAGGCGATGTTGATATTTCTTGCCTTTTCTTGTTTTACACTTGAACATTTTTTTTTTTTATCCTTTCTTCGTGGGCGTTGGAAGCTCGTTATCTGCGCGCGCACGAGTGTGTGTGTGTGTGTGTGTGTGTGTGTGTGTGTGTGTGTACTCACCTAATTTTTATTATGTAGTTCTGTCTCCTTAGCTCCGGGACTTATCTCGTTCTAAATCTCTACAATTTCTCCCCTCAAGGGAGGTTCCTTGACTCTGGTGAAGGGCTCTTGATTTAGGGAATTGGATCTGTGCTCCGGTTCCCTGAATTGAGCCTGAATACCTTCCACCCCCCTCCCCACGCGCTGTATAGTCCTACGGGTTTAGCGCTCCCTCATGATGATAATAATAATTTTCTACACTTTCTTCAACTTCTGGTACGCTTGGTCAGCTGGTGCGGTGTACCCAAGATGGGTTTCATACATGGAGAATATAGGGGCTTGTGTTAAGGTTCCTGAAAGATGGTCATAGATTTGCCAAATTCACATTTGTCACAGATATTACTCTGGCGATGTGCGCCTCTGGCCACTTAACTAGACACCGATGCAAAACTCGTTCAGAAAATTAGAGCTCCCTTTCAGTTCCTCGGACAGAATCTGATTTCTTCCCATTCCTCCCAATCGCTATGCTATAGAGCGATCGAACAACACGACGGGTGGGATCTGAACCTATAACGAGTGAGTCTTAAAATCCCAGATTCTTTCCGTGGTTTGTTGGCAAGCGTTGTGCGATTTATTTTTCTGGGTTTAACGCTCCCCCACAAGAAAACTGAAAGCACTAAGGCCGCTTTCTTAGACTCTGTCCTTCGAGACTCTAATAGGTTTCCGACCTTTTCAGTCTTCTCTAACTTTTCGTAACCCTCCATTTACTCTGGATAAATTGCAGTAGCCACTCTGTTGTGTAATTATTGGCAGTAATAACTGAGATAGTTTGATAAATGGACAGACATGAGAATTAATGAGACTTTTATTAAGGTAATTTTTATCGTACCAGAAATTTTGTGGAGCCAGGTCATACATCTTTTATACATAATAAGTGTATATAGGGAGAGAGTATTATTATTATTATATTATTATTATTATTATTATTATATTATTATTATTAATACTAGAGAAGGTGTGTCAAGTCATGGTAGTGTCGTGTTTGTAGAGGATTCATCAAAGTCTCTCGGGAATAAACAAAACAAGAACTGTTTTTATTCTGTTTAACAACATTGGAAAGAGATGCATGGACTGACTTCAGACACTTGTCAGGTACCTGATCCATCTATCCATCAATGTGCTCACACAACCATCACTGTGCTCATACATCAATCACTGTGTTCAGGCATCCATTACTGTGCTCATACATCACTGTGCTCATACATCACTGTGCTCAAGGCATCCATCATTCTGCTCACACATCCATCACTGCTCACGCATCCATCACTTTGTTCATACACCCATCACTGTGCTCAAGCATCCATCACTGTGCTCAAGCATCAGTCACTGTGCTCATACATCACTGTGCTCAGGCATCCATCACTGTGCTCACACATCCATCACTGTGCTCAAGCATATATCACTGTGCTCATACATCAACCACTGTGCTCATACATCAATCGCTGTGCTCAAGCATCCACCACTGTGCTCATACATCAATCACCGTGGCATGCAAAGAGTATGTAACCTTTATTCGGCGCATGTACACACCCTCATTTACAGGCTATCTCCCCCAACCAGCGAACCAGGTGACTGAGGGTTGACGATGGGGCCCCGTCGTTCAACCAGTACCCAGGTTCTAGCCAATGAGAAGATGGTTTTGGCAATCGCAGAGGTTGGGTGGGTACAACTCTCCTGTCTGCCCTTGTCATTCCCATTCTAGAGCTGGTTGAAGCACGGTCTGCTCTCTAGTGGCTTCTTTTCTGCCTTGCTTACCGTGGAGTGCACTAATACCTATCACTGTACATAGTGTATATAGTGTACATACTTCTGTTCTAAATTGGTGAAGGATAATATAAGTCAAAAGTTTTCTGCTGTGTTTATTTTGCGCCCTTTACACCCAGGATAACAGGCCATTTGGACTTCTGGGTTGTAATAATCACTGTGCTAATACATCACTGTGCTCAGGCATCCATCACTGTGCTCATACATCAACCACTGTGCTCATACATCAATCACTGTGCTCAAGCATCCATCACTGTGCTCACACATCTATAACTTTATTTTTCAATATCTGGTTTTTGCTCTATAATTGGAGAATTTATTTTTCATTTCACATTTGCCTTTCGCTTTATTACTAAAAGTCTTTTCACTTACATTTTACTTACGTCTGGCTCCTTTTTTTCTTATTCTCTCTTCTAGTTCTGTCTTCGTTTAGCATGTTCTTGACAACCATGGTGTAGCAAGCAACATATTTCTAATTCTTAGCCTTAATTCAACAATGTGACATCTACATTTTCTGCTTCATGTTTGCCTGGTTCTTTATATTAACTTGTATGTTTCACGAAGCTAGAACACTCTGTATTATTTGTCATTATTTTTTAAGTCATTTCTTCTTAATTGCTTGTCCTTATTCGTGTTTACTAACAGCAATGAAACTCTGGGTAAAATAATAGAAATGTTACAAACTTGTGGAGTTAAAGAATCGTCAGTTTATGGGTTGCTGCTGAAGAGATTTGATCCCAGGGAACAATATTTCCCGAGAAGTAAACACAAGTACTCTGGTAATATACTAAAAGAATTTAATTTAGAAAAACACGTGAGCAAACACTAGCATATATTTATTAGAAAATTGTTTCGGTCCTGTGACCTTTACCTAACCTAACATACGGAGGGTAAAAACCTCTGTATGTTAGAAGTGATGAAAGTATCAGGACCGATACGTGTTCTAATATTGTTTTCTCACTTGTCTTTCTAAACTAATTTATCGGTATTTATTACCAAGGTTTATTCCACTCAAAAAATTACATACATCTTTACAATATTAAAAATTCTCCTGATCCAATGTGTTGCCCCTTAAAATATTTTTTTTCATTATGAAAACACATAAAATATTTCACAAATATATTTTACTCTGCACGATAACTTTTTTTTTTTAAACAAAGAGCAGAGACTTTGTAAACAAATGCAAACTGATTTGTGTGCTATCCCAACGTAACTTTTTCTCATTACCATTAAAATAACGATGGTACGGCTACCAATTCGCATATTTTTCGATGATTTAAATGTATTTTGGTTGATTATGTTGAACACACTAATTACAACGTTTGATATAATGATACTACGTACGAGTAATCGCTTTATTCTGCATTTTACACGAATTTATTTTTTTTTAATAATTCTGCATGCTAATCAGCGTAAACTCTAGTTGCTGTCATATCAGGACTAACGCACCAATCTCTTAATGATTTTGGTTAATACATTTGAAAATATATTTTAAATTATCGAGTATATTTTCTCAAGAACGGTAAAATGAACACTTAAATTGGTTCTTCAAGTCTTCTATAATCTTCATCAGATTCAACAAGGCTGAAAGACTGATCATATCAGACTATTTCATGTTTTCTTCCGTTTCCATGATTATTTTCTGTATTGGATTACTGAAATCAGATGTTCAGGAAACCTCTCCACAATTAAGGTGCGCAAGTGCTGTACCTGAGTCTTTTTCTCCCACGGTGTTGTGGCGTCCGCTCTCGCTAAACTTGTTGCAAATTTAATCTCAAAGCATTTTCTAATATTTAAAAACTGGAATTATAGATATAGTGTACACACAATAACAAGGGAGATATGTTTTTTTGTACGAATGAAGACTATTGAAAAAAAAATAGTTATTGTAGATGAATGGTTCAGAGAACCGACACGTTGATAAATTAGACATCTTTATTGGGTATCTTTATTGAGGAAACGTTTCGCCACACAGTGGCTTCATCAGTCCATACAAAGGAGAATCGTGAAGAACAGGAGAAGTTTGAGGCAATCAGTCCCTCAGCCTTGAGTTGATGTGGTCAGTCCATCAATCTTGAAAAGAATACAGCATATCTGCGGAGAAGTAGCTTATATACTGTAGGCATTCATCTACAATCCTGTCTGACACTGCAACTTCTTGGGATCTTAATACTTGGGAATTCTTCGCTTGCCTGACCCTTGAGCATGACCTACTTCCACATTGGTCAAATGTGACACCACCTACGATTGCTGCACCTCTCCTGTCTACGGTATATAAGCTGCTTCTCCGCAGATATGCTGTATTCTTTTCAAGATTGATGGACTGACCACATCAACTCAAGGCTGAGGGACTGATTGCCTCAAACTTCTCCTGTTCTTCACGATTCTCCTTTGTATGGACTGATGAAGCCACTGTGTGGCGAAACGTTTCCTCAATACAGATACCGAAGAGTTGCACATGTGTCTAATTTATCAGATTTAGTTATGTTTAGGTAAACCTTGCTTCCAATTGACTATTAACTGGATTTTCTCAAGCAGACTTTAATGAAAAAGGTGCGACCTTTATTAGTATAGTGTCCATTAAATGATTTAAACTTTAGGAATTGTATTTTCGTGATTAAACGCAAGAAATTCCGTATGTTGAATTTAGGGTCTTTCCTCTGTCCCTCCGCCATTCCATTTACTTTCTTAACATACGTGTGAAATTTTATTCCTTTAGTTAATTTTCTTAATAAACAATGATCAATCAGCAAATAGCATTAACACTGTCAGTAATGAACTTCGTGCAAGCCTTGGGTCCTATAATGCATTAGGTGATTTTTTTTCCACAGCTTTCCTTTAGATTATGATCTGAGATTCTTGGTATTATATTGTCCACTAATTGGATGACGTGTTGTTCAGTGCATCCTATAAAGCTCAAAGCAGTATTTGGAAAATTTATGAATATTTCTCGTGTTACCATGGTGAATGAACACTACATAATATTATTATTATTGTTATTATTATCATTACTAATAGTAGTAGTAATAGTAGTAGTTATAGTAGTAGAAGTATATTCAAATTGAGGCGAGTTAGACCCACAGGGCATATACAGTACTAGGGAAAGGTATGTAATCAGGTTTGATCTGAAGAAGTGGAGTACTCCTCTGATAAAGATTGAGGGTAATAGGACATTGGTAAGTGTGTGTGTGTGTGTGTGTGCTGCGTGTGGTTGTGTGCCAGCCTGACTGCTCGGTGCATTGTTCAGGTGATGAGGCGACGAGAAAGCCAGGAGACAAGTCAGATGAACAGGTGAGTGGAAAGATAAGATCAGATCGTAACAGGTGTGTTTTTTCTCCTGAAAAATCATAATATTTGGAATATGCTGAGAGTGGAACTAAGATTGGTGTTACAAATACTGTGCATGAAGACAGACACATATGAACGTCTTCAGAGACAGATTGACACAAACTATTGCGACCTTAGAGAAAGGACACTGTAACTATTCTGTATGTATTGCCTTTTCATATAACTTTATATTGCTGATATTTTCATTAATAACTAAAGTGAAAAATTCATGCTTTGCATTATCTATCTGTTGGAGAATTTTGATTGATTGCCAGTATTACAACCCAGGCACAATAAGGTCTGTTATCCTGGGTGTAAAGGGGAGCAAGGAGCAGAACGAACACAGCTGAATGACTTTGAAATATATTTTCCTTCACGAAGAACGATAGTAAGTATTTACAAGTATGTACACTATATACAGTTGGAAATGTATGTGTACACCACGGTTAATCAAAGGCAAAGACACAGCCTGGAGATAGAATGGACAACCGTGCTCAACCAGCTCTAGAATGGAAATGACAAGTGTGGACAGGTGAGTGGTGACCATGCCACCTCCACAATTGCCAGACCCACCTTCTCGTTGGCTGAACCTAGGTACTGATCGGACGATGGGGCCCCCTTATCCGAACCTTAGTACCCAGTTCACTGGTTAGGAAGGTAGCCTTTCAATGAGGGTGTGTACATGCACGGAATAAAGGTTACGTACTCTTTGCATGCCACAGCCAGCACTTGCAGACTACCTGCCCGCTTGTTAAGTAGTTGGTAGGCGCTATTTGGGTTTCCGAAACCTGATGCCGGAGCGCAGGGTGCTTCTCCTCCTTCTCGGGCTGCTATTCGGGGAAAAAAAATCTCTTCCCCCTGCTCTGTCATCTGTGTCATTTAGATTAGTTTTGGTTGTATGGTTCGTTGGTGGCCGGGAAACATACATCTCTTAACTCTTGCAACTCGTTCAAAAACATTTTTTGACTTAGTGTTTTTGACGTTTCCAGAAGCTGTGTGTGGAGACACTCTCTGTATCTTGGTTCCAGTTTAACTAGAGTAATTTGTTCTGCCATTACGCACTCCCGTAGTCGAGAATTTGGGAAAAAGCTGAACTCAGTTTCGCATGGGGGAATTTTTATATTTTTTGTGTGGATTATTGAAGGTCCCGTTAGGGTCGTTTTTGGCCTCCTTGCTTCCTTCCCTGACCTGTTTTGTTTTTTTGCTTGAGCATTTTATTGTTTGGGAATGAGCGTCTTTTTTAAAGCAACTGTTTCCCTCGGGGGGTCCAGAAGTTAGGTTTTTGGGGGATTTGTTGTCGTAAATTTTTTGGTAGTAATCTGAGGCATATGAGCATTACACAAACACACACCTTACACAATATTACTCTTACCCCTTATGAGCACATTCATTATAGAACGACCAGAGGTACTTATTTAAGGTAGTAGAGTATCTTATTAAATGTGTCCTTAATACCATATGATTATATGTACAGAATAACTATGATATATAAGTATACCAGGTTATACTCTAAGTATAGTGCAGAAGCTTATCTCCTTAATTATTCAAACTATAGTAATTGTAATTATTACCACCAAGACACCCTTGTTATTAAAAATCTCAACTTTTATTTAGTTGGTTTGTATTCATCCAGTTGTAATCCCAAAGCGTCATAGAGAACTCATCTAGATTTACAGGATAACTGGACTAGAATACTGTCTGATGAACTGTTACAAAACCAGAAACATGCTAGATGCTAGAGGGAGAGCAATAAGTTGACCTTCTAGTATCCTCTGGAAATATCTTCACTTAGTAGATGTCGCATTTTGAGACACAAACACACATACACATTCAGGAAGATTCCGGAATGTTAAAGAAGACCGCAGACGAAATCCACGCTAGGGAGGCAACGGCTGCAAACCTTACTCAAGTAAAAGAATCTTGGGGTGAGTATCATACTGAGCACATCTCCTGAGGCGCACATCAACAAAAATATCTGCTGCAGCATACGGGCTCCTGGTAAACCTAATTATAGTTTTTCGATACCTTAGTAAAGAGTCATTCAAGACACTGTGCACCGTGTACGTCAGGCCCATATTGGAGTATGAAGCACCAGTATGGAGCCCACACATGGTCAATCACGTCAAGAAATTTGAGAAAATGCAAAGATTTGCAACAAGGTTAATCTTGGGGCTAAGGGGTATGTTCGACGAGGAGAGGTTAAGGGAGATCAACCTTACGATACTGGAAAGACAGGATAAGGGGTAGGTGGGACATGACAACAATATATAAAATACTGAGAGGAATTGATAAGGTGGATAGGGACAGGATGTTTCATAGATGGGACACAAACACGGGTTCACAATTGAAAGTTGAAAACTCAGATGAGTCACAGGGATGCTAGGAAGTATTTCGTCAGTCATAGAGCTGTCAGGAAGTGAAACAATCTGGAGAGTGATATAGTGGAGGCAGGATCCTTACATAGATTTAAGAAGAGATACGATAAAGCTCACGGAGCAGGGAGAAAGAGTGGATCTAGTAGCGACCAGCGAGGAAGAGGGGTCAGGAATTGTGAATCGACTCCTACAACCACAAATAGGTGAGTACACACACACACACACACACACACACACACACACACACACACACACACACACACACACACACACACACACACACACACACACACACACACACACACAACACACACAAAGAATCACTAACGTATTCCAGTATATTCGCGCAAACACAAATGCACTCGTACACACTAACACTCACGCATACACACACAAAGAAAAAAACTAATGCATAAACAATACACTCACACAAAGACATACCAAACACGAACACAAATATACTCACTCAAATACACTAACGTTCACAAAGATACACACGCGTAAATAAATACAAGAACACACACAAAAGTACACTCATTCACAAATTCTCCGTCTTATTTCTCTCCCTCCCTCTCTCTCTCTCTCTCTCTCTCTCTCTCTCTCTCTCTCTCTCTCTCTCTCTCTCTCTCTCTCTCTCCTCTCTCTCTCTCTCTCTCTCTCTCTCTCTCTCTCCTCTCTCTCTCTCCTCACTAAATTTATCAGAAGCGACACAGGTATATTAAAATCTAAACTGCAGACAGAGTGCTGACAACACTGTAATCATTTCTCCGCACAGCTGACTACAATAACAGATGTTGAGTGGCATCATGAGCGACCGGGCCGTGTTGACTATGCAATACATACATATATATGCAATCATGTTCTGCTGCATATCACCCAAACATATTCTCTCCTGTTTATTCATTCATGGCGCCCTCTACAATAATATCAAACCTTCACTCGCCTGTAGGCCTGATTTTTTTTTTTTTGGGGGGGGGAGGCAATTCGGATTACCATAAAAATGTTCTGAAAACGAATATATTAAAATGGGGGAAAAATATTTGTACTGCTGCATCCGTCTGTGGACGCTGTTGTTTATGTGTCTTCGGGGGAGGGGAGGGGGAGGGGGTGGGGGTGGGTTGCAGGAAGGTGTGGGGGAGGCGGGGGAACAGGGGAGTGCTAATTGTGGACATTTGAGTACAGTTCTGGTTATTATACATATATACATATGCTGCAGTAAGATCACAGTAAACAGGTTATATCACAATAAGTAGAATAACCACTGTGAAAAAGTAGTTCATGCAGTTCCTTGATGATGTGAAAAAAATCACGAAAGCGTTTTGAATTTCACTACTTTTCACAGTAGTTATTCTGCATACACACACACACACACACACACACACACACACATACACACACACACACACACACACACACACCACACACACACACACACACACACACACACAACACCACACACACACACACACACACACACACACACACACACACACACACACACACACACACACACACACACACAAACACACACACCACACACACACACACACACACAACACACACACACACACACACACACACACACACACACACACACACAACCTATCACACCATCCCAACACTACAATCTACAATCCATACTCACAGCTTCCACCCAACACCCAGCTATAGAATTCCACTGTACGCTACCAGGTCTCCTGCCCTCACAGGCTCCCCAAACCAGTGTTGGAGAGGAAACCGAAGGAATGGTACACAAATGCAGATGGAATAACAAATAAGCGGGAGGAGTGGCACGAAAGAGTCAAAGAGGCATCACCAGACATCATAGCCCTCACAGAAACCAAGCTCACAGACATGATAACAGATGCCATCTTTCCAACGGGATACCAGATCCTGAGGAAAGACAGAGGGTACAGGGGGGTGGAGGAGTGGCACTGCTGATCAAAAACCAATGGAATTTTGATGAGCTGGAGAGAGGAGACTGCGGAGAAGCAAGCGATTACGTAGCAGGAACGCTTCACTCTGGAGGTCCCAAAGTGGAAATTGCATTGATGTATAAACCCACCATAGAACAGCAGGAGGTCAAGGCAAGAGTATGATGAGAGCAATAGAGCGATGGTTGACACACTGGCTGCAGTGGCCAGAAGAGCTCATGCATTCAGGGCAAAGCTCCTGATCATGGGTGACTTTAACTACAAGGAAATCGATTGGAAGAACTTGGAGCCTACATGGAGGGCTAAGATGATGGAGATGGTACTGGAAAACTTTATGTACCAACACGTAAGGAACACTACAAGAGAGAGAGGAGAGGATGAACCAGCAAGACTGGACCTAGTATTCACCTTGAGTAGTGCAGATATTGAGGACAGCACATATGAAAGACCCCTTGGGGCCAGCGATCATGTGGTTTTAAGCTTCGAATACACAGTAGAGCTACAAGTGGAGGGGGAAGCAGGAAGGCCAGGGTAATGAAGCCAAACTACAGGAAAGGGGACTACACAGGAATGAGGAACTTCCTGAACGGGGATCAGTGGGACAGAGAACTGGCAGGGAAGCCAGTTCATGTGATGATGGAATATGTAACAACAATGTGCAAGGAGGCTGAGGAAAGGTTTGTACCCAATGGTAACAGGAATAATGAAAAATCCAGGTTGAGCCCATGGTTCACCCAAAGGTGCAGGGAGGCAAAAACCAAGTGTGCTAGGGAATGGAAAAAATATAGAAGGCAAAGGACCCAGGAGAATAAGGAGAGCAGTCGTAGAGCCAGAAATGAATATGCACGGATAAGAAGGGAGGCCCAACGACAATATGAAAACGACATAGCAACGAAAGCCAAATCTGACCCGAAACTGTTATACAGCCACATCAGGAGGAAAACAACAGTCAAGGACCAGGTAATCAGGCTAAGGAAGGAAGGAGGAGAGACAACAAGAAATGACCGTGAAGTGAGAAACTCAACAAGAGATTCAAAGAAGTGTTCACAGGGGAGAGAGAAGGGGCTCCAGAAAGACGGAGAGGTGGGGTATGCCACCAGTGCTAGACACAGTACACACAACCGAGGAAGAAGTGAAGAGGCTTCTGATTGAGCTAGATACCTCAAAGGCAATGGGGCCAGATAACATCTCCCTATGGGTTCTGAGAGAGGGAGCAGAGGCGCTATGTGTACCCCTAACAACAATATGCAATACATGTATCGAAACAGGGAGATTGCCTGAGGCATGGAAGACAACAAATGTAGTCCCAATCTTTAAAAAAGGAGACAGACATGAAGCACTAAACTACAGACCAGTGTCACTGACATGTATAGTATGCAAAGTCATGGAGAAGATTATCAGGAGAAGAGTGGTGGAACACCTAGAAAGGAATGATCTCATCAGCAGCAGCCAACATGGTTTCAGGGACGGTAAATCCTGTGTCACAAACCTACTGGAGTCCTACGACATGGTGACAGCAGTAAGACAAGAGAGAGAGGGGTGGGTGGATTGCATTTTCTTGGACTGCAAGAAGGCGTTTGGCACAGTTCCACACAAGAGATTAGTGCAAAAACTGGAGGACCAAGCAGGGATAACAGGGTAGGCACTACAATGGATCAGGGAATACTTGTTAGGAAGACAGCAGCGAGTCATGGTACATAGCGAGGTGTCAGAGTGGGCACCTGTGACCAGCGGGGTCCCACAGGGGTCAGTCCTAGGACCAGTGCTGTTACTGGTATTTGTGAACAACATGACAGAAGGAATAGACTCCAAAGTGTCCCTGTTTGCAGATGACGTGAAGTTGATGAGAAGAATTCATTCGATCGAAGACCAGACAGAACTACAAGGAGATCCTTACAGGCTGCAGACCTGGGCTAGCAATTAGCTCCCGGAGTTCAATCCCACCAAGTGAAAAGTCTTGAAGATTGGGGAAGGGCAAAGAAGACCGCAGACGAAATACAGTCTAGGGGGCCAGAGACTACAAACCTCACTCAAGGAAAAAGATCGTGGGGTGAGTATAACACCAGGCATATCTCCTGAAGCGCACATCAACCAAATAACTGCTGCAGCATATGGGCGCCTAGTAAACCTCAGAACAGCATTCCGACATCTTAATAAGGAATCGTTCAGGACCCTGTGCACCGTGTACGTTACCTAGCCAAGCACGTAAAGAAACTAGAGAAAGTGCAAAGGTTTGCAACAAGACTAGTCCCAGAGCTAAGAGGTATATCCTACGAGAAGAGGTTAAGAGAAATCAACCTGACGACACTGGAGGACAGGAGAGATAGGGGGGACATGATAACGACATGCAAAATACTGAGAGGGATTGACAAGGTGGACAAAGACAGGATGTTCCAGAGTTGGGACACAGCAACAAGGGGACACAGTTGGAAGTTGAAGACACAGATGAATCACAGGGATGTTAGGAAGTATTTCTTCAGCCACAGAGTAGTCAGGAAGTGTAATAGCTTGGGAAGCGATGTAGTGGAGGCAGGATTCATACATAGCTTTAAGCAGAGGTATGATAAAGCTCACGGTTCAGGGAGAGTGACCTAGTAGCGACCAGTGAAGAGGCGCGGCAAGGAGCTCGGACTCGACCCCTGCAACCTCAACTATGTGAGTACAACTAGGTGAGTACACACAAACACACACACACACACACACACACACACACACACACACACACACACACGACATGACGGAAGGAATAGGCTCTGAGGTGTCCCTGTTTGCAGATGACGTGAAGTTGATGAGAAGAATTCACTCGATCGAAGACCAGGCAGAACTACAAAGGGATCTGGACAGGCTGCAGACCTGGTCCAGCAATTGGCTCCTGGAGTTCAATCCCACCAAGTGCAAAGTCATGAAGATTGAGGAAGGGCAAAGAAGGCCGCAGACGGAGTACAGTCTAGGGGGTCAGAGACTACAAACCTCACTCAAGGAAAAAGATCTTGGGGTGAGTATAACACCAGGCACATCTCCTGAAGCGCACATCAACCAAATAACTGCTGCAGCATATGGGCGCCTAGCAAACCTCAGAACAGCATTCCGACATCTTAATAAGGAATCATTCAGGACCCTGTACACCGTGTACGTTAGGCCCATATTGGAGTATGCGGCACCAGTTTGGAACCCACACCTAGCCAAGCACGTGAAGAAACTAGAGAAAGTGCAAAGGTTTGCAGCAAGACTAGTCCCAGAGCTAAGAGGTATGTCCAACGAGGAGAGGTTAAGGGAAATCAACCTGACGACACTGGAGGACAGGAGAGATAGGGGGGACATGATAACGACATACAAAATACTGAGAGGAATTGACAAGGTGGACAAAGACAGGATGTTCCAGAGATTGGACACAGTAACAAGGGGACACAGTTGGAAGCTGAAGACACAGATGAATCACAGGGATGTTAGGAAGTATTTCTTCAGCCACAGAGTAGTCAGTAAGTGGAATAGTTTGGGAAGCGATGTAGTGGAGGCAGGATCCATACATAGCTTTAAGCAGAGGTATGATAAAGCTCACGGCTCAGGGAGAGTGACCTAGTAGCGATCAGTGAAGAGGCGGGGCCAGGAGCTTGGACTCGACCCCCGCAACCTCAACTAGGTGAGTACAACTAGGTGAGTACACACACACATGTATATATATATATATATATATATATATATTATATATATATATCGCTTCCCTAAAATATATCGAAAATAACAGCGGCAAAGTAGCGAAATTAGCGTCCAAATAGGTTAAGTGAGCTCGTTTACCCAGTGCAAAAAAAATTCGTCCAGTGATATTGGAAGCATTGTTACTAGTGAGTGTTCCGTGTGGTTATTCTGTTTATTGTCTCTTATAGTACTGATATTAACTTTCCTCGACCATTGGTATAAGGAATATTGTTTTGAACCTCCTGAATAGCAATACGGGAAGGCTGCTGTACGAGAACCTCCCCAGCAGTCCTTTGCTGAGGCTGTAGCAATGAAACCGTCTGAACTGTGCAAAATGCTTTGGCTAGATTATTAGTACAGGATTACAATAATAGAGAAACGTGGGGCCTGCAGCGGCAGTGTTATGTTAGGGGCACAGCGACGGTACTAAGTGATGGTCACAACGACAGTGCTGCGGTCACAAGAACAATTCTGCGGTCACAAGAACAGTTCTGCAGTCACAACAGTGCTGAGGCCAGAAAAACAATACTGGGGCGACAGCAACCAAGTTACGATAGATCGCAGCAACAGTGCTGTGTTTGACTTTACCAAGAGAGCCATAATTGGCCACAGCAACTGTGCTGAGAACATAGCAAAAGTACTATAAAAAGATCACAGCAGCAGTGCTCTGCTGGGTCCACGACAACAGTGCAACGGTATGGTCCAATAACAGTGCTGCGCCACAGCAACAGTGCCAGGCTACAGCTGGAGACATAGCAACAAACATTTAATAAAAGATATTCTGTAGATTTTCCTTATGCTGCCATTTCACATCAGCTTTGTTTTTCCCCATTCATTGTTTGCCATTTTCTCTAACTTACTAAGCTTAATGAAGAGAAGTAATGCATAGTGTTTCACTACTTTTCCTACATTACTGTCTACTCTCTTCCTGCTTTCTGTTTCCTTTTCTAACTTTTCCTGAACTCCATGAGTAAATACGCTGGAAAACAAGGTAATCGCGTTCTCACAGAACTGGATCCTAATGGCGTACCTCTGATTACACTAAGGGGTAATAAGAACACACACTTCGCTCTGTGTAGCGCTCTATGAAGCTTGATAAAGCTCCACATAGAGTGAAATGTTGACCTAATGAAAGCTTGTTATAAACCTTGGTAACAGATACCGACAAAATGGTTTAGAAAGACACGTGAGCAAACATTACGACACATTTATTAGAAAACATTTAGGTCCCGGGATCCTGATCACAGGTAGTTGCCGGGACACCCTGGCCAGGGTCTTCTCCATGTGGTGACTTGGCCAGTCACTTCTAATAAAATAACAGCATATAAAGGCGGAGAGTGAGGTGCGAGTTTATGTTAGAAGTGATCAAGTTCCCTGGACAGAAATATTTTCTAATATGTCCTAGTGTTTGCTCACGTCTTTCTAAACTAACAAAAGCTTGCTCTATCAGACGAGTGTCAGACTCTCAGAGCTGACAACACAGGATGTTGCTCAAACTTCATTTCGTTAATTAACTCGTCGCAGTTAGTGAATTGAAAGATGTTTCATTTGAATATTCCATAAAGAATTTTTGCTTCTGCGGCCACTGGTGAGGCCTGGACACAATCTCGTAGCATCGAGCTAGACCCATCAGTTGGGTTGATCATCAACGCTGTCTCGCTCACCAAAATTCACAATACAAGCCTCTAGCAGACTGATAATTGTGGAAATTATTATTTTACTGTGCAGTAAAACAGTAGCATTATTTAATATAACAAGAATAATAATAAATTACATTGTCAGCACTCTGACACGAAAGGCATCTCTCTCTGTCCTCTCCTAACAGCACGAAAACATGCTGTGTACTCTCACAACAATGGAGTACAATCTCGTCTCACTCTCACCACAACCCAAGCGCTGAGACTGGTACAATACATTTCACTCAAATGTAATTAATGTGTTTAAAAATTTAATCTACCCTCAGTTATCTATTTTTAAACAAGGTATGCAAAAATTAACTAAAAAATATTTATATATTCAAATATTATTGTTTTTATTGTTGTTTTCGTTGTTATAATAATAACAGTAATAATAATAATACTAATAATAAAAATTTAATATATAAATGATTTTTAGTTCATTTTTTGCATACCTTGTTTAAAAGTAGATAACTGAGCGTAGATTAAATTTTTAAACACATTAAATACATTTGAGTGAAATGTAATGTACCGGTCTCAGCGCTTGGGTTGTGGTGAGAGTGAGACGAGATTGTACTCCATTGTTGTGAGAGTACACAGCATGTTCTGGTGCTGGTCAGTACGTGTATATTTTTTTTTACGATATGAGAGAGAAACTTCATGGCAGATGATGGACAGAAATGCCTACGTATCAGACAGTGACAATGTAATTTATTATTATTATTATTATTATTATTATTATTATTATTATTAGTTAGTAGTAGTAGTAGTAGTAGTAGTAGTATTACTGACATTATTATTAGTATTCGTACTATCATTATTACTTATTATTATTATTATTATTATTATTATTATTATTATTATTATTATTATTATTATTATTATTATTATTATTATTATTATTATTATTAAGTTGATTGTTGCAGCTGTTACGGATTCACTGATAACTTAAACTGCAGTTAACTTTCCTACAGAAAGCCTGCTTAAAAGTCGAATAAAAAAATATAATGCAATTTTTTATGAAACCTTCAATTAGAGAGCAACATGGAGTGCATGGCAGATGCAGTGGTACCTATCATTATGTATGTATATACATATATATATATATATATATATATATATATATATATATATATATATATTATTATATATTAGATAGTATAGATAGATAGATAGATAGATAGATAGATATCTTCAACATGTCGGCCGTCTCCCACCGAGGCAGGGTGACCCAAAAAAGAAACACTCATCATTCACATACAATCACTGTCTTTGCAGAGGCGCTCAGTTACGACTGCTCAGATGTCACTCTAAACAGCCAATATCCCCCCCCCTCCTTTAAAGTGCAGGCATTGTACTTCTCACCTCCAGGACTCAAGTCCAGCTAATCGGTTTCCGTGAATCCCTTCACAAAATATTACCCTGCTCACACTCCTAAAGCTCGTCAAGGTCCCAAAACCATTAATTTCCATTCACTCCTATCTAACATGCTCACACAGTGCCTGCTGAATGTCCAAACCCATTGCACACAAAACCTCTTTTACCTACTCCCTCCTTCCTCTCCAGCGACAATCCCTACCCCTACTCCTCTCCACTACAGATTTATACACCCTCCAAGTCATCATATTTTGCTCCAACTTCTCTAAATGACCAAACTACCTCAACTACCCCTCTTCAGCCCTCTGAATAGTACTTTTTGCAACTCCACACCTCCTCCTGTTTAACTACACAATGCCCTTAGACATGATATCACCAATGCATACAGCCTCCTTTGCTGCAGCATTTAGAACCCATGATTCCATGGTACCGCTATATTCTTGTACATTCCCTTCTTTGCCTTCATGGATAACGTTCTTTGTCTCCACAGATACATCATTGCACCACCCACCCTTTTTCCTTCATCAATTCTATGGTTTACCTCGTCCTTCATAAACCCATCTGCTGACAATTCTACTTCTAAATATCTGAACACATTCACTTCTTCTATACTCCCTCTCTCCAATGTGATATCCAATTTTACTTTACCTAACTTGTTTCATATCTTCATTACCTTACTCTTATTTATGTTCACTTTCAACTTTCTTCCTTCATACACCCTCCCAAATTCGTCCACTAACCTTAGCAATTTCTCTTTAGAATCCTCCAAAAGCACAGAATCATCAACAAAAATGTAACTGTGTCAATTCCCATTTTGTGCTTGATTCCCTATAATTTAATCCCACCTCTCCCCCCAACACCCTAGCATTTACTCCTTTTACAACCCCATCTATAAATATGTTAAACAACTATGGTGATATTACAAATTCCTGTCTAAGACCTACTTTTACTAGGAAGTAATATCCCTCTCTCCTACACACCCTAACCTGAGCCTCACTATCATAGAAACTTTTTACAGCATTTAGTAACGTACTACCTATTCCATATACTTTCAACATCTGCCACATTGCTCCTCTTTCCAAACTCTCATAGCCTTTTCTAAATCCATAAATGCAACGAAAACTTCTCTACCTTTATCTAAATAATGTTCACTTATATGTTTCAATGTAAACACTTGATTTACACATCCCCTACCCATTCTAAAGCTTCCTTGTTCACCTGCAATCCTGCTCCCTGTCTTACCTCTAATTCTTTGAATAACAACTGTACTATATACTTTACCTGGTATACTCAGTAGCTTATTCCTTCATAATTTTACACTCTCTTTTGCCCCTACTTCCCTTTATATAAAGGAAGCTATACACACTGCCGTTCCCTAGTATCAACCACTCTACAACTATTTCCCTCCCCCTACTTTTAACATTTCTGCCATGATCCCATCAGTTCCAGCTGCTTTAGCCCCTTTCATTCTACGTAATGCTTCACGTACCTCCTCTCCCCACACACTCACATCCGGCTCTTCTTCACTCCTAAAAGATGTTATACTTTCCTGGCCAATGCATGAAATTACTGCCTCTCGTTCTTCATCAACATTCAACATTTCCTCAAAATATTCCTGCCATCTTCCCAGTATCTTCAACTTCCCATCTGCTAACTTCCCTATTCTGTTTTTTTTTTTTTTTACTGTCATATCACTTGCTCCCTAGGCTTTCTTAACCTGTTTATCTCACTCAGTTTTATTTTCATATTCTCAGCAAAATTTCTTGACACCACCTCACCCACTCTGTTATTATACACTCTCTCACCACTCTCTTCACCTCCCTTTTACTCTCCATATACTCCACCCTTCTTATATCACTTCTGCTTTGTAACAACCTCTCATAAGCGACCTTTTTCTGTTTTATCACACCTTTACTTCATCATTCCACCAATCACTCCTCTTTCCTCCTGCACCCACCCTCCTATAATCTGTCTCTCTCTCTCTCTCTCTCTCTCTCTCTCTCTCTCTCTCTCTCTCTCTCTCCTCTACACTTCCCTCTTCTCCAGGTGCATAAACACTTACTATAACTCACTTTTTACATCCCACCCTTATTTTACTCCACATTATCCTTGAACATTAAAATGGTATAAAATACCGACAGGTTGTTAGGTAAGACACATATGCAACAGTTAGGTATCTTTATTTCGAAACGTTTCGCCTACACAGTAGGCTTCTTCAGTCGAGTACAGAAAAGTTGATAGAAGCAGAAGAGTCTTGAAGACGATGTAATCAGTCCATCACCCTTAAAGTTTTGAGGTGGTCAGTCCCTCAGTCTGGAGAAGAGCATTGTTCCATATTGTTTCAGACTATGGAACAATGCTCTTCTCCAGACTGAGGGACTGACCACCTCAAAACTTTAAGGGTGATGGACTGATTACATCGTCTTCAAGTCTCTTCTGCTTCTATCAACTTTTCTGTACTCGACTGAAGAAGCCAACTATGTAGGCGAAACGTTTCGAAATAAAGATACCTAACTGTTGCATATGTGTCTTACCTAACACATTATCCTTGAATTTATACATTTATATTCCCTCTTTTCCAGCCATAGCTTATCCTTCAACATTATTGCTACTCCTTCCTTAGCTCTATTAGAAACTCCTGACCTAATCCCATTTATTTATTTCCACTGAAACTCTCCTACCCCCTTCAGCTTTGTTTCACTTAGAGCCAGGACATCCAGCTTCTTTTTATTCATAACATTCACAATCATCTCATTCATATCATCCGCCTTACATCCCCGAACATTCAAACTTAAAGGGTTTATTCTTTTATTTTTAGTAGGCTATACAGGAAAAGGGGTTACTAGCCTATTGCTTCCTGCATTTGACTTGACTTTTACAACACACATGGCTTACGGAAGAAAGATTCTTATTCCATTCCTCATGGATATTAAAGGAAAATAACAAGAACTGTTAAGAAAACAGATGAGTGTGTATACTTGAACATGTACATGTATGTGTAATGTGACTTAAGTGTAAGTAAAAGTAGCAAGGAGAGTCGAACCTACAATCCTTAGAATAAGGTACGCAGTGCTCTACCGCCGTACCACACTGGTCCAATAACTTGGCGTCCAGCCAACGCTAGACGTTTCGGTCCAAGGCAGCCAGCATTCAGGCAGGTGGCATTAGCTATTTCATCTCATCCCCTGCATGCATCGACTGATGAGAGATTTTTACAATGTTTAGAATTCGCAGAACAGGCGAAATTGGACCAAAACGTCTAGCGTTGGCTGGCGCCAAGGTATTGGACCAGTGTGGTACAGTGATAGAGCACTGCTGCGTACCTTGTTCTTAGGTTCGTAGGTTCGAGACTTCTTCGGCCAGAGATTAGTGTACTCACCTATTTGTGATTGCAGGGGTCGAGTCATAGCTCCTGGCCCCGCCTCTTCACTGATTGCTACTAGGTCCTCTCTCTCCCTGCTCCATGAGCTTTATCATACCTCGCCTTAAAACTATGTATGGTTCCCGCCTCCACTACTTCACTTTCTAGGCTATTCCACGGCTTGACTACTCTATGACTGAAGAAATACTTCCTAACATCCCTTTGATTCATCTGAGTCTTCAACTTCCAATTGTGACCTCTTGTGTCTGTGTCCCATCTCTGGAACATCCTGTCTTTGTCCACCTTGTCTATTCCGCGCAGTATTTTATTTGTCGTTATCATATCTTCCCTGACCCTCCTGGCCTCCAGTGTCGTCAGGCCGATTTCCCTCAACCTTTCTTCGTAGGACAATCCCCGTAGCTCTGGGACTAGTCTTGTTGCAAACCTTTGCACTTTCCCTAATTTCTTGACGTGCTTGACTAGGTGTGGATTCCAAACTGGTGCTGCATACTCCAATATGGGCCTGACGTAAATGGTATACAGAGTCTTGAACGACTCCTTACTGAGGTATCGGAACGCTATCCGTAGGTTTGCCAGGCTCCCGTATGCTGCAGCAGTTATCTGATTGATGTGCGCCTCAGGAGATATGCTCGGTGTTATACTCACCCAGTGTGTGTGTGTGTGTGTGTGTTATTGTGTAGTTTGATGATTATTTATAATATATATATATATATATATATATATATATATATATATACTACAAAGAATACTTGACAGGAACCCGAACTGTGGTCCTTGTACGTAGCAGCCCCAACGCTGTACCACTGAATCACGAGTCTGACGATAGGATCATTTTACAACCAGCACATTTGTGATATATTTGTATTTGTGGCTCCAACTGTGACCCGACTGTCTCATCCCACAAACCCACAAGCTTTCACTGTACATATTTTCTCATACACCTCAAAGCTAGAGAGTTCATGAACCCAGGAAGTAATGAAAGACTGTCAATGAATGAAGAAAATACTACACGTGGACTCGAGCCATGGTACTTATCATGTAGCAGATCCATCGTTAATTGTGGACACGACTACTCTGAAGCAGTGCTGACACGACTACTTTGAGGCTGTGTTTACGCTACTACCCTGAGACAGTTTTGACACAATTATTCTGAGGCTGTGTTAACACGACTACCCTGAGGCGGTGCTGACATGACTACCCTGAGGCAGTGCTGACACGACTACTCTGATGTTATGTAGACACAGAATCCCATTACGGAACAGCATTTAAAGACTGAAAGAATGTGTATTATGGGAACTAAAATGAGCTCGAAAGAAACTTTTTTCATTTGCACTAAAACTCTTGTCAGGAGGAAATTAAGGAGAGCATTAACATGTGCAACCAAGAAATGTTGACCAAACTGTGGCATGCCGGTGAAGGAGTTTAGAGAGTCCTAACTCATGCCCTCTCCCTTCATGGGGAAGGTAGTACCTAGGCACTTAATTCAAGGAATTGAAGGTACCTTCCCTCTTGGAGGCATTGCAGAACACATAATGGCTTTGCGCCTCTCCTAAGATATTTCTTACATAAACACATACTTCACTCTTTTTCCATTTCTAGCCAAACGCCTTATGTGGAAGTTTTCTATTTTGACTTCGTCGTCAGAGTGTCATCTAACCAATAGTCAGACATGTAAATTACCACAATCTTAATTTACCAAGATTTACTTGGTAAATGGCATGGAAATTCTCATGAGTATAGATTACTGGGTAAGATTTGGTACAAAATGCTGACAGATAAGAAATAAGACACCCGATCAGTATCAGGATATTTCGCCATGAATGGTTTCTCGTGGCGAAACTTTCCCTCAGTATATTTTAATACCGCACACATGTTTTATTTTACGTTCGCATGTTACCGGGAAAAAAAGGACGGAGCGTCCATGTCAGTACAGTTAAATGGTAATAGAATTTATGTGCATTTATTGGACATAAGCTAATAACAAGCACCGTTACTTTTAACAAAAATATGCCTCTTATGGACACATTTACTGCGCTTACTTTTCGCTCCCTTCCTTTCTGCGGCGCCTGCTCTCACTCTCCTGCTCTTCTCCTCCTGTTGTACACTAAGTGTTCTAGATACACGTGTTATTTTTCACCAAAGAGTCAATTAATTTTTCTTACCTCATTCTTTCGGCTAGACTAATGCAGTATCTTCATACTATACCCCCCCTCCTCTCTCGTCACCCGCTCCTGTTCACACTCAGCACTCTCTTATGCTTTTTCCACTAGGACACTCTTTCACCTTACGGCAAGTTATCATTATTCCAATAGTAAGGTTCCTTCACCTCCAACAGTCCACTCACTACCGGTGCAACTGGTGGGGACGGCGACCTGCAGTGATGTCTTCAGGTGATCCTCTTGGTGGTGATGAGACCAGTATCACGAGGCTGTTACAACAGTTGTCTCGATGAGATCAGTATCAAGAGGCTGTTACAGCACTTGTCTTGATGAGGTCAGCATCACTAGGCTATTACAGCACTTGTCTTGATGAAAGCAGCATCACGAGGCTGTTGTAACAGTTGTCTTGATGAGAGCAGCATCACGAACCTGTTACAACACTTGTCTTGACGAGAGCAGTATCACAAGGCTGTTGCAACAGTTGTCTTGATGAGAGCAGCATCACGAGGCTGTTGCAACAGTTGTCTCGACGAGACAGCATCACTAGGCTGTTGCAACAGCTGCCGACGTTCATGCTAGATATTTAGGACTTCATTAGGTCAAGATTATCAGCAATTAGAGGAAGCTGGAGCCTCCGGTGAACTTAGGAATTGCCGATACTCCACTAGAAACCTCCGGTTTCGAATTAAACAGCTCTGTTGGAGGAAATGGCTCGTTCATTCGAAGGATTTGGATGCAAAGTTTGGCAAATATTGTGCATTATTTACTCTCGGAGGAGGGGGAAATGGATAAACAGCCACTTACACTGTTTACACTAGGAAAGTAAATACTTAGACAGATGCGACTAAGAGTTTCTTTCGTTAAAGTTATCAGTTTCATCGGTGTATTGTATAGTTCAGCTGCTTCCCTGGAGAACCTGAGTAATTTCCAAGGAAGGCTGCTAACCCATATAAAAATAATGAATGTGTTGTGTATTTGTGATTTGCTCCTTAAAAAGAACTCTTTTGGACATTTAAAAAATAATGAAGAATGAAAACTAGTTTCTCAAATTTTCTCTTAAAATAAAGGGAATTTTTTTTAATTTTTACATATAGAATTTTATATGAAGGAAGGAGGGTGGGGGGATAGGGGGCGTAGCGTGGAGATGAGGACCAATTGCGACAGAAGGCGTGACCCAAAACAGGTTAAGAATCGCTGGCATACAACATGAAAACTATTCCAAAATTGGACAGCAAGATGGATGGAATAAAGGCGCAGCTAGACCAAGAGTCTAAAGGTCAGGGCCTGGAGAATTATAACATTTCCCTGATCATGAAAACTCATATTGTCTGGGAGACAAGGATACCTTTTTATGGACTGCTCAGAAACTGGTCACGTGTCTCTGAGCGTTTCACATGAAAAAAGTACAATTTCCTCTACTTTGGTATCGTGACCAGACGAACGGCAGTAACGCCTAATATATTAGCTGAAGAAATAAAAAAAATCGATTATTGGCGCCTGTCCTCGTTAAAATACCAAGAAGATAAGTTTGATGTTTCGAGATGGTTTTCAGTTCTTGCTAGTGAGAATGCGAATACGGTAGGAAAAGAACACGTGTATTTTTGTTCTCAGTGTGCTGATGAAAAGCAGTGATCAGTATTTAAACATGGAGCATGTGGTTAAAAATAAGTGATTGCTTTATGGAAAAAAATCAGGGCTCAGAATGCGGACTAAAATAAATGCTCAGTTGGTTGGCAGCGCTCTCAGCTCACTTACTGAATGTCCGTGGTTCGATCCCCGATACGGGTGGAAACATTGAGCATGTTTCCTTATACCTGCTGCTCTTGTTCACCTAGCAGTAAGTACGTAACTGGATGTTAGTCGACTACTGTGGTCGTATCCTGAAGACAGGAGGGTGGTGAAGGTGGTATATCATAGATACGGTTGGGCTTTGAAATGGGATCTTACCCTGTGAAACTGATGTATAAAAAAACATTCCGGTCCATATATCGATTCTAAGGATCGCCAACAAGAATATTCTTTTTCTTACATGCTGAGACATTTGTCGTACCTGTCCCCTTAACCAAGACTTTACACTCGTCCTGAAAGACAGCAAAGCAATTTCTGCTCTCTAACCCTTCTTCAACTTTCCTCAATTTTATTCTCCTCCCACTTCTGGAAACCACTTTCCATTCGTTACATCCACCATGTTTTCCCTTCGCTTTTACCAACCACCTCTTATTCCTTATTGCTCTCTCCATTGTTCTTATCCATATGAGACTAAATTCCACATTCTACTCCCTAAGACCTAGAACCACATACTTGAGAACTAGAACAACATCCTCGAGAACTGGAACAGCATCCTTGAGAACTAGAACCATGACACCTTCGAATGTAAACGTTCAGCACTCGCGGTGCGCGGATGGACTTTTTCAAAAGTACGAAAACTACGCGAGAGACGAAGATGAAATGCAAGGATCAAGGAGAGTACCTTGTTTACTTTATTGAGGTGGGCCGCCTTGGAGGTCGCAGGCGCCCAGGGTAATGAGCTTTTTATGGTAATGTGTACTAGTCTATTACACGACCTTGTGTCGGAGCCTCGGAAGGGAGGAGAGAGGGGAGGGGAGATTAGAGAGGAAGGGTGAAATGGGGATGTGAGAAAGAAGAGAAATAGTAAAGGAGAAAGAGAGATGAGAAAGGGGGAATGGGAAAGGAAAGGGAGAAGAGAAAAAAGGAAAAATAAGGGGAGGGATTTAAAAAAGCGGAAGATTTTAAAATAGGGGGGTTTAAAAGGTGGTAGGTTTTTTTGAAGGTTTTAGTTTTGTGAGATTTTGAGCAGGAGGGGAAACAGTAGAGGTAGGAGAAGTGGAGAGTGTAAAAAAATTGCTTTTGAAAAAGGATCCTAGGAATTTAGGTGAGAAAAAAAAGTTGGGAGAATTTTTTGTGGAGGGTTTAGGGAAAGGAGGTTGGAGTTAGAGTTTTGGGGGGGTTCAAAGGGGGAAAGGTTTTTTTGAAGTGAAAAATTTTGGAGTTTGTGAAAAGAAGAAGAAAAAGGGAGGAGGTGAGAAGGGAAGGGGGATGAAAAGGAGTATTGGGAGAAGAAAATTTGAGAGAATTTAGAAATATGAAAAATAAGAAGAGGGGGGAAGAGGGGAAAAAGGGGAAGGGAAGGGAGAAGGTGAGGAGAAAAAAAAGGTAAAAAGGAGAAGAGGGGAAGGGAAAATTGGGAGGGAAAAAGTTGAGGAGATAAATTTAGGAAAGTAAAAAAGAAAAAAAACCATTTGAGTGGGGAAAAGTGTTTTGGGAGGTGGGAAGAAGTGAGAGAAAGGGGGTGGGGAAAAGAAATTTTGAGAGAAGGTAGAGATAGTGAGAAAAAGAGTAGAAAAGTGAAGAAGAGTAAAGATAGGAGAGAAGAGAAAGAAAAGGAGGGGGAAGAAGAAGATAGTGAGAGAAGATAGAAGATAGTGAAAAAGATAAAGAATGGGGAGAGAAAAAAGTAAAGATAAATGGAGAAAAAGAGTAAAAAAAGTGGAAGAGAAGTTAGTAGGGGAAAGTGAAAAAGGGAAAATAAAAAAATAGGGGGGAGAAAGTGGGGAAAGAAAAAATATGAGAAGAGTAGAAGATGTGAGAAAAGAGTAGAAGTAGTGAGGAAGGTAAGGATAGTGGGGAAAGATAAATAGTGAAAAAGTAGAAGATAGTGAAGAAGATAGAAGAAGGAGAAAATTTAAAGTAGTGAGAGAAGAGTAGGGGATATGAAAAAAGAAGATGTGGAGAAATGAGAAGTGAGAGAAAGTAAAAGAATGAGAAAAAGGGAGTAAGGATGTGAAGAAGATAGAGAAAAAGGAAGAAAAGAAGGATAGTGAGAAAGAGTAAAGATTTTGAAGAAGAGTGAAAAGTGAGAAAAGGGGAAATTGAAAAGTGGGAGAAAGAGTAGAAGATATGAGAAAAGAGTAGAAGATAGGGAGAAAGTAGAAATGTGGAGAAGGTAAAAGATAGGAGAAAAGAGTAGGATAGTGAAGAAGAGAGAAAAGTGGAAAGAGTAGAAGAAAGAGAAAAGTAAAAAAGTAAAAGAAGGAGAGAAAAAGTAGGATATAGAGAAGAGTAAAAGATGTGGAAAAAGAGAAAAGAATGAGAGAAGATAGAAGATAGTGAAGAAAGAAAAGATATGAGAAAGAGAAGAAGATTGAAAAAGATAGAGGATAGTGAAAAAGATAGAAATAGTGAAGAAGAGAAAGAATAAGAAAAAAAAGAAATGAGGAAGAGAAAAAGATAGTGAAGAAGAGTAGAAAAGTGAGAAAGATAGAAAATAGAGAAAAGGAGAAGTATGAGAAAAAATGAGTAAAGAAGGAAAAAGAAAGTGAGGAAAAAAAAGGAGAAAAAAAGGGGAAATATGAGAGAAGAGTAGAAGAATGGGGTGAAAAGGGAAAAGAAAAAAGAAAATGGAGAAGAGAAAGGAAGTGAGAGAAGAGTAGAAATAGTAAAAAGATTAAATTAGAGAAGAGAAAATAGGAGAAAGAGTAAAAGATAGTGAGAGAAAAGAAGATATGGAAGGAGTAAAAGGATAAGGGAGAAAAAGAATGAAGATAGTGGGGAAAAGGGTGAAATGGGAGAAATAAAGGGAAGTGAAAGAGTAAATAGGAGAAAGGGGGAATATGGAAAGATAGAAGAAATGGGGAAGGTAGAAAAAGTGAGAGAAGATAAAAAATAGAATAAAGAATGAGAAAAATAAAATTATGAGAGAAGAGTGAAAAATAAAAAGAGTAAATAGTGGAAAAGAGAGAAATAGTGAAAAAAAAGATATAGAAGAGTAAGTGTAGAGAAGGGAAAGAATGGGAAAGGAGGATAGGAAAAAGGGTTGAATTTGGGAAAGATAAAAAATGAAGAAATAGAAATTGAGAAAGAAAAGTTAGTGGGAAAATGATGTGAAGGGGGGGTAGAAGATTGAGAGAAATTTAAAGTTGAGAGAAGGTAAAGGATTTGAGAGAAAAGTAGATATGGGAAGATGGAGAAATAGAAAAGATAAATATAGGGGGGGAGGGGAAGTAGAAAGGAAAATGTAAAAAAAGGATAGGGAGAAGGAAAAAGTAAAAAAGAGAAGATATGGGAAAGAAAAATAGAGAAATAAGGATGAAGGGGTTTGGAAAATGAAGAAAAGAAGAAAAAGAAAGGAAAATGAAAAGGAAGAGGTATAAGAGATAAAAATAAAAGTAAATGTGGAGAAGGTAAAAAGTAGGAAAAAAAGTAGGAAAAAGGTAAAAAGTAAAAAGTGGGGGGTTAAAAGGGTGGGGGGGGAAAAAAAAAAAAAAAAAAAAAAAAAAAAAATAAATTAAAAAAGGTAAAAAAGTAAAAGATAGAAGGGATAGGAGAGAAGAGTAGAGGATAGTGAGAAAAGAGAAAAGTAGGGGAAGAAAGAGTAGAAAAATTAAAAGGGAAGGAGAAGGGTATGAGAGAAGAGTAAAATGAAAAGGAAAAAAGGAAGGGGGGTAGGGGGGTGTGAGAGAAAAGAGGGGGGAAAAAGATAGGGGAGAGAAGAGTAGAAAATGGGGGGGGGAAGGTAAAAGAAAGTGAGAGAAATAAAGAATTTGAGAGAAGAGTAGAGGATAGTGAGAAAAGAGTAAATAGTGAGAAAGGAAAAGTAGTGAGAAAGATAAAGATAGGGAGAGAAGAGAAATAGTGAGAGAAATTGGGAAATGAGAGAAGAGTAGAAATAGTGAGAAAAAAGGTAGAAGATGTGAGGAAAGTAAAGATAGTGAAAAAGAGAAAGGGGAAGTGAGAGAAGTTGGAAGAAGTGAGAAAGAGTAAAAGAAAATGAGAAAAGAGTAGAAAATAGGAGAGAAGATAGAAAATAGTGAGAGAAGAGAGAGGATATGAGGAAGAGGGGAAGTGAAGAAGGTAAGATAGTAGGAAAAGAGAGAGGATAGTGAAGAGAGTAAAAGTATGAGAAAAGAGTATAGTGAGAAAGAGTAGAAGATAGTGAGAGAAGAGTAAAAAGGGGAAAAGAGTAAAGATAGTGAGAGAAGATTTAAGGAAGGGGGAAAAGAGTAGAGGATAGTGAGAGAAGGGGGGGGTAAAAAGATAGTGAAAGAAAAAGTAGAAGATAGTAGAGAAGAGAAGGATGTGAGAGAAGAGAAGATACGAGAGAAGATTTGAGTGAGGAAGAGGAAGATATGAAAGAAGAGAAAAGGAAAGAAGGTAGGGGAAGTGAGAAAATTTAAAGATAGTGGAGAAAGATAGAGAAGTGAGAGAAGAGTAAAGATAGTGAAGAAGAGTAGAAAAAAGTGAGAGAAGAGTAGAGGATAGTGAAAAAAGTAGAAATATGAGGAAGAGAAAAAGATAGTGAGAGAAGAGAGAAATAGTGAGAGAAAAGTAGAAGATTGAGAGAAGATTAGAAAAAGGGAGAGAAGAGTAGAGGAAAAAGAAAGAATAGAGAGAAGTGAAAGAAAGTAATTTTAGTGAGAGAAAGTAGAGGTATTGAAGAAGAGAAAGGGGGAATAGAGAAGAGAAAGGGATAGTGAAGAAGGGTAAAGGAAGTGGGGGAAAAAGGGGAAAAGGATAGTGAAGAAGAGTGGGATAGGAGAAAAAGGGAAAGATAGTGAGAGAAAGAGAGGATGTGAAGAAGGGGAAGGGGGGTAGTGGAGAAAGGGAGATTGAAGTGAGGAAGAGGAAGGTTAGTGGAGAAGAGAGGGTAGTGAGAAAAAAGGGAGAGGATTAAGAGAAAGAGAGGGTAGTGAAAAAAGAAGAGTAGGAGGGGATGTGGAGAAGGGGAAAGGGGGAGGAAGAAAGGGGGGGGTAGGAGAAAAGAGGGGATAGTAAAGAAGAGGAGGTGTTGAGAAAAAGGGAGAGAAAGTAAAGAAGGGAGAAGTGAAGAAGGGGGGGTAGTGAGAGAAAGGGAAGGGGTGGGGTGAGAGAAAAAAAGGAAGGGGGAGAAGAGAGAAATATAGAGAAGGTAGGGTAGTGGAGAAAGGAAAAGGAGTGGAGAAGAGGAGAGGTGGGAAAGAGAAGAGAGGGGATATGAGAGAAGGAGGGGGAAGTGGAGAAGGGAGGGTAGTGAAGAAGGGAAGGAATGGAGAAAAGGAAAAGATAGTGGAAGAAAGGAAGGTATGAGAGAAGAGGGGGTAGTGAGAGAAAGAGAATAGTAAAGAAGAGTAGGGGATAGGGGGAGAAGAGGAGAGGGAATGGAAAGAGGAAGGAGGAGAAAAGAGTAGGGGAAAATGAAGAAGAGGGGGGATAGTGAGAGAAAGTAGATAGAGGGAGAAGGAAGGAAAGGAGGAAAAATTAGGGGTTAGTGAGAAAAGTAAGGGGGTATGAGAGAAAAAGGGTAGTGAGAGAAGGTGGGGGATAGTGGGAGGAGAGGAGAGGTAGGGAGAGAAAGGAAAAGTAGTGAAAGAAGGGGAAGGGGTTTTTTTGGAGAAGAGTAGGGGTTTGTGAGAGAAAAGGAAGTAGGAAAAAAAGGGGAGAGGAAGGTGAAGAAGAAAGGGGGGGTAAGTGAGAGAAGAAAAGAGGATAGTGAGAGAGATAGGGATAGTGGGGAAAAGGAGAGGGGGTGTGAAGAAAAAAAGGGGGGGATAGTGAAAAAAGGGAGAGTATGAAAAGAGGGGGAAATAGTGAAGAAGAGATAGGTAGGAGAGAAGGTAGGGAAAAGGGGGGGTAATAGGGGATGTGTGGGTGATATTGGGGGGGGGTTTATGGAAAAGGGGGGGGGAGGGAGGGATTATGTAAAAAAGGGGTGGAGGGAAAAGAGGGGTTTGTAAAAAAGTTTTAAAAAAGGGTTGGGGGAAAAAGGGGGGGGGTTTTTAAAAAAATTTTTAAAATCTAAAAAATTAGGAAAAATTGGGGGAAAAAAATGTTAAAAGGGTAAAAAAGTAAAAATTAAATGGGGGGGGAAAGGTGGGTGTAAAAGAAAGGGGAAAAGGGGGGCTCTCAAGTACCCCCCACCATAACCCCCACAACAAAGGCCATGACCGCCCTAAACACTACGCCAGAACCCAAAAAAAAAAGAAAATCGCAAAAAAAAAAAAATCAGTCCAAATTCGGCAAACAAACACAAGACTCTAAAGGGAAAATACAAAAAAAGACTCTTACAACGCACAAAACAAAAGACTTTACAGCCTCCCACAAAACACCATCCCTAACAACACAGGCACTAAAGTTATCTCCCTCACCCCACCACCAAAAAAGAAACAAAAGTCTATCAAATTTTATATGTGGCAGTGACTGTCTCTTCTCACCCGCAAAAAACAACAGCACTAAAAGACAAGGGGGGAAAAAAAAATTCACGGAACTTTTTGGTGAATTTTTTTTTCCCCCTTTTTTATACGCTTTGTTTTTGCTGGATGACTGAAGAGACAGTCACTGCCACATGACAATTGTAGACTTTTTTTTCTTTTGTTGTGTGTGAGGGAGTAACTTTTGTGCCTGTGTTGTTAGCGAGTGGTGTTTTTTGGTATGCTATACAAAACTTTGTCTGTGGTGCTTTTTAAGAGTCTTGTGTTTTTTAATGTCTGCACGAAATTAGACGAATTTTTTTTTTTGACGCAGTCTGTGGGCGTTTTAAGACTCTTGTGTTTTTTAATGTATTTCCTTTTGAAAAAAAACGCTTGAAAAGAGCTGCCAGATATGGTAAGGAACAATGAGTAGTTACTGCGCGGGGCCCAAAATAGTATAGGAGCACCCAAACTACTGGAAACCCGCTTTTACTGTATGTTCGGGCGCACCCATGAGAGAAAAAAAACAGGGTTTAAAAAGGAAGGTTTTTCAGGAAACGGACATGTGTTTCCCGGGACGGGGAGATGACCGCTGGGTTCAGCGTCTCATGATGAATATCGTAAATTTTAATAAAAAATTTTTGTATAATATGCCCCCAAGGTAATCTCATTTAATAGTAAACCCCGCTCGCCTACAAAGAAACTTTTAAAAACTGTGGGATTTCTGAACCCACAGTAGAATTTTAACCTAGCATCCGCGTAATAAAATCGTGCGTCATCGAAGAAAAAAACTTTTTGCAAAAGGGACCTTCTTAATAATAATAATAATAATGATAAAACACATTGGTCTCCCAAGTCAGCCCGGGGGATTGCATTATTCATCCGCCGCCTCGCAGCTTTACCAAATTCAACATGGGGCAGCTTGGTACCTCCAAACCATTTAAGAACATACAAACAAAAATAGGTTTTTTCCCGACGGGGCTTAAGCACTTGTGTAAACAGCACAAATAAATGGAAAAAAAAAAATCAGGAATTTAAAGATACATTTTAATTTGTATTTTGATTGTTATTAGAGAGATGAACGTTTTTCCTTAAAAGTATTATAAAACATTTGTAAATAGCATCTTTGTTGTAAGACAATATTAATATATGTTTGCATTGATTTTTCATTATTTAAATTATAAGGGAAAAAATCATATAAAACGCATGTCGAAATAAAAAAAATACCACAGGAAAATAGGAAAAAAACCCGAATATACCCTTTCTGGGTAATTCATTGAGGAAGCTATCTTCAGGGGATAAAAACACCGAGAGATGTTATTTCCCAGGGTTTTAAACCCCAAAAAAAAAAACCCTACCCCGGGCGGGGGTTTGGACCCCCCATCAAGGGGTTTCCAAAACTCAGACCGTCGGTTTCCATGGACCCCTAGCCACAAAAAGATTTACCCAAATAGGTATATTTCTTTAAAAATAGAAAGATTAGCAAGGCACCACGTGGTCCACAAGGGGGCTATCTAACCTTCCTAGGATAAAAAAAAACCCAGTTTGGGTAAATTTTTTGTGGCATGGTCCCGTGGCTAAGGACGGGGGGAGTTTTTTAGCTCTTTCGCGGGTTCTTTCCCCCCCCGTGGTAGGGGTTGTTTGCAATCGTGCATTATGTTTCGTGAGTTTACACCAAGAAATAGATTTTTCAAGTATAAGACTGAATTTATAATTTTCCCTACTTTAGGATGAACATTTTTTGATTGTTTAACCTATACAAATCATTTAAGTTTTTCCCTGAACACAGCGTAAATTAACTTGCTCCCTCGGCACCAAACATCGGAAAAGAAAAAACAAAACTTTTTTAACTTGATAATCAAAGTTTGCATACAATAACAGTAAGATAATTTGACTCAGCACAAAATCTCTTTCCCAGCTCAGGAAGTGTTGTTTGGTAGGGAAAAAATTCCTTCCATTGATGCCTCGTAGGCACCCTACCTCGGGGGAACAGGCCAAAAGTTAAAAAAAGATCGTCGAAAACAAGCAGCTGCGATGCCTAGACTAACCCCATCTAAATTTACGAACCCGGAGGATTTACTTTCTCTCTCGGCCCCCCCTCCCGAAGGAGGACTGAAACCACTGTGGCCCTGGTCCGCTAGGGCAGAGAGAGCAGAGGGAGGAGGAGTGCAGAGTCGGGGGGGTAAAGGAAAACTTTTGGGGGGGAAAAAGAACATCTGGTGACTTCCCCCGGTAAAACATCCCGGGGCCCTTCTCAGCTCAGGGTCCTCATTTGGTATTCGCTCACTCTCACCTTTTGATAGTGGTGAGCATGACACGTATTGGAAATGAGGGGAGAACCCGATGTGCGGTGTGTCTCAGTTTAAAAATATTGTTTTAAAAATTTACATTAAAATTTTCGAACATTAGTAGACGAAACCTTTAATTTATCATAGGGCTCTTTAAAAATTTAGTAAATTTAAGGATAATTTGATTTGCAAAAAAAAAAATACCATTTAATCCATTTTCATCTTAATCAAAATTTTAAGCATTGAAATTTTTTGAGAATAAAAAACAGTGTCAGTATATTATTAAGCAGCATCAAATGTGAGTCATTTGTTGTTTTGGTGTTAGCTTATAATTAAAATTTCTTACCTAGATTAATACCTGGTCTTGTTAGTTCAGTTTTAAAAGGCCAATATGAGAGTTGCTTGAGACAACCTCGAGGAGGTGTCGGGTGGTATGATGGTGGCGGGGTAATTGGTTGTGGTAGTTGGGTGTTGTGGTGGTTGTGTTAGTGGTGGTATTTGGTGAAAAAGAACATTAGAACAAAGAAAGAAGAACACTGCAACAGGTCACTGACCATGTGGAGCAGGTCCATGCCCCCCCCCCAGGGGATTCCCCCCAATGTCCCCCCCCCCGGATTGTCAATGCCCCCACCCGTCTGGCCCCCTCCACTAAAGGGAAGGGCACGGCACCAGACCCGCAGCAAAAAACTAGTCGGGTTTCAACTCAACCCCCTCATGTATTTTCTAACCTTTTTTTAAAACTACACAACGTTTTAGTCTCAATAACTGTACTCGGGAGTTTATTCCACTCATCCACAACTCTATTACCAAACCAGTGTTTTTCCTATATCCTTCCTAAATCTGGATTTTTCCAACTTGAAATCATTGCTGGGAGTCCTGTTTTTGGTGGAAATTTTCAGCACGCTATTTACATCCCCTTTATTTATTCCTGTTTTCCATTTTATACACCTCGATCATATCCCCCTAATTCTACGCCTTTCGAGAGAGTGCAGATTCAGGGCCTCGTCTATCCTCATAGGGAAGATTTCTGATACATGGGATCATCTTTGTCATCCTCCTCTGTACGTTTTCCAGGTATTTATATCCATTCTGTAATACGGTGACCAGAACTGAGCAGCATAGTCTAAATGAGGCCTAACCAAGGATATATAGAGTTGAAGAACAACCTGAGGACTTCTATTATTTATACTTCTAGATATGAAGCCAAGAATTCTGTTAGCTTTATTACGAACACTAATGCACTGTTGTCTTGGTTTTAGATTACTGCTAACCAGAACTTCTAAATCCTTTTCGCAACCAGTGGTATTAAGATCTACATTATTTTTGTTTTTTATGTCGCATGGTTATTTACCTGTCCAACATTTAGAACTTTGCATTTGTCAATATTAAACTGCATCTGCCACTTCTCCGACCATTGCTCTAGTGCTCTAGTGTCCTCATTAGAATGAATTGGACGGCCTATTTTGGTGTCATCAGCAAATTTTCTTATGTCGCTATTTATTCCCTCATCTATGTCGTTTATGTAAATTGTGAACAACAACGGGCCCAACACTGACCCCTGAGGAACACCGCTTGTGACGTGCCCCCATTCTGATTTCTCCCCATTTATGCAAACTCTCTGCTGCCTATTTGTCAGCCATGCCTCTACCCAGGAAAAAATTTCTCCTCCTATTCCGTGTGCCTTAAGTTTCCTCAATAGCCTCTGGTGTGGAACTTTATCGAAAGCCTTATTGAAGTTAGTAAATTCGTAAGACAGGAACGCCCCTTTGTAAAACTGTGTTGAGATTCATTAATCAATCTGTGCCTATCAAGATGGCTACGAATTCCTTCGGCAATTATTGATTCCATAAATTTTCCCACTATGGAGGTAAGGCTTATTGGTCTATAGTTCGAAGCCAGTGACCTGTCACCTGCCTTGTAAATAGGTATTACATTTGCCATTTTCCACTTATCAGGCACTATGCCAGTTTGTAGTGATATGTTAAAAAGATTAGCCAAAGGTATGCTAAGTTCCTCTTTACATTCCTTTAACACCCTTGCAAACAGTTCATCAGGGCCTGGGGATTTGTTAAGTTTTAGTTTCTCTATTTGTCTGACGACCATGTCACTAGTTAGTTGTGGTAGTAGTGGTAATGGTGGTAGTGGTGGTAGTGGTGGTAGTGGTGGTGGTGGTGGTGGTTATGATAGTGGATGGTAGTGGTGGTGTGGTGGTGATGGGGGGTAGTGGTTGTGGTTTGTGGTGGTAGTGATAGTGGTGGTGGTTGGGGTAGTGGTGATTTTGGTGGTGGTGGTGTGGTGGTAGTAGTTGTGGTTGTGGTGGTGTGGTAGTGGTGGTATGTGGTTGGTTTGGGGTGGTGGTGTGGTAGTGGGTGTGGTGGTTTTTGGTGTGGTGGGTGTGGTGTTGTGGTGGTGGGGTGTGTTATGGTGGTGTGTGGTTTGGGGGTTTGATTTGGTTGGTGGTGTTTTGGTTGGTTGGGTGATGTTAAGGGGTGGTGGTTTGGTAGTGGGGTGGGGGTTTTGGGTAGTGTGTAGGGGTGGTAGTTTGGTGTGGTGTAGTGGGGGTGTGGTATGTGTTGGGTGTTGGGGTGGTAAGTGGGGTGGGTTGTATTGGTAAAAGTTGTAGTGGTTTGGGGTGTTGGTTTGTGGGGTGGGGGTGGGGGGTTTAGGATAGTGGGGGTTTAGTGGGGGTAGGGTGGTTTGGTTGTAGTATGGTGGGGGGGCTTTTTTGGGGTGGGGTAGGGGTGGTGGTTGGGGGGGTTTGGTGGTGGTTGGGGGTTTTGTGGTAGTGGTGGTGGTTTGGTTATGTGGGGGTATTGTTGGTGGTTTTTGGGTTTAGTGGTGGATGTGGTAGGGGGTGGTAGTGGGGGTGGGTGGGTAGTGGGGGTTTGTGGTAGTAGTGCTAGTGTGGTGGGTGGGGTGTGGTGTTGGTGGTTTTTAGTGGTTGTGTTTTGTTATTTTGGGGGGTGGGGGTTTTTGGGGGTTTTAGGGTTGGGGGATTTTGGTTTTAGGTGGGGGTGGTTGTATAGTGGGGTAGTGGTGGTGGTAGTGGTTGTAGGGTAGGGGTTTGGGGGTAGGGGTAGTAGTGGTTTTGTAGGGGTTTGTGGTAGGGGTTTAATTCATCAGAAAATAGTGAGTACTTTTTTCAGGGCTTACATTTTTTGGTCTAAATTTTTAAGGACCGCGGGTTTTCCTGTCCTGGTGTTTCCCTTTCGCAAAAATATTGGCTCCTTTTCCTTGTGTTCTTTTTGTGTAGTTTAAGGGTTTAAATCGGACAGGAACATATCATAAGATTCTTTTTCCTATGTGGGCTTATTTGTGTATTTTTAAAATCATGATTTTTTCTTTTTATATCAAAGCTGTGGGTTTGAGTCTTCTTGGCCTCAGAAAAAAATCGTAAATATTTTTTGCTTGTTCTGCGGGGCAAATTCCTTCTAACTGCGTGCGATTTTCTCCCCCCTCCCCATGAAAGCATTCTCCCCCTTCCCTAGGGTCTATGTTTTTTTAAAACCCGCTTGTGTTATGCCTTTTTCCCTTATGTATATTTCCCCCCAGCCCTCCATGGCCCTTTACTTCATTTTTCTTCTGTTTCAGTTCAACCACATCGTCCTCGGCGTAACCTCTGTCGCTGCCTTTCAAATCACGATGGTTCATCCCCACACCATGACTATCCCATATCTCTCCTCCCTTTCCCTCCTTCACTTTTCCTTCCCTCCCCCTTTCTTCCTAGCTCCTCACTTCCTTCCTTTCCCTTTTTTGCCTTAAAGGGTTTATTACACGAGATACATGCCCTTTAAATTCCTCCCCCCCTAATTTTTTACCTCACCCCCTCTCCCTCTTTCCTCCCCCCTTTTAAGCCCCCCCATTTCTCTCTTCTTTTTTTCCTCTCCTTCTTTCCCTCCCTCTTTCCCCCACACCCACTTGATCGTGCTCATGCTGCACCAGGTACAAACCTCCCTCCATCACTCCTACCTTCCCTTCATCTCTCCCTCCTTCCTTCCCTTCATCTCTCCCTCACCATCCCTCCATTTTTTCCTCTTTCCCTCCCTGAATGGAAACCTCACCATGGCTCACTATTCCCCTCGCCATTGCTGTGTCAACCAGTTGCACCCTCTCGGACCCCATCACAATTTCCTGCTACTTCCATTCCATTATGCATTATCCGCCTGGTGACCTCCCGCACTCACAGACTCATTTCACTCCCACACGATCCATTACACCAGAACAAAAATGTTGTCTGTGATTACATTCTCGCCTCAGGATGGCGCTGAGGGCTCCGGCCAAGGCTCTTCCATTGTTTCAAGGTAAGATACACAGCAGTTACTTCTTTACTGTATTTGCATTTAGGGTCGGAATAAAAGTTGTGTGACGTCCCAGGACAAGCATCGTGTTAGGGGTCCATGCCACCATAACTTCGCTGTCACCTTAAGTATTTGTGCGTATCTGGCAATAATATAAAAAATTACCGAGGCAACTCTGTCTCTGAGTGTCAGGATCTGTCTGAACACTGAACACACTCACCTACGGATGCAGACCACTAGCAGACACAATATTCTGTATCAGTGAAAATTCCTCATTGTTCTTACCCAGCTAAATTACTCGACTTTAATACCTGGCCTTATTAAGTGGCTTCATTATCATTACCTGGCTTTCTTGCCTGGCTTCCTTACCCAGTTCCATTAATAGGCTTCGTTACTTTGTTTCATTATTTCCTTCATTATCCTGGTTTCAGTGTTGACTTCCTTGTTTTCTTTAACCCGATTTTATTGCCCGGCTTTATTACTCATCTTTATTGCCTGGCTTCATAACTTTTTTTTTATTGACAGTCAACAGTTAGCTCAATGCAGTGTCGGATTTAGTAAAAAATTTTATAATTTAATTGTATTATGAAGTGTGTGTGTGTACTCACCTAATTGTAGTTACAGGGGTCGGATTCATAGCTCCTGGCTGCAACTCTTCACTGGTCGCTACTAGGTTCACTCTCTCCGTGCTCCATGACCTTTATCGTACCTCTCTTCTGTGTGTGTGTGTGTGTGTGTGTGTGTGTGTGTGTGTGTGTGTGTGTGTGTGTGTGTGTGTGTGTGTGTGTGTGTGTGTGTATTGCGCCCCCTGAATGGGGCCTAATATAAATAATACACATTTCATGAATATTACCTTTTCATATAATTTTATATTGCAGAAATTGTCATTATATACACTATATACAAAAGATGAGGTAATCAGTCCCTCAGCCTTGGAACTGGTGTGAAGAACACCGAAGTCGCGAAGATTGCGGAGTACAGGCAAGAACGCTGACTCTTATATACTAAACGTCAGGTGGAAAGGGACGGATTCCATGATGTTGCAGTGTCTGACACTGCAACATCATGGAATCTTGGTTCAGAGGACATCTACATAACTTTCTTCACGGCTACTACAACTTACTCATCCCTTTGGGTATGAACTACTTCCACTGGGGAATCCCGTCTACCAGTGACTATGCCCTCGTCTCCTACCAGTCCCTGTGCACCTGACGTTAGTATATAAGCGTCAGCCTTCTTGCCTGTGCTCCAGAATCTTCAAGACTACGGTACTCTTCACACCAACTCCATGCGTGTCGTAAGAGGCGACTAAAATGGCGGGAGCAAGGGGCTAGTAACCCCTTCTCCTGTATAACTTACTAAATTTAAAGAGAAACTTTTGTTTTCTTTTTGGGCCACCCTGACTTGGTGGGATACGGCCGGTGTGTTGAAAGAAAGAATATATATATATATATATATATATATATATATATATATATATATATATATATATATATATATATATATATATATATATATATGTCGTGCTGAATAGGCAGAACTTGCGATCTTGGCTTAAATAGCAACGCTCATCTTGCCATATAGGACAAGCGAAAATTTGTGTATGCAATAATTTCGCCAAAATCATTCTGAACCTAACGAAAAAAATGTATTTCACTGTGTTTGTTTAGTATTAAATTACTGTAAACAAATCTTAAATATATTTAGTTGGGTTAGGCTAAAATAAATTGTTCTTGTTATAATAAGGTTAGGTAAGTTTTCTAAGATTCTTTTGGAGCAAAATTCAAATTTTTTATATTAACATTAATGAAAAATATATATCTTTAAACGTATAAGAGAAAATTTTAGAAAGGACTTAATTTTAAATGGGTTCTTGCTAATTGACCAGTTTTACATATTCGGCACGACATATATATATATATATATATATATATATATATATATATATATATATATATATATATATATATATATATATATATATATATATATATATATATACATATATATATATATATATATATATATATATATATATATATATATATATATAATATATATATATATATATACATATATATATCAATGACAACACTGCTAATAGCCGAGGATTCGAACCCATGCCGTTTGGTCCGCCTGATGGTGGGCCAACAGTCACATAATGTTTCTGCAATCATACAGTGTTCCTCCAGTCATACAGTGTTCCTACAGTCATACAGTATGTATGATTGTAGGAACACTGTTTGTGACTCTAGTCTCTTGGATTTGCTTCAGGAAAAGATATTACAGTGCCAGAGGTTGTAAATTACCACAGTGCCAGAGGTTGTAAATTATTACAGTGCCAGAGGTTGTAAATTATTACAGTGCCAGAGATTTTAAGACATTACAGTGCCAGAGATTGTAAGTTATTACAGTACCAGAGGTTTTAAGATATTTCAGTGCCAAAGACTGTAAGATATTACTGTGCCAGAGGTTGTAAAAAATAAACAATCGATATTTAACACCGGGACACCCTTACCGTTTACACCGGGGCACCCTTACCGTTAACACTGGGGAACCCTTATCCTTAACGCCCCAGCGGAACCCTTTCCGTTAACACTAGGGAACAAACCCTTACCTTTAAAGGGCATCCTTACCGTTAGCACTGCGGCAGTTCTTCAGTATTGTAAGATGTGAGATGAATTGTTAGTAGTAGTAGTGGTGAGTGGTGGTAGTTGTGGTAGTGGACTAGTGGTGGTGGTGATAGACAGTGTATCAACCACTAGTCTCTTTGCTCTAATCCTGTACTTTTCTTTACCCTCTCTTTGTCCTTCATCCCATTCCCTATTTCTGATCTTCATTCTCAGTAGTTAGGATGAGCACACACACAAAACACACACACACACACACACACACACACACACACACACACACACACACACACACACACACACACGAAGAAAGGTTAAGGGTAATCGGCCTGACGACACTGGAGGACAGGAAGGTTAGGGAAGACATGATAACGACAAGCAAAATACTGCGAGGAATAGATAAGGCGGACAGAGACAGGATGTTCCAGAGGTGGGACACAGAAACAAGGGGTCAAAATTGGAGGATGAGGACTCAGATGAATCAAAGGGATGTTAGTGATGCAGTGGAGGCAGGAACCATGCATAGTTCTAAGACGAAGTATGATAAAGCTCATGGAGCAGGGAGAAAGAGAGGACCTAGTAGCGACCAGTGAAGAGGCGGGGCCAGGAGCTGAGTCTCGACCCCTGCAACCACAGTTAGGTGAGTACAATTAGGTGAGAGGAGCTGTAACTTGACCCCTGCAACCTCAACTAGGTGAGTACACACACACACATTTACGACATTATTATTATTATTATTATTATTATTATTATTATTATTATTATTATTATTATTATTATTATTATTATTATTATTATTATTATTCCCTAGAATGATGCAATCGACTGAAAAGTTCTGTCGTACAGGCGAAACGTTTTGTTCTTAAAGATTCCCAAGTGTTATGTAAGTGTCTTACTCATCAGCGAGTCTGCACTATGACTGTGAGTAACATGATTCTCATCTTTTGTGAGCCATTGGTGACTGGTGAGGTGATATACTATTGATGATTGGTGAGGTGACAGACCATTGATGACTGGTGAGGCGAGAGACAACTGATGACTGGTGAGGTGACAGATTATTGATGACTGGTGAGGTGAGAGACCATTGATGACTGGTGAGGTGACAGACCATTGATGACTGGTGAGGTGACAGACCATTGATGACTGGTGAGGTGACAGACGTCTCGAAGGTGACAAACGTAACTCAAAGCGTCTACAAAGTAAGCAGACAGATACCTGAGCCACAAACCACTGTCACTAACTTCTAAGAACATTTGGTTAGATGTCTAGAAGACACTATGGCTCCCTGTTATCCGGTGTAGAACAATACCTTCGGCATCTAACCTCGGGTTGTTGCTTGATGAGTGTTCGTTCGTGCCAATAGAATATCAATCCAGCAACTCGAATTAACATTGATGAATAATGGCACCAGTGCCAATAACTCTCATGTTATTCGGCGCATGTACACACCCTCATTGAAAGGCTATCTCCCCCAACCAGCGAACCAGGTGCTAAGGGTTAACGAAGGGGCCCCATCGTTCAATCAGTACCCAGGTTCCAGCCAATGAAAAGACGGTTTTGGCAATCGCAGAGGTGATGTGGGTACCACTCTCCTGTCTGCCTTTGTTATTCCCATTCTAGAGCTGGTTGAAGCACAGTCTGCTCTCTAGCGGCTTCTGTTCTGCCTTGCTTACCGTGGAGTGCACTAATACCTATCACTGTACAAAGTGTATATAGTGTACATACTTCTGTTCTAAATTGGTGAAGGATAATATAAGTCAAAAGTTTTTCTGCTGTGTTTATTTTGCTCCCTTTACACCCAGGATAACAGGCCTTTGGGACTCCTGGGAATGTTATGTATAGTTCGGGACGCTTATTAGAAGAAACGTTTTGCTGCTAGTGGCTTCTTCAGGCATTCAGCGCAAGACGTGCTGGAGGCTTGATCCTCCGTTTGCTGAGCGCGAAACAGACCCGCTTCCTATATGTACTCACCTTATTTAATGTATTTCGGAGAGTCTACTGGAGGACTCAACGAAAAATCTTATAAATTCAAAATCGGTTTTAAAAACCGTGCTTAATGCTATAACGACAAGCAGTTAACTTTGCTCCACTGTCTCAGTTTGGTCCTACAGAGCGTCCATTAGTTTCTCTGAGAGTTGAATATTCCCAGGTTCACATTACGCAAGTTGCCAGCATGAGTCGCATGCAAAGTACATGGAAGTCCATATCTTCTGCAACTGAAACTGGGGGTACTCTAACTTGTTGCATAAGTGCAATGTAAAAACAGGACTGACGGGTGTGGACTCAGGTTACAGCATCATCTACTTTTCTAGCGACAGATCTGGCTCAGTATGGCAGCGCTGTGTGAGTCTCAATAACAACGATAGATCTGCCGTCCTAGACGCAAGGAACAGCGGGGACAGTGGGCCTATATCAGTGGTTCCGTCAAGGAAGGAAATTACACACAGTCCAGTCATTCTGTCCATGCTGTTCCTACCAGTGGATTTATATTCGTGCACAGTGAAGTCTTCTTTTTTCACCTTTACCTTTTTTCTTTATATCTTTGATGAGTTTCGAGAGTTTTTCTAATCCCGGAGCCAGGCCCTGGGAGAGGCTTGTCTGGTGCTTGCCTGGTCAATCAGGCTGTACTGCTGGCGGCTGCATGTCCATCACAGCCTGGTTGACCTAGCACTTGGATATACTTGACCACTTTGCTCCTGAAGACTTCTACATTTGTCCTAGCTGTGTATCTGATATATTCTGACGTCTGGAAAAAGACACCTGTTAGGTACTCATGGGAAAAATATCGATGAAAAAATGTAAACAAAAATAAATGGACTAAGCTAAGGTAAATATAATGATAAAAGAAAATAACTCGTTCATTAAAGGAACAAGACGTGTGAGGTGATGTCTGTGATATAAATGGTTTAGAAATCCCACAAGATGAAGAATGAGACGCTTGTGCTACTTCTGGGAATCTATATTGAGGAAACGCTTCGCCAACCAATAGCTTCTTCAGTCGAATACGAAGAACAGTGGAAGATGAGGAGGAGTTTGAGGTAATCAATCAATAAGTCCAGTGTCGATGTTTTCAGTCCATCAATCTTGAGTCATAAATAAAGACAAGCTTGTTGTAGAAAAGTAGTGACCGTGAATTAGTGACTACCTGCGTCCTTCAGTATACCTGTAGTGCCTCCAATTACGCTTCAGTATTGCCGAGGCAAAGAATTGCATTTAGTGTCAAAATATATTTTGGTAACATCTGCTAGGTTAATAGTAGACAAACTTATGTCGTTTATTAATGCAACAATCAGTGACTGAACGAGGTCATTCATTTGCCTACATATTTGTAATTTTTCTTTAAAGTCAAGTTTATAGTACTGAACACATGAAATCGTAGTAACACGATTGCAAACAAACCACTGAATGTGTGGAGCCCCACCAGTTCCGTGTTGTTACGGAGTCGTGAGTTATGATGAAGGCTTTGAGGGGACCTTGAGCTAGAGTTCGTCACGGCCACGCTAGTGGGAGATTAATCTGTAAAAACTTGCATTTGTGGTCACAGTGGGGCCCGTGCTAACCTTCCTATGGTGTATAAATATACCTAGTTACATGCATCTTATTGTAGCCAGCTGGCCCAGTGGCTTACGCACTGGCCTGGAGTGTTATGACTCATTTGCCGTGAGTTCGAACCCTACCCGTACTGTGGTTTATAGCATTGAATTACGCACCCAGCAGAGCTAGGTGTTTTACTGAGTTCCGAGGACATACGGTGGAGTGAGTACCTCTGAGCTAATTTCATTCTACTCCCCGTTTGGTGTACTAGCCTCCACGAGCAATATATATATATATATATATATATATATATATATAATATATATATATAATATATATATATATATATATATATATATATATATATATAATATATATATATTTTATATATATATATATATATATATATTATGTATATATTATAACCACGAACGAGTGGTATTTAATCAATAACAACACTGCCATTAGCCGAGGACTCGAACCCATGTCGTTTTGACCCGCCTCATGGTGAGCAAAAGTCACCACGAGGCAGACCAAAACGACATGGGTTCGAGTCCTCGGGTAGTCGCAGTGTTGTTATTGATTAAATACCACTCGTTCGTGGTTACAATAATATACATACATATATATATATATATATATATATATATATATATATATATATATATATATATATATATATATATATATATATATATATATACATATATATATATATATATATATATATATATATATATATATATATATATATATATATATATATATATATAATATATATATAATAATATATATATATATATATAACCTAAAATCATTTTGCAAGTAATTGAACCTGACACTGTCGGTGCTTCCAGACTTAAATGGATTTTCATGTCGTACTTTAAGAAACGTATTTATCTAGATTTTCTTCTTCAACTGCCTCTCGCAGGAATGCCGTGGTTAGAATTATTATTTATTTAAATATTCTTTTTTTGCAGTAATAATTTATTTACCACCATTTTTATCCAGCAATTATTTTTTGTTTATTACTGTTGTTTCTTTACCTGGAGAGAGAGAGAGAGTAATTATAAGATAATGCATATTTAAGTACATTAAAAAACTATAATATAGAAAAATTTGACAAACACACACACATACAGAAGCTGGTATGTGAACTTGATACCTCAAAGGCGGTGGGATCGGATATCTTTCTGTGGGTCCTTAGAAAGGGAGCAGAGATGCTGTGTGTGTCACTAACAACAATCTTCAACACATTCATTGAAATTGGGCAACTGCCTGAGGTATGGAAGGTGGTAAATTTAATCCCACTTTTTTAAGAAAGGAGACAAACATGAGGCATTAAACTACGGACCTTTGTCACTGACGTGTATATTATGCAAAATCTTGAAGAAGATTATCAGAAGGAGAGTGGTAAAGCACCTAGAAAGGAACAAGCTTACAAACGACAACCAGCACAATTTCAGGGAAGGGAAAACCTGTGTCACAAACCTACTGGAGTTTTATGACAAGGTAACGGAAGTAAGACACGAGAGACAGGGGTGCGTATATTTCATTTTCTTGGACTGCAAGAAGGCCATCGACACAGTTCCTCACAAGAGATTAGTACAAAAGCTAGAAGATCAGGCACGTATAACATGAAGGGCACTGCAATGGATGAGGTAATACCTGACAGAGACGCAACAATGAGTCATGGCACGTGACGAGCGGGGTTCCACAGGGGTCAGTCAGTCCTAGAACTAGTGCTCTTTTTGGTATATGTAAATGACATGATTCCAGGCTGAGGGACTGAGTACCTCAAACTCTTCCTCTCCTTATACCTTCCTGCTTTGTATAGGACTGATGAAGCCACCGTGTGACGAAACGTTTCTTCAATAAAGACTCCTTTATATTGCATAAGTGTCTCAATTCTTCAGGCTCAGAAATGTCCCTATTTGCAGATGATGTGAAGTTAATGAGGAGAATTAAATAGGATGAGGATCAGGCAGGACTACAGAGACACCTGAACAGACTGGAAGCCTGGTCCAGCAACTGGTTCCTCGAATTTAACCCCGCCAAATGCAAAGTCAAGAAGATTGGGGAAGGGCGAAGAAGACCGCTGACAGAGAATAGGCTAGGTGGCCAAAGACTGTAAACCTCACTCAAAGAAAAGGATCTTGGGGTATGTATAATACCGAGCACATCTCTTGAGGCACACATCAGCCAGATAACTGCTGCAGCATATGGGCGCCTGGGAAACTTAAGAATAGCGTTCTGATTCCTTAGTAAGGAATCGTTCAAGTCTCTGTACACTGTGTACGTCAGGCCCATAACCACACACCTGGTCAAGTACGACAAAAAATTAGAGAAAGTGCAAAGGTTTGTAACAAGACTAGTCCCAGAGCTATGGGGAATGTCCTACGAAGAAAGGTTAAAGGAAATCACCGTGACGACACTGGAGGACAGGAAGGTAAGGGAAGACATGATAATTACATATAAAATACTGCGTGGAATAGACAAGGTGGATAGAAACAGGATGTTCCAGAGATGTGACACAGAAACAAGGGGTCAGAATTGGAAGTTGAAGACCCAGATGAGTCACAGGGATGTTAGGAAGTATTTCTTTAGTCATAGAGTTGTCAGGAAGTGGAACAGCCTTGCAAGTGATGTAGTGGAGGCAGGAACCATACATAGGTTTAAGACGAGGTATGATAAAGCTCATGGACCAGGGAGAGATTATCCTAGTAGTGATCAGCGAGGAGGCGGGGCCAAGAGCTATGTTTCGACCCCTGCAACCACAAATAGATAAGTACAAATAGGTAAGTACACACACACACACACACACACTTCACGTACCCCATGTGCACTTCATGTACCAACACGTAAGGAACACTACAAGAGAGAGAGAGGAGAGGATGAACCAGCAGGATTGAACCTAGTATTCACCTTGAGTAGTGCAGATATTGAGGACATCACATATGAAAGACCCCTTGGGGATAGCGATCATGTGGTTTTAAGATGCGAATACACAGTAGAGCTACAAGTGGAGGGAGAAGCAGGAAGGCCAGGGCGTATGAAGCCAAACTGCAAGAAAGGGGACTACACAGGAATGAGGAACTTTTTGAACGGGGTTCAGTGGGACAGAGAACTGGCAGGGAAGCCAGTTAATGAGATGATGGAATATGTAACAACAATGTGCAAGGAGGCTGAGGAGAGGTTTGTACCCAAGGGTAACAGGAATAATGAAAAAGCCAGGATGAGCCCATGGTTCACCCAAAGGTGCAGGGAGGCAAAAACCAAGCGTGCCAGGGAATGGAAGAAGTATAGAAGGAAAAGGACCCAGGAGAATAAGGAGAGCAGTCGTAGAGCCAGAAATGAACATGCACAGGTAAGAAAGGGAGGCCCAACGACAATATGAAAACGACATAGCAGCGAAAGCCAAATCTGACCCGAAGCTGTTATACAGCTACATCAGGAGGAAAACAACAGTCAAGGACCAGGTAATCAGGCTAAGGAAGGAAGGAGGAGAGACAACAAGAAATGACCGTGAAGTATGTGAGGAACTCAACAAGAGATTCAAAGAAGTGTTCACGGAAGAGACAGAAGGGGCTCCAGAAAGACGGAGAGGTGGGGTACACCACCAAGTGCTGGACACAGTACACACAACCGAGGAAGAAGTGAAGAGGCTTCTGAGTGACCTAGATACCTCAAAGGCAATGGGGCCGGATAATATCTCTCCATAGGTCCTGAGGGTGGGAGCAGAGGCACTGTGTGTACCCCTAACAACAATATGCAATACATCTATCGAAACAGGGAGATTGCCTGAGGCATGGAAGACAGCAAATGTAGTCAGAATCTTTAAAAAAGGAGACAGACATGAAGCACTAAACTACAGACCAGTGTCACTGACATGTGTAGTATGCAAAGTCATGGAGAAGATTATCAGGAGAAGAGTGGTGGAACACCTAGAAAGGAATGATCTCATCAACAGCAGCCAACATAGTTTCAGGGACGGGAAATCCTGTGTCACAAACCTACTGGAGTTCTATGACATGGTGAAAGCAGTAAGACAAAAGAGAGAGGGGTGGGTGGATCGCATTTTCTTGGACTGCAAGAAGGCGTTTGACACAGTTCCACACAAGAGATTAGTGCAAAACCTAGAGGACCAAGCAGGGATAACAGGGAAGGCACTGCAATGGATCAGGGAATACTTGTCAGGAAGACAGCAGCGAGTCATGGTACGTGGCGAGGTGTCAAAGTGGGCGCCTGTGACCAGCGGGATCCCACAGGGGTCAGTCCTAGGACCAGTGCTGTTTCTGGTATTTGTGAACGACATGACGGAATAGACTCCGAAGTGTCCCTGTTTGCAGATGACGTGAAGGTGATGAGAAGAATTCGTTCGATCGAAGACCAGGCAGAACTGCCAAGGGATCTGGACAGGAGTTCAACCCCACAAAATGCAAAGTCATGAAGACTGGGGAAGGGCAAAGAAGAACGCAGACGGAGTACAGTCTAGGGGGCCAGAGACTACAAACCTCGCTCAAGGAAAAAGATCTTGGGATGAGTATAACACCAGGCACATCTCCTGAAGCGCACATCAACCAAATAACTGCTGCAGCATATGGGCGCCTAGCAAACCTCAGAACAACATTCCAACATCTTAAATGAGGAATCGTTCAGGACCCTGTACACCGTGTACGTGAGGCCCATATTGTAGTATGCGGCACCAGTTTGGAACCCACACCTAGCCAAGCACGTAAAGAAACTAGAGAAAGTGCAAAGGTTTGCAACAAGACTAGTCCCAGAGCTAAGGGGTATGTTCTACGAGGAGAGGTTAAGGGAAATCGACCTGACTACACTGGAAGACTGGAGAGATAGGGGGGACATGATAACGACATATAAAATACTGAGAGGAATTGACAAGGTGGACAAAGACAGGATGTTCCAGAGATGGGACGCAGCAACAAGGGGACACAGTTGGAAGTTGAAGATACAGTTGAATCACAGGGATGTTAGAAAGTATTTCTTCAGCCACAGAGTAGTCAGGAAGTGGAATAGTTTGAGAAGCGATGTAGTGGAGGCAGGATCCATACATAGCTTTAAGCAGAGGTATGATAAACCTCACGATTCAGGGAGAGTGACCTAGTAGCGACAAGTGAAGAGGCGGGGCCAGGAGGTAGGACTCGATCCCTGCAACCTCAACTAGGTGAGTACACACACAAACACACACACACAGGCTACAAGCCTGGTCCAGCAACTGGCTCCTTGAGTTTAACCCTGCCAAATGCAAAGTCATGAAGATTGGGGAAGGGCAAAGAAGACCGCAGACACAATATAGTTTAGATGGCCAAAGACTGCAAACCTCACTCAAGGAGAAAGATCTGGGGGTGAGTATAACACCGAACATATCTCCTGAGGCGCACATAAATCAGATAACTGCTGCAGCATACGGGCGCCTGGCAAACCTACGGATAGCGTTCCGATACCTCAGTAAGGAGTCGTTCAAGACACTGTATACCATTTACGTCAGGCCCATACTGGAGTATGCAGCACCAGTTTGGAATCCACACCTAGTCAAGCACGTCAAGAAATTAGAGAAAGTGCAAAGGTTTGCAACAAGACTAGTCCCAGAGCTACGGGGATTGTCCTACGAAGAAAGGTTGAGGGAAATCGGCCTGACTACACTGGAGGCCAGGAGGGTCAGGGGAGACATGATAACGACATATAAAATACTGCGCGGAATAGACAAGGTGGACAAAGACAGGATGTTCCATAGATGGGACACAGACACAAGAGGTCACAAATGGAAGTTGAAGACTCAGATGAATCAAAGGGATGTTAGGAAGTATTTCTTCAGTCATAGAGTAGTCAAGTCGTGGAATAATCTAGAAAGTGAAGTAGTGGAGGCGGGAACCATACATAGTTTTAAGGCGAGGTATGATAAAGCTCATGGAGCAGGGAGAGAGAGGACCTAGTACCAATCAGTGAAGAGGCGGGGCCAGGAGCTATGACTCGACCCCTGCAACCACAAATAGGTGAGTACAAATAGGTGAGTACACACGCACACACACACACACACACACACACACACACAATACTGAGAGGAATTGACAAGGTGGATACAGACAGGATGCTCCAGAGATAGGACACAGCAACAAGGGGTCACAATTGGAAGCTGAAAACTCAGATGAACCACAGGGATGTTAGGAAATATTTCTTCAGAGTTGTCAGGAAGTGGAATAATCTGGGAAGTGATGTAGTGGAGACAGAATCCATTCATAATTTTAAGAAGATTTACGATAAATCTCATGGAGCAGGAAGAGTGATCTAGTAGCGGCCAGTGATGAGGCGGAGCCAGCAGCTGTGACTCGACCCCTGCAACCACAACTAGGTGATACACACACACACACACACACACACACACACACACACACACACACACACACACACACAGGCCAGCCAAGACAGGAGTAGGAGGCAGTGTGAGGCTCCGGCAGAGGAAATGAGTAAGGGCAGTGTTTATGGATTCTGGAAATTGTCTTGAGCAGATTGGGGCGGCAGATAGTAGCCTAAATATCCGCTTCCAGAAGGTGGCCGCGTAACGTGGTAGAGACGCGTACATTAAGCATGAAACAAGATTTTTAATACTAAATATTTATTGCTGGTAAGCGGCATGAAGAGATAGAGGTAACAACATTGTTGTAGGTACCTTGTAAGTTGCTATATGTGCTTGTTGTATGAAGTTGAACACTGATGACAAGTATTGGGGGGGGGGAGAAAGACACAAGAAACAGAAAAGGCTAGGCATGTATGGGAAAATAACCCTTTGCTCTGTTTAGAGCTTATCAAATCATGACTTGATAAGGTTCTACACAAAGCGAAACTATGTCCCAGTAAAAGCGCTTTCTTCAACGTGTCTACTCACCTATTTGTACTCATGTATTTGTGGTTGCAGGGGTCGAGTCATAGCTCCTGGCCCCGCCTCTTCACTGATCGCTACTTGGTCCACTCTGTCCCTGCTCCCTGAGCTTTATCAAACCTCGTCTTTAAACTATATATGGTTCCTGCCTGCACTACGTCACTTGCCGGCCTATTCCACTTCGTGAAAACTCTGTGACTAAAGAAATACTTCCTAACATCTCTTTAACTCATCTGAGTCTTTAGCTTCCAATTGGAACCCCTTGTTGCTGTGTCCCATCTCTGGAACATCCTGTTTCTGCCCACTTTGTCAATTCTTCGCAGTATTTTGTGTGTCGTTATCATGTCCTCCCTGTCCCTTCTGCCCTCTAGTGCTATAAGGTCAATTTCCCTTAGCCTCTCCTCGCAGGACATGCTTTTTAGCTCCGGGACTAGACTCGTTGGAAATCTTTGCACTTTCTCTAATTTCCTGACGTGCTTGCCCAGGTGTGGGTTCCAAATTGTTGCTGCACACTCTAATATAGGCCTGACGTGCACAGTGTACAGAGTTCTGAACGACTCCTTACTGAGATGTCGGAAAGTTTTTCTTAGGTTTGCTAGTCACCCATATGCTGCAGCAGTCATTTGGTTGATGTGCTCCTAAGAAGATATGTTCGGTATTATACTCACCCCAAAATCCTTTTCCTTAAGTATGGTTTGTAGTCTTTGGCCCCTAAACTGTATTCTGTCTACGGTCTTCTTTGCTCCTCCCCGATCTTCATGACTTTGCACTTGGTGGGGTTTAGCTCCAGGAGTCAGTTGCTAGACCAGGCTTGTAGCCTGTCCAGATCCCTTTGTAGTCCTACCTGGTCCTCCTCCAGTTGAATTCTCCTCGTTAACTTCACATCGCCTGCACATAGAGACAATTCTGAGTCTATCCCTTCCGGCATGTCATTCACATATACCAGAAACAGCACTGGTCCTAGGACTGACTCCTGTGGGACCCGGCTCGTCACTGGCGCCCACTCCGACACCTCGTCACGTACCATGATTCGCTGTTGCCTTCCTGTCAGGTATTCTCTGATCCATTGCAGTGCCTTCCCTGTTATTCCTGCCTTTTCCTTCAGCTTTTGCACTAATCTGTTGTGTGGAACTATGTGTGTGTGTGTGTGTGTGTGTGTGTGTGTGTGTGTGAGTGTCTTCAGGTATACTGTCATCTGTATGAGTGTGAAAGTACATGACTTATAATTTAAATATTTTTAGAGTAACATTGTCTTTCATTAAGGGTAAGACCTCGTTCTGCCACAATGGGAATAGAACCAAACATCTAGAGAATTTGAGCTCAGGAGAAACTCTACATCAGGGGACCGGTTTCATTTATCTTATAATTCTGTTGTTCCTTTTAAATGATGTAAACAAAACTTGTATTTGTATTCTGTCAAACCATGGTGACACATTCAGAGAACGCACATAGTTCTAATCTTTCCCTTGACTCTCTTAACCCCGGCTACGCGGTGATCTCAGACACTGGTCGTAGTCATGTGTTGATCCACTAACTTCATACTTTGGTCATGTGATTCAGGTTTTCTGCTAGCATCTCGGGTCACCTCGAAAATCACATCCCGTGGTCCGTCAGTCCTCAGATCTGCAGCCCAGTGCTCTACTACTGTACTATTGTACTGTACTACTGTACTGTAAAGGTTAGTGCCAGTCACTGCCGCGACTCTAGACACATTTTTTTTTTTTTTTGAAGAAAAAATAGCCCTCCTCTCCAGATCTTGTCCTTTCTAAGACATTCGTCAGTGACCCCAAAATTTATAATAAACGATTGTAACAATTCATTGGAAAGCCCAGGCCAGTTCCCATCGCCCTCAATCAAAAGATCATAAGATTTCTTAAGGTTTTCCTCCCTCTCAAAAGTATTAAGTGTGTATTTGTCACCTACGTCGAGCCAAGTATTACCTCAGCATTATCTCATCACAATATATTCACCAGTAGATAGCGTGTTTAGTTTAACATGGCTTTGTAAGACCATTCAAGCAAGTTTAATTTCACGCACGGAGTGACAGCAAGATTACAAGAAGTAGTTCAAGGGAGACTGAGAGCATGGTGTTTAGGCAATGGTTGAGGCAGGTCGTTTGTTACAAAGCTGAGCCTGTTGACTCAAGACTGTCACAGAAGCGAGTGTCCGAGCGGTCAGCGAGTGACGAGACAGTAACATGACCTTTCCGACTTCACTTGTAGTTGTAGTATAAGGTGAGAACTCATAGCGCTATAACTGATGTTAGTAGTGAATACCTCGTAATCCATGGTTAATGTGCTGGTTCTGGTAATAGTCTTGCAGTACAGTAAGGATGACCGTGTGAAGTTGTTGTTTAAGAACAAAAAGGCACAGTACTGTTACTGGAACAATACACAAATACCTCTACCACTATTTCCGCACTTCCTTATTTATTCCTCTCTTTGTCCCGTCCCTGCCTCCCCCTTCCTGCATGTACGGGCTCCCTCACCTTTGTGTGTTAGTGTGACTTGTAAATGGCCTAAGTTGGATTGAAAAGCCGTCATAAGTTTCTCTCTCCTGTGTGTGGTTGTGTACTGCTAGTTGTTATTGATTTCCTGTTGACTGTACCATCATCACATGGCTGTCTTTTACCATCCTCATATAACTGTCACGTACATTGCCACGTCGGGGTAATAATTTCATTTCAGATAAAAAATAAATCATCTGTTAAACTGATTTTCTTCCCGCTTCTTTGACGTTTATCCAGTAAAATTCATTATCTGATAAATGTAATAAGCATTAGACTGAACGAATTTCTCAGAGAAACAGGCAGGAATTAACTCCAGGCAAGGCAGTGCTAAATTTAGCAAGCTAGTGCTCTTAGCACAATACCGTGCCAGTCTAGGACAATTTAGCTAAGTGTATCTAGGTGTCTAGGTATAACGTACATCCATGCACTAGGCAGGTTGTCATGAACATCACCGTGACATCAAATTCAGGTATTTATGAACGAATTTCACACCAAAACCGTAATCAATGAAGTGTGAAATCATAGTAAGATATATAAATTCACACACACACACACACACACACACACACACACACAAGCACACTATATATATATATATATATATATATATATATATATATATATATATATAATATATATATATATATATATATATATATATATATATATCAGGCCCGCAGGATTAGAAAATAGGTAGTCAGCACGAGTGCAATTAGCTGCCAATCCGTCGCAGTAAACCATACAGGTGCCTGAAAACGTTAGGTATTTTGCTGGACTGCAAGCTGTTTCACTCACGCCGGGCACAACAGTGAGCCTCAAGCATGGTCTCCACCTGTTTCATTCTCCTCTATGTTCTGGCCACTCTAACGATTATACTATATAATCAACGCCCTTTACAGAAGCAGGCGAAAGTAAATGCAAAGAAATATCACAGCCAGTAGGATTCGAAGCTAGGTCGTCAGTTCTCCACACTCATGGAGAGGTTTTCGTAATCAGCTCCATATATTTACCTCTAGTTTAAAGATTTTTTCCCCTTTCTAAGTCTGAAATAGTTTGTCTATAAATTTCCAACAAGTATGAATACTGTGAACATTGTTAGAGATGAATTGTACTGGACAGTCTGATAACTTGTGTGCAAGCTTCATTTGATTATAGATCCTTCATTTCTACTAATATAAACGGTAATCTTACACTCGTGAATGTAAGAGCATGTTGAGGAGAGAGAAACTGTGCGATAGATATCTTGTCCTCGAGGATGGGAAGTAGAGTCTCTGCTACTGAATCACTGAAGGAAAATTAAATCTCTGGTTTCTGTGGCTTCACTGTTGACAAAATGTTAAGATGCATTAGGCAGATTTAAAGTATTTTCCTGCCAGCTACATTAATTTTCTTAGCTAATTATATAAAAATATATATTATTAAGATGTTTCTCATATAGTTACTAACAAAAAAAAAATCAACTTACGTAAATGCTATTCCAGTTCGTCGATATGTCTTCTCAAATATTGTAACCAAAAGCGAAGGGAAAATTCAAGAATAAGTTGCACCAGTCATTTATATGGACTGATCAGTGTCAATAATAAACGACAATTCAAAGAAATTTCATAAACAGGACTAATCCAGGAACAAACTACTAACTCGTAGGCTGTGATACTGAACCTCACCATTTCCTCAGAGAAATCGAAACAAGAGTGTTAGCTCACTCGAACAGTTTATATGTGAAAAGCTATTTAAAACCCTGCTGGACTAGACAGCCTAAACACAGTTAAGATACCTTGTGGTATAATACATCCTATATTATATTTATAAAAAGCATTTTCATAGTTCATTATGATTTAGCCAAGTACCAACGCGAGTAATTTAATCTTAGAGAGACTGATCCCACAAGAGGTAAGATCGCATGTATTACCCTGGCTGTGAGCCAGGGTAATGTAGGTCAGTCGGGGAACAAAGGGAGGTTGTGTGACCCCTTTGAGGGTATCAAGCCTCAGGTATTTGTGAAGCTTGGGTAAGCTCCATACCGTCATCGACCTAGGCTTAAGCTTAGGGAAGCAGCCACGGTGTGGAACTGTTTTGGCTGGTTGAACGTACAGTAACTTGGAAGGGACACACGGGGTGACAACTCCTGATGAGGAATTAGTGTGCTGAGCCTCTATTTACCTTATTCACGGACTGATTCTCATTCTGATTCCAATTAGATCCTGAGCTGCTTCAGTTCGAATCAGAACTAAGGCTGAAGTAGAAGGAGGATTGAGATCTTGCTGGAGTTGGGTGGAGGGAGGAATTGTAGAATACATACAATTTAGGTACAGAGTTCTCATTCTTAATTTTATGTCAGAAAGAGTGAACATTCTTACTTATGTCAAATGTAATTTACTGGAAGTTTTCATATGTGATTATAAGTACCTGATTGGCTAAAAAAAAATATATATTTTCTAGTGTTAAAGTTCTCTTTCATTACTGTATGTCTTGTGGACATTGACGTGTTGATGCGTGTTAGTTCTGAGCCAGAGCTCATCCGTGCTAGCGGCCAGTGAGGAAGCTCTCGATATCAGCATATCACTGCTGATGGTGGCAGCGATCAGGTAAAGGTTAGAACAGACACTGAACCTGTGGATAAAGATAAAGAACTAGACGCTGAATATGTGTGTGTGTGTGCGTGTGTGTGTGTGTGTGTGTGTGGTGTGTGTGTGTGTGTGTGTTGTGTTAGTTACCATTCTGTCTCGGCACATGTCGATTAGACACTTGGCCTGTTGTATATAAGTGTGTGCGTGCGTGCGTGAGTGTGCGTGCGTGTGTGTGTGTGTGTGTGTGTGTGTGTGTGTGTGTGTGTGTGTGTGTGTGTGTGTGTGTGTGTGTGTGTGTGTGTGTGTGTGTGTGTGTGTAACGGGTCCAGACAAAAAATAACACTGTACACAGATTGACAAATAACATAGTACACAGACTGCAAAATAACAGGGTACACATACTGAAAAATAATAGGGTACACAGACTGAAAATAACAGGGTACGCAGAAGAGTAAATAAAGAATCAAACTAATGAAACGGCAGAGTCACTAGAAAACCACAAATAAGAGGTACTAGAAAAGCATAAATACTTGAGGTGGCAGCGTCCTCAGCTCACACACTGAGGGGTCCGGGATGGATCCCTGGCACGGGTGGAAACGTTGAGCATGTTTCCTAACACCTGCTGCCCCTATTCACCTAGCAGTAAGTGGGTACCTGAGGGACAATCGGCTGTTGTGGGTCGCATCAAAAGGGTACAAGACTAACCTAACCTGCCCAAAATGCTCTGTATAACCAGCTAGGTCTGAAATAGCTGTACCATGTAGTTTGCAGAAATATAGATTGTTATTGTTATTATTATTATTATTATTATTATTATTATTATTATTAAAATGAAGAGACTAAGAGGTGAGCAACACAGAATTATTATGCCCGTAACAGAGGCAATACAATCAGATGCAAACATATACACAAACACCATAACAGAAAGAAAAATCATCACAGAAGCAATAAAGCCCAAAATATGCAAATCCTGTCCCACGGGAACATGCAGATATGAAAACTCTGCAGCAACAAAAGGAAAGGTATGCAGATATCCACATGCTCAGAATGTGACGACTTATTCTTGGAATACAAAAAAAAATAATTTAAAAAATTAATTTTAGCACCTTCACCTTTGAATCTGCAAAAAATGTACCTGGACACTAAATGTAGTTCCAGTCTCTGTTAGGAGAGAGAGAGAGAGAGAGAGAGAGAGAGAGAGAGAGAGAGAGAGAGAAGAGAGAGAGAGAGAGAGAGGAGAGGAGAAGAGAGAGAAAGAGCATCTTGGATATAAGGTAAGCAGATAAAAGAAGAAAAAACAGACATTCTTGGTATCAATAATTCCGCCCACTGTATACCTCAACCACCCTCAAACAAACTTGGTATCAGTTCCGTCGAACCAGTACAGTGAGATGACCTCATTTCCTCCCCCTCAAAGAGGCCTAAGAGTATATCTCAATTCCAGGAGTCCAGGAGCTGAGTCTCTAAGTATGCTTTAGAATACAACAAGTCCTCTAAGATTCACCAGTATTTTGATATTCCCTTTACCTGCACTTCTTTCTGAACGAATTAATCAACGACATTCATTATAACTTACTGTAGGTGGGTGTAAGTTATAACTTAATGTAGGTGGGTGTAAGTTATAACTTAATGTAGGTGGGTGTAAGTTATAACTTAATGTAGGTGGGTGTAAGTTATAACTTAATGTAGGTGGGTGTAAGTTATAACTTATTGTAGGTGAGCGTAAGTTATAACTTATTGCTGGTGGGTGTAAGTTATAACTTATTGCTGGTGGGTGTAAGTTATAACTTATTGTAGGTGGGCGTAAGTTATAACTTGTTGTAGGTGGGTGCAAGTTATAACTTATTGTAGGTGGGCCTAAGTTATAACTTATTGTAGCTGAGTGTAGGTTTGATAACAAAAGTTTAGCAGAAATGATTTTAACTTCGCTTTTAGTTAATCGTATATATACAGGAGAAGGAGTAATTAACTGGAGGATACACGGTTGTTGTCTAATTCGTTGTGGGAACGAATTAGACAACATTGTGAGGAGAAACTACAGATAATATATCATAAAGTGCTAAACTCCTTCATCGGTGACATGGCCTTCAACGTAACCACATAATTTTTTTTTTATATATTAATGAACGATTGAAGTGCAATGATTATTCAAAGATTTGAAGATTAAGTTTCAGGTCATTACTTTTGTCCTTGAGTAGGGAGGCTATGACGGCCGCTGTAGTTGGAATTTGCAAATTTGCACCCGTTTGGGCAGGTGTTGCTGGAGCCAATGGCTTGTAAGCGTGCTGTTACAACTGTTTAGTGGTGAGGAAAGAGTTACTGCTAACAAGTTTCCCATTGTGGCAGCAATCACGACCAACTTCAAAAACAAAAGCGTAATGTTGTGGCTAAAGCTGCCGTATCGATCTTTATTGTCCCGAATTGTAGCCCAATTTACAATATATTTTATTAGTTTTAATTTATAAGTAGAGATCCTTATTCTGAGTGGATGAAATGTTATTAGATAAAGTTTCGGAAAAAAAAGGCCACTTGCTGTTTTGACTGATATAAAATCGGATGTTTTTTTCCGCCAGATTTCTGGAGGTTAAATAAGAAAGAGAGGAGGAAGTGAACGAGATATACATATATAAAGCACCGAAGAATAGAAAGTGTAAATACTGTCCACTTTGTTGAGGAATGAAGAATAGAAGCAATGAAAAACTAAATGAAAATAAGCAGCATACATAATGTTATAATTAAAACAACGATCAATGGAAAGGCTTTGCTTATATAGTCACTCTAGAAGCGATGGATGACTTAGGGAAAAAAAGATTAATAACGATGGTCACGTTTCGAAAATAATGATTTTTTTACCCTAGTTCTCCTAGATATGTTAATAAATTTATGATTTGGATCTTGTGCTGTTTTATGAGACAGATGGTGGGATTGATACTCAAAAATATTGATATTTAGTACATTTTAGATAAATGGATGAAAGGTAAATTTGCAGCACGATGATGACGTGACACAAGTTTGTATTTGGCTCAAAAATTTATCCTTGACAATCTAGATCCATAAACGGCCCAATTTTCTGCACAACATGCGAAAACCACGTTTTCTAAAAGGGGTCATAATTTAAAACTAATCAGAATCAAACATCCATTATAGGGCAACTTTTGTGTTTTCAAAATATAATTTTTTAAATGTTTAAGCTTACTACAAGAATGCTGGCAGTATTATTAGCAAGTGGAGTTTAGTGTCTCATATTGACAAAACCCTTTTGCATCCAGAGAATAATTCACATAATTGTTCTCGAGCAGTATAATCTGTATTGCCTTCACAAGGATAGCAAGCAGCTCTGGTTTGCGTTGCTGTGAACAACACTACACTGTTTCCTCTAAGCTGTAGGCACCCTATACCAATGACACTCATAAGGCTCTGGTGTCAAGGGAGAGTAGGCAGCACATAATCACTACCAGACCTAGTAGAACGATCTGTTAACAAGTGCTGGAATGGGAGAGCAACGCTGAAACATTGAAGAAGATAGCGAAGGCACTATTGTTATTTTTCACGAAGCGCTAAACTCGTGTGCATCATTAAGTGCGAGAAGCCGACAAGGCTCCATCTTCCGGTGGCTATTTTCGGCACGGTCTTTGATCAGTCAGGATTTTGTAGTTACAAAAGTGAGAGACACTCTAAGTGCTGGGAGAAAGAGCACGACTGCTTATGATACTGTGTATGTGAGAAATAACTGAATAAAAGTGACTAGCCATGTTATTCCACAGGGAGCATCAGACACAGGGATGAGAGTCCACTGATTCCTGAAAGGTTTTAAAATCTCAGAAACGACAGGTAAAAAAAAAAAACCATAAGAGAGATATTATCTAATATCGACAGAGTAGATAAAACCAGAACTAGAGGGCATAAATGGCAAGTATATTGTACAGAAAAATTAATCAGAGATGTGTGAAAATAGTGAATTCTATACAAGAAATCATATATAAATATACAAACAAACAACTATTTAAGAGTTTTCAGGGGCCGGAATTTGATCGTCCCCAACACTGCTGGTGAGTGAAAGTCGTGAAATATACAGACGTTCAAACACAATGAACTACAGACCTGTGTCCTTCACAAGCGTAACGTTCAAGACAATGCAAAACAATTAGAAGAATGACTGAACAGTTGGGGAGCAAATCTTCCATAAAAAAACAATCCTGTCCCACAAATCTACTGGAGTTCTACATCAGGCTAACTGATGAAGTAAAAAAGGGGGAGGACTGGTTGAATAGCATATATATCGCTAGTGTAAAAAAGGCATTTTATACTGTATCTCACCAAACAAATATGTCACAAGCTAGACTAGGATAGCAGAAAAGCTACTGCAGTAAATCGAAGAATACCTAAAGAAAAGGAGACAGTGATTTACCAGGATAAGCAGACTGACGATTGGAGCTCCATATTGTTAGCCTATGACCGGAACTTCAAGGAACACTCTGTGGCAAGCACAATATGAAACATATCGCTAGAGGCGTTTATATCAACTAACCAACAATCCTACTATAACTACTAACTACTTTACGACTACCACAAGATTCATCCCCGCCTCCTCCATCCCACCATAATAAACTGACCCATTTTCATCCAATATAATAAGCTAGAAATCCCTGGAATGGCTCGGGTCGTGATGAAGGGCGCAATAAATCTGAACCAGGAGTGTATTTGCTTCAGTGGAGATGTGGTTAGAATCCTTGTTAAGACAATTCAATGCTACTCAGTGTGCCCGACCCCTTCCCTCCACACTAACAAGTTTCCAACACGTATTCATCTTTTTCAAGGATTTTAGATGCTATGAGTTTGATTATCTCGATCATTTAAGCAATAAAAGTGAAAGTGGATGCCAAAAAAAAAAATATTTATTAGACTTGCTTTTAATGAATAATTCTGTCGAAATGCAAAAAAAAATATTTTATCGGAAAGTTTTGATTATAAAATCGCATTATTTTAAGGATCGTAAAAAGTATTTGACGATAAATAAGAAATAATAATGTAAAAATCTTTATGTGAACTGAAAGAAACATAAATCACAGTGAAAAAATAGTAGAGTTAACTACAGTTTATTAAACAAATGAGAAAAGATTACTTTACTGAAATCTTAATATTTGACCAAGTGGAGATGTTCAGTGTTCTTCACCAGCTGGTGAGTGTTCTTCACCAGCTGGTCAGTGTTCTTTACCAGCTGGTCAGTGTTCTTCACCAGCTGGTCAGTGTTCTTCACCAGCTGGTCAGTGTTCTTCACCAGCTGGTCAATGTTCTTCACCATCTGGTCAGTGTTCTTCACCACCTGGTCAGTGTTCTTCACCAGCTGGTCAGTTTTCTTCGCCAGCTGGTCAGTATTCTTCACCAGCTGGCCAGTGCTCTTCACCAGCTGGTCAGTGTTCTTCACCAGCTGAATCCTGAGCGAAACGACTACAATAAAGGTTATTTCTTCATCACGTGATTTTATCCTCACCGTTCTAGACTGAATTACATGTGGCTTGACCTGTAGCTGGTCCTCAGTAGATAGCCTCCATACAGAATATAAAGTGGGTTCTGTTATCTGTCTTTGGTTCCTTCCATGCATCATCTCGGAAAGAATGAGAAAAAATAAGAGGTCGAAAGACCAAGACAGACAATATATAATAAAAGATAACAGAAGACAGACTTTATCCCCTGCTCCATGTCCCATGATTTCAAAAGTCAGAAGTCACAGAGTAGGTCATTAAATCTTTCTTAATTCCGCCCCTCTGACGCCATATACTGGCAACGGGTAAGTGAAACAATCTGTGCTCTAAACCCGAGTGTCCAAATCTTGTATAAAACATGATTTAGAACAACAACTGGGTCTACCACGATCGAATATTTAGGCAATGGCATAACGAAATGGAGGCATGGCCGACCAGAAGGAATTCAATTTTTCAGACACAGTACGAGGAAAGTGAATGAAACAGTAAAAAAAAAAAAAAAAAAAAAGAGAAAATGGGGAAAAGCAGCAGAGGTGGATGGGATTAGGATTGACATGTTGAAAGTAGGCAGTGTTGGAATGGCTGGTGAATTTGTTCAGTATGTGTAGGAAAGAGGAAAAGGTTTCCAAGGATGTGTAGAGAGTAATTAAGTAACTTTTGAAAAAAAATATATATATATACAAAAGAGCATATAAGAATTTTAAAGGAATAAGAGTAACCTTAATGCATATATTTACACATAAAGGAAAAGAAATCTCGTGTTGGCTATGTTGACCCTTGCTTGTCAGGGCTGGCTTAAGGCTCTGAGGAGGACCTAGGTTCACTAACACTGCTTGTCTTAGGTTCTTAACCTAAAGACTGTACGTGAGCCATTAACGCCGCAGTGTATACTATCAATAAGCATACTGTAATCCCTAAACTGAAGCTCAAAGTATGCTGGTGGTATATTTTCCATGAGAAGTATACAGCTCTTGGTGTGTATGATCCCTAAGAACAACATATTCTTATTTGTACTATTCGTTTTCTCATATGATTCTCAGGGTGAATTTCTGAACATTCTCTGTAACATACATATGTATACATTGTTGGACGCCGTGTCTACTTAATAGGTAATTATTAATTTTAAGTTTAGGTTTGTTATTATATCAAAAGTATAACCTCTTATTATCTACAGCTGAGATAATATGTATATATATATATATATATATATATATATATATTTTTATATATATATTTTAATATATAAAATATATATATATATATTATATATATATAATATAATATATATATTCTGAACTTAAGAACTTTGCTGTAATGACCCATCTGTTCCCTCCCATTGTGCCATTTGTATACGATAGAGTTGTATATTATTTGTGCATTAGATATGACATTGAAGCAACAGTTTCTGTCTATACAGATAATAATACAATACATTGTACATGCTATAAAAATAAAACTAATCAGTGCTTTAAGTTGAAAGAAGAACATAATCTAGATCACCGTGATCAGAGTGAAACATTACCAAACATTACTTCACCTTTGTTTTTGTTGCCATGGCAGAAGAAGAAAAAACAATATTATACGTGACAGCCACCTGATGAGACCACATGAGCAGGAAAATCGATAAATCTGTGTCCCCACACTTATGAAAACAAGAGAGGAGACTGTCTATAGTGAGACCGAAGTAGCTCATTTAGGAGGGGGAGGGGGTTGTATATGCCGCTGTTGAGAGATGATGTGCTACCCATCTCTAATAAATCATACTCACACATGGAGGTTCTTGAAACATTTGGCAGTCAAATTGTAAGAGTTCCAGTGTATGCGAGGTTAAGTATTTTACAGGAAATCTGCTGTATGGAATATCGGGAGAATTTCCCATGAAGGATGTTCATTTTATTATGGGTCATTATCAGCTCCTGGATTATCAAAGATAATCTAGGTGCTGAAAAATTTGTCTTTGAAGCAAGTACTAAGGCTATAGCGAAGATAGTGACTACTACACTACCTCCAGTACCTACTACGAAATGCGAAGACTTGGAGACTACAATTCCTCATCAGCGAGTTTGCACGGCTAGTAATTCAAAGAGTGGAGACTCGTTTTCAAGGAGCAATTACCAAAAAGAATGAGACTGTCGAACTTTCTTGGTCAAAAATAGTAATATACGTGATCAGTCAAACGATGTATAAATAGAACGACCGAAAAGCATTCCTCTTACAAATGTTGCCCCCAACACGCTACTAAATATTAGTACTATCATAATGGTGTGTTAAAAAAAAAAAAACTAAACTTCCCACTCTACTCTTGATGGTGGAATGAAAGGTTGTTACGCCCCTTGTTTATTTAACACAAACTGGGCGATGTATTTACACGTGTTGATCTGACTTTTTCATTTATTATTATATTAAGAAGCATCTTCATTAATAGCTAAAATGAATATTCTCGACTTTATAACATTATCTGGCCATAAATTGTTTAGCTTTGTACATAGGTACGATGTTTCATGGTTCTCAACTGCTGGTGCAGCATGGTTAGGTACCAGGGGACAATATGAGCTACTGAACTCCCTCTCCGTCCGAGTTGAGGTCTAGTGATAAAACCGTACCTTGTTCAGTTCACACCTCCCTTGGAAACTTGGAAGCCCTATGGTCGGGCAATACTTCATCTGAGAAGGCGATTGAGAAGCTCCTAGAAGTTATGAGTAACAGTGAACGGGTTTAAGTGAAAAGCTGTTTGTAGTCTCTGTTTGAGAAAGGAGATATTGTGAAAAGCCCCCTGAATAAGAACTCGATTATTGGTGTTAATATTCCGTTAAAGTTTATAAACGCCTGTGTATATACCTCTTTTGACTCATTGTGATCGAGTCTAGAAAATCTATGTGACTGTTTCCTTTTGTGAATATTTAACAGGTTATCTAGATAACATTTTAATATTAAAGATAATTATCTCTACTCATAATTGTTATGGTATGAGTAGTCTTGCTTATCATTTAAGAAATAATGGAAACATTATGTGATTATTAATGAAGTTAATAAAACCAGGTGGGACTATTAAAGATTCCTTTGCCTCCATAAGTAGTCCCAGTGATAGATATCCTCTAGACAAGATAAACTTGTTCCTTTTGGTGTATGTTTGTTACGAGAAGTACTATAGCAGGGAGGTTCGGGGCCCTGTTCGTAAGAAAGGTGCATAGTAGAGTGGCACTGTCAGACATTTTGTTCCAAGTTGTCAGATTTTGCACAAAACAGTCCTATGGGAGGATTTTGGGTGTCAAGAAGACACAACAAAAGAAAAGCAAATATTTAATACTGGCGAAACATGCGTCAAACTGTGCTGCTGGATGAGATGTGAGTCACGTGTCAGCTGAGAGGAAAGTCAGATCAGAAAAGCTTTGTTTCCTTGTGGCTGGTATCAACACATGTTTGGGTGATAATGGTAGAATTAGCCACAGTATGTTAGGTAAAAAAAAAGACACATGTGCAACTAATGTGACATTTTATTGTGGCAACGTTTCGCTCTCCAGGCAACAACTTGATAAAGCTCCTGGAGAGCTAAACGTTGCCACAATATCATGTCACATTAGATGCACCTGTGACCTTTCACCAAACCCTTCTTGGTAAGTTTTCCTCCAGCGTACTAACAGTCTGCGCGAACACGTCTGCGTGAACCGAGTCTGGAGTTTAGATTACATAATTAATATGATTTTATTCACAAACTTCAAGCATTCACATTAGCATTTATTAGATAAGTTTGAATGTAATTGCCAATGCTGATACTTGAGACTTGAACTTCTAAAATAATTCTGATTAACATGAAATAGATTGGATACGACCAAGATAAATAATATTTTTTTTTTTTTTTTTTTTTGCAAGGTTAAAAGAGGTTGTTAGACTGACACTAGTGCAAAATTAAAACTATGCACACTAAGGTAAATTTAGAAAAAATATATATATATTTATAAGAATATTAGGAAAAATTATTATTTTTTTCGAGGTTTCCCAGCGGTTTTTTAACCAACTCTCCCCACTACATCTTCCGCTTGGAAAATGTAGTGCGCTACAGCTGGTAACTCAGCGGTAGCGCGCTATCCAGGTAACACCCCACAACCCCATGATCCGAGCGCTATCCCGAGGGAGGCGGAGCACGGGGGAGACGTTACGAATTCTTCCCTCTACACCTGTTGTCCTCGCTCACCTGGCAGTAAACACCTACCCAGGTGGCCGCCAGCCTCTCCAAGGAACTCGAAAACTAATAACAGGGCCAAACATATTAGCTATACTATTTTTGCTCCAGATTCTGAAGTTGAGAATAACGTATATACAGGTATACATATTTAAAGTAACTTTGGTATAACGAGTTGCGACAGTCACGTCGAATAGGTATTAATAGTTTTCGACTTAAACCTATTTTTCCCAGCTTTTGCACTATATACAACAAGTAGTAATATTTAAATATATAATAATAGTAATAATAATAA
>NC_069410.1:33765883-33768383 GCF_026875155.1 Cherax quadricarinatus | reverse complement strand
TCCTGTCTGTACCCAAGATACAAGGAGCTGAGGTGATGACGAGGACTTCCTGGAGGATGCTGCTACAGGGCTCTTTAACCAAGCATCTGGAGCTAATCTTACCTTCCTGGGATCAAACCTGAAATCCTCTTGTTCCCGACGTTGTATAACCCCTTAGAGTTTAACCCTTTCCTTTTATAATAATAATAATAATAATAATAATAATAATAATAATAATAACCAACAACAACAATAATAGTAGTAACGATATATTTAATAATACTACTAATGATAATAATACTGTGGTGGTGCTAATATTAACAACAACAAATATCATAGAATATATTTATCGTAGTATATATCGAAGGGGTTTCTGTCAAATACAGTAGCGATGTATCAGCAAAATACAACCATCGTCAGCATCTCTCCAACGATAGTTCTGCGTTATAATAACTTAAGTTATCGTAGGTTAGGTATGATTAATAATCATTTCAGCAAATTTAACCAACTGAAACTCCCAATACCAAAAATAAATTAAAAAAAATACTGGCAGGAACGTCTGCTTCACACATTACCGATTAGAAAACAAGGAACCACAGAGAAGGATAACGAAGAGAATAGAATCAATAAACTGAACAACCAACATCTACGGTCTTCGTTGACTTTTGGGTTTATCATGGTGAGAATAACCAGGTTAATAAGCAGCCATCAGTAATGCAGTATCACGTAGCATCATTGGTTTAGCTACCATTATATTCTCTGAACTCTAATGCAACAAGTTCCGCGAGTTACACCAATCACCCGTCATTATGAGAGGCTTTATGCAAATTTTTCTTTTCGACAAATTTGCAATCAAAAAAATACGGGTTTCCCCCAAAGAATTCCGAAACGTGTTTTAAAAATATTGAAACTCGACTCCCTTTCACTTTTCCTATTACGGGTTTTAAAAAAACATTTATTACAAAAATTGAAGAGAGAATAATACATTCCTCATATTTTATCCCCCAAGGGAAAATTTTTTTTAATAAAAAACAAAAATTTAAAATTTAAATCAATAATATATATATAATTTATATTATATAATTATATATAAAATATTTATATATTATATTTATATATATTATATTAATTTTTTATAAAATTATATATTTTTAATATAATATATATATATATATTATTATACACAAACATGATCTCTGGCGGGAAGGAGACTCAAACCCTTACAAACCCTCAAAAAGAAGGAAACCAAAGTGTTTACCAAACTCCCCCACACTGTTTGTGAATATTTCGCCGCTCTCGGAATTCCTTGCATTTTTAAAAAACCCCCCCCTAGTAAGGGCTGATGAAAGCGGGGGATGGGATAAAAAGTTTGAAGCCTTCTCCCTGAAAGCGGGCCCGGGGCCTTGGATCAAAGTCTAGGCAAGCTGGGACCCCAAAAGGTTTTGGGGTCCAGTGTGGGGATTTGGTAAAAGCACTGCGTACCTTTTTTCAAAGGGTTTCGTAGGTTCGATTTCCTCCTTCAGCCAGAGATCAGTGTTTGTGTATATTTCCCTGCTTTTCCGCGTTTCCCCTTGCAATTTTTAAAAAATCCTAGTAAGGCTGATGCATGCGGGGGGATGAGAGGGAAAAGCTGTAAGCCCTTTCCCTAAAAGCTGGCTCCCTTGGGATCAAAGTCAGCCCCAACGGGACTCCAACTTATTGGTCCAGTGTGGTGAGTTGGGTTTTATAGCCCCTGCGTCCCTTTTGTCAGGTTCGCGGGTTTCGAGTCCCCTTCACCAGAGATCAGTTTTATTATATATAAAAAATTATAAAATATATATATATATATATAATATATATAAAATAAATATATTTTTATATTTTCCTCGTCCCAAATAGGCAGAACTTGCGATCTTGGTTTAAAAATAGAAACGCTCATCTTGCCATATGGGAAAAAGCGAAATCAAAATTTAAAACAAAAAAAAATATTTTTTCATTGTGTTTTTTTTTTAAGAAATTAAATTACGGTAAACGTTTTTAAAATATATTTAGAGGATTGGGCCCTAAAAAAAAATTGCCGTTTGTTTTTGGGTTAGGTAATTTTGTTTTAAGATTCGGGGGTGCAAAATTAAAAAAAATTACATTAAAAATTAATGAAAAAAATATATTTTTAAAAACGTAAAAGAAAAATTTTTTAGAAAAGACTTTTTACATAATATTATATATATTTTTAAAATATATTTATATTATATATATATATAAAATTATATATATATAAATATAATAAATTATATATTTTATATATATATATATTATAGATAAAATTTTTAATAATATATATAAAAATTATATAAAATTATATATATATATATATTTATTTTATATAATTTTTAAAATATATATATATATATTAAAATTATTATAAAAAATTATATAATATATATATTATATTTTTATTATATATATTATATTTTATATATATAAAATATATATAATATTATATAAAATATATATATATATATATTTTTTTTTTAAAATTTTA
>NC_069410.1:33725883-33760883 GCF_026875155.1 Cherax quadricarinatus | reverse complement strand
TTTTTTATAGGGCAGGGTTTTCCCATTCAGTCCTGTTTTCTCTCTCCAAATTGCAAATCTACTATGTATTTTAAAGACAGAACCCCCCGTGGGCACTAGCTCTTAGGGGACTCTCATATGTGATTTCCCTCAATTTTCCTTTTAAATGCCCCGGGGAAACAAGGTCCAAACTTGCTGGTTCATCCTCCCCCCTTTACTCTGGTAGTGTCCTTTAAATGTTTTGGGGCCTGAGGTTTTTTCCCGCACCACACCAACATCTTGGGTCCCATGGTTTTTGGGGGCCCCAAAAGTGGCTCCCCCCTTTTTTTCCCCGGGCAAATTCCCCGTGGGTTTAAATTTTCCCCCCTAACCCCCAACTTTGCTCTGGGTTTGGGGTGGCTCTTTTGGGCCCCCTCAGCAAGGTTTTGTCCACCATTGGGTCTGTGCTCCCTTTATATTCCCCTCTTGGGCCTCCTGCAGTTTTGTGGTTTGGGTTATACAAACACTGCAATGAAACCCCCTTTTGCTCCCCAGACTGAAGTGTACCTACTAAGGTCCCTTTTTTCCCGTCTGTCTATTTTCCTCCCCTTTTCTCGAATTTTTCCCTTCCCTTTTTTTCGAGCAGAGCAAAAAACCCCCCCCCCCTCTGCCCCTTTATCTTTCCCCCATGTCTGGTATCCCGGTGGGAAGATTTTCATCGGGTTTTTGCTCTGTGAATTTTTTTTTTTGTAAATGCTATGATGTCTGGGGACTTCTCATTGAAACTTTTTTGCCATTCCTCATATTTATTCGTTAATCCTCCTCATTTTGTGTACCAAAACCCTTTAACTTCTGTTTAAAAAACTGTAATGTGGGCCTGGGGGAAAACTGGGGTGGGGGGAGCGGAGCCCTGGTGGTGTCCCCGTGGGGGTTGCAGTGGGGGAAAGGGGGAAGAGCCCCCCATAGGAGGTTGCTTTTAGGGTTGGGTTTTGTGGTGCGGGGGTTGGGAACAGAGGGTCGGGTGTTTTGGGTTTGGGTTTGGATTGTTCCCGTTGCCTTGGGGGGGGTGTGGTGGAGTCCTTCTGCAGGTTTTCTGGGGGGGTGCATGTCCTTCCCCGTTCCTGGGTTATTTGCTCTCCTTTTTTTATTTCCCCTCCATTCCTCCTTTCGTTTTTTTCACTCTCTCTTCCCGTATCTCCTTTCCTCCCCGTTTTTGTCTCGATCGAGGGGACACACTCTGAACTCCCGTTTGCCCCTCAGGGCCCTGCCCCTTTTTCCTGCAGGATCAATTTTCGAGTTTTATTCCGGGTTGAAAAATTTCTTTTAGAGGGGTTTTCCCTTTTCTTTGTGAACCCCCCGATTCTCCCCAAAAATTTGCCCCCCTGGGTTTATGGGTTTCCCCGCCAATTTTACCTTCATGATACCTTCAATCGCTTTTTTTTTTCTCCTCCTGCTTTCTTTCATCATAAGTTTCCCCTTCGTGTGTGTGTGTGTGTGTGTGTGTGTGTGTGTGTGTGTGTGTGTGTGTGTCTACTCACCTAATTGTACTCACCTAATTGTAGTTGCAGGGGTCGAGACTCAGTTCCTGGCCCCGCCTCTTCACCGACCGCTACTAGGTCCTCTCTCCCCCTGCTCCATGAGCTTTATCATACCTCGTCTTAAAACTATGTATAGTTCCTGCCTCCACTACATCGCTTGCCATAATAGAGTAGTTAGGAAGTGGAATAGTATGGCAAGCGATGTAGTGGAGGCACGAACTATACATAGTTTTAAGATGAGGTATGATAAAGCTCATGGAGCTTCCTTACATCCCTTTGACTCATCTGAGTCTTCAACTTCCAATTGTGACCCCTTGTTTCTGTGTCCCATCTCTGGAACATCCTGTCTCTGTCCACCTTGTCTATTCCATGCAGTATTTTGTATGCCGTTATCATGTCTCCCCTGACCCTCCTGTCCTGCAGTGTTGTCAGACCGATTTCCCTTAACCTTTCTTCATAGGGCATTCCCTTTAGCTCTGGAACTAGCCTTGTTGCAAACCTTTGCACTTTCTCTAATTTCTTGACGTGCATGACCAGGTGTGGGTTCCAAACTGGTGCTGCGTACTCCAGTATGGGCCTGACGTACACAGTGTATAAAGTCTTGAACGATTCCTTACTGAGGTACCGGAACGCTGTTCTCAGGTTTGCCAGGCGCCCATATGCCGCAGCAGTTATCTGGTTAACGTGTGCTTCTGGCGATGTACTTAGTATTATACTCACTCCTAGGTCTTTCTCCTTGAGTGAGGTTTGCAGCCTTTGGCCTCCTAGCCTATACTCTGTCTGCGGTCTTCTTTGCCCTCCTCCGATCTTCATGACTTTGCATTTGCCTGGATTAAATTCAAGGAGCCAGTTTCTGGACCACACATCCAGCCTGTCCAGGTCTCTTTGTAGACCTGTCTGCTCCGCGTCTGATTTAATTCTCCTCATTAACTTCATGTCATCTGCAAACAGGGACACTTCTGAGTCTATCCCTTCCGTCATGTCGTTCACGTATACCAAGAATAGCACTGGTCCCAGGACTGACCCCTGTGGGACCCCCCTCGTCACTGGCGCCCACTGTGATACCTCATCACGGACCATGACTCGCTGTTGCCTCCCTGTTAGGTATTCTCTGATCCATTGCAGTGCCCTTCCTGTGATACGTACCTGTTCCTTTAGCTTCTGTACTAATCTCTTTTGAGGAACTGTGTCGAAGGCCTTCTTGCAGTCCAAGAGAATGTAATCAACCCACCACTCCCTCTCATTTCTTACTTCAGTTACCTTGTCATAAAACTCTAGTAGGTTTGTGACACAGGATTTCCCTTCCATGAATCCGTGCTCGCTGTCGTTTATAATCTTGTTCCGCTCCAGGTGCTCCACCACTCTCCTCCTGATAATTTTTTCCAAGACTTTGAACACTGTACATGTCAGTGACACTGGTCTATAATTTAGTGCTTCATTTCTGTCTCCCTTTTTAAGGATGGGGACTACATTTGCCTTTTTCGTGTTTGTGTGTGTGTGTGTGTGTGTGTGTGTGTGTGTGTGTGTGTGTGTGAGGGGGTAGTAAGAGGAAAAATATCTTACTTCCGGCAGGTAAGCTTGTATTAGCCAGGTCAGCTTATGAAAAAGAGGACAAAATTTGTTAGACAGGTGACCTTATATAAGACGGGTGACATTATATAAGACAGGTGACATATAAGACAGGTGACATATAAGGCAGGTGACATTATATAAGACGGGTGACATTATATAAGGCAGATGACCTTATATAAGACAGGTGACATTATATTAGACAGGTGACATTATATAAGACAGATGACCTTATATAAGACAGATGACCTTATATAAGACAGGTGACAGTATATAAGATAGGTGACATTGTATAAGACGGGTGATCTTATATAAGATAGATGACCTTAAGTAAGACAGCTGACTACTGCTTATCAACCAGCATCATCCCCTTAGTGCATAAAGCTAGTGAAAGACTCTTGATTCAAGATAGTGGAGCTACCCTCCTATTCCTAAGATAAAACCTGATGTACATACCATTTCTCTGGCAGTATATCACCCCCCTAACGTGTTTAGAGCTTCTCAACTGATGATGATGATGATGATGATGATGATGATGATGATGATGATGATGATGATGATGATGATGATGATGATGATGATGATGATGATGATGATGATGATGATGATGATGATGATGATGATGATGATGATGATAATAATAATAACAATAATAGACGGTATGACGGCCGATTATAATCCTGGTGGGTTTAGCTCGTTCCAGGTATTCATATTAATTAACCTGTTATACGTCATTCCTAGGGTGGTCGCTCATGCCGCTCCTGTTTCCAACTGGCAGCTGATACTCTTGTATTTGATTCTTGCATTTCCACAGCCTGCTTGATCCACTCTTACTCCCGCCCTGATTTTGTTTATATTAACAGATTTTATTCAAAATCGGCCAACATTTTCCTTTTTTTTCAACATCATAAAATGTATTGAGATGCCGACATCTGCCTATTATTTTAATTATTTCACAGCAATTGTAACGAGCAGTTTGACTTTTATTTTTATTTATTCGTTAATTATTAGTTTTTTGTCACAGTGTTACAAACACACACACACACACACACAACACACACACACACACACACACACACACACACACACACACACACACACACACACACACACACACGAGAAAGCCAGGATGAGCTCTTCGTTCACTCAAAGGTGCAGAGAGGCCAAAACCAACAGTGCTAGAATTATAAAAAGCAAAGGACCCAGGAATATAAGGAGAGCAGTCGTAGAGCCAGAAATGAATATGCACGACAATAGGAAAACGACATAGTAACGAAGGCCAAATCTGACCCGAAGCTGTTGTACAGCCACATCAGGAGGAAAACAACGGTCATGAACCAGGTAGTCAGGCTGAGGACGGAAGGAGGGAAGTGTTGGACACAATGCATACAACCGAGGAGGAAGAGGTTGTTAGCCAGCTAGATAACTCAGACGCGATGAGGTCGGTTAACATCTCTCCATGGATCCTGCGGGAAGAGGAGAGGCGCTTTGTGTACTACTAACAACAATCTTCAACACATCTATCGAAACAGGGGGACTACCTGGGGCATGGAAGACAGCAAATGTAGTCCCAATTTTTAAAAAAGGAGACACATACGAAGCACTAAACTACATACCAGTGTCATTGACATGTATAGTATGCAAAGTCATGGAGAAAATTATCAGGAGAAGAGTGGTGGAGCTTCAGTGACGGGAAATCCTGTGTCACAAACGTACGGAGTTTTGTGACAGGGTGATAGCAGTAAGACAAGAGAGAAAGTGGGGTGGGTAAATTGCATTTTCTTAGACAGTGAGAAGGCTTTTCACACAGTTCCACACGAGATTAGTGCATAAGCTGGAGGATCAGTCAGGTATAACAGGGAAGTCACTGCAGTGAATCAGGGAATACCTGTCGGGAAGACATCAGCGAGTCATGGTACATGACAAGGTGACAGAGTGAGCTGCTGTGACGAGCGGGGTTCCACAGGGATCAGTCCTAGGACCGGTGCTGTTTCTGGTATATGTGAACGACATGACGGAAGGAATGGACTCAGAAGTGTCCCTGTCTGCAGATGTGAAGTTGATGAGAAGAATTCAATCGGACGGAATCGTGGAACTACAGAGGGATCTGGACAGGCTGCAGGCCTGGTCCAGAAACTGGCTCCGGGAGTTCAACCCCACCAAGTGCAAAGTCATGAGGACTGGGGAAGGGCAAAGAAGACCGCAGACGGAGTACAGTCTAGGGAGCCAGAGACTACAAAACTCACTCAAGGACAGCGATCTTGGGGTAAGTATAACACCGGGCACTTCCCCCGAGACGCACATTAACTAAATAACTGCTGCAGCACATGGACGCCTAGGAAACCTAAGAATAGCATTCCGACTTCTCAATAAGGAATGGTTCAGGACCCTGTACACCGTGTATGTCAGGCATATATTGGAGTATGCAGCATCAATTTGGAACCCACACCTAGCCAAGCCTATAAGGAAATTAGAGAAAGTGCAAAGTTTTGCAACAAGATTAGCCCCTGAGCTCCGGGACTAGTCTTAACCTCTTTACTGGGACTAGTCTTAACCCGTTAACCTCTCCTTGTAGGACCTACGAGGAGAGGTTAAGGGAAATCGACCTGACGACACTGGAGAACAGGAGAGATAGGGGGGATATGATAACGACTTATAAAATACTGAGAGGAATTGACAATGTGGATAGGGACAGGATGATCCTGAGATGGAACACAGCGAAAAGGGGTCACAACCGGATGTTAGGAAGTATTTCTTCAGTCACAGAGTTGCCAGGAAGTGGAATAGTCTGGAAAGTGATGTAGTGGAGGCAGGAACCATACATAGTTTTGAGAAGAGATATGATAAAGTTCATGGGGCAGGAAGAGTGACCTAGTAGCGAGAAGTGAAGAGGCGGGGCCAGGAGCTGTGACTCTACCCATGCACAACCACACACACACACACACACACACACACACACACACACACACACACACACACTCACACACACCACACACACAACACACACACACACACACACTATATATATATATATATATATATATATTATATATATATATATATATATATATATATATATATATATATACATACTATATATATGTTTGTGTGTGTCTATGAAACTCAAACTAATTTTTTTGACTTCATTCTTGCAAATTTTATAGAAAAGTTTGTCCCTGATATATGTGAAGATCACCCTGAGCTAAATACCAGAACATGACACGCTGGGCCTCGCGGACACAGTGTGTAATTTTATGATAAATTGGATAAACTGTTTACGTGATGTAAGCTAAATCTAATAACCTCGCTCCTTCAGATTTCTAAAAAAAAAAAATGAGTGTAAGAAGATTTTCTCATTGGCAGATAATGAGTATTTTTCTGTGTGTTTCTGAAAAGCAGTGATATCTTTCTCTCTATTATTATTATTATATTATTATTATCATTATTATTATTATTATTATTATTACACTAATGGGAATATAAGGTAATCAGGTGTGATCCGGGGATGGGATGGATAGCTCCAGTTCCTTGGATAAGGACCCCTGCTCCAGTACCTCTGTTTCTTCTCTCTCTCTCTCTCTCTCACCCTCTCTCTCTCTCTCTCTCTCTCTGTATCGTTAAAAAGACGTAAAACTTCGCTAAGTAATTAAACTTAGAAGAGGTTTCTTCACCATCGGAATCCTTGCCTTAACTTCATGAATCACCAATACTATCCTGCCTAGCGCTCCCCCCCCCCCCCCCAAAAAAAAAAAAAGAGTATGTGCAATACCTCCCGAAAATTAGTTCTAAGAGTGGAACAAGGTGTATGGTGGATTTAGGATCTCGGGATGAGTCGAAATTATACATGTTCGTTGTACTTCTAAAAGCATCGATAGGTTTCTTCTTTTATCATTAATATTTTCTTTATACTATTATTTTATTTCACTAATGGAAGTATAAGGTAATCTTCGTTGTGAGTCCGGGGAGTGGCTTGAGATGTCAAGGTTTTGAGAATGAACCTCTCTCAGTTGTGGTTCCTGCCAAGTCTTTCAATCCGTCTAGTTCACCTCTCTTGTTCTCTTTCTAATGTGATAACTGTTTTAAAGGACGTTAAAATTAGTAATAATTAAATCTTTAGATATAGTTTATTATCACATCGGAATCTGATATTAGCAAACTTGCCTATAATATTCAATATAATATCAAATATATATTTGCTACTGATCCATCCCCCCCCCCCCAAAAAAAATAGTATTGCAATTACTAGAAAATTAGTTCTAAGGGGAACATTAGGATTATGTGGAATATTAGGAACTTCGGGATGAGTCAGAAAATTATGAAATTTTTGAATAATTTCCGAGCAAAATTTCTGATCTAACGAAAAAGGATTACTATTTCTTAGTATTCAAAGATTTAAACGGAAAGTGCGTATGGAAATTCTTCGTTGGAAGGGTAATGGAGTGGCTTGACACCATATTAGGATTTTTGAGATAATTAGATTTCGCTACATCAGTTTGTTACTCCAAAAGCCTTAATACCGAAAGATCATTTGAAAGTTATGTGCAAGTGATAAGAAGCTTATTTACAGTGCGTTCTTGTTTGAAAGTATTTACATTTTCAGCATATAATATATATATATAATATTATATATATATATATATATATATATATATATATATATATATATAATATATAATATATATATAATATATATATATAATATATATAATATACACAACAAAACAATGCAGACGGGGGATCTTAACTATGCAGGACAAGCCACGGGGGGAAGGGGGGTAATCTTTGGCTCAAGTACTTTCACACTTCTCAGTGATTCATCAGGAACTGTGCAACGTTGAAAGGGAGCAACCAAAGCAGGGAGAGAGGTCTCAGAGTAGTGTAGGTGTCACCGTCCACGGTTACCCTTAGACTGGGTTAGTGGTCAGTGCCAACCCTACCCTACCATCATCCCCCTACTCCCCATATGGGGTATGAGGGTTTCTGAGATGTCAAGTATGAAATTATAAGCTATAAAAAGCCAGCCCTAAGCTTTTTCTAATCGTTTATAACAGGTCGTGTGGTTTGAGAAAATAAGTTTCTCGTTAGATACTGTAGACTTGGATAGCTATTATTCTGTGTGAACTTTTCAAATAATGAAAGGAATACTATGTGTTCTTTGTCCGTTTACATGTCCTGCTCTGAGGTACTCGAATATTATACTGATGTGCTCAGAAGTGTCTTTTCCTAAATATGTCTACTATTTTTCTCAGTGTCAGTTGATATGCCATACATGGGGATCTTCTATGCTATCCGTTAATATTTCTATGATCTGAATTCTACTAATACCCTTTAACCTCTCCTTACATTATCTCGTTATCTTGTGTGCTTGTCACTGTATAGTACATTAACAGCTGCACGCGTTATATAAATATCACAGCTGACTTGTTTGACGTTTTGGTGCATAGACACTGGTCGGGCGTCACCAGTCTATCAACCCACCTGGCATAATGAACAATCCTGTGATTTTGTATAGCATTGTTGTTTAAGATTGTGTACAAGGGACTCTACTAAATAGTTATCGAGCTTGTATAACCCATAATTTGAGTTATATACTGTATTCCTTTCATGGTTCAAGAGGGAAGATTCAATTATGTTCCTTTCCATGACAGAACTGTTTGGTACTGGGGTGGGATGCTTCCCAGATTATAGTACCAAACAGTTCCCTATAATTTCATACTTGACATCTCAGAAACCCTCCTACCCCATATGAGGAGTAAGGGGGTGATGGTAGGGTGAGGTTGGCACCGACCACTAACCCAGTCTAAGGGTAACCGTGGACGGTGACACCTACGCTGCTCTGAGACCTCTCTCCATGCTTTGGTTGCTCCCTTGCTCCTTGCAGAGAAGTGTGAAGGTACTTGAGCTAAAGATTTCCACCCCCCCAGTGGCTTGTCCTGCATATATATATATATATATATATATATTATATATATATATATATATATATATATATATATATATATATATATATTATATATATATATATATATATATATATTACAACCCAGGAGTCCCAAAGGCCTGTTATCCTGGGTGCAAAGGGAGCAAAATAAACACAGCAGAAAAACTTTTGACTTGTATTATCCTTCACCAATTTAGAACAAATGCATGTACACTATATACACTACGTACAACAATAGGTATTAGTGCACTCCACGTTACGCAAAGCAGAATAGAAGCCACTAGAGAGCAGACCATACTTCAACCAGCTCTAGAATGGGAATGACAAGGGCAGACAGGTGAGTGGTACCCACAACACTTCTGCGATTGCCAAAACCATCTTCTCATTGGCTGGAACCTGGGTACTGATTGAACGACCAGGTATCATCATGAACCCTTAGTACCTGGTTCGCTGGTTGGGGGAGATAGCCTTTCAGTGAGGGTGTGTACATGCGCCAAATAAAGGTTACGTATTCTTTTCATGCCCACACACACAACAACACACATGGTGGGTACAGACGTGGGGGCACAAGGCTCTGAGAACCTTAGTGTTTTTAAGGCATGCAGTAACTGCTAGCAGTAATCAGTGGTAGTGACAACGTCAGTGAACAATCCTACGAGTGATAACTAAAGTTATTAGTTAAAAAAAAGTCGAGAGGAGGCATGAAATCATTAATTTTTCAAAGTGCCAAACCGTTGTGGGTCTACTAGGCACTGTTGCCACACAGATTCAAACATATAAAGATCAAAGTGAGTGTGGAAGCGGGTGTTCAAGAATTACCAGCGTTTGGTTAACAAGTGAAATGTGGGGCACCATACAGTGAGAGTGAAAAAGTTAATAAGCAAAAGGAGAAAGGAAAAATAAAATATACAACAAGGGAAGGTGGCAGTAGTAGGCCTGCTGAAGCAGTGACGTCACAACAGTTTGTATGCCATTATACATATAAAGTGTAACACCGAATGTGAAGTGTATTCTGTCATAAGTGAAAAGTGAAATCACTTGAGGAATGCGGGATGCATGAGCATATATGGTTATAAACATCACGGGTGAAGGAGTTGCAAAATAGTGATAGAAGGCCTATGTACGACGACTACGTCATCAGCATCTGGCAACTTGTCATCACACCGCTGCCAGTGCAAGTATTGCTCACCTATTGAGGTTGCATGTTGCAGGGTTGAGTTCTGGTCTTGCATCACTGTTAGATACTGGTCACTCACTCCTGAAAGCTATTACAGAATTAGAGTAGAAATAGCATAGACGAGAGTGCAAGGAGTAAAGCGGTAGTGAGGGATAACGTCAGACACTTAAGCTGAGACAAGCTAAATTTTACAACCTAGCTACTTTCTGTATTTTATAAGTAGAATCGATAAGTGTTAAAAGCATTGGTAAGCTTAGAATTACTGGTATTTTCCGGTAACACACACACACACACACACACACACACACACACACACACACACACACACACACACACACACACACACACAGGAACAAGCACTTGTAAGCTGTAGTACACATGCAAACACACACACATACACAGGATTTCACACCTTCCTGTGAACTGACCATCTAAACCTCCCTCATTCTCTCCCTCTCTCACTACCTGTCTCCCTCTCTTCCTATCTCTCTGCCTATCTATCTCTAATTATCTCTCTCTACCTATCTCACTCTTACCTATCTCTCTCTCTCTACATATCACTCTCTACCTATCTCTCTCTCTCTCTCTTCCCTCTCTCATCCTCCCCTCTAACATCTCTTCCCTCTAACACCTCCCCCCTCTAACATCTCTCCCCCTCTAACATCTCTCCCCTCTCATTATCTCTCCCCTCTCCCTTTTCCCATCTCTCTCCCCTCCTCCCCTCTCTCTCCCCCTACCCTCTCTCTCCCCTCTCTCTCTTCCATCTCCTCCCCACTTTCCCCCTCCTTTCCCCTCTCCTCTCTCTCCCCTCCTCCTCTCTCCCCTCTCCCTCTCTCTTCCCTCTCTCTCCCTCTCTCTCTCTCTCCTCTCTCTCCTCCTCTCTCTCTCTTCTCCTCTCTCTCGCTCTCTTCCCCTTTCCTTCTTCTCACTCTCCCCCTCTCCTACCCTCCCCTTCTCTCTCTCTCCCCCCTCTCTCCTCACTCTCTCCCTTTTTCCTTCTCACTCTCCCCCCTCCTTCCCTTCCCTTCTCTCTCTCTCTCTCTCTCTCTCTCCTCTCTCTCTCTCTCTTCTCTATCTATCTATCTATCTATCTTTTCCCCGTTTTCCCTTCTCACTCTCCCCCTTTCCTACCCTTCCCTTCTGTCTCTTTCCCCTCTCTCTCCCCCTTTCCCTTCTCACTCTCCCCAACTCTCTCTCCTTCTACCTTTTCCTTCTCTCTCTCTCTCTCTCACAAAAAAAAAAATGGTGGGGGCTCGCAGGAACCAGGGATCAGATGAGAATGGTTCTGGTAGGGAGGAGTGGATGGAGGAGCAGTGGAAAAGGATGGAACAAGAGTGGGAGAGAAAATTAGGAGAGCTTTCTGAAAAATGGAGAAAGAGCTCTTTGTGAAATTGGAAAAGAGGTTGGAGAAGGAGACAAAGAATTTGGAGGCATAAGTCAAAACTGCAGTAGCCAGGATAAGGGTCCTAGAAGTTGAGATAAATAGGCTGAAGCGAGTTACAGAGGCAGTGACCAGGGAGGACACAGCATATGAAGCTGAGAGGCCGAACAGGAAGGAAGGAGATATGAATTATGCTAACATCATATCAGCCTGCCAAGAAGGGCCAAGGAGTGAAAGGGAAGAACAGCTGGGTGCAAATGGAGAGGGTGATAGGTCGAATGCTGAGGCACAACCATGCTGTCAAGAGCCACTGGAAAAATTAATGGAGAAAATGACCACATACAGGCAGGATCCAGAGTCACAGAGGGTGAGGCAATGGGAGGAGGAGAGGACTAAGTCAGTGTTTATCCATGGGCTTCAGGAGAGAGAGGAAAGGACACACACTGAAAGGCGGCAGGAAGAAAGAAAGGAGATTAAGAAAATCATCACGGAAATAGGTGAAGAGATGGACGAGATTGAAAATTTTCAGAGAATAGGGGGGTACTCGAAGGGGAGAAACTGACTGATCAAGCTGATTCTCAGGACGGAAACAGTGTGGAACAGGATCCTCCAAGAGAAACCACGGTTGAAATACTCGGAAGAGTACAAGAGGGTGTTCCTAGACAGAGACAGAACACAAACAGAACGACAGCAGCTGAGGGAGAGGACAAAAAAGCGAAAGGAGCTAGGAAAGAAGACAAGGATGGAACCAGCAGAGGTCAGTCAGAGCAGAACAGAGCAGCAAGGGCAAGCACACACACAACTATTCTCAGAACCCCACAACCTATCACACCATCCCAACACACACTACAATCCATACTCACAGCTTCCACCCAACACCGAGCTATAGAATCCCACAGTATGCTACCTGGTCTCCCACCCTCACAGGCCCCCCAAACCACAGTGTTGGAAACGAAACTGAAGGCATGGTACACAAATGCTGATGGAATAACAAATAAGTGGGAGGAGTGGCACGAAAGAGTTAAAGAGGCATCACCAGACATCATAGTTCTCACAGAAACCAAGATTACAGGTATGATAACAGATGCCATCTTTCCAATGGGATACCAGATCCTGGGGAAAGACAAAGGGAACAGGGGGGGGGGTGGAGGAGTGGCACTGCTGATCAAAAACCGATGGAATTTTGATGAGCTGGAGAGAGGAGACAGCGAAGAAGAAAGTGATTACATAGCGGGAACGCTTCATTCTGGAGGTCACAAGGTGGTAATTGAAGTGATGTATAACCCACCACAGAACAGCAGGAGGCCAAGGCAAGGGTACGACGACAGCAATAGAACGATGGTTGACACACAGTGGCCAGAAGAGCTCGTGCATGCATGGCAAAGCTCCTGATCATGGGTGACTTTAACCACAAGGAGATCGACTGGGAGAACTTGGCTCCCATGCAAACATGGGAGCCAAGATACATGGAGGGCTAAGGTGATGGAGGTGGTACTGGAAAACTTCATGTACTAACACGTAAGTGACACTACAAGAGAGAGAGGAGAGGATGAACCAGCAAGGTTGGACTTAGTATTCACCTTGAGTAGTGCAGATATTGAGGACATCACATATGAAAGACCCCTTGGGGCCAGCGATCATGTGGTTTTAAGCTTCGAATACACAGTAGAGCTACAAGTGGAGGGAGAAGCATGAAGGCCAGGATGAACGAAGCCATACTACAAGAAAGGGGACTACATGGGAATGAGGAACTTCCTGAACGGGGTTCAGTGGGACAGAGAACTGGCAGGGAAGCCAGTTAATGAGATGATGGAATATGTAGCAACAGTGTGCAAGGAGGCTGAGGAGAGGTTTGTACCCAAGGGTAACAGGAATAATGAAAAAGCCAGGATGAGCCCATTGTACACCCAAAGGTGCAGGGAGGCAAAAACCAAGTGTGCTAGGGAATGGAAGAAATATAGAAGGCAAAGGAACCAGGAGAATAAGGAGAGCAGTCGTAGAGCCAGAAACGAATATGCACAGATAACAAGGGAGGCCCAAAGACAATATGAAAACGACATAGCAGCAAAAGCAAAATCTGACCCGAAACTGTTATACAGCCACATCAGGAGGAAAAAACAGTCAAGGACCAGGTAATCAGGCTAAGGAAGGAAGGAGGAGAGACAACAAGAAATGACCGTGAAGTGTGTGAGGAACTCAACAATAGATTCAAAGAAGTGTTCACAGAGGAGACAGAAGGGGCTCCAGAAAGATGGAGAGGTGGGGCACACCACCAAGTGCTGGACACAGTGCACACAACCGCGGAAGAAGTGAAGAGGCTTCTGAGTGAGCTAGATACCTCGAAGGCAATGGGGCCAGATAACATCTCCCAATGGGTCCTGAGAGAGGGAGCAGAGGCGCTATGTGTACTCCTAACAACAATATTCAATACATCTATCGAAACAGGGAGATTGCCTGAGGCATGGAAGACAGCAAATGTAGTCCCAATCTTTAAAAAAGGAGAGAGACATGAAACACTAAACTACAGACCAGTGTCACTGACATGTATAATATGCAAAATCATGGAGAAGATTATCAGGACAAGAGTGGTGGAACACTTAGAAAGGAATTATCTCAGCAACAGCAGCCAACATGGTTTCAGGGACGGGAAATCCTGTGTACAAATCTACTGGAGTTCTATGACATGGTGACAACAGTAAGACAAGAGAGAGAGGGGTGGGTGGATTGCATATTCTTGAACTGCAAGAAGGCGTTTGACACAGTTCCACACAAGGGATGTTAGAAAGTATTTCTTCAGCCACAGAATAGTCAGTAAGTGGAATAGTTTGGGAAGCGATGTAGTGGAGGCAGGATCCATACATAGCTTTAAGCAGAGGTATGATAAAGCTCACGGTTCAGGGAGAGTGACCTAGTAGCGATCAGTGAAGAGGCGGGGCCAGGAGCTCGGACTCGACCCCTGCAACCTCAACTAGGTGAGTACACACACACACACACACACACACAAAAACACACACACACGCGCACACACACACACTACACACAACACACACACGCGCGCCGCGCACACACACACACACACACACACACACACACACACACAAAACAACACGCGCGCGCGCACCCACACACACACACACACACACACACCACATAATATATATAATATAAATATATCTATATATATATATATATATATATATATATATATATAATAATATATATATTATATATATATATATATATATATATAAATATATATATATATAATATATATATATATATACAAAGAACGATCGGCTTGTTTGACTAATTTTTTCTTAAAGATCATGGCATATTTAGAGTTTACTTTGTTCTTTAAGGTTAAAAACAAAATACATAAAGAGAAGCCAAGGCACAATAACCACAAGACTCACAGGAGTCACATAATGTAGGAACTTCAGCAAATACTTTGAAAACGCGATATATCCAGAGCTCTCTCATATATTGAAGATGTAAATATATGAAATCGCTTGGGAAATTCTGACTTCAATTTTCTTAAGTGGATTTTCTGCACACAAACAAACTCTATGTAAGATAAGTAGCAGAGTGACCAAGAGAAGAGAAGTAGTAGAGTGACCAAGAGAAGAGAAGTAGCAGAGTGACCAAGAGAAGAGAAGTAGTAGAGCGACCAAGAGAAGAGAAGTAGTAGAGTGACCAAGAGAAGAGAAGTAGTAGAGTGACCAAGAAAAGAAGAGAAGTAGCATAGTGACCAAGAGAAGAGAAGTAGCATAGTGACCAAGAGAAGAGAAGTAGCATAGTGACCAAGAGAAGAGAAGTAGCATAGTGACCAAGAGAAGAGAAGTAGCATAGTGACCAAGAGAAGAGAAGTAGCATAGTGACCAAGAGAAGAGAAGTAGCATAGTGATCAAGAGAAGAGAAGTAGCATAGTGACCAAGAGAAGAGAAGTAGCACAGTGACCAAGAGAAGAGAATTACCATAGTGAAAGAAAAGAAGTAGCGGGACCAAGAGAAAAAAGTAGCATATGCCAAGAAGAGGAATAGCAAGTGCCCAAGAAAAAGAGAAGTACAAAGTGACCAAAAGGAAAAATAGCTAGTGCCAAAGAAAAGAAGTAAAGCAAGAGAAAAATCATGTACCAAAAGGGGAATAGCACATTTACCAAGGAAAAAAGCAGGGACAAAGAGGGGAAGAGACTACCAAAGAAAAATTAAATGACCGGAAAAGGGAAAATTAGAGGACCAGAGAAAGAATACATATACCAAAAAGAAAAGTAAATCACAGTACAGAAAGAAAAAGCACGTGGCCAAAAAAGTAGGCACTTTGACCAAGGGAAAAATAAAGTGCCCGGGGAAAAAAGTCACAGTCCAAAGAGGAAATTCCCAATCCCGGGGGTCAAGGGGCGAAGAAAAAAGTCGGGATAGGGAGGGGTACTAGGGGCCCAGAGAAAAGAAGTAGCCCTGACCAAAGGAGGGTAGCGGGCCGGGGGGGTATCCGTACCAAGGAATAAAAATCCAGTGCCCAAAAAGAGAAGAAACAAGTGACCAAGGGAGAAAAAACAAGGGACCAAGAAAGAGAAAAAGCACGGCCAAGAGAAGAGAAATCCAAGTGACTAAGAGAAAGAAGAACACTGACCAAGAAAAGAAGCAAAGTGACCAAGAAAGAAAAATAGCCCGTGACCAGAAAAAATGCAAGGACCAGGAAAAAGAAGTAGCAAGGCCAAAAAAGAAAAGTGCAAAATGCCCAAAGAAGGGGCATGTAAATCAAGAGAAGAAAGAGAAGTGACAAGAAAAGAGAATAGCAAGTGCCCAAAAGAAGAGAATAGCACAGTGCCCAAAAAAGGGGAAAATTTCCCCGTGACCAAGAAAAGAAAAGTACAATGCCCAAAGAGAAAGAGAAGTAGCAAGCCAAGAGAAAAATCACGTTTCAGGGGAATACCGTACAAAAAATTCCCTAAAGCCGGGAAAGAGATTGGGGAAAGTGACAGAGAAGAAATAAAGTTCAAAGATTAATACGGGGGAAACCGGAAGATTACTTGTACCGGGAAGAGGGGGGAAGAAATAAAAAAAAGAAAATCTTGGAAGGAAAAAGGTCCAAAATTTTTGCAAAGAAATCATCCCAGAAGAAAGCTGGGCAGGGAGAAAAATGCCCAAAAAAGAGGGGCCCATGGAACCAAGGGGAAAACCAAAAGTGTCCGGGGGGGCCGAAAAATGTTAAAAAGTAAAAGCTTTGGGGGAATTTGAAGAACCCCTGGGTTCCCCAAGAGAGAGCTGGGAACAGAAAAAAACAGTGCCAAGGGGGTGGCCGTACGGGGATGCTCGCCACAGAAAGGAGTTGACAGGTGACCCGGAGAGGTGGGTCATGCCCCCGGGGGGGGTTATGCCGGGAAAAACCTAGGAAAAAAGGATCCAGTGACCAAGAGAAAGAATAGCAAGTGACCAAGAGGGGAAGTAGCAAGTGACCAAGAAAGAAAGTAGCACAGTGCCCAAGAAAGAGAAGTGCAAAGTGACCAAGGAAGAAAAGTAGCACGGTGACAAAAAAGGGGAAAAGTAGCATAGGACCAAGAAAAGAATCAAGTGACCAAATAAGAGAATAGCAAGTGACCAAAGAAGAAAAGTCAAAGTGACCCAAGAGAAAGAATAAAAGTGACCAGAGAAGAAAAAGGACCAAAAAAAAGAATGGAAGTGACCAAGAAAGGGGAAATAGCAATGACCAAAAAAGAAGTAACAAGTGACCAAGGAAGAAATGCTAGTGCCCAAGAAAAGGGAAAAAGTACATAGTGAAAAGAGAAAGAAGTACAAGTGACAAAAAAAGAAGTCCCCAAAGTGCCCAAAGAAAAGAAAAGAACCCAAGTGACCAAGAAAGAGAATCCCCAAGTGACCAAGAGAAAAAAGTAGCATAGTGACAAAGAAGAAATCACAGTGACCAAGAGAAAGAAGAAAGAGGCCCAAGAGAAGAAAAGTAGCACAGGTGCCAAGAAAAGAGAAGTGACAGGGGCCAAGAAAAGAAGTAGCATGTGACCAAAGAAGAAAATTAGCATAGTCCCAAGAGAAGAGAATACAAGTGAAAAGTAAAAAAAAACCCGTGCCAAGAAAAGGAATAGCAAGTAAACCAAGGAAGAAGTAGCAAGTGACCAAAGAAAGAATAGCAAGTGACAAGAAGGGGGAATACAAGTGACCAAAGAAGAGAATAGCAAAATACCAAGAAAAGAAAAATAGCATAGTGACAAGAAAAAAATAGCATAGGACAAGAGAAGAGAAAGCTAGTGCCCAAAGAAAAGGAAGTACAAGTGCCAAAGAAAAAGTAGAAATTGCCCAAGAAAAAGAAAATACAAGTGACAAGGAAGAAAATCCAAGGGACCAAAGAAGAGAAGACACATAACCAAGGGAAAGAAAGTAAAAGTGACCAAGAGAAGAAAAAAGGAATTTCAAGAAAGAGAAGGATGTGACCAGAAAAGGAAAAGAAAAGGGACCAGAGAAGAAATAGCAAGTGCCAAGAAAAGAGAAGTACAAGTGAAAAGAAAAGAGAAGTACATAGGCCCAAGGGAAAGGAAGTAGCAAGTACCAAGAGAGGAAGTACAAGTGACCAAGAAAAGAGAATTTTACAAGTGCCCAAAAGGAAGAGAAGTACCCGTAAACCAAGAAAAGAAAAATTAGTGACCAAGAGAAGAAATACTAGTGACCAAAAAAGGAGAAATAGCACAGTGCCAAGAGAAAAGAATAAACAGGCCAAGAGAAGAGAATAGCACAGTGCCCAAGAAAGGGAAAAAGTACACAGGGGCCAAGAAAGAGAAGACACAGTGACCAGGAAAAGAGATTTAAGGACCAAAGAGAAAGAAGAGCAAGTGCCCGGAAGGGAAGTAGATAGGGGACCAAAGAAGAGAAGTCATGGGGCCAAGAGAAGAAAAGTACACAGTGCCAAGAGAAAAAATAGCAAGTGACCAAAAAAGAGGGTGAATCCAAGGAAGAAGTAGCCCGGGCCAAAGAGAAAACCGTGCCCAGGAAAAAGCGAATTACATATCCCAAGAGAAAGAATAGAAGGGGAAAAGAGAAAATGCAGTATAAGGAAGAAATACTTGACCGGAAGAAAAGTCCGTGACCAAGAGAAGAAAAATTCATATAAAAAAAGAAGAAAGTAGCAAGTCCCCCAAAGAAAAAAAAGGCATAGGATCAAAGAAAAAGAAACTTTGGGGCCCAAAAAGGAAAAACAAAAAACCGGAAAATTTTTCAAAGTGCCAAGAAGAGCATAGTGACCAAGAGAAGAAAAGTAGCATAGTGTCGAGGACTGCTGGCCAAGAAGGAGGTACCCTAAGCCAAAAAGAGGGCCGTGACCGGAAAAAAGAATAGATAGTGCCCAAAAAAAAGAGAAGTACATAGGACCAAGAAGAAAGTACCCAAACCAAGAGAAAAATCACTTTTCCCGGGGGGAAAGGAATTAACATCCCCCAAAAAGAGGGAAATCCCAGACAGAGAGGAAGAGCCATGAGAAAGGAAGCCCCATAATCGGGAAGGGAAGCACTTTTTTTACCAAGGGGAAGGGGAGAATACAAAAATTGGAAGGAAAGGGATGGTCCCCAATGACCAAAAGAAAACATCCAAGAAAGTAAAGACGGGGCAGGGGAAAAATGCCCAAAAAAAAAGTGGGGGCCAGACAAGGAAAAAACCATTGGCCGGGGGAAAGTTAAACAGTCCCCAAGAAAGGGGAATTGCAATGACCCGGGAAGAGAGAGCTGGAAAAAAAATCGTGCCGGGGGGGCTGGGGCTGGGGACTGGTGCGGAAAGGGAACAGCCGGGATACCCCTATCCCGGGAGAGGCCCCTTTAAAAGGAGGGCCGGGGGGCTTGATCGGGAAAATACCCCGGCCCCCCAGGAAACCAGGCCAAAGAGAAAGGAAGTACAAGTCCCCAAGAAAAGAAGTGATAGTGCCAGGAAAGGAAGTAGCACAGGAAAAAAAATAGAAAAGGAAGTAAAAGGGAACCAAGAGAGAAAGTACACGGGGACAAGAGAAGAAAAATACAAGTGCCAAAGAAAAAAGAAGTCAGGGGCCCAAGAAAGAGAAGTAGCAAGGACCAAGAAAGAGAATAGCATGTGACCAAGAGAAGGAAGTAGCAATGACCAAGAGAAGAGAAGTACATAGTGCCCAAGAAAAAGAAAGTGGGCAGTGACCAGAGGAAAAATAGCACAGTGCCCCAAAAAAGGAAGAACAGTGCCCAAGAGAAAGAATAGCAAGTACCAAAAGAAATTTGCAAGTGATAAAGAAGAGAAGTAACATGACAAAGGGAAAAAATTAGCCAGTGCCCAAAGAAAGAAAAATTTGCCAGTGACCAAAAAGAAAAAGTACCACGTGCCAAAGAAAAAGTAGCAAGTGACCAAAGAAGAGAAAAGCACAGTGCCAAAAAAGGGAAGGAAGTAACGAGTGACCAAGAGAAGAGAAGTACACAGTGACCAAGAAAAGAAGTAACAGGGGCCCAAGAGAAGAGAATAAATGCCCAAGAAAAGAGAAGTGCAAAGGGGACCAAGAAAGAGAATAGCAAGTGACAAGGAAGAGAAGAAACATAGTGCCAAGAAAGAGAAGTACTAGTAACAAGAAAAGAAGTACTGTCCCCAAGAAAAAAGGAGAAGGCTATGGAAAAGAGAAAGAATGAAGTGACCAAGAGAAGAGAAGAGCAAAATAACCAAGAGAAGAAATGCATAGTGACCAAAGAAGAGAATAGAAGGCCCAAAGAAAGAGAATTAGCAAGTGACCAAGAAAGAGAAGTAGCAAGTAACCAAAGAAGAGAAGTAGATAGGACCAAGAGAAGAAAGAGAAAGTGACAGGAAAGAGAATAGCAAGTACCAAGAGAAAAAAGTACACGAACCCAAGAGAAAGAAGACCAAGTGACCAAAGAGAAAAAGTGCAAGGAAAGGGAAAAAAGAGGAAGTACATGTGCCCAAGAGAAAGAAGTAAATAAGCCCCAAAGAAGAGAAGTACATATGCCCAAGGAAGAGAAGTAGGTGACAAGAAAGAAAGTACATAGTGACCAAGAGAAGAGAAGTAGCAGAGTGACCAAAAGAAGAGAAGTAGCAGATTGACCATGAAAAGAGAAGTAGCAGAGTGACCAAGAGAAGTGAAGTAGCAGAGTGACCAAGAGAAGAGTATAAGAGAAGAGAAGTAGTAGAGTGGCCAAGAGAAGAGAAGTAGCACAGTTACCATGAGGAGAGAAGCAGCAGAGTGACCAAGAGAAGAGAAGTAGCAGAGTGACCAAGAGAAGAGAAGTAGCACAGTGACCATGAGAAGAGAAGCGGCAGAGTGACCAAGAGAAGAGTGTAAGAGAAGAGAAGTAGTAGAGTGGCCAAGAGAAGAGTATAAGAGAAGAGAAGTAGCAGAGTGACCAAGAGAAGAGAAGCAGCAGAGTGACCAAGAGAAGAGAAGTAGCAGAGTGGCCAAGAGAAGAGAAGTAGCACAGTGTCCATGAAAAAGAAAGCAGCGGAGTGACCAAGAGAAGAGTATAAGAGAAGAGAAGTAGCAGAGTGACCAAGAGAGAAGTAGTAGAGTGACGAAGAGAAGAGTATAAGAGAAGAGAAGTAGTAGAGTAGCCAAGAGAAGAGAAGTAGCACAGTGACCAAGAGAAGAGAAGTAGCACAGTGTCCATGAGAAGAGAAGCAGCAGAGTGACCAAGAGAAGAGTATAAGAGAAGAGAAGTAGTAGAGTGGCCAAGAGAAGAGAAGTAGTAGAGTGACCAAGAGAAGAGTAAAGAGAAGAAAAGTAGTAGAGTTGGGGGGCCAAGAGAAGAGAAGTAATAGAGTGACCAAGAGAAGAGTATAAGAGAAGAGAAGTATAGATGCCCAAAGAGAAGAGAAGTAGTAGAGTGCCCAAAAGGGGAAGAGTATAAGAGAAGAGAAGTAGTAGGGGTGTCCAAGAGAAGAGAAGTAGTAGAGTGACCAAGAGAAGAGTATAAGAGAAGAGAAGTAACACAGTGGCGAAGAGAAGAGAAGTAACACAGTGACCAAGAGAAGAGAAGTAACACAGTGACCAAGAGAAGAGAAGTAACACAGTGACCAAGAGAAGAGAAGTAACACAGTGACCAAGAGAAGAGAAGTAACACAGTGACCAAGAGAAGAGAAGTAACACAGTGGCCAAGAGAAGAGAAGTAACACAGTGACCAAGAGAAGAGAAGTAACACAGTGACCAAGAGAAGAGAAGTAACACAGTGACCAAGAGAAGAGAAGTAACACAGTGACCAAGAGAAGAGAAGTAACGCAGTGACCAAGAGAAGAGAAGTAACACAGTGACCAAGAGAAGAGAAGTAACACAGTGACCAAGAGAAGAGAAGTAACACAGTGACCAAGAGAAGAGAAGTAACACAGTGACCAAGAGAAGAGAAGTAACACAGTGACCAAGAGAAGAGAAGTAACACAGTGACCAAGAGAAGAAAAAGTAACAAGTGCCCCAAGAGAAGAGAAGTAACACAGTGACCAAGAGAAGAGAAGTAACACAGTGACCAAGAGAAGAGAAGTAACACAGTGACCAAGTCAAATATAAAAGAAGAAAAATTTAGGTATAAAAATATAAATGAAAGCCAGTTAATAATGTTTTTTTATTTATTGTGTGATGAGGTAGTTACGCCTTTCATACAGGACAACAGTGGAGACTAAATAATTGGATTCAATATGAGGCGGACAAAATTCATTGTTATATATACCGAGAGGTGAATATCTCTGTGTTCATACGCTGAGGATTTCCACTGATCCCTCAATTTGGGATTAGATTATTAGTGACCACTTAGTGTGATAGATAGGTCTGATAGAACTCATTTTTATATAAGAAAATAATATTAGTGTATGTGGTCAAGAGTGAAAAAAGATAATGGATGAATATATATATATATATATATATATATATATTATATATATATATATATATATATTATATATATTATATATATATTTTAATATATATATATATATATATATAGTACTAAAATTTTACACCGGAAAATGTTTTATTATATATATAAATTCACATGAAATTATATTTTAATCTGATTTCTTTTCATAAAAAAAATTCTGCATGAGTGATATAGAGAGGAAAACGCAGCTTTACTGACCCTCTTTGTTTCAATGAACTTTTAACTAATAAACACACGTGAAATTTATATAATAAAGTGGGAATATTACCAACGTTGCTGATATAATTGTTGCAGGTGTAGTAAATCGAATTAGCAATGATGGAAATAAACTGAATTATTTGTGTTAATGCAATTATCGAGATTGGTAAAAAAGTATGTAAGCAAGTTGAAAGAGTGTGCAAGTGAGATAGAGAGGAATGGGAGTGAGGTGGAAGAGTGTGTGAGTGAGAGAGGAGTGGGAACGAGTGGGAAGGGTCTGTGAGAGGGTTGGAATGTAAAGTGTATGTGTGCTGGGTAAGTGGGTGTTGGTTTTCTGTTTGAGGTTTGAGGGATTTTTGAGTGACTTGAAGAGTAGAAGGATGTGGAAGTGAGGCGTGGAAATTGGCGTGGGAGTAACGCTGTAACGAGTGAGGAACCCGTGACTTGAGCTCAACTCCACTGTCCGGCCTGCCGGTTTCCCTGAATCTCTTCATAAATGTTACCTTTCTCATACTCCAGTTGCACGTCAAGTCCTAAAAACCGTTTGTCTCCATTCTCTCCCATCTAACACGCTCAGACATGCTGGCTGAAAGTCCAAGTGTTGAATCTTAATTCCATTACAGTGAAAACAGTTCTTATTGTGTTCCTCGCTTCTTTTGTGTTTTTTATTTTCGTTAAACTTATCTTACACTGAGTATATTGCATATACTGATCATATCCTTTCTTATTTTTGTTTTCTCTAGCAATCAGATATTAATATCTCTTAGAAAGGCACAAAGAGCAGGACATAGCTATAAACAGCTGTTACACACCGAACACAATCGAACTGATTGAGAGAACTGTCAATATTGCGACACCTCTTGTGTAAACAGAGACAGAAACCTGATTTAATGACGTCTGGTATAGCGCTCCTTGCAACATCTCTCCTAACCCGTTGTGATGAAATATACACCTTCAAGCTGTGTCTTCCTCTGGGCTGGACAACGCCACAGTGTAATATTTAAGAAACTCTTCGGCGTCCACTGAGTGGGCCATCATGTTTCGGATTTTTTTTCCCTTCAGGAATAGACTAGCAACAACAAGTTCCTCTGTAGTACTTAATAATGTTCTCTTTAATGAAATTTTGTCCGATACAGCCCATGCCTTTGTTTCGGATGTCTGTCTGTCATTCCACACCGAATATCAGTGAAATGTTCTTCTCGGGTTGATTAAACTAGTTGTAGCAGCCTCGTGTGATCATTCATCATCGTCCAGAAGCAAATATATTCATGAATTGTGGATATATAAATAATTTAAATAGTTTCTCAAAATTAGAGCAGCATCGCGAATTCCTAGCAAATTCTGGAATAATTTGTGAATGCTTAAGATGTGACCTTGCTTTGTGTGCGTGTGTGTGTGTGTGTGTGTGTGTGTGTGTGTGTGTGTGTGTGTGTGTGTGTGTGTGTGTGTGTGTGTGTGTGTGTGTGTGTGTGTGTGTGTGTGTGTCTGTGTGTGTGTGTGTGTGTCTGTGTGTGTGTGTGTGTGTGAGTGTGTGCGTGTGTGTGTACTCAAGTATTTGTACTCACCTATTTGTGGTTGCAGGGGCCGAGTCATAGCTCCTGGCCCCGCCTCTTCACTGTTTGCTACTAGGTCCTCTCTCTCCCTGCTCCATGAGCTTTATCAAAACTCGTCTTAATTAGAACTATGTATGGTTCCCGCCTCCACTACGTCCCTTTCTAGGCTATTCCACTTCCTGACAACTCTATGACTGAAGAAATACTTCCTAATATCCCTTTGACTCAAAGGAGTCTTCATTTTCCAACTGTGACCCCATATTTCTGTGTTTTCTCTGGAACATCCTGTCTTTGTCCACCTTGTCAATTCCTCGCAATATTTTGTATGTCGTTATCACGTCTTTCCTGACCCTTCTGTCCTCCAGAGTCGTCAGGTCGATTTCCCTTAACCTTTCTTCATAGGCCAATCCCCTTAGCTATGGGACTAGTCTCGTTTCTCTAATTTCTTGACGTGTTTGACCAGGTGTGGATTCCAAACTGGTGCTGCATACTCCAGTATGAGCCAGACGTATATGGTGTACAGAGTCTTGAACGAATCCTTACTGAGGTATCGGAACGCTGTTTTTAGGTTTGCCAGACGCCCCGAATGCTGCAGCCGTTATCTGATTAGTGTGCGCCTCGGTATTATACTCACCCCGAGATCTTTTTCCACGAGTGAGGTTTGCAGCCTTTGGCCATCTAGACTATACTCTGTCTGCGGTCTTCTTTGCCCTTCCCCGATCTTTATATAAAGACTTTGCATTTGGCGGGGTTAAATTCAAGGAGCCAGTTGCTGGACCAGGCTTGTAGCCTGTCCAGGTCTCTTTGTAGTCTTGCCTGATCCTCGACAGAGACACTTTTGAGTCTATCCCTTCTGTTATGTCATTCACATATACTAAAAACAGCACAGATCCTAGGACTGACCCCTGTGGAACCCCGCTCGTCACAGGCGTCCACTCTGATACCTCGTCACGTACCATGACTCGTTGTTGCCTCCCTGTCAGGTATTCTCTGACCCATTGCAGTGCCTTTCCTGTTATGTGTGCCTAATCGTCTAGCTTTTGCATTAATCTCTTTTGAGGAACTGTGTTGAAGGCCTTCTTGTAGTCCAAGAAAATGCAGTCTATCCACCCTTCTCTGTCGTGTCTTACTTCTGTTACTTTATCATAAAACTCCAGGCAGGTTTGTGACACAGGATTTTCCTTCCCTGAAACCGTGCTGGTTGTCATTTATAAGCTTGTGTCTTTCTAGGTGCTCTACCAATTCTCCTCCTGATGATCTTCCCCATGACACTGCATAATATACACGTCAGTGACACAGGTCTGTAGTTAAATGCCTCGTGTCTATCTCCTTTCTTAAAAACTGGGACTACATTTGTCATCTTCCATACCTCAGGTTGTTGACCAGTTTCAATGGATGTGTTGAAGATTTTCGTTAGTGGCACACACAGCATCTCTGCTCCCTCTCTAAGGACCCACGGAGAGATGTTGTGTGGTCCCACCGCCTTTGAGGTATCAAGTTCACATAGCAGCTTCTTCACCTCATCCTCGGTTGTGTATTTCATCCAGCACTTGTTGGTGTACCTCCCTATTCTGAATTCCTGGAGTTCTTCCTGTCTCCACTGTAAATACTTCTTTAAATCTTATGTTGAGCTCCTCACATTCCTCTTGGTCGTTTCTTGTAAACTCCCCACCATCCTTCCTCAGCCTTATTACCTGGTCCTTGACTGTTGTTTTCCTCCTGATGTGGCTATACAACAGCTTCGGGTCAAACTTGACTTTCGATGCTATGTCATTTTCGTATTGTCGCTGTGCCTCCCTTCTTATCTGTGAATATTCCTTTCTGGTCTTCGGCTGATCTCTTTATTTTCCTGCATGTTTTGTCTTCTGTACCCTCTTCCACTCTCTAGCACACTTAATTATCGCCTTCCTACACCTTAGCGTGAACCAAGGGCTCGTTCTGGTCTTCCTATTATTTGTTTCATATAGGAACAAACCGCTCCTCTGCCTCCTTGTATTTTGTTGTTATATAGTCCATCATTGCGTGTGTGTGTGTGTGCGTGTTGTGTGTGTGTGTGTGTGTGCGTGTGTGTGCGTATGTGTGTGTGTGTGTGTGTGTGTGTGTGTGTGTGTGGTGGTGTGTGTGTGTGTGTGTGTGTGTGTGTGTGTGTGTGTGTGTGAGTGTGTGGTGTGTGGTGTGTGTGTGTGTGTGTGCGGTGTGTGTGTAGTGTGTGTGTGTATGTGTGTGTGTTTGTGTGTGTGTGTGGTGTGTGTGTGTGTGTGTGTGTGTGTGTGTGTGTGTGTGTGTGTGTGTGTGTGTGTGTCTCAAACTGTTCCACTTCCTGACCACTCTGTGGCTGAAGAAATACTTCCTAACATCCCTGTGATTCATCTGTGTCTTCAACTTCAAACTGTGTCCCCTTGTTGCTGTGTATCTCTGGAACATTATGTCTTTGTCCACCTGTCAATTCTTCTCAGTATTTTGCATCTCAGTATTTTGTATTTCGTTATCATGTCCCCCCTATCTCTCCTGTCCTCCAGTGTCGTCAGGTCGATTTCCTTTAACCTCTCCTCGTAGGACATATCCCTTAGCTCTGGGACTAGTCTTGTTGCAAACCTTGGCACTTTCTCTAGTTTCTTTACTTGCTTAGCTAGGTGTGGGTTCCAAACTGGTGCTGCATACTCCAATATGGGCCTAACGTACACGGTGTACAGGGTCCTGAACGATTCCTTATTAAGATGTCGGAATGTTGTTCTGAGGTTTGCTAGGCGCCCATATGCTGCAGCAGGTATTTTGGTTGATGTGCGCTTCAGGAGATGTGCCTGGTGTTATACTCACCCCAAGATATTTTTCCTTGAGTGAGGTTTGTAGTCTTTGGCCCCCTAGACTGTACTCCGTCTGCGGTCTTCTTTGCCCTTCCCCAATCTTCATGACTTTGCACTTGGTGGAGTTGAACTCCAGGAGCCAATTGCTGGACCAGGTCTGCAGACTGTCCAGATCCCTTTGCAGTTCTGCCTGGTCTTCGATCGAATGAATTCTTCTCATCAACTTCACGTCATCTGCAAACAGGGACACTTCTGAGTCTATTCCTTCCGTCATGTCGTTCACAAATACCAGAAACAGCACTGGTCCTAGGACTGACCCCTGTGGGACCCCGCTGGTCACAGGCGCCCACTCTGACACCTCGCCACGTACCATGACTCGCTGCTGTCTTCCTGACATGTATTCCCTGATCCACTGTAGTGCCTTCCCTGTTATCCCTGCTTGGTCCTCCAGTTTTTGCACTAATCTCTTGTGTGGAACTGTGTGAAACGCCTGCTTGCAGTCCAAGAAAATACAATCCACCCATCCCTCTCTCTTTTGTCTTTCTGCTGTCACCATGTCGTAGAACTCCAGTAGGTTTGTGACACAGGATTTCCCGTCCCTGAAACCATGTTGGCTGCTGTTGATGAGATCATTCCTTTCTAGGTGTTCCACCATTCTTCTCCTGATAATCTTCTCCATGACTTTGCATACTATACATGTCAGTGACACTGGTCTGTAGTTTATTTGCTTCATGTCTGTCTCCTTTTTTTAAAAATTGAGACTAACATTTGCTGTCTTCCATGCCTCAGGCAATCTCCCTGTTTCGATAGATGTATTGAATATTGTTTGTTAGGGGTACACATAGCGCCTCTGCTCTGTGTGTGTGTGTGTGTGTGTGTGTGTGTGGTGTGTGTGTGGTGTGTGTGTGTGTGTGTGTGTGTGTTTTGTGTGTGTGTGGTGTGTGGTGTGTGTGTGCGTGTGTTTGTGTGTGTGTGGAAATGTCAGCAGAGAAGGGGAGAGGAAGAGGCCTTTTTTTTCACCCGGGTCCTCAGTACAAAAGAGGTGTGTGTGAATATTCATGTTGGGTTGTGGCTCTTGAAGAATTTCAATCGATGGGAACAAAAAACCTAAACTCTGTGAGTTATTGGCAGGAAATAATGTTTACGAGGAGAGAGAGAGAGAGAGAGAGAGAGAGAGAGAGAGAGAGAGAGAGAGAGAGACAGACAGACAGACAGATGTTGCCACCCCTACACATCTTGAAATGATGTTCTTCAAGCTCTGTATAAACACTAGTACCTCTGTACTAGCATGTGCAATGTACAGACCTCAGTGGCAACACGCAGACCCTATCAACTTCCTAATGGAAAATATTGACTCCCTTCTGCTACAACACAACTGTCAACATATTATAATTGTTGGTGACCTCAACCAGCACCTTATACAGAGGGACTTTGATGACCTTCTTGCAGTGTTTGACATGAGAAACTTTGTTGATTTCCCTACTCATATCTCTGGCTCCTCCCTTGACCCAGTAGTGAGTGATCTGGCAGAAGGCATAGTCACTTGTCAACCCCTCGGCTTACGTTGGATCGTCTGACCACAAGGCTGTTTTTACCACACTTAAGATCCCAACAGAACGAGGGGAGGAGTCCACACGCACAACCTGGCTATGGGAAAGAGGTAATTGGCCAGCCCTTTGCTCTGAGCTCGCCACCACCGACTGGAATGCTCTTCTCCAGGGGGATGTTGACAACCAAGTGAAAGCCTTCACTGGACACATCCTTAATCTGCAACAAGAACACATTACTCACCGGCAATATGTGACAAAGCCTACAGATCAGCCTTGGGTTTTGGGTTTCGTTGTAGAGAGGCTGCTACTGCTAAGTACAAAGCATGGCGAAGGTATAAGAGACATCCTACCACCTATAACAGGAACTTGCACATGCAAGCCTGTAGGCATATGGGTGATGTTCAAAAGTGGGCCATTGCTAAATGGGAGGTGGACACTAAAAGAAAGTTAGCATCAGGTAGGGTAGGCTCCAAAACCTGGTGGTCCCCGGTCAAGGACAACAAGGTTATCTGCCTGATGAACTTATTCCACCTCTAAATCGACAGGATGGGACCACCGCTACTAGTAGTCAAGAGAAGGCGGACCTCTTTGCTGAACACTTTGCTACCAAAATGCAAGTTCCTGATCCAGCAAGGGACCCTCCTTGTCTAGCTGCAAGAACTGTGTCAAAACTGTCAGTGGTGACAATAAGGCAGGAGGAGGTGCATTTTCCTTCTTAAATCACTTGACCAAGAAAAGGCTGTGGGCCCAGACAAGTTGAGCCCAAGATTGTTGAGAAGATGTGCAGACCAGCTGGCAGCACCTCTAACTCGCATCTTTCAGCACTGCCTAGTACAGTGTAAATGGCCCTCTCCATGGAAAGAGGCAAATGTAGTCCCTGTTCACAAAAAGAAGAGCAGAGCAGAAATCAGCAACTACAGACCAGTGTCACTCCTGTCAATCACTGTAAGATCCTTGAGACAATAATCTCAAGACAAATGACAGATTTTTTTGACTACCACTCACTACTTTGTGATTGTCAATATGGCTTCAGGAAGGTTACTCTGCTGCTGATCTGTTGTTAAACCTCTCCACTAAGTGGCACCAGTCACTGGATGAATCCAAAGTCAGCTGTGTGGTAGCACTGGACATTGCTGGCGCTTTCGACCGGGTGTGGCACCAGGGCCTCTTAGCAAAACTTCAAGCACTGGAATTGCAGGCTCTACGCTATGTCTCCTCAGTGATTACCTTCATGGTAGATCTCTAAGTGTAGTCCTCAATGGAACGGAATCAGCAAGGCATCCTATTGGGGCAAGCGTTCCACAAGGAAGCGTGCTGGGTCCACTGTTATGGAATGTCTACTTCAACGACCTTCTTCATCTCATCCCAGAATCACATGCATATGCAGAGACTGTACACTGACATTCACTTATCCAAGAGAAGAAATGCCAGCTGCTCTAAGCTACATCAATCACCAGCTGAGAGCTATATCAGCTTGGGGAAATAGATGGCAAGTAACATTTGCACCTGAGAAAACACAAATGATGATCGTCTCTAGGCACCATGATGGTAATGCTGGTGCAGTAGTAAGGATGAATGGGACGATGTTGGCACCTGGAGAAGAAGTTGATATCCTTGGGTGAAATTTGACTCCAAACTAACCATGAAGAACCATGTTGTAAATCTTGCAAACAAGGCAGCCAGGAAGCTTACAGCACTTCGCCGTATCTCGCATCTGCTTGACAGTAGGGTTGCAAGATCCTGTACGAGGCACAAGTACGCTCACACCTTGAGTATGCTCCACTTTCTTGGTTTGCCTGCCCCCCTCTCATCTGCGACTGCTTGACAGAGTAGAGAACAGAGCAAGACGTCTCATCTCTCGCCTGGACCCATCCCGGATAGATCTGTCATTTCAGCAGAGCCTTCAACATAGGAGGGATGTGGGTGGCCTTACTGTTATGTACAAGGCCAATATTGTCAAAATACCACACTTGGATCCACTTCGAGGACAGCGTTGAAACAAGCTTTTATGCCACAAGACGGGAAGAAAGCAGCAATTTCACTCTGGCTGTACCCTTCTCCAGAACATCACTCCATCTGAGATCATACATACCCAGGATGACTCGAGTATGGAACACATTCGTACAGCATAATGATGTCAACGAGATAAAGTCAGTTGATCAAATGAAAATGCTGGCCCACAGATGGCTCCAACTTCATCCTGTCCCGTACTTGTATGTCTCATAACAATAAAAATGCTTTCAAATGAGCTGATGTAGGTAACAGCTCTTAGCTTGCCAATAAAGTTAGGAATCCTTAACCTGTAATATAGCTGTCAATAAAGCTAGGGATCCTTAACCTTGTCAAACCCTGTGTAAAAAAAAAAAAAAAAAAAAAAAAAAAAAAAAAAAAAAAAAAAAAAAGAGAGACAGACAGACAGAGAAAGAGAGAAAAAGAAACAGACAGAGAAGGAGACAGACAGACAAACATAGACCGGCAGAGGCAGAAACAGAAATATAGATGATTAAGAAGGAGAGAGAGAGAGCGAGAGAGAGAGAGAGAGAGAGAGAGAGAGAGAGAGAGAGAGAGAGAGAGAGAGAGAGAGAGAGAGAGAGAGAGAGAGAGAGAGAGAGAGAGAGGAGAGAGAGAGGAAGAGAGAGGGAGAGAGTAAGGGATGTTGGTTTGTCTGGAAAAAAAAATTAATTTAGAGTCAGAATGCAAAATCACGTCTTTTTTTCAAGTGCAATGGAGCAGTACACGTTAGCTGGCACTGTTTTAAGAGCAGCTGGCACTGTCTTAGGAGCAGCTGGCACTGTCTTAGGAGCAACTGGCATTGTCTTAGGATCAGCTTGCTTTGTCTTAGGAACAGCTGGCACTGCCTTAGGAGCAGCTGGCACTGTCTTAGAAGCAGCTGGCACTGTCTTGGGAGCAGCTGGCACTCTCTTAGGAGCCGCTGGCACTCTCTTAGGACCAAGTGGCAATGTGTTAGGTGCAGGTGACTTTGTTGAAGGAGTAGATGGAGCAGAAGAAGAGGGTGGCACTGTCTCAGGTGTAGCTGGCACTGTCTTAGGTGCGGCTGGCACTGTCTTAGGTGCAGCTAGAACTGTCTTAGGTGCAGCTAGCACTGTCTTGTGAGCAGCTGGCACTGTCTTAGAGCAGCTGCTCAAGGACAGTGTCACTGTCTTAGAGCAGCTGGCACTGTCTTAGGAGCAGCTGGCACTCTCTTAGGGCCAAGTGGCACTGTGTTAGGTGCAGGTGACTTTGTTGAAGGAGCAGACGGAACTGTACTAGGTAGATTGTTGAATTAGACGCATGTAAAATACTTGGGTATCTTCACTGAGGAAACGTCTCGTCACACAGTAGCCTTATCAGTTCTAGTGAAAGAAGATCAGAAGTGAAGATCAAAAGGAGTTTCAGGTAATCAGTCCCTCAGCCTGGAGTCGATGTAATCAATCCATCAGAAGTGGTTTATATACTGTAGACGGGTGAGGTGAAGCAGTCGTAGGTGGTATCACAGTGGACACATCAACATGTGGGAGTAGGTCATAACTCTACGTTAGGCAAGTGAGGAATTCCCTGTATTAAGAACCCAGGATGCTGCTGTGTTTGAGTGGAATGTAGATAAAAGGTTCAGAGAACCGACAAGTTGATATATTAGACACAGGTGCAGCACTTATACCCAAGTGTCGCACATGTGTTTAATTCATCAACTTGTCGGTTCTCTGAACCATTTATCTACATTATTGTAGTAAGTAAATCTGTGTAGAGAAAATTTTTCTCCAAGGGATCAACACTCCCTGGAACATCGACCCCTCGAGGGACCTAGATCATTCTCACTACTTTCCCCACACTGTGAGGATGAAAGGGGTCATGACCTGCATGCTTTGCACTAGTAGACATCAAGAAGGTCTTAAGCGCTATTACGCAACTTTAATTAGCGCATTCCAGAGTGGCCACCAATCTTAACACGTGTGTCTGATCCAGCAGGATCAGGCACCCTTTAATGGGATTACGACTTTGTAGCTAATAAAAGACGACACACGAGACAAACACCTGTACAGCTGAAGTTACACCTAAGCCGGAGTGTCTGCAGAATTTTGTGAACAGACCGGGAAAAATCCGAAAATATATGCCTGGGAACTGATAATATACCTAGGGACATTATTTTCATAAACCCGCATCTCAATCTGAAGGAATCAACCTGTTTTTTATTGTGTTAAGCTTAGAGAGCTGGCACTAGCGTCTGTAGACCCTATGTCAACAGATAACTCTCCATAAAAGAGGACGGGAGGTAGCAACAAGCAGATTCGAGACTGCAGTTTGGTTACGGCGAGTGAACGTGTGATGGGAGGGCTGGGTGACGACGTGGCCAGGTACTGCCCTACCAGACAACCCAACATAGAAATATTCCCGGCTAATTCGTGTGCATGTTTCCCGTGCCATGTGTTGACTATCTCCAGGAAAATTAGATATTCTTCCTGCCGTGAATAGATACGGACATTTCAGCGAGTGTAGCAAGTACCACGGGAGTGCTATTTTCGTGTGGCTCATTCGTATTAGCTGTCAGGCGACGAGTGCCAAGCAGACGACAAAAGTGGAGACATCCAGTGTCATCCTCTTCAATCAAAACAACGATATCAGCGCGTATGACGTGGGTATGCTACCAACACCCAGGTAAGTCTTCATCAAACCCTTTGTTTCACCAGTCCGCTGCAGCATAAAGGTATATAAGAGGGGTTGATAAGACTAACGAACACAACGCAAGAATCAGCGGGCCAGGCCCAAATCACAGGTAAGGGCCGCCCACGATTTCCATGGGCCATACCTGAAGGATATACATCTTCAAGGGGTGAGCATAACACCGAGCACGTCTCCGGAAGCACACATCAACCAGATAACTGCTGCAGCATGTGAGCACCTGGCAAACCTAAGAACAGCGTTCCGATACCTTAGTAAAGAATTGTTCAAGACACTGTACACCGTGTACGTTAGGCCCATACTGGAGCATGCAGCACCTGTTTGGAACCCACTCTTTATCAAGCACGTCAAGAAATTAGAGAAAGTACAAAGGTTTGCGACAAGGTTAGTTCCAGAGCTAAGGGAAATGTCCTATGAAGAAAGGTTAAGAGAAATCAGCCTGACGACACTGGAGGACAGGAGGACTAGGGAAGACATGATAACAACATACAAAATACTGCGTAGAATAGACAAGGTGGACAGACAGGATGTTCCAGAGAGGGGACACAGAAACAAGTGGTCACAATTGGAAGTTAACGACCAGAGTGAGGTCAAAGGATTGTTAGGATGTATTTCTTCAGTCATAGAGTAGTTCAGGAGTGGAGAATATCCTACAAGTGAGGTAATTGGAGGCAGGAACCATACATAAGCTTTAAAGATGATGTATGATAAAGCTAATGGCAGTAAGAAGAGGACCTAGTAGCACTCAGTGAAGAGGCGGGGGCCAGAAGCTGATCTCGACCCCCGCAACCACAATTTGGGGAGCACAATTAGGGGAGACACAAGATGCGAGCCCGAATGAGCGGGGGGACGCTCGTTCAGTATTCCCAGCCTCTTTAAAACATTGCATTACTCTTCTGCGTCAAGCTTGTTTTCTTTCCTTTTAAAATTATAATTTTTTTTTAACCGTTCATTCGATTTTTTTTGATTTGCTCTCAGTTATTTTTTTTTTACCCCAGATTCTTATTCCCGGTGAGAACATACCCATCTCTTCTTTTTCTGATAGTTAATCAAGAAAAAGAATTTTCTATAAATCAAGGCAGCTTTGGAAGTGTGTGATGGAGACAACAGCTTAGAAATGTGTGATGGGGGTCAACAGCTTGAAGTGTGTGTGGAGAGTCAACGCTTGATGTAGTGATGAGGTCGACGCTTTGGACGTGTAGTGAGGAGAGTCAACAGCTTTTGGGAAGTGTATGTGGAGAAGGGGCAACAGCTTGGGAATTTAGTGTGGGAGTCAACGCTTGGACGTGTAGTGATGGGGAGTCAACAGTTGGAAGTGAGTATGGGGGAGTCGACGCTTGGAAGTGTAGTGATGGAGAGTAAAGCTTGGCGTTAGGGTGGAGAGTAACAGCTTTAAGTGAGTGTGGAAAGTAAACAGTTGGGAAAGGGAGTGAGGGGAGTCAAAGCTTGGAAATGTAGTGAGGAGAGCAACAGCTTGGGAAATTAGTGAGGAGAGTCGACAGCTTAGAGGTTTTTTATGATGGAGATCGACAGTTTGGAAGTGTGTGATGGAGAGTCGACAGCTTGGAAATGTAGTATGGAGAGTCGACAGCTTGGAAGTGTGTATGGGGATCAACGCTTTGGGAAGTGTAGTGATGGAAAATAAACAGTTGGGTGTAGTGATGGAGAAGGTCAACACTTGGAAGTGTGGGATGGAGAGCAACAGCTTGGAAATTTTTAGTGATGGAATCAACAGCTTTGGAAGTGTAGTGATGGAGAGTCGAAGCTTTTTG
>NC_069410.1:33680085-33725383 GCF_026875155.1 Cherax quadricarinatus | reverse complement strand
TTTGCCCCATTCTCCCCCATCTAACACGCTCAGACATCTTGCTGAAAGTCCAAGTGTTGATTTTAATTCCATTACATTGAAAACAGTTCTTATTGCGTTCCTCGCTCTTTTGTGTTTTTTTTATTTTCGTTAAACTTATCTTACACTGAGTATATTGCATATACTGATCATATCCTTTCTTATTTTTGTTTTTCTCTAGCAATCAATATTAATATCTCTTAGAAAGGCAAAAGAGCAGACATAGCTATAAACAGCTGTTACACACCGAACACAATCGAACTGATTGAGAGAACTGTCAATATTGCGACACCTCTTGTGTAAACAGAGACAGATACCTGATTTAATGACGTCGGGTATAGCGCTCCTTGCAACATCTCTCCTAACCCGTTGTGATGAAATATACACCTTCAAGCTGTGTCTTCCTCTGGACTGGACAACCCCAACATTTAAATATTTAAGAAACTCTTCGGCGTCCACTGAGTGGGCCATCATGTTGGGGATTTTTTTTCCCTTCAGGAATAGACTAGCAACAACAAGTTCCTCTGTAGTACTTAATAATGTTCTTTTTAAAATGAAATTTTTTTCCGATACAGCCCATGCCTTTGTTTCACCCCATTTGCGGATTCTGTCTGTCATTCCACACCGAATATCAGTGAAATGTTCTTCTCGGTTTGATTAAACAGTTGTAGCAGCCTCGTGTGATCATTCATCATCGCCCAGAAGCAAATATATTCATGAATTGTGGATATATAAATAATTTAAATAGTTTCTCAAAATTAGAGCAGCAATCGCGAATTCCTAGCAAATTCTGGAATAATTTGTGAAGCTTAAGATGTGACCTTGCTTTTTGTGCGTTTTTGTGTGTGTGTTGTGTGTGTGTGTGTGTGTGTGTGGTGTGTGGGGTGTGTGTGTGTGTTGTGTGTGTGTGTTTTGCTGTGTGTCTGTGTGTTCTGTGTGTGTGTGTGTTTCTGTGTGTGTTTTGTGTGTGTGTGTGTGAGTGTGTGCGTGTGTGTGTACTCAAGTATTTGTACTCACCTATTTGTGGTTGCAGGGGGCCCAGTCAAGCTCCTGGCCCCGCCTCTTCACTGTTTGCTACTAGGTCCTCTCTCTCTCCCCGCTCCATGAGCTTTATCAAAACTCGGTCTTAATTAGAACATGTATGGTTCCCCGCCTCCACTACGTCACTTTCTAGGCTATTCCACTTCCCCGACAACTCTATGACTGAAGAAATACTTCCTAATATCCCTTTGACTCAAAGGAGTCTTCATTTTCCAACTGTGACCCCATGTTTCTGTGTCCCATCTCTGGAACATCCTGTCTTTGTCCACCTTGTCAATTCCTCGCAATATTTTGTATGTCGTTATCACGTCTCTCCTGACCCTTCTGTCCTCCAGAGTCGTCAGGTCGATTTCCCTTAACCTTTCTTCATAGGCCAATCCCCTTAGCTATGGGACTAGTCTCGTTTCAAACCTTTGCACTTTCTCTAATTTCTTGACGTGTTTGACCAGGTGTGGATTCCAAACTAGTGCTGCATACTCCAGTATGAGCCAGACGTATATGGTGTACAGAGTCTTGAACGAATCCTTACTGAGGTATCGGAACGCTGTTTTTAGGTTTGCCAGACGCCCGAATGCTGCAGCCGTTATCTGATTAGTGTGTGCCTCGGTATTATACTCACCCCGAGATCTTTTTCCACGAGTGAGGTTTGCAGCCTTTGGCCATCTAGACTATACTCTGTCTGCGGTCTTCTTTGCCCTTCCCCGATCTTTATATAAAGACTTTTGCATTTGGCGGGGTTAAATTCAAGGAGCCAGTTGCTGGACCAGGCTTGTAGCCTGTCCAGGTCTCTTTGTAGTCCTGCCTGATCCTCGACAGAGACACTTTTGAGTCTATCCCTTCTGTTATGTCATTCACATATACTAAAAACAGCACAGATCCTAGGACTGACCCCTGTGGAACCCCGCTCGTCACAGGCGTCCACTCTGATACCTCGTCACGTACCATGACTCGTTGTTGCCTCCCTGTCAGGTATTCTCTGATCCATTGCAGTGCCTTTCCTGTTATGTGTGCCTAATCGTCTAGCTTTTGCATTAATCTCTTTTGAGGAACTGTGTCGAAGGCCTTCTTGTAGTCCAAGAAAATGCAGTCTATCCACCCTTCTCTGTCGTGTCTTACTTCTGTTACTTTATCATAAAACTCCAGGCAGGTTTGTGACACAGGATTTTCCTTCCCTGAAACCGTGCTAGTTGTCATTTATAAGCTTGTGTCTTTCTAGGTGCTCTACCACTCTCCTCCTGATGATCTTCTCCATGACACTGCATAATATACACGTCAGTGACACAGGTCTGTAGTTAAATGCCTCGTGTCTATCTCCTTTCTTAAAAACTGGGACTACATTTGTCATCTTCCATACCTCAGGTTGTTGACCAGTTTCAATGGATGTGTTGAAGATTTTCGTTAGTGGCACACACAGCATCTCTGCTCCCTCTCTAAGGACCCACGGAGAGATGTTGTGTGGTCCCACCGTCTTTGAGGTATCAAGTTCACATAGCAGCTTCTTCACCTCATCCTCGGTTGTGTATTTCATCCAGCACTTGTTGGTGTACCTCCCTATTCTGAATTCCTGGAGTTCTTCCTGTCTCCACTGTAAATACTTCTTTAAATCTTATGTTGAGCTCCTCACATTCCTCTTGGTCGTTTCTTGTAAACTCCCCACCATCCTTCCTCAGCTTTATTACCTGGTCCTTGACTGTTGTTTTCCTCCTGATGTGGCTATACAACAGCTTCGGGTCAAACTTGACTTTCGATGCTATGTCATTTTCGTATTGTCGCTGTGCCTCCCTTCTTATCTGTGAATATTCCTTTCTGGCTCTTCGGCTGATCTCTTTATTTTCCTGCATGTTTTGTCTTCTGTACCTCTTCCACTCTCTAGCACACTTAATTATCGCCTTCCTACACCTTAGCGTGAACCAAGGGCTCGTTCTGGTCTTCCTATTATTTGTTTCATATAGGAACAAACCGCTCCTCTGCCTCCTTGTATTTTGTTGTTACATAGTCCATCATTGCGTGTGTGTGTGTGTGTGTGTGTGTGTGTGTGTGTGTGTGTGTGTGTGTGTGTGTGTGTGTGTGTGTGTGTGTGTGTGTGTGCGTGTGTGTGCGTATGTGTGTGTGTGTGTGTGTGTGTGTGTGTGTGTGTGTGTGTGTGTGTGTGTGTGTGTGCGTGTGTGTGCGTATGTGTGCGTATGTGTGTGTGTGTGTGTGTGTGTGTGTGTGTGTGTGTGGTGTGTGTGTGTGTGGTGTGTGTGTGTGTGGTGTGTGTGTGTGCGTGTGTGTGCGTGTGTGTGCGTATGTGTGTGGTGTGTGTGTGTGTTGTGTGTGTGTGTGTGTGTGTGTGTGTGTGTATGTGTGTGTGTGTGTGTATACTCACCTAGTTGAGGTTGCAAGGATCGAGTCCGAGCTCCTGGCCCCCCCTCTTCACTGGTCGCTACTAGGTCACTTTCCCTGAACCGTGAGCTTCATCATACCTCTGCTTAAAGCTATGTATGGATCCTAACTCCACTACATCGCTTCCCAAACTATTCCACTTCCTGACCACTCTGTGGCTGAAGAAATACTTCCTAACATCCCTGTGATTCCTCTGTGTCTTCAACTTCAAACTGTGTCCCCTTGTTGCTGTGTCCCATCTCTGGAACATTATGTCTTTGTCCACCTTGTCAATTCATCTCAGTATTTTGTATTTCGTTATCATGTCCCCCCTATCTCTCCTGTCCTCCAGTGTCGTCAGGTCGGTTTCCTTTAACCTCTCCTCGTAGGACATATCCCTTAGCTCTGGGACTAGTCTTGTTGCAAACCTTGGCACTTTCTCTAGTTTCTTTACTTGCTTAGCTAGGTGTGGGTTCCAAACTGGTGCCGCATACTCCAATATGGGCCTAACGTACACGGTGTACAGGGTCCTGAACGATTCCTTATTAAGATGTCGGAATGTTGTTCTGAGGTTTGCTAGGCGCCCATATGCTGCAGCAGGTATTTGGTTGATGTGCGCTTCAGGAGATGTGCCTGGTGTTATACTCACCCCAAGATCTTTTTCCTTGAGTGAGGTTTGTAGTCTTTGGCCCCCTAGACTGTACTCCGTCTGCGGTCTTCTTTGCCCTTCCCCAATCTTCATGACTTTGCACTTGGTGGAGTTGAACTCCAGGAGCCAATTGCTGGACCAGGTCTGCAGCCTGTCCAGATCCCTTTGCAGTTCTGCCTGGTCTTCGATCGAATGAATTCTTCTCATCAACTTCACGTCATCTGCAAACAGGGACACTTCGGAGTCTATTCCTTCCGTCATGTCGTTCACAAATACCAGAAACAGCACTGGTCCTAGGACTGACCCCTGTGAGACCCCTCTGGTCACAGGTGCCCACTCTGACAACTCGCCACGTACCATGACTCGCTGCTGTCTTCCTAACAAGTATTCCCTGATCCACTGTAGTGCCTTCCCTGTTATCCCTGCTTGGTCCTCCAGTTTTTGCACTAATCTCTTGTGTGGAACTGTGTGAAACGCCTGCTTGCAGTCCAAGAAAATACAATCCACCCATCCCTCTCTCTTTTGTCTTTCTGCTGTCACCATGTCATAGACCTCCAGTAGGTTTGTGACACAGGATTTCCCGTCCCTGAAACCATGTTGGCTGCTGTTGATGAGATCATTCCTTTCTAGGTGTTCCACCATTCTTCTCCTGATAATCTTCTCCATGACTTTGCATACTATACATGTCAGTGACACTGGTCTGTAGTTTAGTGCTTCATGTCTGTCTCCTTTTTTTAAAAATTGGGACTACATTTGCTGTCTTCCATGCCTCAGGCAATCTCCCTGTTTCGATAGATGTATTGAATATTGTTGTTTGGGGTACACATAGCGCCTCTGCTCTGTGTGTGTGTGTGTGTGTGTGTGTGTGTGTGTGTGTGTGTGTGTGTGTGTGTGTGTGTGTGTGTGTGTGTGTGTGTGTGCGTGCGTGTGTTTGTGTGTGTGTGGAAATGTCAGCAGAGAATGGAGAGGGAGAGGCCTTTTTTTTTCACCCCGGTCCTCAGTACAAAAGAGGTGTGTGTGAATAATTCATGTTGGGTTGTGGCTCTTGAAGAATTTCAAGCGATGGGAACAAAGAACCTAAACTCTGTGAGTTATTGGCAGAAATAATGTTTACGAGGAGAGAGAAGAGAGAGAGAGAGAGAGAGAGAGAGAGAGAGAGAGAGAGAGAGAGAGAGAGAGAGAGAGAGAGAGAGAGAGAGAGAGAGAGAGAGACAGAGACAGAGACAGACAGACAGAGAAAGAGAGAAAAAGAAACAGACAGAGAAGGAGACAGACAGACAAACATAGACCGGCAGAGGCAGAAACAGAAATATAGATGATTAAGAAGGAGAGAGAGAGTGAGAGAGGAGAGAGAGAGAGAGAGAAGAGAGAGAGAGAGAGAGAGAGAGAGAGAGAGAGAGAGAGAGAGAGAGAGAGAGAGAGAGAGAGAGAGAGAGAGAGAGAGAGAGAGGAAGAGAGAGGGAGAGAGTAAGGGATGTTGGGTTTGTCTGGAAAAAAAAAATTAATTTAGAGTCAGAATGCAAAATCACGTCTTTTTTTCAAGTGCAAAAGGAGCAGTACACGTTAGCTGGCACTGTTTTAAGAGCAGCTGGCACTGTCTTAGGAGCAGCTGGCACTGTCTTAGGAGCAGCTGGCATTGTCTTAGGATCAGCTTGCTTTGTCTTAGGAACACCTGGCACAGCCTTAGGAGCAGCTGGCACTGTCTTAGAAGCAGCTGGCAACTGTCTTGGGAGCAGCTGGCACTCTCTTAGGACCAAGTGGCAATGTGTTAGGTGCAGTGACCCTTGTTGAAGGAATAGATGGAGCAGAAGAAGAGAGGGTGGTACAGTCTCAGGTGTAGCTTGGCACTGTCTTAGGTGCGGCTGCACGTTCTAGGAGCAGCTAGAACTGTCTTAGGTGCAGCTGGCAACAGTCTTGTGAGCAGCTGGCACTGTCTTAGAGCGCTGCTCAAATGACAGGTGTCACTGTGTCTTGGGAGAGCAGCTGGCACTGTCTTAAGAGGGAGCAGCTGGCACACGTCGAGGTGGAGGGGCCAAGTGGCACTGGGTATTAGGTGCAGGGAGACTTTGTTGAAGGAGCAGATGGAACTGTACCTAGGGATAATTGGTGTTGAATTAGACCATGTAAAATACTTGGTATCTTCACTGAGGAAACGTCTCGTCACACAGTAGCCTAATCAGTTCTAGTGAAAGAAGATCAGAAGTGAAGATCAAAAGGAGTTTCAGTAATCATCCCTCAGCCTGGAAGTCGATGAATCAATCCATTCAGAAGTGTTTTATATACTGTAGACAGGTGAGGTGAAGCAGTCGTAGTGGTATCACAGTGACACTCAACATGTGGGAGTAGGTCATAACTCACGTTATGCAAGTGAGGAATTCCCTGTATAAGAACCCAGGATGCTGCCTGTGTTTGAGTGGAATGTAGATATAAGTTCAGAGGACCGACAAGTTTGATATATTAGACACAGGGTGCAAGCACTTATACACAAGTGTCGCACATGTGTCTAATTCATCAACTTGTCGTTCTCTGAACCATTAAACTACATTATTGTAGTGAAGTAAATCTGTGTAGAGAAATTTTTCTCCAATGGATCAACACTCCCTGGAACATCGACCTCCTCGAGGGACCTAGATCAATCTCAACTTCTTTCCCCACACTGGGGGATAAAGGGGTCATGACCTGCATGCTTTGTCACTATAAACATCACGAAAGGTCTTAAGCGCTATTACGCAACATTAATTATCGCATCCAGAGTGGGCCACCAATCTTAAACACGTGTGTCTGATCCAGCAAACAGGCACCCTTATTGGTTATACGACTTTGTAGCTTTATAAACGACGACACACGAGACAAACCACCTGAACAGCTGAAGTTACACCTAACCTGAGTGTCTGCAGAATTTTGAGAACAGACACGGGAAAAATCCGAAAATATATGCCTGGGAACAGATAATATTACCTAGGGACATTATTTTCATAAACCCGCCATCTCAATCTGAAGGAATCAACCTAGTTTTTTATTGTGTTAAGCATTAGAGAGCTGGCTACTATCGACTGTAGACCCTATGTCAACAGATAACTCACCATAAAAGAGGACTGGGAGGGTAAGCAACAACAGATTCGAGACTCAGTGGTTACAGGTCTATTCGCGTCCTAATTCGTGTGCATGTTTCCCGTGCCATGTGTTGACTATCTCCAGGAAAATTAGAATATTCTTCCCTGCCGAGAATATAGTACGACATTTCAGCGAGTGTAACGATTACCACGGGAGGGGCTATCGTGTGGCTCATTCGTATTAGCTGTCAGGCGACGAGTGCCAAGCAGACGACAAAAGTGGAGACACCTGTGTCATCCCTCTTTCATCAAAACAACGATATCCAGCGCGTATGACTTGGGTATGCTACCAACACCCAGGTAAGTCTTCATCAAACCCTTTGTTTCACCAGTCCGCTGCAGCATAAAGGTATATAAGAGGGGTTGATAAGACTAACGAACACAACGCAAGAATCAGCGGGCCAGGCCCAAATCCAGGTAAGGGCCGCCCACATTTCCATGGGCCATACCATGAAGGATATACATCTTCAAGGGGGTGAGCATAACACCGAGCACGAACTCCGAAGCACACATCAACCAGAGAACTGCAGCAGCATGTTGATCACCTGGGCAAACCTAAGACAGCGTTCCGATACCTTAGTATAGAATTGTTCAAACACTAGTACACCGAGTACGTTAGGCCCATACAGGAGCATGCAGCAGCACCTGTTTGGAACCCACTCTTTTATCAAGCACTTCAAGAAATTAGAGAAAGATCCAAAGGTTTGCCGACAAGGTTAGTACCAAGCTAAGGAAATGTCCTATTAATAGAAAGGTTAGAAAATCAGCCTGACGACACTGGAGGACAGTAGACTAGGAAGACATGATAAACAAACATACAAAATACTGCGTAGAATAGACAAGGTGGACAGACAGGATGTTCCAGAGAGGGGACACAGAAACAAGGGGTCACAATTGGAAGTTAACGACCCAGATGAGTCAAAGGGATGTTAGGATGTATTTCTTCAGTCATAGAGTAGTCAGGAAGTGGAATAGCCTAGCTAGTGAGGTATTGGAGGCAGGAACCATACATAGCTTTAAGATGATGTATGATAAAGCTAATGGAGCAGAGAGAGAGAGGACCTAGTAGCACTCAGTGAAGAGGCGGGGCCAGAAGCTGAGTCTCGACCCCTGCAACCACAATTAGGTGAGCACAATTAGGTGAGTACACACAGACTGCGAGCCAGATGATGCGGTGAGACGCTCGTTCAGTATTCCACACCCTCTTTAAAACATTGCATTACTCTTCTGGCGTCAATGCTTGTTTTCTTTCCCTCTTAAATTAGTAATGTTTTATTAACCGTTCACTTCAGTATTCTTGTTTGCGTTTGCTCTCAGTTATTTTTTTTTTACCCCAGATTCTTATTTCCCGGTGAGAACATACTCCATCTGCTTCATTTATCTGATAGTTAAGTCAAGAACAAGATTTTCTCAGTAAATACATCGAGTCGACAGCTTGGATAAAAAAAAAAAAAGTTTTGGGGGGGGTAGTGATGAGAAGTCAACAGCTTGGAAGTGTAAGTGATGAGAGTCAGCCAGCTTGGAAGTTAGTAAGATGGAGAGTCAACAGCTTGGAATTGTATGATGGAGAGTCAACAAGCTTGGAAAGTGTAGTGATGGAGAGTCAACGAGCCTTGGAAAGTGTAGTGATGGAAGAGTCAACAGCTTGGAAATGTAGTGGTGGAGAGACAACAGCTTGGAAGGTAGTGATGGAGAGTCGACAGCTTGGAAGTGTAGTGATGGAGAGTCAACAGCTTGGAAGTGTAGTGATGGAGAGTCAACAGCTTGGAAGTGTAGTGATGGAGAGTCAACAGCTTGGAAGTGTAGTGATGGAGAGTCGACAGCTTGGAAGTGTAGTGATGGAGAGGTCAACAGCTGTGGACGTATGTAGTGGATTGAGAGTCAACAGCTTGAATGTAGTGATGGAGAGTCAACAGCTTGGAAGTGTAGTGATGGAGAGTCAACAGCTTGGAAGTGTAGTGATGGAGAGTCGACAGCTTAGAGGTGTAGTGATGGAGAGTCGACAGCTTGGAAGTGTAGTGATGGAGAGTCAACAGCTTGGAAGTGTAGTGATGGAGAGTCAACAGCTTGGAAGTGTAGTGATGGAGAGTCGACAGCTTGGAAGTGTAGTGATGGAGAGTCGACAGCTTGGAAGTGTAGTGATGGAGAGTCGACAGCTTGGAAGTGTAGTGATGGAGAGTCGACAGCTTGGAAGTGTAGTGATGGAGAGTCAACAGCTTGGAAGTGTAGTGATGGAGAGTAAACAGCTTGGAAAGAGTAAGTGATGGAGAGTCGACAGCTGGAAGTGTAGTGATGGAGAGTCCGACAGCTTGGAGTGTATGATGGATAGTCAACATCTATGGAAGTGTTAGTGATGGAGATCAACAAGCTTGGAAGTGTATGCTGGAGAGTCCAAAACAGCTTGAGTGTATGTGATGGAGAGTCACACGCATGGAAGTGTAAGTGATGGAGAGTCCAACAGCTTAGAAAGTGTAGTGACGGAGAGTCAACAGCTTGGAATGAGTGATGGAGAGTCGACAGCTTGGAAGTGGTAGTGATGGAGAGTCAACATCTTGGAAGTGTAGTGATGGAGATCGACAGCTTGGAAGAATAGTAGATTGAGAGTCGACAGCTTGGAAGTGTAGTGAGGAGAGTCCACAGCTTGGAAAGTGTAATGATGGAGAGTCGACAGCTGGAAGTGTTGTGATGGAGAGTCACAGCTTGGAAAGTGTAGTGATGGAGAGAGTCCAACAAACAGCTTGGAAGTGTAGTGATGGAGAGTCAACAGCTTGGAAGTGTAGTGATGGAGAGTCAACAGCTTGGAAGTGTAGTGATGGAGAGTCGACAGCTTGGTCGTGTAGTGGATGGAAGTCGACAGCTTGGAAGTGTAAGTGATGGAGAGTAATAACAGCATGGAAGTGTAGTGATGGAGGTCAACAGCTTGGAAGTGGTAGTGACTGGACAGTCAACAGCTTGGAAGTGTAGTGATGGAAGAGTCGACAATCTTGAAGTAGTAGTGATGGAGAGTCAGCTTGGAAGTGTAAGTGAAGGAGTATCAACCAGCTTGGAATTGTAGTGGATGTAGAGTCGACAGCTTGGAAGTGTAGTGATGGAGAGTCGACAGCTTGGAAGTGTAGTGATGGAGAGTCAACAGCTTGGAAGTGTAGTGATGGAGAGTCAACAGCTTGGAAGTGTAGTGATGGAGAGTCAACAGCTTGGAAGTGTAGTGATGGAGAGTCGACAGCTTGGAAGTGTAGTGATGGTGAGTCGACAGCTTGAATTGGTAGTGATTGGAAGTCAACAGCTTGGAAGTGTAGTGATGGAGAGTCGACAGCTTGGAAGTGTAGTGATGGAGAGTCAACAGCTTGGAAGTGTAGTGATGGAGAGTCAACAGCTTGGAAGTGTAGTGATGGAGAGTCCAAGCTTTGGAAGTTGAGTTGATGGAGAGTCAACAGCTTGGAAGTGTGTGATGGAGAGTCAACCGCTTGAAGTGAAGTGAATGGAGAGTCAACAGCCTTGGAAGTGTAGTGATTGGAGAGTCAAAAACAGCTTGGAAGTGTAGTGATGGAGATCGACAGCTGGAAGGTAGTGATGGAGAGACAACAGCATTGGAAGTGTATGTGATGGAGAGTCACAGCTTGGAAGTGTATTGACGGAGATGTCAACAGCTTGGAAGGTTAGTGATGAGAGTCAACAGCCCCCCCCTGGAAGTTGTAGTGATGGAGAGTCGACAGCTTGGAGAAGAGTATGTGATGGAGAGACCAAACAGCTTGGAAGTGTAGTGATGAGAGTCAACAGCTTGGACAGTGTAGTTATGGAGAAGTCAACAGCTTGGAAGGTTTTTGTTTATTAGTGATGGAGAGTCGACAGCTTGGAAGTGTAGTGATGGGAGTAGTCGACAGCTTGGAAGTTAGTGATGGAGAAGTCAACAGCTTGGAAGTGTATGATGGAGAGTCAACAGCTTGGAAGTGTAGTGATGGAGAGTCAACAGCTTGGAAGTGTAGTGATGGAGAGTCAACAGCTTGGAAGTGTAGTGATGGAGAGTCGACAGCTTGGAAGTGTAGTGATGGAGAGTCAACAGCTTGGAAGTGTATGTGGAGAGTCACAACTCTTGGAAGTGTAGTGATGGAGAGTCAACAGCTTGGAAGTGTAGTGATGGAGAGTCAACAGCTTGGAAGTGTAGTGATGGAGAGTCAACAGCTTGGAAGTGTAGTGATGGAGAGTCAACAGCTTGGAAGTGTATGGATGGAGAGTCGACAGCTTGGAGTTAGTGATGAGAGTCGACAGCCTGAAGTGTAGAGATGGAAGTCAACAGCTTGGAAGTGTATGATGGAAGTCAACACTTGGAAGTGATAGTGATGGTAGTCAACAGCTTGAAGTGTAGTGATGGAGAGTCGATCAGCTTGGAAGTGTAGTGATGAGATCAACAGCTGGGTAGTGTAGTTACGGAGATCCACAGCTTGGAAGTGTAGTGATGGAGAGTCAACAGCTTGGAAGTGTAGTGATGGAGAGTCAACAGCTTGGAAGTGTAGTGATGGAGAGTCAACAAGCTGTGAAGAGTAGTGATGGAAGAAGTCAACACTTGGAATGTAGTGATGGAGAGTCAACAGCTTGGAAGGTGTATTGATGGAGGTCAACAGCTTTAGGAAGTGTAGTTATGGAAGTCGACAGCTAGAGTGTGTAGAGATTGGAGAGTCGACATCTTGGAAGTGTAGTGATGGAGAGTCACAGCTGGAATTAGTGATAGGAGAGTCAACAGCTTGGAAGTGTAGTGATGGAGAGTCGACAGCTTGGAAGTGTAGTGATGGAGAGTCGACAGCTTGGAAGTGTAGTGATGGAGAGTCGACAGCTTGGAAGTGTAGTGATGGAGAGTCGACAGCTTGGAAGTGTAGTGGATGGAGAGTCAACTAGCTTGGAAGTGTAGTGATTGGAGAGTCCCCGGACAGCTTGGAGAAGAGCAGTGAAGGATAGTCGACAGCATAGTAAGTGTAGTGATGGAGAGTCGACAGCTTGGAAGTGAAGTGATGGAGAGTCACATCTTGGAAGTGTAGTGATGAGAGTCAACAGCTTGGAGAAAGTGTATGATTGGAGAGTCAACAGCTTTGGAAGTGTAGTGATGGAGAGTCCACAGCTTGGAAAGTGTAGTGATGGAGAGTCGACAGCTTGGAAGTTGTAGTGATGTAGAGTTCGACAGCTTGAATGTGTAGTGATTGAGAGTCAACAGCTTGGAAGTGTAGTGATGAGATCACAGTGTGAAGTGTAGTGATGGAGAAGTCAACAAGCTTGGAAGTGTAGTGAGGAGAGTCAACGCTTGGAAGTGTAGTGATGGAGAGGTTCAACCTTAGAAGAGTAGTGTCGGAGAGTCAACAGCTTGTAAGTGTAGTGATGGAGAGTCGACTAGCTTGGAAGTGTAGTGGATGGATGAGTCAACAGCTTGGAAGTGGTAGTGGATGGAGATGCGACAGCTTTGGAAGTATAGGTTGGTGGGGAAGAGGGGCGACAGCGTGGGTGGGAAGTTGTAGGGGGGGTGGATGGGAGATCGACAGAGTCTTGGAATGTGTGTGATGGAGAGTCGACAAGCTTAGGAAGTGTAGTGATGGAGAGTCAACAGCTTGGGAAGTGTAGTGTCGGAGAGTCAACAGCTTGAAGTGTAAGTTGATGGAGATCGACAGCTTGGAAGATGTAGTGATGGAGAGTCTACATGCTTGGAAGTGTAGTGATGGAGAGTCAACAGCTTGGAAGTGTAGTGATGGAGAGTCAACAGCTTGGAAGTGTAGTGATGGAGAGGCGACAGCTTGGAAGTGTAGTGATTGAGAGTCGGACAAGCTTTGGAAGTGTAGTGATGGAGAGTCTACGACAGCTTGGAAGTGTATGATGGAGGGTCAAACGAGCTTGGAAGGTAGTGACGACAGTCAACAGCTTGGAAGTGTAGTGATGGAGAGTCGACAAGCTTGGAAATTGTAGTGATGGAGAGGTCAGCTTGGAAGTGTAGTGATGGAGAGTCAACAGCTTGGAAGTGTAGTGATGGAGAGTCGACAGCTTGGAAGTGTAGTGATGGAGAGTCGACAGCTTGGAAGTGTAGTGATGGAGAGTCAACAGCTTGGAAGTGTAGTGACGGAGAGTCAACAGCTTGGAAGTGTAGTTATGGAGATTCAACATGCTTGGAAGTGGTAGTGGATGGAGAGGTCGAACAGCTTGGGAAGTGTAGTGGATGGAGAGTCCGACAGCTTGGAATGTTAGTGATGGAGAGTCAACAGCTTGAAGTGTAGTGATGGAGAGTCGACATCTTGGAAGTGTAGTGATGTGAGTCAACAGCTTGGAAGTGTATGATGGAGAGTCAACACTTGGAAGTGTGTAGTGATGTAGAGTCAAACAGCTTGAAGTGAAGTGATGGAGAGTCAACAGCTTGGAAGTGTAGTGATGGAGAGTCAACAGCTTGGAAGTGTAGTGATGGAGAGTCGACAGCTTGGAAGTGTAGTGATGGAGAGTCAACAGCTTGGAAGTGTAGTGATGGAGAGACCACAGCTTGGAAGTGTAGTGACGAGAGTCAAACAGCTTGGAAGTAGTGAATGGAAGTCAACAGCTTGGAAGTGTAACTTGATGGAAGTCAACAGCATGGAAGGTAGTGATGGAGAGTCAACAGCTTGGAAGTGTAGTGATGGAGAGTCGACAGCTTAGAAGTGTAGTGATGGAGAGTCGACAGCTTGGAAGTGTAGTGATGGAGAGTCAACAGCTTGGAAGTGTAGTGATGGAGAGTCAACAGCTTGGAAGTGTAGTGATGGAGAGTCGACAGCTTGGAAGTGTAGTGATGGAGAGTCGACAAGCTAGGAAGTGTAGTGAATGGGATAGTACGACATCTTGAAGTGTAGTGATGGAGAGTCGACAGCTTGGAAGTGTAGTGATGGAGAGTCAACAGCTTGGAAGTGTAGTGATGGAGAGTAGACAGCTTGGAAGTGTAGTGATGGAGAGTCGACAGCTTGGAAGTGTAGTGATGGAGAGTTCCCGACATTCTTGGAGATTGTAGTGATGGAGAGGTCAACAGCTTGGAAGTGTAGTGATGGAGAGTCCAACAGACTTGGAAGGTTATTGAATGGAGAGTCAACAGCTTGGAAGTGTAGTGATGGAAGAGTCAAACGGCTTGGAATTGTAGTGATGGAGAGTCAACACATAGAAGGGTAGTGACGAGGAGTCAACAAGCTGGAAGTGTAGTGATGGAGAGTCGACAGCTAGGAAGTGTAGTGATGGAGAGTCAACAGCTTGGAAGTGTAGTGATGGAGAGTCGACAGCTGGAAAGTAAAGTGATGGAGAGTCGACAGCTGGAAGTGTAGTGATGGAGGAGCGACAGCTTGAAGAGTAGTGACGTGAAGTCGACAGCATTGGAAGTGGAGTGATGGGAGTCAACAGCTTGTGAAGTGTAGTATGGAGAGTCAACAGGCTTGGAAGTGTAGTGATGGTAGAGTCAACAGCTTGAAGTGTAGTGGGATGGAGAGTCAACAGCTTGGAAGTGTAGTGATGGAGAGGCGACAGCTTGGAAGTGTAGTGATGGAGAGTCGACAGCTTGGAAGTGTAGTGATGGAGATTCCGACAGCTTGGAAGTGAAGTTGATGGAGGGTTCCCATCTTGGAAGTGTAGTGACGGACAGTCAACACTGGAAGTGTAATGATGGAGAGTCGACAGCTTTGGAATTGTAAGTGATGGAGAGTCAGCTTGAAGTGAATTGGATGCGAGAGTCCCAACAGCTTGGAAGTGTATGGATGGAGAGTCGACAGCTTGGAAGTGTAGTGATGGAGATTCGACAGCTTGGAAGATGTAGTGATGAGTAGTCAACAGCTTTGGAAGTGTAGTGACCGAGAGTCCAACAGCTTGGAAGTTTAAGGTGATGGAGAGCAACAGCTTGGAAGAGTAGTGGATGGAGAAGTCGACAGCTGGAAGTGTAGTGATGGAGAGTCCAGACATCTTGGAAGTGTACTGATTAGAGTCAACAGCTTGGAAGTGTAGTGATGGAGAGTTCGACAGCTTGGAAGTGTAAGTGATGGAGAGTCAACAGCTGGAAGTGTAGTGATGGATAGTCAAACAGCTTGGAAGTGTTGTGATGGAGAGCAACAGCTTGGTAGTGAGTGATGGAGAGACAACAGCTTGGTAGTGTAGTGGGGGAAATTTGGAGAGTCAACAGCTATGGAAAGTGTAAGTGATGGAGAGTCCAACAGCTTGAAGTGTAGTGATGTAGAGTCAACAGCTTGGAATGTGTAGTGATGAGAGTCGACAGCTTGGAAGTGTAGTGATGGAGAGTCAACAGCTTGGAAGTGTAGTGATGGAGAGTCAACAGCTTGGAAGTGTAGTGACGGAGAGTCAAACAGCTTGAAGGTTAGTGATTGAGAGTCAACAGCATGGAAGTGGTAGTGATTGGAGAGTCGTACAGCTTGGAAGTGTAGTGGAAGGAGAGTCAACAGCTATGGAAGTGTAGTGATGTGGAGAGTCACAGCTTGGAAGTGTAATTGAAGGAGAGTCAACACTTGAAGGTTAGTGATGGAGAGTCTGAACAGCATGGAAGGTAGTGATGGAGAGTATCGACAGCTTGAAGTGTAAGTGAAGGAGAGTCAACAGCTTGGAAGTGTAGTGATGGAGAGGGTATTTTCAACAGCTTTGGAATGTAGCTGAATGGAAGAGTCCAACACTTGGACGTGTAGTGATGGAGAGCGACAGCTTGGCAAGTGTATGATGAGAGTACAACGGCTGGAAGTGTAGTGATGGAGAGTCAACATCTTAGAAGTGTAGTACGGATATTCAAACAGCTTGGAAGTTTATTGGTGGAGAGTCGACAGCTTGGAAGTGTAGTGATGGTAGGAGTCAACATCTTGGAAGTGTAGTGATGGAGAGTCCGACAGCTGGAAGTATATGATGGAGAGTCTACAGCTTGAAGTGTAGATTGATGGAGAGTCGACAGCTTGGAAGTGTATGATGGAGAGTCGACAGCTTGAATGGTAGAGATGGAGAAGTCCAACAGCTTGGAAGGCGTGTAGAGACGGAGAGTCAACAGCTTGGAAGTGTAGTGATGGAGAGTCGAACAGCTTTTAAGTGTAAGTGATGGAGAGTCAACATCTTGGAAGTGTATGATGGGAGAGTCCAACTGCTTGGAAGTGTAGTGATGGAGAGTCAACAGCTTGGGAAGTGTAGTGATGGAGAGGCCGACAGCTTGAAGTGTAGTGATTGAGAGTTCGACACTTGAAGTGTAGTGATGGAGAGTCCGACCGCATGGAAGTGTATTGATGGAGGGTCAACTAGCTTGGAAGTGTAAGTGACGGACAGTCAACAGCTGGAAGTGTAGTGATGGAGAGTCGACAGCTTGGAAGTGTAGTGATGGATGAGTCATCTTGGGAAGTGTAGAGATGGAGAAGTCAACACTTGGAAGTGTAGTGAATGGAGAGTCGACAGCTTGGAAGTGTATGATGAGAGTCGACAGCTTGGAAGTGTATTGATGGAGAGGTCAACAGCTTGGAAAGTGTAGTGACGAGAGGTCAACAGCTTGGAAGTGTATTATGGAGAGTTCACAGCTTTGAAGTGTAGTGATGATAGTCACAGCTTGGAAGTGTAGTGATGGAGAGTCGAACAGCTTGGAATTGTAGTGATGGAGAGACAACAAGCATTGGAAGTGGTAGTGATGGAGAGTCGACAGCTAGTAAGTGTAGAAGATGGAGACTCAACAGCTTGGAAGTGTAGAGATGGAAGAGTCAACAGCTTGGGAGTTGTAGTGATGGAGGAGGAGTCCAACAAGCGTAGTATTGTAGTGATGAGAGTCAACAGCTTGGAAGAGTATTGAAGGGTGAGAGTCAATAAGCTGGAAGTTTATGAATGGAGAGTCAACAGCTTGGAAGTGTAGTTATGGATAGTCAACAGCTTGAAGTGTTAGTGATGGAGAGTCGACAGCTTGAAGTGTAGTGATGAGAAGTCAATACATCTTGAAGTGTAGTGATGGAGATCACAGCTAGGAAGTGTCGTGACGGAGAGTCAACGCTTGGAAGGTTATGATGGAGAGTCAAAGCTGCTTGTAAGTGTAGTGATGGAGAGTCGACAGCTTGGAATGTAGTGATGGAGAGGTCAACATCATGGAAGTGTATTGATGGAGAGTCAACAAGCTCTTGGAAGTGTAGTGATTGAGAAGTCAACAGCTTTTAAGGATAGTGATGGAGATTCTACAGCTTGGAAGTGTAGTGATGGAGAGCGCAGCTTGGAAGTGTAGTTGAAGGAGAGTCAACAGCTTGAAGTGTTAAGTGATGGAAGTCCAACAGCTGGAAGTTAGTGATGGATAGTCAACAGCTTGGAAGTGTAGTTGATGGAGAGTCACAGCTGGAAGTGTAGTGATGGAGAGTCGACAGCCCTTGGAAGTGTAGTGATGAGAGTCAAAGCTTGGAAGTGTAGTGATGAGAGTCAACAGCTTGGAAGTGTAGTGATGGAGAGTCAACAGCTTGGAAGTGTAGTGATGGAGAGTCAACAGCTTGGAAGTGTAGTGATGGAGAGTCAACAGCTTGGAAGTGTAGTGATGGAGAGTCAACAGCTTGGAAGTGTAGTGATGGAGAGTCGACAGCTTGGAAGTGTAGTGATGGAGAGTGACAGCTTGGAAGTGTAGTGATGGAGAGTCAACAGCTTGGAAGTAGGTAGTGATGGAGATCAACAGCTTGTATAAGAGTAGTGATGTGAGAGTCAACGCTTGGAAGTGTATTGATGGAGAGTCAACACTTGGAAGTGTAAGTGATGGATATCAACAGCTTGGAATTGTAGAGATGGAGAGACGGCCAGCTTGGAAATTGTAGTGATGGAGAGTCCACAGCTTGGAGTGTAGTGATGGAGAGTCGACAGCTTGGAAGTGTAGTGATGGAGCTCACCGAAAAAAAAAGTAGATGTGTATATTTAATTTCGTGGGATATGCATTTCTGAAATAAAATAATTAAAATGTTATGTGATTTATATTGGTACGTTGTGACAGCGTGCAGTTATATTTCCTTTGAAATCTAATTAGAGCTTAACATTGATTTATATGTAACAACTTAATAAACAGTGCTCAAGTGGAGTAATATACTGTATATCAGTTGAAATAATATAATAATAATTACTGACTCAGATCTTAAAAGAGTATTGTTCATGTTATTTTATATAGTATTATGACTGTTCAAAAGCAGTTCTTGACGAAGCAAAGATAAAAAAAAACATTGACTATCACTCTCTGTCATAACTCAAGAAGGGCATGGCTATAACCATGGATATAACTCAGTGAACTGTCAAATATCCGCCCACCTTTCAGAGTGCAGGCGCTGTACCTCCCATCTGCTGAACTCAAATCTTGCTAACGGGCTTTCCTAAATCACTTCATAGATATTGCCATCCACTCCCATAGCACGTCGAATCACCATGGATGCTCGATCCACTCTGTTCCGCTCTATCACACTCACAAGTATACGAACTTATATGTATTTGTGTGCTTATTTATGGTCACCTAATTATATATTGAAGGTTTCCAAAACATACAAGAAGACGAATGAGACAAATGTGCAACATTTGCGTCACTTTATTGTGGAGACGCTTTGCCGACTAGTGGCTTTATCAGTCCAATATGGAGACTAATGCTTCACACGATACAAGACATGTGTTTGTTGGAAACGATAGATAAAGTGAAGGAGTTTAAGTGATCACTCCCTCAGACTTCAAGTATTTGTTTTTGACGGTGCACTTTGTACATAGTGACTGGTGAAGGAATGTATTTAAGCGTGCAAGTTATTACGAAGTTTACATTTTCTTTGTGACTGGTATTGTGACTGTTACTCTCCCTGGCTATCGCACAACCCGGCACTGGAGACCTCCAGCAAAAGTACTAAAATTCGTGAAATGGCAAAAAAGCTATATGCTGTCACTACTTGTGGGACTGATAAGATATCCGGATTAAAAATGATTTTCACAGGGTCTCAGCTGGTGGTCCTGCTAAGCTTTCAAAGTCCACATACGTGGCATGTTTAAGTTTTCTCAGTATTGTAAATCTCATGATGTAGTTGTCAGAGTGGCTGGTTTGCGTTTTGGCTTCGACAAATCGAGTACGTACTTGAGTCCTGGGGGTTGGAAGTACAATGCCTGCACTCTAAACGAGGGGTTTGCGATATTTGCTGTTTAAAGGGACATCTAAACTCTCGTATCTGCGAGCCTCTGGCAAGACATTGATAGTGACTGATGGTGAAAGTGTTTCTTTTTCGGTCACCATGCCTCGGTGAGAGACAGCCAGCGTATATATATATATATATATATATATATATATATATATATATATAATATATATATATATATATATATATATATAATATATATATATATATATTTATATATGTATATATATATATATATATATATATATATATATATATATATAATATATATATATATATATATATATATATATATATATTATTATCACACTGGCCGATTCCCACCAAGGCAGGGTGGCCCGAAAAAGAAAAACTTTCACCATCATTCACTCCATCACTGTCTTGCCAGAAGGGTGTTTTACACTACTTTTTTTAAACTGAAAAACATTAACACCCCCCCTTCAGAGTGCGGGCACTGTACTTCCCATCCCAACTCAAGCCCGGGCCCCCCCTTTTCCCCTGAACCCCTTCATAAAGTTACTTTGCTCACCCCCAACAGCACTCAAGTATTAAAAACCATTGTCCCCAATTCACCCCTACCAAACACGCCACGCATGCCCAAAAGCCCAAACCCCCTCGCACACAAAACCCCCTTTCCCCCCTCCCCCAAACCCTTTTCCTAGGCCGCCCCATCCCCCCTTTCCTTCCACTACAGACATATACATCTTGAAGTTATTTTTTTTCCCGCTCCATTCTCTCCACATGTCCAACCCACCTCAAAACCCCCTTCCTCACCCTCGGGACAACGTTTTGGTAACCCCGACCTCCTCCTAACTTCCAAACTACGAATTCTCTGCATTATATTTAACCACACATTGTCTCAGACATGACATCCCCCACTCCCTCCACCCTTCTCCTCGCTGCAATTTTCATACCCATGCTTCACACCCATATAAGAGCGTTGGAAAACTATACTCCATCTTCCCCCTTTTTCCCTCCAAGGACAAAGTTCTTTGTCCCACAGACCCTAAGTGCACCACTCCCCCTTTTTCCCCCTCACAATTCTATGATTCACCTCATCTTTCATAGCCCCATCCGCTGACACATCCACCCCCAAATATTGAATACTTTCTTTCCCCCCTACTCTCTCCCTCCAATCTGAACCCAATTTTTTCATCACCTAATCTTTTTGTTATCCCATAACCTTACCTTTCCGTATTCATTTTCAATTTCTTCTTTTGCACACCTACCAAAAATTCAACCAATCTCTGCAACTTCATTTTCAGAATCTCCCAAAGCAAGTGTCATCACAAAGAGCAACTGTGAAAAATCCCACTTTATTGTGATTCTTTATCTTTTAACCCCACGCCTTTGCCAAGACCCTGCTTTTTACTTCCTTACAACCCATCTATAATATATTAAAAACAACAAGGGTGACATCACACACTTGTCTAAGGCCTACTTTTACTGGAAAAAAAACCCCTTTTTCCTACATACTCTAAAATTTAGCCCCATATCCTCGTAAAAACTCTTCCTGCTTTTATAACCACCTCCTACACCATACACCTGCAACATCTGCCACATTCCCCCTACCACCCCGTCATCGCCTTTTTCCAAATCCATAAATGCCACAAAGACCTCTTTAGCCCTATCTAAATGTTCACTTATATGTTCACTGTAAACACCTGGTCCACCACCCCCTACCTTTCCCAAAGCCCCCTTTTTCATCTGCTATCTTTTCTCCGTTTACTCTTATTCTTTCAAAAAAACTCTACCATACACTTTGCCCGGTATACTCAAAACTTTTCCCCCTATAATTTTTGCACTCTTTTTTATCCCCTTTGCCTTTATACAAAGGAACTATGCATGCTCTGCCAATCCCTAGGGACCTTACCCCCTTTCCCAAAATTTATTAAAAAATTGCACCAACCACTCCAAAATATATCCCCCCCCTGCTTTTTAAATTTCTATCTTTTCCCCTCAATCCGGGGCCTTACCCCCCTTTTATTTTACCTACTGCCTCACGAACTTTCCCCCCCACTCAAAACTGGCTCTTCCCCACTCCTACAAGATTTGGGTTTCCTCCTTCCCTATCACGAAATCACACTTCCCTATCTTCTCAACATTTAACAATTTCCCCAAATATTCCTCCATCTTCCCAATACCTCTAACTCTCCATTTAAAAAACTCCCTCTCCTATTTTTTTCTGCAAATCCATTTGTTCTCTAGGCTTTTTAAAGTTTAAACTCCCTCCAAAAAATTTTTTTTATTTTCAAAAAAATTTGTTGATAAAAATCTCACCCACTCTCTCATTTGCTCTCTTTTTACATTTTTTCCCACTCTCTTAACCTCTCTCTTTTTCTCCAAAACTTTCCCTCCTTGCATCACTTTTCCCTTTTTAAAAAATTCTCATATGCTAACTTTTCCTCCCTTACTACTCTCTTCACATCATCATTCCACCAATCGCTCCCTTCCCCCCCCCACCCACTTTCCCGTAACCACAAACTTCGCTGAACACTCAACACTACACTTTTAAACCTACCCCATACCTCTTCGACCCCATTACCTATGCTCTCATTAGCCCATCTATCCTCCAATAGCTGTTTATATCTTACCCTAACTGCCTCCTCTTTTAGTTTATAAACCTTCACCTCTCTCTTCCCTGATGCTTCTATTCTCCTTGTATCCCATCTACCTCTTACTCGCAGTGTAGCTACAACTAGAAAGTGATCTGATATATCTGTGGCCCCTCTATAAACATGTACATCCTGAAGTCTACTTAACAGTCTTTTATCTACCAATACATAATCCAACAAACTACTGTCATTTCGCCCTACATCATGTCTTGTATACTTATTTATCCTCTTTTTCTTAAAATATGTATTACCTATAACTAAACCCCTTTCTATACAAAGTTCAATCAAAGGGCTCCCATTATCATTTACACCTGGCACCCCAAACTTACCTACCACACCCTCTCTTAAAGTTTCTCCTACTTTAGCATTCAGGTCCCCTACCACAATTACTCTCTCACTTGGTTCAAAGGCTCCTATACATTCACTTAACATCTCCCAAAATCTCTCTCTCTCCTCTGCATTCCTCTCTTCTCCAGGTGCATACACGCTTATTATGACCCACTTCTCGCATCCAACCTTTACTTTAATCCACATAATTCTTGAATTTACACATTCATATTCTCTTTTCTCCTTCCATAACTGATCATTTAACATTACTGCTCCCCCTTCCTTTGCTCTAACTCTCTCAGATACTCCAGATTAAATCCATTTATGTCCCCCCACCGAAATTCCCCTACCCCCTTCAGCTTTGTTTCGCTTAGGGCCAGGACATCCAACTTCTTTTCATTCATAACATCAGCAATCATCTTTTTTCTTGTCATCCGCACTACGTCCCGCACATTTAAGCACCCAGTTTTTAAAGTTTTCTCTTCTCTTTTTTAGTAAATGTCTACAGGAGAAGGGGTTACTAGCCCATTGCTCCCGGCTTTTTTAGTTGCCTCAACGACACGCATGGCTTACGGAGGAAAGATTCTTTCCACTTTCCCCATGGACAATAGAAAAATAAAGAGAACAAGAGCTATTTAGAAAAAGGAGAAAAACCTAGATGTATGTATATATATATGCATTTTGCGTTCTGTGAATGTGACCAAAGTGTAAGTAGGAGTAGCAAGATATCCCTGTTATCTAGCGTGTTTATGAGACAGAAAAAGAAACCACAATCCAACCATCATGAAAAAACATTACAGGTTACTGTTTCACAGTCATCTGGCAGGACGGTAGTATTTCCCCGGGGAGTTTGCTGTCTACCAACCTATACCTATAAATATATATATATATATATATAAAATTATATATATATATATATATATATATATATATAATATATATATATATATTAATATATATATATATATATATATATATATAATATATATTATATAATATTCATTATTTCATGGAAAACATTTGTATTTTATCACAATTTCATTATGAAAAATATTTTCTTTATGATTCCACTTCACAAACATTTTGAAAGTTAAACAAAAATTGCAGAGCACTGCTTAGGGATGTTTGTTAAAAGCTACAATTATCCAATAGGTAAATGTGTTTTTCTACACACGTTGGAGAGGTAAGAAGCAGAGCGGGTGGTTGTTCAGCCACAGCCGGAGATGAAGCCAGCGTGTTTACGCTCCTGAAAACACATTCTGGGTGGGACACTGCTATGACACTCATTTGAAAAATGGGAAGGTGTCGTTGCTGCACATTCCGAAGGCTGCAGTGCTCCATAAAGACGATATACTCTCGAGATACAGCGGCGGGGATGACAAAGGTGATGGCGACGGTGATAGAGGTGAAGAAGAAGCAGCAGTGGTGTTAGAAGTGATAATATCACATAAACACCGAACACTAATGGAAGGAGACAACCTCTGTGATTGCTTGTTCATTCTGGCGTCCTATAACACCCTAAATACACAAGATGCTGAGGCTCCGGTGATATCTATAGTCAAACTTTAGTTCATTATCAAAGTATTGTGTTATATAACCAACATATGGAGCATCTTCACTTACTCTTCAATGCCGTCATGGTTACGCTCATGAAAGCCAAAGATTGTGTTGGTTCACTCAAGAAAATGAGGACGCCCATTTGAGGCAGGAGTTAAAAGATTTTCTTTTTTGTTGGGTCACCCTACCTCGGTGGGATAGGGCAGGAGTATTAAAAAAACACGGTCCTAGATCTTATTTGTTTCAAATTCTCACTATGTTTGACTGGGTTGAGTACCACCTCCTGGGTGCTGAGTTATAGCTAACAGATAGTTGAGGCAGCTGCTCTGCCTCTTGTGGGTTTTGAGGTTCAAGGAGAGTGGGGTTAGCATTGTAGAAGACAGTAGAGGCCACTCTTGGATTGCCGAACGACCGAAACATATACAGTTTCCCTTATCATGTTCTGTCTAGTGTACCTTGAAAAAAGTATACGTAAATAAAATTCAAACCATCCACGACAATTACCAACCACCCATGATAACTCTGAATCGTCCATAACAATTACCAACCTTCCACGACAGTTCTTAACTATCCACAATATGTTTTAATCATCCACAACAATTCTTCAAAATCCACGACAATTTTCAAACATGCACAACAGTCCCTAACCCTCCATCATGGGCTCGCTTGCCACAAAAAATAATGACCCAGTTGTCAATAAACGACAAAGATTTTCAGCGCAGTAAATGTCTAATTCCTAACTCGTAATAACTTTCCCAGACATTCCTTCACTGAATTTATAGAGGTCCAGGACTTGGCAAAGCAATTCCTCTCTCCTACGCTTCCAACATCATTTCCTCCAGTAATGGGGGAAATAATAGTTGCTTCATTATCTGTCATGATCTTATCTGACATGTTTACTGTGTCCTCTATCTCACCTCCAGGGAAAATACACCCTCTGTCCTGTCTTACTCTCAATGTTATAGAATGCCCCGTCCATTTATTGTATTGAGTCTTTAACAATGATCGTTTTCTTATTTTCAGCAATTGCTTTTTTTTCTCTCTCTCTCTTTTTCTTCCGCTTCCTCTTTCCTTGCCGATAACGGAATTAAATTCAGCTCTCATTAAAGAGAAGCTATTTACTCTCTCAACACCTGCTGCTTCATTGGCTGTAGTATCATTCTCTCTCTCACTCTCTTCCCTTGCGAACAATTCTTGAGTTTTTTTCATTCTTCTCCCTGAGATACTGCAATTTTTTGATCTTCACAGCTTCCAGTTCTACTTTTAAAGGTTGAAAATAATCTGTGGATGGTTGAGGTAGTCGTGGAGAGTTGCGAATAGTTTGTGGATAGTTGGAAATAGTCATCGATGGGAAGGAACAGCCTTGAATGATTGGTATGGTCGTGGATGAAGCAGCAGGAGGCGGGGTCATAGTGGAACCATCCACTAGTCTAAGAAGATCTTCATCCAAAGGTTGGAAAAGTGTTGAAGAAGTCTTTGTATCAAGATCCCATGATGTTGCAGTGTCTGACAGATGTGATAAATGGTTTAAAATTGACAAATTGAAGATTGAGACACTTATGTAATATACGGGAATCTTTATTGACGAAACGTTTCGCCACACAGTGGTTTCATCAGTCTAATACAAAGCAGGAAGGTGTAAGGAGAGGTGTATTACACGACTGATGATTTTTGCTTTATTATTACATCAGGTTGCGTTCACTTCTAGGATGTGTCATGTACTTTGTTACTCTGAATATTTTTCAGTAGACCAGAAACTTTACAATACTAGACAAAAATTTACATATCAATTTTTTGGGAAACTAAAATGTTAGTTTGAAAAAAGATCTTATTATACAAAAGAATCTTAGTGTACCAAAAAAAAAAAAAGACAGCGTGATTAAAGCAATAATAATGGACAAAGCCTAAATCTGTAATTCTTTCCACACCACAAAAAAAAAAAGTTTTACCACCAACATTCATTATACTTTTTTAATTGTTCAACATTCGCTTGTTGAATACTGTAAGTTATCACAGAAAGGATTTGTTTAGTAATTTGTTCCATGTTAAAGTAGAGAGTGACTGGACGACCCTGGCGGTGTCCCAGGGTCGTCACTCAAACCTTCGTAAGTGAGAGTGACTGGACGACCCTGGCAGCGTCCCAGAGTCGTCACTCGGATCCTGGCATGTGAGAGTGACTGGACGACCCTGGCGGCGTCCCAGGGTCGTCACTCAAACCCTCGCATGTAAACTAACAAGTCCGTTCTCCCCTTTTTTTTTTCATTGTTATTTATATGCGACATAATTTTGTCCTCAGAGGAAAACATTGATCAATGTCAGCACACAAAACAAGATTTTTTTATTTTGCCAAAAAAAAAAAAAAAAAAAAAAAACACCATCACCCCCACTACCACCAATACCACCACCACACCACCACTACCACCACTACCACCACCACCACCACTACCATCACTAACCACTACCACCACTACCATCCTACCACCACTACCACTACCACCACTACCACCACTACCACCACTACCACCACCACCAACCACTACCACCACTACCACCCCCTACTACCACCACCCACCACTACCACCACTACCACCAATACTACCACCACTACCACCACTACCACCACCACTACCATCACTACCACTACCACCACTACCATCACTACCACCACCACCACTACCACTACCACCACTACCACCACTACTACCACCACTACCATCACTACCACCACTACCACCACTACTACCACCACTACCATCACTACCACCACTACCACCACTACCACTACCACCACTACCACCACTACCATCACTACCACTACCACCACTACCATCACTACCACCACTACCACCACTACCACTACCACCACTACCACCACCACCACCACTACCACCACTACCATCACTACCACTACCACCACTACCACCACTACCATCACTACCACTACCACCACTACCACCACTACCACCACTACCACCAATACCACCACCACTACCACCACTACCACCACTACCACCACTACCACCACCACCACCACCACCACCACCACCACTGTTACAAAAAACGCGATTCTAAAAGCTTAGAGATCTCCAGTGAATACTAGAAAGGACTGCCCTTCTAGCATCCAGCCTGTTACTGGGTTTTCGTAACAAGTAGTCAGTATCCTTGTCCAATTATCCATTAGAAATCAGTAATATTCAATAGTGCTTTAGGATTACAACTGGTAGGCTACTAACTAGAGAAATTAAAATTTAATAAATTTATTAAGTCTATAAGTTGTCTAGAGGTATATTATCAGATTAAATTAATTCACAGCAATCAAAATAAAATCAATCTCTCGAGTTCAATATTATTGTGCTGAAAGCACATATCACATTTATAATTCTTAAGTACCGTCAGGTACATTAACATTTAATAAGATATTACAAATATGTACAAGTGTGTGTATGCGTATAAGTGCTCTTAAGTAGTTAGCTGTGTCTCAAGACTCGAATTAGACTTAAACAAGTGACTGACAAAGTCCTCAAATAAACTAACTTCTTGACCGACTGGCAACCCGAACAGTCTGCTTGAACAACAAAGAATGCTAAGCCCAATAGCAATGCAATATGCGACTGCGACACAATCAGGATCAAGGAGATAATATAACGACACTAAGTAGGGACCTTCTGCAGATCCTCCACCAAAGTTACAAAACTCCCATAAAACTGAATCTACGTTCAGCATAGAAAAAACTGTGACTGTGACAATACACAGGAACCAGTACAAAATTAGGTCAGAAGCTATAGCTCGGGACCTGAGATGTTCAGAGTGTCAATAGGACACACAACCTCAGTACAACGTCGAAAATCACTAAGTCTATACAATGTTCTGTGAACAAAGTTCTACAGAACTAACAAGAATAATGAGACAGACAATCTGTCCAACCAGCAAGCGAGTCCCAGCAGACTGACTACTTCACGAGAGGTGAGGACACCCCCCCTCGATCACGTGATAGCTACCGGGACAATTGCAGCTCAGAAGCCGGCAGTAATAACGAGCGACAAGCGATAATTACAGTAGTTTGACAATCAAGACTAACTGAGCACATTTATATACATCCTAACAACATAAGCTAATAACAATATAACAGTCAAATAATAATATAAAGTCATACATTTACGATATTAGCTATTATCGCAATATAAGCAATATAAAATTATATGAAAAGATAATATACATTATATATATACATAATCATTGTAACCCATTCAGGGTTGCAACAACCACTACCACCACTACCACACTACCACTACCACTACCACCCACTACCACCACTACCATCACTACCACTACACCACTACCAGCACTACCACCAACACCACCACTACCACCACTGCCACCACCACCACCACTACCACCACTACCACCACTAACCATCACTACCACCACTACCACCACTACCACCACTACCACCACCACCACCACTACCACCACTACCATCACTACCACTACCACCACTACCATCACTACCACCACTAAACCCTCACTACCACTACCACCACTACCACCACTACACCAAACTACACCATCCAACCACCACTACCACCACTACCACCAAACCCCCACTACCACCACTACCACCACTACCATCACTACCACTACCACCACACCATCACTACCATCACTACCACTACCCACCACTACCACCACTACCACCACTACCATCACTACCACCACAACCACCACTACCACCAAATACCACCACTACCACCACCATTACAACTCCTACCACCACTAAAACCAATCACTACCACTACCACCACTACCACCACTACTATCCACTACCACTACCACCACTACCACCACTAAACCCCACCACTACCATCACTACCATTACCACAACTACCACCACTACCACCACTACCATCACTACCAAATTTCCACAACTACCCCCCACTACCATCACTACCATCACTAACACTACCAGCACTGTCACCACTAACATTACTACCACTACCACCACTACCACCACAACCACCACCATTATAACTTCTACCACCACTACCATCACTACCACTACCACCACTACCATCACTACCCCTACCACCACTACCACCACTACCACCACTACCACCACTACCACCACCACCACTACCACCACCACCACCTTTCCCCCAATACCACCACCACCACTACCACCAATACCACCACCACCACTACCACCAGTACCACCACTACCACCACTACCAACACTACCACCAGTACCACCACCACCACTACCACCACTACCACCACTACCACAACCACCACTACCACCATACCACCACCACCACTTCCACCAATACCACCACCCCCACTTCCACAATACCACCACCACCACCACTACCACCAATACCACCACCACCACTACCACCACTACCACCCGTACCCCCCACCACCACTACCACCACTACCACCAGTACCACCACCACTAACACCAGTACCACCACCGCCACTACCAACCAGTACCACCACCACCACTTCCACCAATACCAGCACCACCACTACCACCAGAACCACCACCACTACCACCACCACCACATCACCACCACCACACCACCACCACACCACCACCACCACCACCACTACAACCACCACCACTACCACCACCACCACCACCACCACCACTACCACTATTACCGCCACTACCACCACTACCACCACTACCACCACCACCTCCACCACCACTATCACACCACCACCACTACACCACTACCACTATTACTACCACTACCACCACTACCACCACTACCACCACTACCACCACTACCACCACTACCACCACCACCACCACTACCACCACTACCACCACTACCACCACCACCACCACCACCACTACCACCACTACCACCACTACCACTATTACCACCACTACCACCACTACCACCACTACCACCACTACCACCACTACCACCACTACCACCACCACCACATACCACCACTACCACTATACCACCACTACCACCACTACCACATTACCACCACTACCACCACTACCACCACCACCACTACCACCACTACCACCACTACCACCACCACCACTACCACCACTACCCTATTACCACCACTAGCACCACTACCACCACTACCACCACTACCACCACCACCACTACCACCACTACCACTATTACCACCACTACCACCACTCCCACTATTACGACCACTACCACCACTACCACCACTACCACCACCACCACAACCACCACTACCCCCACTACCACCATTTACCACCACCCCCACTACCACCCACTACCACTAATACCCCACTACCACCACTACCATTTTTATCACCACTACCCCCACCATTACAACCACCACCACTACCACCACTACCACCACTCCACCACCACCACTACCACCACTACCACTATTACCACCACTACCCCACTACCACTATTACCACCACTCCCACCAAAACCCCCCCCACCACAACCCACCACAAACCACATTACCACTCTACCACCACTCCCACTATACCACCAATACCCCCACTACCACCACTACCACCACTCCCACCACCACCACTACCCCACTACCACTATTACCACCACTAACCACCACTACCACCACTACCACCACTACCACTATTACCCCCACTACCACCACTACCACCACTACCACTATTACCACCACTACCACCACAAACCACCACTAACCACCACCCCAGCACTACAACCACCACCACTACCACCACCACCACCACCACTATCCCACCACCACTACCACAACTACACTATTATCACCACTACCACCACCACTACCCCCCACTCCCACCACTACCCCCACTACCACCACCACTACAACTACCACCACTACCACCACTACCACCACTACCACCACTACCCCCACAAACCCACCACCACTACTACCACCACTACCACAAATTAAACCACCACTACCACCACTACCACCACTACCACCACTACCACCACTACCACCACTACCACCACAACCACCACCACTACAACTACCCACCACTACCACCACTACCACCACTACCACCACTCCCCCCACTACCCCCCACCACTACTACCCCCCCAAAACCACTATTACCACCACCCCACCCCCCACCACCACCACCACTACCACCACTACCACCAACACCACCACTACCCACACTTCCACCTTGTACTTTAAACATTGCCAGGATAAACTTTTAAACATTTCCTTCTTGTGTGACGAGCATTAATTACATTTGAATATAGCTTCTAACTTAATCAACTGGTTCTTCAGCACAAAGTTCTGGCCTAATTAATTTTACATTCATTAGGGGACTCTTGTACACTTGTTACTTATTCATTTGACAAGTTGAACGACTTGCTTATAAAAGAATATTTGACATTTGCAAGTCTAAATTATGATTAATTGACTTTTTTTGGTCTATTCTCCAGCAATATTAACGTTGATGGCCGCGTTTCCTCCGTCTGAAAATCGGAAATTGTGTCGTCTCGGGTATTTGTCAGTTAATGGCCTATTCATTAGGCAATTAATGGCATAGCAGTGATAGGTGTTCTGTAATTCATCTGGCAGCTGTTGGCTTACAGGTGCTGGGTATTAGTACAGGTGCTGGGTATCAGTACAAGTGTTGGGTAACAGTACAGGTGCTGGGTAACAGTACCGGTGCTGGGTATTAGTACAGGTGCTGGGTATCAGTAGAAGTGTTGGGTAACAGTACAGGTGCTGGGTAACAGTACAGGTGCTGGGTATTAGTACAGGTGCTGGGTATCAGTACAAGTGCTGAGTAACAGTACTGGTGCTGGGTAACAGTACAGGTGCTGGGTATTAGTACAGGTGCTGGGTATCAGTACAGGTGCTGGGTTTTCAGTACAGTTGCTGGTATCATACAAAGTTGCTGGGTATCAGTACAGGTGCTGGGTATCAGTACAGGTGCATGGTATCAGTACAGGTGCTGGGTATCAGTACAGATGCTGGGTATCAGTACAGTTGCTGGGTATCAGTACAGGTGCTAGGCATCAGTACAGGTGCTGGGTATCAGTACAGGTGCTGGGTATCAGTACAGTTGCTGGGTATCAGTACAGGTGCAGGGTATCAGTACAGGTGCTGGGTATCAGTACAGGTGCTGGGTATCAGTACAGTTGCTGGGTAACAGTACAGGTGCTGGGTATCAGTACAGTTGCTGGGTATCAGTACAGGTGCTGGGTTTTCAGTACAGGTGCTGGGTAACAGTACAGGTGGTGGAAAATCAGTACAGTTGTGGGTTTTCAGTACAGTTGCTGGGTATCAGTACAGGTGCTGGGTATCAGTACAGGTGCTGGGTATCAGTACAGTTGCTGGGTATCAGTACAGGTGCTGGGTATCAGTACAGGTGCTGGGTATCAGTACAGTTGCTGGGTATCAGTGCAGGTGCTAGGCATCAGTACAGTTGCTGGGCATCAGTACAGTTGCTGGGTATCAGTACAGGTGCTAGGCATCAGTACAGTTGCTGGGCATCAGTACAGTTGCTGGGTATTTCCTGGAGTTTACCTGGAGAGAGTTTCGGGGGTCAACGCCCCCGCGGCCCGGTCTGTGACCAGGGTATCAGTACAGGTGCTGGGTATCAATACAGTAGCTGGGTATCAGTACAGTTGCTGGGTATCAGTACAGGTGCTGGTAACAGTACAGTTGCTGGGGATCAGTAAAAGTTGCTGGGTTTTCAGTACAGTTGCTGGGTATCAGTACAGGTGCTGGGTATCAGTACAGGTGCTGGGTATCAGTACAGTTGCTGGGTATCAGTACAGTTGCTGGGTATCAGTACAGGTGCTGGGTATCAGTACAGTTGCTGGGTATCAGTACAGTTGCTGGGTATCAGTACAGGTGTGGGTATCAGTACAGTTGCTGGGGATCAGTACAGTTGCTGGGTATCAGTACAGTTGCTGTGTATCAGTACAGTTGCTGGGTATCAGTACAGTTGCTGGGTATCAGTACAGTTGCTGGGTATCAGTACAGGTGCTGGGTATCAGTACAGGTGCTGGGTATCAGTACAGTTTCTGGGTATCAGTACAGTTGCTGGGTATCAGTACAGTTGCTGGGTATCAGTACAGTTGCTGGGTATCAGTACAGTTGCTGGGTATCAGTACAGGTGCATGGTATCAGTACAGGTGCATGGTATCAGTACAGGTGCTGGGGTATCAGTACAGTTGCTGGGTATCAGTACAGGTGCTAGGCATCAGTACAGGTGCTGGGTATCAGTACAGGTGCTGGGTATCAGTACAGTTGCTGGGTATCAGTACAGGTGCTGGGTATCAGTACAGGTGCTGGGTAACAGTACAGTTGCTGGGTATCAGTACAGTTGCTGGGTATCAGTACAGGTGCTAGGCATCAGTACAGGTGCTGGGTATCAGTACAGGTGCTAGGCATCAGTACAGGTGCTGGGTATCAGTACAGGTGCTAGGCATCAGTTTCAGGTGTGGGTATCAGTACAGGTGCGGGTATCATATAGGTGTTGGGTACAGTACAGGTGCTGGGTATCAGTACAGGTGCTGGGTATCAGTACAGTTGCTGGGTATCAGTACAGGTGCTAGGCATCAGTACAGGTGCTGGGTATCAGCACAGGTGCTGGGTATCAGTACAGGTGCTAGGCATCAGTACAGGTGCTAGGCATCAGTACAGGTGCTGGGTATCAGTACAGGTGCATGGTATCAGTACAGGTGCATGGTATCAGTACAGGTGCTGGGTATCAATACAGGTGCATGGTATCAGTACAGGTGCTAGGCATCAGTACAGGTGCTGGGTATCAGTACAGGTGTTGGGTATCAGTAATTAAGCAACCACTGTCGTTTCTGTGCATTATTTAGAAGATAAAATTACATTCGGCAAATTATTTTTCAGAACCCTTGTTTATATTTATCAAACTTGGAAGCATTAACAGTTTGCTACAACAAACTCGTTATTTACAAGCGTGCAACTTTTATCTCAATTAGGATCATACAGCGGAGGTAACAGTATAAGCAGCTTACCTAATCACGTATTATATATAACTGCACCAACGTTATCAGCATCTTAAACTTCTATGATCATTAAAGTAAGGAAAATAACTTATCAATATTTGTCGACAAGTACCAGGAACTGACCAGGTTGATAGGAACAGAATGTGTGAGAGACGGGACACAGCAGCAAGGGGTCACAACTGATTGAAAACTCAGAGCAGGTAGACAGTGGACCATAGTAGCGGCAAGCCAAGTGGCGGGACCAGGAGCTGCGACCCGACCCCTGCAACCACAAATAGGTGAGTACACACATACATACATGTACACACATTCGGGGCCAGGAGTTATGAATCGACCCCAACAACTACAATTAGGTGAGTACAGAAACACACACACACACACACACACACACACACACACACACACACACACACACACACACACACACACATGCACGCACATAGTGTCTAATCGACATGTGCCTAGGACAAAATGGAAACTAACATACACATTATAACTGTCAGTGCTTCCTAGAGCGTGAAGTCAGTATAATGGAGATTGTAAACAAAATGCTCTTCACATAGTGAAAAGAATTTAGAAGGGATGGTTTTGTTTCATATTCACAAAGTAAATCGTCATGTAAATTAAAACGCTTTAATTCAAAAAATTTTTGATAAAAATTGCCTTCTGCTATAGTCACGTGCAACTCATTATTTCATTCGAATTGTTTCCAAATTCTGACATCTGGTTTTGAAAATAAACACGTATTTGCAAACATGAATAAAACGGAACCAAAATTTGTCCTAAATAATGAGTGCAAGAAGAAGTGTGGAAGGAAGAACTAGTCTGAGATGCTGTGATTTATTCTCGTTAATGAAACAACATTCACCACATCGTCCACTCCTCTCTCCTTCCTTCCCACACTGGTGTCCACATTTTTGCTTCCCTCTGTTTCATCGTCCGCCTCAGTGCCAGGTCAGATAAACTTTCCCTTATTATATATATTATATATAAAATAAAATATATATATATTTTATATATATATATATATATATATAAAATATATATATATATATGTACAATACATGTATATATAAAATTTTTTTTTAACAAGTCGGCCGTCTCCCACCGAGGCAGGGTAACCCAAAAAGAAAGAAAATCCCCAAAAAGAAAATACTTTCATCATCATTCAAAACTTTCACCACACTCACACATAATCACTGTTTTTGCAGAGGTGCTCAGAATACAACAGTTTAGAAGTATATACGTATAAAAATACACAATGTATCTCTCCAAACTGCCAATATCCCGAACCCCTCCTTCAGAGTGCAGGCATTGTACTTCCCATTTCCAGGGCTCAAGTCCGGTTATATAAAATAACCGGTTTCCCTGAATCCCTTCACTAAATATTACCCTGCTCACACTCCAACAGATCGTCAGGTCCCAAATACAATTTCTATATTCACTCCTATCTAACACGCTCATGCACGCTTGCTGGAAGTCCAAGCCCCTCGCCCAAAACACCTCCTTTACCCCCTTCCACCAACCTTTTCGAGGACGACCCCTACCCCGCCTTCCTTCCCCTACAGATTTATACGCTCTCCATGTCATTCTACTTTGATCCATTCTCTCTAAATGACCAAACCACCTCAACAAACTCTCTTCAGCCCTCTGACTAATACGTTTATTAACTCCACACCTTCTCCTAATTTCCACACTCCTAATTTTCTGCATAATATTTACACCACACATTGTCCTTAGACAGGACATCTCCACTGCCTCCAACCGCCTCCTTGCTGCCGCATTTACAACCCAAGCTTCACACCCATATAAGAGTGTTGGTACTACTATACTTTCATACATTCCCTTCTTTGCCTCCATAGATAACATTTTTTGCCTCCACATATACCTCAATGCACCACTCACCTTTCTGCCTTCATCAATTCTATGATTAACCTCATCCTTCATAAATCCATCCGCTGACACGTCAACTCCCAAATATCTGAAAACATTCACTTCTTCCATACTCTTCCTCCCCAATTTGACATAAAAAAAATTTCTTTATCTAAATCATTTGATACTCTCATCACCTTACTCTTTTCTATGTTCACTTTCATCTTTCTACCTTTACACACACTCCCAAATTCGTCCACTAACCTTTGCAATTTTTCTTTAGAATCTCCCATAAGCACAGTATCATCATCAAAAAGTAACTGTGTCACTTCCCATTTTGTATTTAATTCCCCATAATTTAATCCCACCCCTCTCCCGAACACCCTAGCATTTACTTCTTTTACAACCCCATCTATAAATATATTAAACAACCATGGTGACATTACACATCCCTGTCTAAGACCTACTTTTACCGGGAAATAGTCTCCCTCTCTTCTACACACCCTAACCTGAGCCTCACTATCCTCATAAAAACTTTTTACAGCATTTAATAACTTACCACCTATTCCATATACTTGCAACATCTGCCACATTGCTTCCCTATCCACTCTATCATATGCCTTTTCTAAATCCATAAATCCAATAAAAACTTCCCTACCTTTGTGTAAATACTGCTCAAATATGCTTCAATGTAAACACTTTATCTACACATCCCCTACCCACTCTAAAACCTCCTTGCTCATCCGCAATTCTACATTCTGTCTTACCTCTAATTCTTTCAATAATAACTCTACCGTACACTTTTCCTGGTATACTCAGTAAACTTATTCCTCTATAATTTTTACAGTCTCTTTTTTCCCCCTTCCCTTCATATAAAGGGACTATACACGCTCTCCGCCAATCCCTAGGTACCTTCCCCTCTTTCATACATTTATTAAACAAAAATACCAACCATTCCAACACTATATCCCCCCCTGCTTTTAACATTTCTGTCATGATCCCGTCAGTTCCAGCTGTTTTACCCCCTTTCATTCTACGTAATGCCTCCCGCACCTCCCGCACACTCACATCCCGCTCTTCTTCACTCCTAAAAGATGGTATAACTCCCTGGCCAGTGCATGAAATTACCGCCTCCCTTTCTTCGTCGACATTTAAAAGTTCCTCAAAATATTCTTGCCATCTACCCAAAACCTCCATCTCCCCATCTACTAACTCTCCTACTCTGTTTTTAACTGACAAATCCATTTGTTCCCTAGGCTTTCTTAACTTGTTTAACTCACTCCAATTTTTTTTCTTATTATCATTAAAATTTCTTGACAGTACCTCTCCCACTCTACCATCCGCTCTCCTTGTGCACTCTCTCACCACTCTCTTCACCTTTCTTTTACTCTCCATATACTCTGATCTTCTTATAACACTTCTGCTTTGTAAATACCTCTCATAAGCTAGCTTTTTCTCTTTTATCACAACCTTTACTTCATCATTCCACCAATCACTCCTCTTTCCTCCTGCACCCACCCTCCTATAACCACAAACTTTTGCCCCACATTCTAATACTGCATTTTTAAAACTATTCCAATCCTCTTCAACCCTCCCCCCCCCCTACTCATACCTGCACCAGCCCACCTTTCTGCCAATAGTTGCTTATATCTCACCCGAACTTACTCCTCTCTTAGTTTATACACTTTCACCTCCCTCTTACTTGTTGTTGCCATTTTCCTCTTATCCCATCTACCTCTTACTCTAACTGTAGCTACAACTAGATAATGATCCGATATATCAGTTGCCAATCTATAAACGTGTACATCCTGGAGCCTACCCATCAACCTTTTATATACCAATACATAATCTAGCAAACTTCTTTCATTACGTGCTACATCATACGTTGTATATTTATTTATCCTCTTTTTCATACAATATATATTACTTATTACCAAACCTCTTTCTACACATAGCTCAATTAAAAGCTCCCCCTTTTCATTTACCCCTGGCACCCCAGATTTACCTACTACTCCCTCCACAATATTTTTACCTACTTTAGCATTAAAATCCCCAACCACAAGTACTCGATGTATGCACAAGGCTTATTCCTCTAAGAAAAAGGAGGAGTAGATGTAAAATAGAAAGAGACAGGCGCTCCCTTTACAGGCGACGGAAAAGAATAACAGAGCGGCTAAAAGAGGTCAATATATCTGAAATGCGTAGGGAGACACTGGTCAGAGAAATAGCAAGCATCGAACTTAAGCTAAAAGAATCCTTTAGGAGTCAGGAATCGCGGGAAGAACTAAAAGCCATAAATGAAATCGGAAGAAACCCAAAGTATTTCTTCTCCTATGCCAAATCAAAATCGAGAACAACGTCCAGTATTGGGCCCCTACTTAAACAAGATGGGTCCTACACAGATGACAGCAAGGAAATGAGTGAGCTACTCAAGTCCCAGTATGACTCAGTTTTTAGCAAGCCGCTAACCAGACTGAGAGTCGAAGATCAAAATTAATTTGTTTATGAGAGAGCCACAAAATTTGATTAACACAAGCCTATCCGATGTTATCCTGTCGCCAAATGACTTCGAACAGGCGATAAATGACATGCCCATGCACTCTGCCCCAGGGCCAGACTCATGGAACTCTGTTCATCAAGAACTGCAAGAAGCCCCTATCACAAGCCTTTTCCATCCTATGGAGAGGGAGCATGGACACGGGGGTCGTCCCACAGTTACTAAAAACAACAGACATAGCCCCACTCCACAAAGGGGGCAGTAAAGCAACAGCAAAGAACTACAGACCAATAGCACTAACATCCCATATCATAAAAATCTTTGAAAGGGTCCTAAGAAGCAAGATCACCACCCATCTAGAAACCCATCAGTTACACAACCCAGGGCAACATGGGTTTAGAACAGGTCGCTCCTGTCTGTCTCAACTATTGGATCACTACGACAAGGTCCTAAATGCACTAGAAGACAAAAAGAATGCAGATGTAATATATACAGACTTTGCAAAAGCCTTCGACAAGTGTGACCATGGCATAATAGCGCACAAAATGCGTGCTAAAGGAATAACAGGAAAAGTCGGTCGATGGATTTATAATTTCCTCACTAACAGAACACAGAGAGTAGTCGTCAACAGAGTAAAGTCCGAGGCAGCTACGGTGAAAAGCTCTGTTCCACAAGGCACAGTACTCGCTCCCATCTTGTTCCTCATCCTCATATCCGACATAGACAAGGATGTCAGCCACAGCACCGTGTCTTCCTTTACAGATGACACCCGAATCTGCATGACAGTGTCTTCCATTGCAGACACTGCAAGGCTCCAGGTGGACATCAACCAAATCTTTCAGTGGGCTGCAGAAAACAATATGAAGTTCAACGATGAGAAATTTCAATTACTCAGATATGGTAAACATGAGGAAATTAAATCTTCATCAGAATACAAAACAAATTCTGGCCACAAAATAGAGCGAAACACCAACGTCAAAGACCTGGGAGTGATCATGTCGGAGGATCTCACCTTCAAGGACCATAACATTGTATCAACCGCATCTGCTAGAAAAAATGACAGGATGGATAATGAGAACCTTCAAAACTAGGGAGGCCAAGCCCATGATGACACTCTTCAGGTCACTTGCTCTATCTAGGCTGGAATATTGCTGCACACTAACAGCACCTTTCAAGGCAGGTAAAATTGCCGACCTAGAAAATGTACAGAGAACTTTCACGGCGCGCATAACGGAGATAAAACACCTCAATTACTGGGAGCGCTTGAGGTTCCTAAACCTGTATTCCCTGGAACGCAGGAGGGAGAGATACATGATTATATACACCTGGAAAATCCTAGAGGGACTAGTACCGAACTTGCACACGAAAATCACTCACTACGAAAGCAAAAGACTTGGCAGACGATGCACCATCCCCCCAATGAAAAGCAGGGGTGTCACTAGCACGTTAAGAGACCATACAATAAGTGTCAGGGGCCCGAGACTGTTCAACTGCCTCCCAGCACACATAAGGGGGATTACCAACAGACCCCTGGCAGTCTTCAAGCTGGCACTGGACAAGCACCTAAAGTCAGTTCCTGATCAGCCGGGCTGTGGCTCGTACGTTGGTTTGCGTGCAGCCAGCAGCAACAGCCTGGTTGATCAGGCTCTGATCCACCAGGAGGCCTGGTCACAGACCGGGCCGCGGGGGCGTTGACCCCCGGAACTCTCTCCAGGTAAACTCCAGGTAAACAAGTACTCTCACACTTGGCTCAAAACTCCCCACGCATTCACTCAACATTTCCCAAAATCTTTCTCTCTCCTCTATACTTCTCTCTTCCCCAGGTGCATATACGCTTACTATAACCCACTTCTCACATCCAACCTTTATTTTACTCCACATAAACCTTGAATTAATACATTTATAGTCCCTCTTTTCCTTCAACATTATTGCTACTTTTTCTTTAGCTCTAACTCTATATATATATATATATATATATATATATATATTATATATATATATATATATATAATATATATATATATATATATATATATATATATATATATATATATATACAACATATATATATATATATATATATTATATATATATATATACATATATATATATATATATATATATATATATATATGTATGTATATATAAATACATATATAATATACCGCCCATACAGTCTCACTTCCTCTTCCAGTTATTTCTGTGTTTTATGTAACTGTCTCATACAAAGACAACGACATAAACTGTTAACCTCAATTTTAAAGGAAATTTAGGCTAGCAAGTAAAGTTTGTTGGTATAACTTTGCTCAATAAATATTTGTCGGATCATATTTTAAATTAAGTTAATGAAGTGTCTCGAAGCATTAACTGAATTAGCGAAGACAAGAGAGAAATTATATATGCAAGTTCACACAGTAATCTTATCTGGGGGTCTCTTGATCTCTGGCTTTCTATTCAGACTTGTGAATGAACCATTCTGTTGAATAGCTGATGGATTATATTAGTGTGTGGGGGACTGAAACCAATCAACCGGGAACAAAGGCATCGTTATCTTCTATAAACTTAATAAATCTATGTGATTTGTAAAATGAGATCTTATGGAAGACGAAAAAGGTTTTTTTTTTTTTTTTCTTTTTTTTTTTTTGCATTTTGTGCTGTTTGTAAGCTTTCGTAGCTGAGAAGTACAGCGGTGGATCTGCTATATGAATATTTTCATTTAAAACTTTTTCTTCTGAAACTTTATCTTCTAAAGTCATTTTTAGCAAGTTAAACTTCATTAAGAACAAACGCAGGTTCCAACGTATGAAAGGACGTTTAAACCTTCAGTTTAGGGTTGAAGTTTCAACGCGACAAACAAACATTAACAAAATAATACAGAAATGTGACTTGCTTATCATTCATCAATAATATATAGACAAAATATTATAATCATTTGCTCAAACATCACATATGTGTTTATCATTAATAAAAATTTTTAGTGTTTTTACATGCTATATTACCGATTAAAATCAATTAATAACAAAGAATTTATAATGTTTTTATCACTGTTTACATCGTAATCAAAATTTTCAAATTTGTTAAATAGCACTCTCAGTCGTTCTAATGTATACAACTGAGCTAAATACAATCAGACATACCTTTGATATACCTTTGGAGAGTTTCAAGAGTTTCTGCGTCTCTGCGTCTGGTGCTTGACCTGTAAGTCGCTCTTTCAGAAACTACGTACATCATGTACATTCAGGTAACCTTGTCTCATAGCTTGCTAGCACAGCTGACTGATCTCATTCACCACCTATTCAAAACCTTTATTATTATTATTATTATTATTATTATTATTATTATTATTATTATTATTATTATTATTATTATTATTATTATTATCGCGAAAGAGCACTAAATCCACATTTGGATCATACAACTTCTGAAAACTGGGAAGCCACCAGGCATAATCCGAGGAACTGGATGGGTGGATACAAATCACTGGACCAATAATATTTCAGCGTCATCAAGTCATTCTTCACAACATGAATATTTTTATTATTATTATTATTGTATATATATATATTATATATATATTAATATATATATATATATATATATATTATAATATATATATATATGTGTGTGTGTGTGTGTGTGTGTGTGTGTGTGTGTGTGTGTGTGTGTGTGTGTGTGTGTGTGTGGTGGTGTGTGTGTGGTGTTGTGTGTGAGGGCAGAATCTACTTCATCAAGTTTTATAAGCTTTACAAGAGGGTGATTGACGGTGCATGTGTATACCTGAAAATTTTGTACCATTTCCCAGCACATACCACACGTCTCTTATAATTAAAGAAGCATAATTCATGTGTGAAATGGGACACGACGAATATTAGATTTCGTCAAAGAGATTATCCTCAGTTGCAGCAATAAAAGCGAAATCCGATACGTGTTACACTAATATAATATTCCTAAATACTGAGAAGGAAAAAACCCGAGCTATCGTAAAGAATCCAGCTGGAAAATATGACTACGCTGGTGACGCAAACTGTTCGGAGTGCAAACAAAAGCACTTATTACAACACAGAACTCCTGCACTACATATTATAACTCTGCCCTGGTGTTGTAATGTGTTGTGGGCGCTACGAAGTGATTACAGCACGCATTACAGCACTGTGATCTCCGCCAGAGAAAGTAACGAATGTTGAGGATATCAAATAGGATCAAAGAGAGTGAATGTGGATATACTATGTTAATGTTATATGGACAAAGAGTCACTGTGTGTGTTTTTGCGAGTATGTTAGTGGGATTCTTTATATGATTTGCAAAAATTTGAATTAATCACTTGTTACAAGCGCGGTTTAAAGACAGATGAGAGAGCGAGAGAGAGAGAGAGAGAGAGAGACAGACAGACAGACAGACAGACAGAAAGAGAGAGACAGAGACAGAGAGATAAAGAGAGAAACTCACCCGTCCTGGCAAAGCCACCAATATACTTTCCTGCACAATATTCCTTCATTGGTCTTTGTACAGTAACATTATATTTCTCATCGAATATTCCTCAAAATCTTCTCCAAATGTTTCAGTATCGCAAATAAGAACAACCAAACTTATATTTGGATTAGAAAAGACATAATTCATTAGTTTTCATAATCCTCCCTTCTGAATTTCGTCGTGAATGCCGATACTGTGGAATCCAATTAGTTCCTGGATATCAAAGTATTAGCGTGCGTTGCAATTCGATTCTAACACCTAAAAAAAAAACGAGGTTATTTGTTGTGGGAATCCTGGTGTGTTTTGCTAGATGTTCTGTGTGTGTGTGTGTGTGTGTGTGTGTGTGTGTGTGTGTGTGTGTGTGTGTGTGTGTGTGTGTGTGTGTGTGTGTGTGTGTGTGTGTGTATTCACTTATTTGTGGTTGCAGGGGTTGATTCACAGCTCCTGGCCTCGCCTCTTCGCTGGTCGCTAGTAGGTCCACTCTGTGCCTGCTCCATGAGCTTTATTGTATCTCTTCTTAAAATCATTCATGTATCCTGCCTCCACTACATCACTTTCCAGATGGCTGAAGAAAAACTTCCCAACATCCCTGTGACTCATCTGTCTTCAACTTTCATTTGTGATTCCTTGTTGCTGTGTCTTATCTCTGAAACATTCTATCCCTATCCATCTAGTCAATTCCTCTCAATATTTTATATGTCGTTATCATGCTCCCCATATTTCTCCAGTTCTCCAGTGTCGTCAAGTCGATTTTCCTTAACCTCTTCTCGTAAGACATGCCCTTTAGCTCTGGGACTAGCCTCGTTGCAAACCTTTGCATTTTCTCTAATTTCTTGAAGTGCTTGACCAGATGTGGGTTCCAAACTGGTGTTGCATACTCCATTATGGGCCTGACGTACACGGTGTTCAGAGTCTTGAACGATTCCTTTCTAAGGTGTCGAAACGCTATTCTTAGGTTTGCTAGGCGCCCATATGCTGCAGCAGTTATTTGGTGGATGTGCTCCTCAAATGTGCTCGGTATTATACTCACCCCAAGATCCTCTTCCTTGAGTGAGGGTTGCAGTCGTAATCCTTGTGGCCTGTACTCTGATTGGGCTCTTCTTTGCCCTTACAAATCTTTATGACTTTGTAGTTGGTGGGGTTAAAGTCCAGGAGCCAGTTGTTGGACCAGGCTTGCAGCCTGTCCAGATCCCTTTGTAGCTCTACCTGATCCTCATATACTTAAATTGTCCGCATTACCTCTACGTCGTCTTCAAACAGGGACACTTTTGAATCTATCCCTTCCGTCATGTCATTCACATATACCAGAAACAGCGCCGGTCCTAGGACTGACCCTTGTGAAACCCCACTCGTAACAGGCGTAAACTATGACACCTCGTCACGTACCATCACTCGTGTGTGTGTGTGTGTGTGTGTGTGTGTACTCACCTATTTGTGGTTGCAGAGGTCTATACACAGTTGCTGGCCCCGCTTTTTCACTGATCACTACTAGGTCGTCTCTCTTTCCCTGCTCCATGATCTTTATCATACCTCGTCTTAAAACTATGTATGGTACCTGCGTGTGTGTGTGTGTGTCACGTACTTGCCGGTTTGTAATCACTGATTTATAATTACGGAGGTCCAGATACAGCTCTTGATCCTGTCTCCTAGAGTGTTGTGATCGATATTACTAATAACTAGGCTCTTGCGCATTATCATATCGATTCTTGTATCTGTGTATTGGCTTTGTTGCCAACGCTGCCTCATCCAAGTGGTTTCACTTCTCAGCCTTCTTGAGACTAAAGAAATACTTCCATTTATCCCTATGGTTCATCTGAGTCTTCACCTTCCCCTCGTGACCCCTTGATCTTGGCCCTCTTAATTCAGTCTCTCACTATCTGCCCTATCAATTCCTCTTAGTATTCTGTATGCAGTAATATTGTAATCCATCATGTCCTTCTTTCTGTCAAGTCGTCAGGTTTAGTTCCTCCAACATCTGTCCATAGTGCATTCCCCCTTAGTTCTGGAACTAGTCTGGTTACAACACCCACGGGTGCTGGACCCGCGGGTGAGGGACCCACAAGTGCTGGACCCGCGGGTGAGGGACCCACAAGTGCTGGACCCGCGGGTGAGGGACCCACAAGTGCTGAACCCGCGGGTGAGGGACCCACAAGTGCTGGACCCGCGGGTGAGGGACCCACAAGTGCTGAACCCGCGGGTGAGGGACCCACAAGTGCTGGACCCGCGGGTGAGGGACCCACAAGTGCTAGACCAGCGGGTGAGGGACCTACAAGTGCTGACCCGCGGGGGAGGGACCACAAGTGCTGGGCCCGCGGGTTTAGGGACCCACAAGTGCTGAACCCGCGGTGAGGGACCCACAAGTGCTAGACACGGGTGAGGGACCTAAAAGTGCGGCCCGAGGGTGAGAGACCCACAAAGGGTGGCCCCGCGGGTGAGGACCCACAAGTGCTGGACCCGCGGTGAGGGACCCACAATGTGGACCCACGGGGAGGGCCCAAAGTCTGACCGCGGTGAGGGACCCCAAATGCGGGCCCCCGGGTGAGGGGCCCAAAGTCTGGACCCCGGGGGTGGGGCCCCAATGCTGGACCCGCGGTGAGGGACCCACAAGTGCTGGACCGCGGGTAGGGCCCCCGGGGCACCCCGGGGGGGGCCCAAGGGGGACCCGGGAGGCCCCCCAAAACAGGG
>NC_069410.1:33653708-33679585 GCF_026875155.1 Cherax quadricarinatus | reverse complement strand
GGGGGGGAAATCGGGGGAGGTTATCAGAGGAAAGTTTGGGGGGAAATAAATGAGCAGGAAAAACTAACTAAATCTATTGTTTGATGGGGGGTACAGGAAAATTTACTCTTGTTGTCCCCCCGGGGATTAGGTTTTATTTAAATTTCAAGAAGATTGCCCCTTTTGGGGATTTAGTAAGGTAAAGATGAAAAAAAAAAGGGAGGGTCGTAAAACTGGAAACTTAAAAAAATAATATAAAAAGAAAATACTTGATTGTAATAAAAAAAAGTTAATTTAAAGGATCCTTAAATAAATATAAACAAAGGGGAAATAAAATAGTAACCTAAAAAGGTGGACCAAGCGTGGTGGGGAACGGGCGGGGAACACCAGAAAGACTGAAAAACGGGCAACTTGAGGTGTCTAAGCGTAAAAGAGCCCAATTCAGCAAAGTAAGATTTAAAACGGTCAGAGAAAGGGTCAGGTCACCCTAGAAGTGAAACCACGGGGTAAGGCAAGAGGAGGAGAGGAGCTTAATGGGGAAAGTGTTTTAATTGACATGAAGAACAAAGAAGACAAGCCCACAGGAAGCCTTCAAGGAGACGAAGTTTTAAACAAAAGTGTACTCGGGCTACAGGAGGAAGATCAGGGGGGCCAACGAGAACAATGTATTATGGCACAAGTTTTAAAAGTTAAGAGAGTGTCAAGCGTTTAAAGAATTTAAAAAGTAAAATTAACAAATTTTTTCTTTTGTATTCTAACGTTTAAAATTTTAAGAGAATAACAACATACAAAAGCTGCGATCAACAGAAAAAAAAAAGACATTTAAACATCCATTTAGAAATTCCCACTGTGATAAATGTCCGGAAATTTCAAGTGGCAAAATAAAGGACAGCTCTAGACGACAAAAAACATGGGACTTAATAAGGGTTTGTTTTTTTTGAAGATAAACACAAAGAGAGAGAAAAGGGAGAGAGAGAGAGAGAGAGAGAGAGAGGGGAAAAAAGGAGAGAGAGAAGAGAGAGAGAAGAGAGAGAGAGAGAGAGGGGAAAGGTCTGTCAGAGGGTTTAAAAACAGCACCAAGAACAAAGAGGGGCTGCTGGCTTGTTAGAAATACGGTGGAATGAAAAAAAAAATTTTAGAGGGGCTGAGGCTAAAAAGCTAGATAAATATCAAGGGTGTGAGATAATCGAGGTAAAGGGAAATATAAAGGGGGAAACCCCCATTACAAGCCCCGGGACAAGATAAAATTTATTATCAAAAATGAATTTAAAATCAACAATTTGGCAAAAAAAAAAACTGAGGGAAATAACTTCACTCGGGGTGCTGTGATCAACAGAGCAAAAATACACTACAAGAAATAACGACGAAACAAAAAATTAGAAAAAATGAGATGATAAAAGAATACGCTTCATTTTTTCTTCAAAGTTTCTTTTGTTCTTTTAAAGCTTCATTATTTCTGATGGGTACCCCGGGTCATTTTGGTGGGGGTCACCACAACGTCACAAGTCTGATTCATTGGTGTCGATCTCGACGTCACTCAACGCTCACCAACACAGATAATCCTCCGAGACGGGAAATTGGAAGGAATGGTGTTGGGCGTCCAGGCAGACTCAGTGTGAAACTCAACGAAGAACAATGGTCACTTAGTGAAAGTCGCCTGTCTTTATGATTCTACTTTTTTTTTTTAATAAAATCTCGGTCAATTGATGTTCGGAGAGTAGCTAGAACACTAAAATGAATATAAAGTAGACTGGCCTCATAAATTTTAATTTTTTCCCCTTATGACACTTAAGGATGATAACGCCTGCACATGCTGCCTGAGACGAGGGTATTCTGAAAATTATAAGCTTTTAAAGATACATTTGATGTCCTTCCCTGGAGACTGCCACTCTAACGTCACAATCTGCTCTGCTCCAGGAGTTCACGGGATATTTGTTACTCCTGGCTACTGGTGAACTCTTGCCTGTTAACCCTAAAATTCATAAGAAATGATAAACGCTATGCGTTGATTGCCTTGTTCGAGTGAGTCTTTGATAAATGAAAAACGTTTCGTTTACTAATTATTACAAATAATAATTCAAAGAAAGAGTATCTTTTGTATTGGAGTTTTAAGATGGACTCATTTGTTAACTTTAAATCCTTTTGGGACTGTACAAGGAACACAAAGGGCCCTGCGTTTACACTCGACATCACCAGTCAGGATTATTTCCGCACTAAAATTGAGATTAAAGTAATTTCGGAAAAGCATATATACACTGAAGATATACCATCGATGTACATACCCACACAATAGTTAAATTTAAAAGGACTTAACAATGTTTTTTTTTTAGTTTAGTTCATGGATAAATAATCTGTAAAAAAAAATTTGTTTCCTAATATTATAACTGAAATATCCAAAAAAACAGAATTTAATATAATGAATATGTTTAGGAACCACAAAAATAAATATACAAAGTGACAATTCATTATTCATAATTATCTTTTATTATTTTTTAAAATAATGAAAGCGTCTACCGGGAGAGTGTTCCGGGGGTCAACGCCCCCCGTGGCCCGGTCCAAACCAACGTGTAACTGTCACGTAAATAAAAGCTTTTACATTTTTAATTTCGTATCAAAAGCAGACCAATTTGTACATATAAGCAGCATCTATTAATTAACCAGTAAATATAGACCTCTGTACTGCACCGTGAAACCCTTCACCAGTGTTAAGTTTACATCAAGAAGAGAAGGTTTATTAAATAACAAAAAAAAGCACAATACTGTACTGGAACGATACACAAATAACCCGCACATAGAAGAGAGGAGCTTACGACGACGTTTTCGGTCCGACAAAGTCGTAAATGGTCCAAGTCGGGCCGAAACGTCGTTGCAAGCTCCTCTCTTCCCATGTGGGGGGTTATTTGTTTAGACAGTTTTATTATTATTATTATTATATTATTATTATTATTATTATTATTATTATTATTATTAAATTATTATTATTATTTTTATGCTTCTCTAAAAGTGAATACAATGTTTCAATATTTTAAGTTGAATTATCCTTCAAGAAGTCCATCCTGGAAGCGTCTTTGAAAAGAAGTGTTGTTCAAGGCATCTTTATAAAGTGTTGCATTAAGACTTAGACAGCCATCGAGCCAAATTTATGGCTTGATGCCCGGGGTCACAAACATTATCATCATCGTCATGACATATATACGTAATAGTCTAATGAATTGTTGTCATTAATTGATAAAGAATGAGTCGAGTTGCCGTCTCGTTAATAAAAACAAAGACTGATGCTACTACTACAGTAAAGAAAAGGAGGAACGACGTGAAATAGTGAGTGACAGTCATGTAATTGGCTGATTGAGATGACTTGGGAGTGAGACCGAATGGAAGACCAAGGGAGAAGAAGATAAAAATAATAATTGGACGGTAAGACCAAGGATTATTGAGCACACAAGGGGGCAGCAAAGTGTGGGTATATGTGTGTGTTGTGTGTGTGTGTGGTGGTGTGTGTGTGTGTGGGGTGTGTGTGTGTGTGTGTGGTTTTGTGTGTGTGTGTACTCACCTAGTTCTCACCTATGAGGTTGCAGGGGTCGAGTCCGACTCCTGGCCCCGCCTCTTCACTGGTCGCTACAGGTCCCCTCTCCCTGAACCGTGACTTGTCATACCTCTGCTTAAAGCTATGTATGGATCCTGCCTCCACTATTTCGCTTCCCAAACTATTCCACTTCCTGACTACTCTGTGGCTGAAGAAATACTTCCTAACATCCCTGTGATTCATCTCTGTCTTCAAACTTCCCAACTGTGTCCCCTTGTACTGTGTCCATCTCTGGAACACCTGTCTTTTTCCACCTTGTCAATTCCTCCCGTATTTTGTATGTCGTTATCATGTCCCCCCTATCTCTCCTGATAATCTTTTCCGTGATTTTGCATACTATACATGTCAGTGGGCACTGGTCGTAGTTTAGTGCTTCATGTCTGTCTCCTTTTTTAAAGATTGGGACTACATTTGCTGTCTTCCATGCCTCAGGGAATCTCCCCTGTTTCGATAGATGTATTTAATATTGTAGTTAGGGGGACACAGCGCCTCTGCTCCCTCTCTCAGGGTCCATGGGGAGATGTTATCTGGCCCAATTGCCTTTGAGGTACCTAGCTCACTCAGAAGCCCTTTCACTTCTCCTCGGTTGTGTGCACTGTGTCCAGCACTTGGTGGTGTGCCCCACCTCTCCGTCTTTTGGAGTCCCTTCTGTCTCCTCTGTGAACCTTCTTTGAATCCTTGTTGAGTTTCCTCACGTACTTCACGGTCATTTCTTTTTTGTCTCTTCTCCTTCCTTCCATAGCCTGATTACCTGGTCCTTGACTGTTGTTTTCCTCCTGATGTGGCTGTATAACAGTTTCGGGTCAATTTGGCTTTCGCTGCTATATCGTTTTCATATTGTCTTTGGGCCTCCCTTCTTATCTGTGCATATTCGTTTTCTGGCTCTACGACTGCTTCTCCTTATTCTCCTGGGTCCTTTGCCTTTTATATTTCTTCCATTTTCCCCATACAACCCTTTGGTTTTTTGCCTCCCTGCACCTTTGGGGGAACCATGGGCTCATCCTGGCTTTTTCATTTTTCCTGTTACCCTTGGGTACAAATCTCTCCTCAGCCTCCTTGCACATTGTTGCTACATATTCCATCATCTCCCTTAACTGGCTTCCCTGCCAGTTCTCTGTCTCATTGAACCCCGTTCAGGAAGTTCGTCATTCCCCCTGTAGTCCCCTTTCTTGTAGTTTGGCTTCACCCCCCCCTGGCCTTCCTGCCCCTTCCCCTCCACTTGTAGCTCTACTGTGATTTGAAGCTTAAAAACACTGATCGCGGCCCCAAGGGGGCTTTCATATGTGATGTCCTCAATACTGCACTACTCAAGGTGAATACTAAGTCTATTCTTGCTGGTTCATCCCCTCCTCCTCTCTCTTGCAGTGTCCCTTACGTGTTGTTACATGAAGTTTTCCAGTACCACGTCCATCATCTTATCCCTCCTGTATCTTGGCCCCCATGTGGCTCCAAGTTCTCCCAAACAATCTCCTTGTGGTTAAAGTCACCCATGATCAGGAGCTTTGCCCTGCATACATGAGCTCTTCTGGCCACTGCAGTCATTGTGTCAACCATTGCTCTATTGCCCGTATCCTTGCCTTGGCCTTGCTGTTCGGGGTGGTTATACACACTGAAATTACCCCCTTGGGCCCTCCAAGTGAAGCTTCCGTCAGCATAGTTCTGACCCCTGAATTCCCTGTATTAATACATGCATATTAGTATCCCCATTGCTTTAGACACGAATCCCTCGTAGGCCCTTTTGGGCTGGAATGACGTCAGGGGCTACACAGGGGCAGTGATCCCTTTGCCCGCCCTACTCGGCGGCAGACCTACAGTGCGTAAAACGGGTTGGCCCCGGGGCCCATCCTAACCATTGACAATACTTTACCATCCAACAAGTGTGTCTTTTTTCAACCTACAAATTCTCCATTAAAACCCTTAGAAAATGGTGACAGGGGTGAGCCTTTTAATTCGACTTTTACAGCGTTTTTGGGAGAAAAAAATTTCGCCCCAGCAAGAGGGGCCATTTCTTGGACCGTAGGCCTACCGGCTACCGAGGTTCCCCCACCCAGCTACCTAAAGCCAGTACTCTACCAGCTTCTACATTTTTTCACGGGTCAGTCTTTTTGTATTAGTGTTAACTGTTTTTTGCATTACCCCGAGGGGTTGACCCGATTTGCAAAATAAGCCAGTTTCCATCTGTGGTGGGGGGAGTCAAAAAACCCGACCCCCAGCCAGCCTACCTACCCCCAAAAATTATTTTGCCTGCCAACCCACTTCCACCCCTGCTTCTCATCGTGTGAATTTATCAAGCATTCTGTGTAAGGGTTAAGAAAACCCCAGCTAGCAACAACCCCAGGCTTACCCCATACTCAGGAAAAGCCACGTGACTAGTCTTCACGTTTGGATTCAATTTTCCAAGCATTCTGATGCCCTTTGTCTCCTTGTGGTTTTTTGTAGTTTTTTCGGGGTTTTTTTTTAAGCAATGGGCTTAGAATTATCTTTGGGGCAGTGGGGGTTTTCCAGGAGGCTTACGACGTTCAACCCATAACCCCCACCCACTCACGATCAGGTTTCGCACCATTGCCGGTCTCAGACGCCTCGCCAGCCTCCCCAAAAACCCAAACAAAGTCGGCCATTACAACTTCACCTCATATTTTTTGGGTGCCTCAAAGGGTTGTAGCCCCATATTTTAAGGACCACATAGGGGGTCAAAGCAAGTGTGTTGCGCCATTTTTTATAAAGCCTCCTGTGGTTTCTCTCGCCGTTTTAAAGCGAATTTACGATCATCTGTGCAGGGACGCAGAAAGACGTATAAAAAATCCATCAATCTCATTTTTTTTCAAGTTTACAGCGATAATTTTTTTTTTTTGAGACTTTTGGAGTTTTGGGAACATTTCTTTTGTTTTCCCAGGAATTTTTCTTAGTGACATTCTTGCTCTTGATCGACTCGTTTTATCATTACGAGCTTTAAATTTCTTTAATCCCCTTTAAATTTCAGTGTTAATTTTCGTGTTTTATTTTATATCTTTGTGTTGTGTTTTTTTTTATACACACTTGAAGAAAGTACTTAGTGTTTCCTTTTTGTTGTTTTGCACATATAGCAGTAAGAACTTGTGTTTAAACTTCAAATTTCCCATAAATTAATCATAAATTTTCACCTATATTCTGCTCACAACTCATGTTGTCTGTTATTTTTTTTTTCTTCCCAGCATTTGTGAAATTTCATTTTTGTTCCCTGTTGTTGAACATTCTTGTGTTAATTCCTTTTTTCAGCCATTTTTTTAATTTTGTCTTATTTCCACAGACAATGGCCTTTTTTAAAAAAAGCCCACAAAGCTCATATTTACAAAATTTTTCACAATCTTTCATTCAAAAAAATTCTGTATGATTTATGTTAGTTTTTGCTCTGCATCACTGAATGTTGTATTTTTTTTTGTTGTGTGTTTTGCACCTTTTTTTTTTTTCATTTTTTATAAAAAAATTCACTCTTAGTGAATTTTTAATTTCTCCTTCTAAGAAAATTGTTCTTTTGCTTGTTTGTTTAAGTGCAGTTAAGATTTTAAAGTGTTCATTCCTTTGATATATTTCTTTTTTTGTGTGTTATAATTTTTATTTCACACAGCCTCTTTGCAAAAATTCTTGTGCAAAAATTGTTTGCTATTAAAGTTTTTTTTTGCAAAAAATTTTTATCAGTGTTGTGCAATACTTTTTACAGTGCAGTTTCTTAGCTCTGTTCTGTGCATAGTTTTTATTCTGTCTGTCTTTTAATTTTTTAAAATTTCATGAATTGTGTGTTTTTTTTAAATTTTTGCACAAGTTTTTTGAGTCCATTTTTCATTTTATTGTTATTTCCTTTTGCATTAAAAGAAAGACACTCACTGCCCCATTTTTTAAATTTTAAAGTAAAATTTGAGCAAATTAGTTTTGACAAAGTCAAGTTCCTTGATTTTCAGTGTTTGTTTGTTGCTTTCTTCTTGTGTGGTTCTTTGCTTACTGTTAACTTGAAAAATTTTTTAATTACTTATGCAAATATTTTTAAGAATTTTCTTCCATTAAGTTATTGTGTCATTCTCCCCTTTTTTTCCTTGACTTTGCCCTTCAGTTTTTTCATGAAAGATGTCCCATCACTTTTGCCCCGTTCCTTAGTGTATCATCATCAAATCATAGGGAATCATCCCACTCCCAAACTTTCCCCTTACTGACAAAAGACAATACCTAGCCCTTGACAATTGTTTGTTCCCACAGCTTGTATCTGAGTTTTGTTAAAAGTGTGCAAAATGTGAAGTTCAGATTAAGTTCCTATAATCCGGGAAAACTTATTAACGAGCCCAGCGGTCAGGCCCAGTAAAATTCTTCATTTCCCGCTGTGTTTCCCCCTATACCCTTTAACTTGCAGGAAGTGTTCCGTTTCCCAAGTGTCCGGGACACTCAGACGCCTTGAGGCACAGCCATCCCGCAAAGATGCAGTTCAGTAATAGTTTTCCCCCAGGGATGCCTTTCAAAAACGATACTTGCAACTAGTAATGCCATCTCTTGTTGATGTACATGTGTCTGCAGAAAGACGTCTCTGTTCGCTAGTGTTCTCCTAGAGTGTCTGTGTTTTTCCTAATGTTTCCCAAAGGTGATCCCATCCTAGTTGACAGTAATCATGCATTTTTAAGAAATTTTTTTCCGAGTAACTTTCACAAAGTTAACGTTTAAGTGTATTTTTTTTATGCTGAACCTGTGTCACGTGTGCGACTCCGATTTAAAATTTACATTGTTCACCGGTTCATTTCTTTTTCCCGTTTTTGCAGTTTGAGATGTAGATTCGTTCCCCTTGCTCATATTGCGTGTTTAGCGTTAATTTTTCCAAGGGGGGGGGTACCACCCCCGAGTTTTCTTTCCCCCAGAAGGAAGAACTGTTACCTTTTTTTCCAGAACAAACAGCCTTGGAAGGTTTGCCCAAAGGTCCTTGACTATCCAAAAGTTCAATCCCACTTTTGAACATTTCCTCAAATCAAATTGTCGCAGATCTTTATCGCGACACTTAGTGTAGTTACTGCAATCCTCCCATTTACTGTCGAGGTGTCAAAACTGCACAAAGAATAGATCCATGTGGTCTGGTGTGATTGATTCCTTCCCAGGGAAAATCCCCTTTTTACTGAAAGCCCCAACCCATTAGGACTTTGTAAGAGTCAGGAATTACTGTATCGAACAGCCAGTTGGGGACTCCAAACAGAAGAGTTTACCATTAGTAATTCCACAGTCATATGAACGTAGCTCTACGCTAGTTCTGAGCACCAGTGTTGCCACCTGGGATGGGTCGTTTGTGAAAAAAGCCAAATGAAATACTTTTTGGGCCCCGTATGGCAACGACATTTCCGAGTATGTTTAAGAAATGAAAATGTCGTATCACAAAAGGAAATTCAATGGTCCCCCAACCCAAAACCAAGGTACCCAACCAAATAGCGAACCGGGGAAAGAGTTGCCCTTGATTTTTTAACAATTTTTTTAAAAGTTCCCTCCAAGGCAAAAAACTCTTTTGGGTTTTGGTGACCATTTCACCGATTTTTGACTAGTTCCTTTGCAGAAAAACTGCAGAGACATAGCTAGGCGTTTAAAGAACGCATTATTTCAGGATACCACCCCCAAAATCCCTTTGTAACAGATAAAAGGGGGAATTCGTAATGAAATCTTGAAAATTTTTTGTCTTTATCAAGATCTCTAAATCCACCATTGTTCCTATCATCCCCGCCAAATGGGGTTTGCCGAAAAAAACAAATAAGAAAAACTTGATGTTCTGAGAGCCACTAAAACCCCAATATGAAACTTGGGATGAATTATACCAATGTCCAGTGGGCCATAAATTCTGCTTACAATCTTTTCCTAGGGGATACCCACATTTCCCTTGTAGGGTGTAGACAAGCGTTTACCCTATGGGTTGTTTTATTCTACTCCGAAACCTAATTACAACCCTGATGATTTTGTACAACCGTACCACAGCTCAAAGGTTTTTTGAAAATCCTTTAAACACTCAAAAATCAACAGCAGAAATTTACAAAAGTCGCAAACACTCGAGCAAAGCCATCTAAAATCAAAGTAGGTTCAGATTATCTGATTAACTTTAACAAAACGTCTGCAATGCCCAAAACTTGATCAAAAATTTGTCGGACCTTTTCGGGTAGTTGAAAATTTCACTGAAATAATATAAGGTTTAAAAAATTAGTACTGGCAATACAAAAAATCGCATTTGAAAAATGAAATTTGTTGCGATGTTGAGGATATTGATACCCAACAAAAGAACGACTCTGACAATCCCCTGATCCCGCCTCTACCTCAGATACCAGTCAGATCTAACCTGAAAATTTGTTACTCCTTGCTACCGCAAGTAAAAGAAACCCGAATATTTTTGAGTTTCCTTCAGTCTCTTCAGCAAGGATGGTTAGCCATTGAGAGGAATTGCCCTCCCAGAGATGTAACCATTCTGCTACGTAAACCTTACCCTCGGAAATTGGTTTAAATGTACTATCTTTTTAAAATTTAATGTCCGGGAGATGAATGAATTTGTCAATTTGTGTTTTAATTTGTGATCGTTTTTCAGAAATTTTCGTGTTCAGTTCCCCCGTATTCGAGAATTTAAAAAGTCTAGATTTTAGTGCACCATCTGCCTTCTGTTAAACACTTCTTTGTATAAATTATTCTTTTCCCCAGAATCCGTTTGGTGCATAATACAGATCGATCGATCAAATTTCCCCATATTGTATAATGATTTGTTCTTATAGTTTGTAATGATTTTCGTTAACAACCCCTTACGTCAAAATATGTTTTACCCTCCTTAGTTCTAAATTATATTTTGCATTTGTTATGTTTTAAAATCACCCAATCCGCCTCCTGTTCAGCCTATAATAGTAGTGTATGTCGGGGCGCTACTAACATGACCGAGCTCAGCATGTTTTCTGATCCCGTATTCCCCGTATTATAAAGCATAGCATTTAGTATCCCCCCAGGCTTTAGAACGAGATCCTCGTAGGCCCTTTGGGTTGGAATACGTCCTGGCTACACATGGGTGACCCTTTGTCCCGCCTCAACCGGCGGCAGACCTACAGTGCGTGAACAGCTTGGGACCGGGTCCACTCTCATCTCAGTCTGACAATACTTTACCCTCCCACAAGGTGTCTATTTTTAATACGAATCTCCCTTTAAGAACCCTTATATTTCCCGCTATATAATCACTTTCTTCTCCGCTGTCTCCCTTTTCCAGCTCATCAAAATTTCCATCGGTTTTTTATCAGCAGGGCCCCTCCCCACCCCCCCTTTTCCCCCTGCTTTCCTCAGAATCTGGTATCCCGTTGGGGGAGGCATCTGTTATCATACCGTAAGCTTGATTTCTGGAGAGCTAATGTCTGGTGATGCCTCTTTGACCTTTCGTGCCACTCCTCCCACTTAGTTATTCCATCACGTTTGTGTACCCTGCCTTTAGTTTCCTTTCCAACCTGTGGTTTTTGGGGGGGGTGAGGGTGGGGACCGGTAGCATACTGTGGGATTTATAGCTCGGTGTTGGGGGGGAAGCTGTGGAATGGGGATTGTTTGTGTGTGTTGGGATGGGGTGGAAGGGTTTTGGGGTTCTAGAATAGTTGTGTAAGTCTTGCCCTTGCTGCTCTGCTCTGCTCTGACTGACCTCTACTGGTTCCAGTCTTGTCTTTTTTCCTAGCTCCTTTCGCTTTTTTGTTCCCTCTCCCTCACTGCTGTCATTCTGTTTATGTTCTGTCCCCTGTCTAGGAACACCCTCTTTTTACTCTTCAGAGTATTTCAACCAGGGTTTCTCTTGGAGGATCCTGTTCCACACTGTTTCCGTCCTGAGAATCACTTGATCAGTCGGTTCTCCCCTTCAAGTACCCCCTATTCTCTGAAAATTTACAATCTCGCCCAACCCTTCTTCACCATTTCCGTGATGATTTTCTCAATCTCCTTTCTTTCTTCCTGCCGCCTTTCAATGTGTGACCTTTCCTCTCTCCTGAAGCCCATGGATAAACACTTATTTGCCCTTCCTCCTCCCGTTGCCTAAACCCTCTGTGACTCTGGATCCTGTCTGTATGTGGTCATTTTCTCCCTTGATTTTTCCAGTGGCCCTCTTGGTACGTGACTGTACCTCAGCATTTGACCTATCACCCTTCCATCTGCACCCAGCTGTTTTTCCCTTTCACTCCTTGGCCCTTCTTGGCAGGCTGATATGACCTTAGCATAATTCATATCTCCTTCCTTCCTGTTCGCCTCTCAGCTGTGTCTTCTCGGGTCACTTCCCCTTTAACTCGCTTGAGCCTGTTTATCTCAGTTTCTAGGACCCTTATCCTGGCTACTGCAGTTTCGACTTGTGCCTCCCAATTCTTTGTCTCCTTCTCCAACCTCTTTTCCAATTTCACAGAGAGCTCTTTCCCCCATTTTTTTCAGAAAGCTCTCCTAATTTTCTTTTCCCACTCTTGTTCCATCCTTTTCCACTGCTCCTCCATCCACTCCTCCCTACCAGAACCATTCACAACTGATCCCTGGGTTTCCCGGGGAAACCCCACCATTTACAAAGGGGTTGTGTGTGTGTGTTTTGTGTGTGTGTGTGTGTGTGTGGTTGTGGGGTGTGTGTGTGTGTGTGTGTGGGGTGTGTGTGTCTTTTGTGTCTGTGTCTGTGTGTCTGTGTGTGTCTGTGTGTCTGGGTGTGTCTGGGTGTGTCTGTGTGTGTCTGTGTGGTGTGTCTGTGTGTGTCGTGTGTGTCTGTGTGTGTGTGTGTGTGTGTGGTGTGTGTGTGTGTGTGTGTGTGTGTGGTGTGTGTGCGTCCCGTGTTTTGTGTGTGTGTGTGTGTGTGTGTCTGTGTGTGTGTGTGTGTGGTGTGTGTGTGTGTGTGTTGTGTGTGTGTGAGTGTGTGTGTGTGTGTGTGTGTGTGTGTGTGTGTGTGTGTGTTTTGTGTGCGTCTGTGTGTGTGTGTGTGTGTGTGTGTGTGTGTTGTCTGTGTGTGTGTGTCTGTGTGTGTCTGTGTGTCTGGGTGTGTCTGTGTGTGTCTGTGTGTGTCTTTGTGTGTGTCTGTGTGTGTCTGTGTGTGGGTGTGTGTGTGTGTATGTGTGTGTGGGGTATATGTTTTGTGTGGTGTGTGTGTGTGTGTGTGTGTGTGTGTTGTGTGTGTGTGTGTGTGTGGTGTGTGTGTGGAGTGTGGGGTGTTGAGTGTGTGTGTGTGTGTGTGTGTATGTGTTTGTGTGTTTACTCACCTAATTGTGGTTGCAGGGGGCGAGACTCAGCCCCGGCCCCGCCTCTTCACTGATCCTACTAGGTCATCTCCCTCTCTGCTTCCTGAGCTTTGTATACCTCTTTTTTAAAACCATGTATTTTTTCCGCCCCCACTATTCACTTTTTGGCTTTTCCATTTCCCTGACGACTCATGACTAAAAGAATATTCCAACGCCCCCTGTGACTCATCTGATTTTAGCTTCCAGTTGTACTCCTTGTTTCTGTTCCCCCTCGGGAACACCCTATCTCTGTCCCCCTTGTCTATTCTCCGCAGTATCTTGTATGTCGTTATCATGCCCCCCGACCCTTCTTCCTCCAGTGTCGCCAGTTCGTTTTCCTAAACCCTTTCCTCGTACGACTTCCCCCTGAGTTTGGACTATTTGTTGCAAACCTTTGTACTTTCTCAACTTCTGACGGCTGACCAGGGTGGGTTTTCCCGACTGAGGCTGCATACCCAGATGGGGCCAACATACACGTGACAATGTCTTGAAAGATTCCTTATTAAAGGATCGGAAAAACCATTCTCGGTTTGCCAGGCTCCCATATGCTGCGCAGTATTGGGTTTATGTGTGCCCCGGGGACGTGCTCGGTTATGGACCCCCAAGGTCTTTCCCCCCTGGTGAGGTCGTATCTTTTGTCCACCTAGCCAAACTCTGTCTGCGGTCTTCTTTGCCCTTCCCCAGCTTCATGATTTCATTTGGGGAATTGAATTCGAGAAGCCCCGTTTCTGGACCACATGTCCACCCTGTCCAGGTCTCTTTGCAGTCCCGCCTCATCCTCGCCCATTTTAAATTTTTCCATCACTTCACTCTTTTGCGAACAGGGGGCATTCGAGCATTCCTTCCATCATGTCGTTTACATTATCAAAAATAGTACTGGTCCTAGAACTACCCCTGTGGGGCCCCGCTCGTACAGGCGCCCACGTGATACCCCTTTACGTACCATGACCGTTCCCGCCTCCCGTCAGGTATTTCCCTTATCCATTGCAGTGCCCCCCTTTTTCGTGCGCCTGACCTCCAGCTTTTGCACTAATCTCTTGTGGGGGAAATGTGTCAAAGGCCTTCCCGGGGTCAGGAAAACGCAATCAACCCCCCCCTCTTCTCGTGTCTTTTTTCTGTTACCCTGTCATAAAACTCCGAGGTTTGTGATACAAGATTTGCCTTCCATGAACCCAGCGGTTTTCATTTAAACTGTCCTTTTCCCGGGGTTTTCGACCACCCCCCCCTGTAATTTTCTCCATGACTTTGCACACAATACATTCAAAACGGGTCTGTAGTTTAGTGCCTCGTTTCGTTTCCTTTCTTAAATATGGGGAACTTTAGCTGTCTTCCATTTCTCGGGTTTTTTTCCCAGTTTTTTTAGGGTGTGTTGAAGATTGGGTTAGAGGCTGCAACATCTCTGCCCCTTTCTCTAAGGACCCATGGGGGATGTTGTCCGGTCCCATCGCCTTTGAGGTGTCAAGGTCATTTAAGGCTTCTTCACCTCCCCCAGTTTTTGATGTCACCCAAACCTTTTGTTGGTATATTCCCCCCCTTATGTTCCCCCTTTGTCTGTTTTCCCAAAACCCTTTTCCGTCTCTCTGAAAAAATTTCCTTTAAAAATCTCCTTTTCGCTCCCACAACCCCTATCATTTCTTTGGTTCTCCACCTTTTGCCCTTTAATCTGATCACCTGGTCTTTTGACTGTTGTCTTCCCCTCCTGATGTGGCTATACAAAGTTTGGGGTCAGTTTTGATTCTCGAGCTATGTCATTTCTACTGTCGCGGTCCCCCTCCTTACCTGGCGTACTCATTCCGGGCTCTGCGACGATTCCCTATTTTCGTGTTTCTCTCCCTTCTGTATTTTTTCCATTCTCATTGCACTTTGTTTTTGCCCCCTTACACCGTCGGTAAACCAGGGGCCGTTTTTTTCCCCCCGTTTTTTCTTTTGTTTTTGGGAATAAACCTTTCCACTGCCTGTTGCTTTTTGTTGTTACATTTCCCATCATTTTTTTTTTTATGGCTTTTTTCCTGCCTTTCCTGTCCCACTGGCCCCCCGCGGGAAGTTTCTTAAAACCCTAGTACCCCCCCCTTTTAAAAGTCAGGCTTTTTCCCAATAACCCTTTATTTTCTCCACTTGCAGCTTCTAGTATTCAAAACACAGAACCACGGGGTCGCTAGCCCTAGGGGCCCTTCAACTTGATGTCCCAAAAATCTGAGCTGCCCAGGGTGAACAAAAGGGTCCAATTTGCGGTTCACCTCCCCCTCATCTGGTAGTGTCCTTAAAATGTTTTGGGGCTGAGGTTTTCCAGCACCACGTCCAACCCTGGCCTCCAGTTTGGGACCCCCATGTGGGTCCAGGTTTTCCCAGCAATCTCCCCCCCCTTTGGTTGAAATCCCCAAAACCAGCAAATTTGCCTGCTGGAGGAGCTCTTCTTGCCACCACAGCAAAAAGGGGTCCACCATTGCCGTTGCTCTCTTCAAATTCCTCTCTTGGCCTCCTGCAGTTTTGTGGTGGTTTAAAAATCACTGAATGACCACTTTTTGTTTCCCCCCACTGAAGGTACCTGCTATGTATCTCTTTCTCCCCCTCTCTCATTTCCCTTCCATTTTTTTTCGAATTTCCACTGTTTTTTCGAGCAAGCAACCCCACCTCCCCCCCCGCCCCCCTTCTAACTTTCCTCATGATTGGTTCCCGGGGAAATTGCATCTGTTATTTTCTCCATATTTTGTTTCGTAATGCTATGATGTTGGGGGCTTTTCATTGTTCTTTCTTCCATTCCCCAGTTTTTTTCGTTTAAACCTCGCATTTGGTACCAAACCTTCAACTTTTGTTTTAATACTGAAAATGTGGTGCGGGGGGGAAACGAGGGATCGGTGTGTGATGGTTGGTTTGGATTGTTCATTGCCCTTTAGGGGGTCGTGGCGGAGTCCTTCTGCAGGTGTTTTGGGGGGTGCGCTTGTCCTTCCTTTTGATCCTGGATTATTCTGCTCTCCTTTCTAATTTCCTCCCATTTCTCCTTTCATTTTTGAACTCTCTCTTTCATTGTCTTCCTTTCGTCCTGCGTTCTGTCTCGATCGAGGTACACACTCCAGAACTCCTGCTGCCTCTCAGCCGTGCTTTCTCCTGCAGGATCATGGTTCGGGTTGATTCTGCCTTAAAAATTTAACTTTGAGTGGGCCGATTCCTTTTTTTTGTGAATCACCCAATTCTCCAAAAAATTTGCCACCTGGGCCCATGTCCCCCTCGCCTATCACCTTCATGATATCTTCAATCGCTTTTTTCTCCTCCTGCTTTCTTTCATCATAAGTTTCCCCTTTAGTTTCGTCTAGTGTGTGTTGTCTGTGTGTGTTTTGTGTGTGTGTGGGGTGTGTGGGGTGTGTGTGTGTGTGTGTGTGGTGTGTGTGTGTGTGTGTGTGGTGTGTGTGTTCTGTGTGTGTGTTGTGGTGTTGTGTGTGTGTGTGTGTGTGTGTGTGGTGTGTGTGTGTGTGTGTGTGTGTGTGTGTGTTTTTCTGTGTACTCACCTATTTGTACTCACCTATTTGTGGTTGCAGGTCGAGTCCTAGCTCCTGGCCCCGCCTCTTCACCGGTTGCCACTAGGCCCTCTCTCTCCCCGCTCCATGAGCTTTATCAAACCTCGTCTTAAAACTGTGTATGGTTCCTCCCTTTCCACTACGTCATTTTCAGGCAAATTCCACTGCCTTACAACTCTATGACTGAAGAAATACTTCCTACTATCTCTCTGACTCATTTGTGTTTTCCCAACTTCCAATTGTGGCCTCTTGTTTCTGTGTCCCCGCCCTGGAACATCCTGTCTTTGTCCACCTTGCTATTCCACGCAGTTTTTTATATGTCGTTATTATGTCTCTACGCCCTCCTGTCCTCTAGTGTCCGTCAGGCAGATTTCCTTAACCTTTCTTCATAAGACATTCCCCTTAGCTCTGGAACTAACCTTGTCGCAAACCTTTGTATTTTCTCTAGTTTCTTGACGTGCTTTATCAAGTGCGGGTTCCAAACAGGTGCTGATACCCCAGTATGGGCCTGCCGTACACGGTGTAGTGTCTTTAACGTTCCTTATTAAGGTATCGGAACGCTGTTCTCAGGTTGGGCCCGGCGCCCCATGCGCAGCAGTTACCTGGTTGATTTTGTGCTTCCGGGAAAATGCTCGGTGTTATACTCACCCAAGATCTTTCTCCTTGAGCGAGGTTTGCAGTCTTTTGGGCCCCCTGCCTATACTCTGTCTGCGGCTTCTGTGCCCTTCCCCTATCTTCATGACTTTGCATTTGGGGGGATTAAATTCGAGAAGCCAGTTACTGGACCAGGTGTCCGTCTGTCCAGGTCCTTTGAAGTCCTGCCCGGTCCCCAAACGGATTTAATTTCTTCTCATTAACTTCACATCGTCTGCAAACAGGGACACTTCTGAGTCTAACCCTTCTATCATGTCGTTCATATATACCAAAAATAGCACTGGTCCTAGGATCGACCCCTGAGGGACCCCGCTCGTCACAGGTGCCCACTGTGATACATCATTACGTACCATGACTCGTTGTTGCCTCCCTATCAGGCATTCTCTGATCCACTGCAGTGCCCTTCCTGTTATATGAACCTGATCCTCTAGCTTCTGCACTAATCTCTTGTGAGGAACTATGTCAAAGGCCTTCTTGCAGTCCAAGAAGATGCAATCAACCCACCCCTCTCTCTCGTGTCTTACTTCTGTTACTTTATCATAAAACTCCAGAAGGTTTGTGACACAGGATTTTCCTTCCATGAATCCATGCTGGTTGGCGTTTATACTCTTGTTCCGTTACAGGTGCTCCACCACTCTCCTCCTGATAATCTTCTCCATAACTTTGCATACTATACACGTCAGTGACACAGGTCTATAGTTTAGTGCCTCTTTTCTGTGTCCTTTTTTAAAAATGGAAACTACATTTGCCGTCTTCCATACCTCTGGTAGTTGCCCAGTTTCCATGGATGTGTTGAAGATTGTGGTAAGCGGCACACACAACATATCCGCTCCCTCTCTAAGGACTCACGAGGAGATATTGTCCAGTCCCATTGTCTTTGAGGTATCGATGTCCCTTAGCAGTTTCTTCACCTCCTCCTCATCTGTATGTATGTCATCCAACACTTGTTGTTATATTCCTTGCTGGTGTCCCCATCTGGTCTGTCCCCCGAGAGGCCTTCCTGTCTCCACTGTAAATACTTTCTCCTCACATACCTCTTGATCGTTTCTTGTGAGTTCTCCACCTTCTTTCCTCAGTCTTATCGCCTGGTCTTTGATTGTTGTCTTCCTCCTAATGTGGCTATACAACAGTTTCGGGTCAGACTTGACTTTCGATGCTATGTCGTTTTCGTACTGTCGCTGGGCCTCCCTCCTTATCTGTGCATACTCATTTCTGGCTCTTCTTCTAATCTCCTTATTTTCCTGGGTCCTTTGGCTCCTGTACCTTTTCCATTCTCTGGTGCACTTAGTTTTTGCCTCCCTATACCTTCGGGTAAACCAAGGACTCGCTTTGGTCTTCCTATTATTTCTGTTTCCCTTGGGAACAAACCTTTCCTCTGCCTCCTTGCACTTTGTTGCTACATATTCCATCATCTCGTTTACTTATTTTCCTAGTAGGTCTCTGTCCCACTGAACTTCCTGCAGGAAGTTCCTCATACCTGTGTAGTCCCCCCTTTTGTAGTTTGGCTTTTCCCATTCAGTTCCTGTTTTCTTCTCCACTTGTAACTCTACTATATAATCAAAACTCAGAACCACATGATCGCTAGCTCCAAGGGGCCTCTCGTAAGTGATGTCCTCAATGTCCAAAACTGCTCTAGGGTGAACACAAGATCCAGTCTTGCTGGCTCATCCTCCCCTCTCTCTCTGGTAGTGTCTCTGACATGTTGATGCATGAGGTTTTCAAGTACCACATCCATCATCTTGGCTCTCCATTTTTCGGGACCCCCATGTGGCTCCAGGTTTTCCCAGTCAATCTCCCTGTGGTTAAAATCGCCCATTACCAGTAACTTTGCTCTGCTCGAGTGAGCTCTTCTTGCCACCTCAGCCAGTGTGTCCACCATCGCCCTGTTGTTTTCTTCGTACTCCTCTCTTGGCGTCCTACAGTTCTGTGGTGGGTTATACATCACTCCAATGACTACTTTATGTTCTCCAGACTGAATTGTACCTACTGTGTAGTCTCTTTCTCCAATCACGTCCATGCCTTCTATTTCCTCAAATCCCCATCGGTTTCTTATGAGCAGTGCAACTCCTCCTCCCCCTCTACTCCTTCTGTCTTTTCTCAGGATCTGATATCTCGGTGGGAAGATTGCGTCTGTTATTGTCTCAGCGAGTTTTGTTACTGTGACTGCTATGATGTCTGGGGATTTCTCACTGATTCTTTCGTGCCACTCCTCATGTTTATTCGTCATTCTGTCCGCGTTTGTGTACCAAACTTTCAGCTTCTTTTCTATCACTGTGGTCCTGCAAGATTATTGGGGTTGGGGGAGCGGGGGCCTTGGTGGGGGCCTATGGGGGGCTGTGGTATAGGTGGGGTTTGCGATGATGGGGGTGGGGTCAAAATGCCCATAAGGGACAGCTGTTGAGATGAGGTTTGTGATGTGGGTGTTGCTGGAATAGGGAACAGTGATTGGGTTATGGTTTGGGTTGCTCAGTTGCGTTGGGATTGTCGCGGTTGGAGTCTTTCGGTGGGAGATTCTGCGGGGTGTGTTTGCCCTTCCTCCTGTGTCTGGGTCCTGCTCATCTTCATCATTGCCTCTCGTTTCTCCTTGCGTCTCTGTACCCTCTCTTTCAGTGTAGTCCTTTCTTCTTGTGTTTTGTCGCAATCGATGTATACTCTCTGGTGCCCCTGTTTGTCCCTCAGTCGTGCTTTCTCTTACAGAATCCTGGTTCGAACTGTGTGTGTGTGTGTGCGTGTGTGTGCGTGTGTGTGTGTTTGTGTGTATGTGTGTGTGTGTGCGTGTGTGTGCGTGTGTGTGTGTTTGTGTGTATGTGTGTGTGTGTGTGTGTGTGGTGTGTGTGTGTGTCTGTGTGTCTGTGTGTTCTGAGTGTGTCTGTGTGTGTCTGTGTGTGTCTGTGTGTCTGTGTCTGTGTGTCTGTATGTATGCGTGTGTGTGTGTGTGTGTGTGTGTACGAGGGGTAAAAGTTCGGGTAATGCCTACAAATAATTTCCACTTTATTGTTAGTTAGGCTCAGGATAGAAGCAATATTTGTTTGTTTATATGCAGTGAGCCCATGCAGAGGCCACCAGAGCCAACCACCCATCATCACCTCCCATGCAGAGGCCACCAGAGGCAACACCCATCATCAGCCTCCCATGCAAAGGCTACCAGAGGCAACCACCCATCATCAGCCTCCCATGCAAGGCCACCAAGAGGCAACCACCCATCATCAGCCTCCCATGCAGAGACCACAGAGGCAACCACCCATCATCAACCTCCCACACAGAGGCCACCAGAGGCAATCACCCATCATCAGCCTCCCATGCAGAGGCCACCAAGGCAACCACCCATCATCAGCCTCCCATGCAGAGGCCACCAGAGGCAACCGCCCATCATCAGCCTCCCATGCAGAGGCCACCAGAGGCAACCACCCATCATCAGCCTCCCATGCAGAGCCACCAAGCCAACCACCCATCATGAGCCTCCCATGCAGAGACCACCAGAGGCAACCACCCATCATGAGCCTCCCATCCAGAGGCCACCAGAGGCAACCACCCATCATCAGCCTCCCATGCAGAGGCCACCAGAGGCAACCACCCATCATCAGCCTCCCATGCAGAGGCCACCAGAGGCAACCACCCAGCATCAGCCTCCACAACAATTTGCTTCGTGTACCTCGATGAGGGAAGGTGAATGGCCAGTAATTATTAATAATACCAACGAAAGGGATGGCAATATAGCAATCGAGTCACCATTATATCCTGGGGACGAAAATAATAGAGGGATGATAGGTACGGAGAAATCTGTTTTATTCTGTATACTAATATGAATTTGGTTTACTAATGTAATTTGCTTGTCATTAGTTATTTTTTCAGAGGTTAATCACGACAGGAGAGGGTGGCGAGGTGAAGACATCAGCAGAGATGCCATGAGACATAATGATGTTAGTATAATCAGGAAGGTCTTATAAAACTGAGATGAAAAAAAAAATATTTAGTCTGGTCCATCTGGTGAGTGTGAGATAGAAACTTATCTATGAGTTGACAACTGTATTTTGTGACCTGAGTGTGACCTGAGTGTTTTAAATGTGACGTGTGTTAGATGAACGTGAGAAAAGTGTCATATGAGTGTGAAATGAGTGTGACATGAGAGTGACATGAGTGTTGCACGTGAGTGAACAGGAATGTGACACGTGTGACATGGCTAAACACTAAATTTGCCTCTGAAAACTAATGAGGAGAATATTCATTGTCATATTTTTGCAAAAATAAGTTTGAATGTCAAGAAATCATGATCAGCCTATGTTACCCTGCCACACACACACACACACACACACACACACACACACACACACACACACACACACACACACACACACACACAGTAAGACAAGAGAGTGAGAGGTAGATTGCATTTTCTTGGACTACAAGAAGCATTCGACACAGTTCCTCACAAGAGATTAGTGCAAAAGCTAGAGGATCAGGCACATATAACAGGAAGAGCACTGCAATGGATCAGAGAAGCTTGGTCCAGAAACTGGCTCCTCGAATTTAACCCTGCCAAATGCAAAGTCATGAAGATCGGGGAAGAGCAAAGAAGACCGCAGACAGAGTATAGGCTAGGTGGCGTCTGATGTGCGTCACTCCTGAGACGCACATCAATCAGATAACTGCTGCAGCATATGTGCGCCTGCCAAACCTGAGAAAAGGGTTCCGATACCTCACTAAGGAATCATTCAAGACACTGTACACCGTATACGTCAGGCCCATACTGGAGTACGCAGCACCAGTTTGGAACCCACACCTGATCAAGCACGTCAAGAAATTAGAGAAATTGCAAATGTTTGAAATAAGGTTAGTTCCAGAGCTCAGGGAAATGTCTCTACGAAGAAAGGTTAAGGGAAATCTGCCTGACGACATTGGAGAACAGAAGGGTTAGGGAAGACATGATAACGACATACAAAATACTGCGAGAAATTGACAAGGTGGGCAAAGACAGGATGTTCCAGAGATGGGACACAGAAACAAGGAGCCACAGTTGAAAGTTGAAGACTCAGATGAGTCAAAGAGATGTTAGAAAGTATTTCTTTAGTCATAGTTGTCAGGAGGTGGAATAGTCTGGCAAGTGACTAGTGAAAGCAGGAACCATACATAGTTTTAAGATGAGGTATGATAAAGCTCATGCAGCAGGGAGAGAGAGGACCTAGTAGCGATCAATGAAGAGGCGGGGCCACGAACTATGTCTCGACCCCTGCAACTACAAATAGGTGAGAACACACACTCAGCATGACTTTCAGAGAGAGAAAACAGAAACATTGCCTGCACCACTAAAATTCACCATATATCAGTGGATACGAGATAACTGGAAGACAGCTAATGAAGTCCCAGTATTGAAGACAATGGATAGACGGGAAGCGTCACACTACACATCAATATCGCTAACGTACAGAGATCGAGTCTAAGCTTAGGTGAGAGCCAGGAGCTGAAGCTTGACCTCTGCAGTCACAAACAAGTTGAGTACAGCAGCATTCCTGCGCATCTCTCAGAAGACAATTTTGGTTTATGAAGAAAAAATAAATAATTCTGATATTGTTGCTTCAAGTATGCATTTAAAACATATTGAAATCATTATTTGTAAGAAATATTTTACAAAATGAAAATCTGGGGTAAAAAAAAAAGTGTTAAAAAACTATATTACAGCCGTTGTGATATCCAGGAAAAGAGAAAAAAAAAATAGGCTGAATATATATGTGTTCTGTGTAGTCGCTTTCTTTAAAGCAAATTCTCAGTCCATCTTAAAGAATAATGCAGTTTTATAGCGTCAACACGTTGGTCGTGAAGATTTAAAAATCTATTTCTTTCGTAACCCACGACACAGACACAGTGGGAGAGCCATGGCAGGTTGTGATGCACTGAGCCTTCCAGAAACCCACCTGCCACATTGCAGCTTTCTTCTCTGTATTCAGCTCATACAATTCTGTCCGATCTAATCCTCTAGGGATAATAAATATTTGTTATTCTAAGTTAGGGAAGCGGTTGGTTACGTTAGGTTAGAGTAAGTTAGGTTAGGTTAGGTTAGTTACATTTGAGTCGAGCGTTGGTAATCCCACGCTCTCAGTTATATAGGTTGTGCTGAAGGTACAGACAATTGTACTGGCATGACTTGAACTAATTTTATAGCGATACAATATTAATCATTGATCAAAACAGAACATATACTGGGGAGAAAGTTTGCCTAAATACAGAGAAACTCTTGTTATGTGTGGACGTGAGGGTGGTGGTGGTGGTGGTGGTGGTGGTGGTTGTGGTGGTGGGAGTGGTGGTGGTGGTGGTAGGGTAGTGGTGGTGGGGGGTGGATGGTAGTGGTGGTGGTGTGGTGGTGGTAATGGTGGTGGAGGTGGTGGTAGTGGTATGGAGGTAGTGGTGGTGGTAGTGGGGGTTTGGGGGTGGTAGTGGTATGGTAGTGGTGGTGGTGGTGGTGGTGTGGAATGGTGGGGGAGGTGGTGGTATGTGGGAGTGGTGGTGGTAGTGGTGGTGGTGGGGGTAGTGGTGGTGGTGGTGGTAGTGGTAGTGTGGTGATGGGTGGTGGAAATGGTGGTGGTTTGGTGGTGTGGTGGGGGTATTTGGTGGTGGTAGTGGTGGTGGGTGTTGGTAGTGGTGTTTGGGGGTGGTAGAGGAAGTGGTATGGTGGTGCTGAGTGTGTGTGGTAGTGGTAGTGGTGTGTAGTGGTGGGGGTAGTGGTGGTGTAGTGGTGTAAGTGGGTGGAGTGGTGGTGGTAGTGTGGTGGTAAATGTGGTGTGGTGGGGGGTGGTAGTGGTGGTGGTAGTGTGGTGGATGGGGGTGGTGGGGTGTGTGGAAATGGGTGGTGGAGTGGTGGGTGGTATGGTGGGGGTAGTGGGGGGTGGTGTTGTTGGTACGGGGGGGGTGGTGGTGGTGTGGGAAACCGTGTGGGGGTTTTGGTGGTGTATGGTGGTGGTAGTGGTGTAGTTGGGGAATGGTGGGGTAATGTGGGGTAGTGGTGGGTGGTAGTGGTTGTGGTGTGTGGAAGCGTGTGGTGGTTAGGGTGGTGGTAGTGGGGTGGTGGTAGGGAGGTTAGTTTAGGGTGGTGGTAGTGGTGGAGTGTGGAGTGTGGTGGTAGTGGTGGTTATGGGTAGTGGTGAGGTGGTGTGGTGGTGTGGGGGTGGTAGGGTGGGGTGTGGGGGTGGTGGTGGGGGGTAGGGTGGGGTGGGAGTGGGGTGGTGGTAGTGGGGGGGTAGGGGTGGGGGGGGTGTGGTGGGGATGGTGGGGTTTTGGGGGGTAGTGGGGGGGGACGGTGGTGGGATTTGGGGGGGTGTGGTGGGGGTGGGTGGGTGTGGTAGTGGTGGTGGTGGTGGAAGCGGTGGTGGTGTTAGTGGTGGGGGTAGTGGTGGTGGTGGTGGTAGTGGTTGTTGCTGTGGTTTCTTTGTCAGGAAACGAGGCAAATATCCTGACATAAGCGTTTATAATACTGGTAAAGAAGCCCCCTGTCTTGCCTGGCTATAGTTTACATGCCACTAAAAACAAGAACAACAACAAAGAAAAAACGCAGCCTATAATGATCCAAGAAAAATTACATATTAAGGATATGTGGAAGTTTATCCCCACTCGATAATAAAGAGTGCAATCGTTTCCCGTGACAATTTCCCTTCAGAAATACCAGTGACGAACCAATCAATTCAGTGTCACATATGATCGACAAAGTCATCAGCTTTTAAACATATTACAACACCCATTTCAGCTCTGACAACATCATCTCTTCTCTGGCTTTAAAACAACACTTTATTCCGCTTATCCACACGTTTAAATTTTTAAAGAGCCAAATCGCAAGCAGCAGCAGTGTCCTCTTACCCTATGCTGTGTGACAGTTAACAGTGGGAACTGGGGCTAGCTATATTTCCCTGGTTTATACCGTGTTTTTTAGTGGCAATGGTAGCGATAGGACATTTAAACAGGGATGACTTTAGGATATCAGGCAGAATTGATATCAGGCAGTAAGATAACTGGAAATTATGCAGTGAGAACATAGGAAATCAGGTTTTAGAAGTGATGAGAAAAAGACAATGACATGAAAATATGAGGGATAACCAAGAGTGACAGGATAACAAAGGGTGATAACAGACAGCGAGTGTCGGGATAACAAGGAGAATAAAAGACGATGAGTTACAGCATAACAGGAAGGAAAACAACGAGTGAGAGGATCATACGACTATTTTAGGTGAGGAAGATAATAGGATTAGTCTCCGAGGGGGAGAGGAAAAAATAGAACAAACTGCAAGGAAACTAATACCTCATCAAGTAAGTTTATTTTGGACCTCCTTACCAAGTTCAGAAATTTTTTTTTTTTTTTTACAGTTGTCCTGTATAGTAACAAATGTGTAAAATGCCTAATCCAATTTTAAATCATAGTAAGTTATTACCAGTGGAACATTTTTCAAAGAGTGAAAATTTGGTTTAGGAATTGAGAGCGACGGAATTCTTGTTCCTGGACAATCTAGGTTCTGCATTATTGCTATGTGTATTAGGAGTATCCGGCACTGTTTAGAATTGTTAGCGGTGTTAACTAGGATATTGTAGTGGTGGTAGTAGTAATAGCAGTAAATTTGTAGTGTAATATAGTAGTATAGTTGTGGTAATAGTAGTAATAGTAGCAGTAGTAGTTTTTGGTAATAGTAGTAGTATTAGTAACAGTAGTACCAGTAGTAGTAGTAATAGTAGTAGTAATAGTAGTAGCAAGTAGTAGCAGTAATAGTAGTAGTAGTTGTGGTAATATAGTAGTGGTAGCAGTAGTAATAAAGTAGTAGTAGTGTAGTGGTGCTGTCGGTGGTTAGTATAATTGCGACCCCTGAATGGGGGACAAGTTGAACATGTGTATAACTCAATTTTAATGTTATTACCTGTTTTTTATAATTTTTATTGCTTTTT
>NC_069410.1:33650067-33653208 GCF_026875155.1 Cherax quadricarinatus | reverse complement strand
AGAATATTTAACATCATCTACCAACATACTTATGTTCATCTTGAACATGTCTGTCATCATCAACATACACACGGTACTAGCGAACTATATTTAATTAACTATTGTTTTAACCTTCACTTGTTACATTGGAGTGTTTTCTGTGCACTCATCGTGTCAGCTTCCATTGATGTCTACTGCCCAGTAAGTGCTAATAATGTCTTTGTTTTATGAAAATATTTAGCATATTCCTGTTATTTTTTAATTGCATCGATTTTTTCCCACCAGGGTACGGCGACCCGAAGAAGAAAGAATACGTTGACCATTTATCATTTAGTAGCTATCTTGCCTGAAGTGAGCGGACATCAGAAATCAAATGACTCTGTAACAACATCTTTCAGAGTGCAGGCTCTCTGTTAGGCCTTCTGTAGTGTTCCTCCATTCTTATGTTCTTATGTTATCTATCTCCAGAAGTACAGTCCAGCTAATTAGGTTCTCTGAATCCCTTCATAAACGTTACTTTGCTCACACCACAGCAGCCCGTCAGATCCTACAAACCTCTTGTTTCCACTCCGAATTAATAACCTCACACATGCTCACTAGATGCTTAAGCCCCCACCACACAAAACCTGCCTTACTCCCTCCTGCTAATGATCCAATCCTTCTTGGGACGTCTCTTACCCTTCGTTACCTCCACCCAGCATTGATACACACCTTTGGTTAACCTGTTCTGCCCAATTTCTTTAAAATGACCAAACCATCTCTGAATAATACCATTCATACCGCCCACATCCCTTTCTAGTTTCTACGATCCTTATTCTCTGCATTCATGACATCTTCCTGTTACCCATATCTAAACATGTATATTTCCTATGATAGACAAAATCAGTAACTATTTCGTGCATAATGGTAAAACACGTGCGTCGTACTGAACGATCAGGTATTTTCGTTTAGGTTTGGAGGTGCTTCCCTTTTATTGACTCTGCTTGATAGACATGAGAAGCTGAACACTTTCACACTCTGCTCAATTGATCTCCTCTCGTTGAAGGTAATGAGGAAAAAACAAGATCTCTAATTTACAGGTGAATCCCGAATGCTGACGATTTCTGTAAAAGTATGAGTAGGCGACAGATATGTGCCATCACTGACGCTTCTTAGCAGTCAGATTGAAACCTGCGTACTCTGTACACAATCAGATGTGAGGTCTGGCAAAGTACTGTGTAATTTGATGCATAGTGTGCAGGTTCGAATCCTGCTATGGACTGAGATATTATACGTATATATGTATATATATATATATATATAATATATATAATATATATATATATATATATATATATATATATATATATATATATAATATATATATATATATAATATATATATATATATATATATTATGTCGTGCCGAATAGGCAGAACTTGCGATCTTGGCTTAAATAGCAACGCTCATCTTGCCATATAGGACAAGTGAAAATTTGTGTATGCAATAATTTCGCCAAAATCATTCTGAACCTAACGAAAAAAATATATTTCACTGTGTTTGTTTAGTATTAAATTAATGTAAACAAATCTAAAATATGTTTAGTTGGGTTAGGCTAAAATAAATAGTTCTTGTTATAATAAGGTTAGGTAAGTTTTCTAAGATTCTTTTGGTGCAAAATTAAAAATTAAAACATTAACATTAATGAAAAAAATATATTTTTAAACGTATAAGAAAATTTTTTTAGAATTTTTAGAATTTTAAATGAGTTCTTGCTAAATGACCAGTTTTACATATACATATATATATATATATATATATATATATATATATATATATATATATATATATAATATATATATATATATATATATATATATATATATATACATATATATATACATATATATATATATATATATATATATATATATATATATATATATATATATATATATATATATATATATATATACAATGTACATATATTGCCAGGAACCACACCTGTGCTGCCACGTTGGCGGACACCTACTTGCCATACTCTTGAAGTTGAAGGGGGTGGAGCCGCCAGTTACAGGGAGACCCAGAAGCTCCGCAAATATGACGGATTGCCCAGTTGCAACTGAAAGAAGAAATAGATAACAGCTGGAAGACGAAATAGCTACTGAAAGAAGAAATGGATAAACATACTGCTTAATTAATATCCTTCTAATTAACGTCGAGTCGAAAACAACAGGCGACTGTTTCTATAGCGGCGCTCATATTGGTTCAGATTTTACAAAGTAATTTAGAGAAAGTATGTAGAAAACATTAACGGGCAAGACTAATAAACATGAAGCCCAGCACACGTGTAAACACGAGTTGCATTTATGAATCCCCTGGGGCTGTTGAGAAACATGTGTGCTCTAGTAAAATGTATATTTCCTCTTTATTCATTATATTCAAAATTAATGTTTCTTACTTTTTGCCTTTTCGTTCGGTAAGGATTTCTTGTCAGGTGATACACTGAGGAAAAAGATTGATGTGCGGTTGTGTCACACTTCCAACTTCGGAAAATCTTTGACGCCTAACATCCGCGGCGACAACGAGAATAATCCATAACAGAAGACAAACTGCCTCACCTCACGAGAGATTGTCTTCCCATCACTTCCGGCCGACTTGGGAACTTGAGGAAGACTGAGTGTTGGCCCTGCATCCCTATAGCCAAGCGTCACTATGGCCAAGCATCACTGTGGCCAAGCATCACTATGGCCAAGCATCACTGTGGCCAAGCATCACTATGGCCAAGCATCACTGTGGCCCAGCATCACTGTGGCCAAGTATCACTGTGGCCAGGCATCACTATAGCCTAGCATCATCGTAACAAGTAATCACTCTGGGTCTTTCTGACAATCGAGAACCACTCTAAATGAACCACGATGTCTTCAGAACACCGCTCAACACTGGCTATATTTCAGGAAGCAAGACTTCGCTATCAGCAAGTCCCTTCTTACTTACCTTAAAACCCCATTTCTAACCATGTGTTGGTAAACGCAAGCGAGGGTAAAATAAAGCTTCATCATTGTCGAGAGTAATGAAAAAGAGGTGCAAAGCTAATTTGTATTGTGATAACATTTTGCTCAAGTCAGATGCGTTAAAGTTTTACCATGAACGAAAAGATGTCTCAATAATTGCTTGTTTTA
>NC_069410.1:33560067-33645067 GCF_026875155.1 Cherax quadricarinatus | reverse complement strand
GCCAGGGCAAGTAAATGTCTGGGCCTTAGGATTAATCTATAGGGGAAAAGATTCTCACTTTGTCTAATATTGCTACTCAGTCACTGTCTTATATTTATTATTTATTTATTAAATAATTTATTTATTTATTTAGAAACAGAGAGGGGGGGGCTGACGGTTTTACGGGAAAAGGAAGAAAGAGAAAATACAAAAGAAAATTGAATTTACTATTGATTATTGCATTATATGATGGCGAGTGACAGTCGCAGCTTGGAGCACCAACCATCACAACAGTAGTTATGGCGGCGCTGAACTTCTCCCGCTGAATTCTGATTGCGCCTAATGAAGCTTAAGCCATCCCATGGAAGCCGAGCAACAACCTGGTTAAAGCTCTGATGAAGCCGTCCCTGGCAAAGATTACAAATTTGCAAGTTTATGCACGACCGGCGGCAAGAGAGGGCGCAGTTGTGCACACGATAATGACAGCTCATTCATATCGCAGTGGCGGCTTTAAGAATCAGTGAGTCGCTATAAGCTCGTTAGTAACTGTTTGCAATAGCTAAGTGGGAATGGAGAGAGAGGGGGGGAGGGATGCAGGGGAGGTTATCAGGGAGGGAAGTTATGCGGGGAATAAATGAGCAGGAGGAACTAACTGAATCTATTGTTTGATGAGGGGTACAGGCAATTTACTCTTGTTGTCCCGCCCAGGGATTAGGATTTATTTCCAATTTCAAGAACGAGTTGACATATTGGGGATTTAGTAAGGTAAAGATGAAAAGAAAAAGGAGGGTCGTAAACACTGGAAACTTAAAACAAATATATATATAAATTAGACATTACTTGATTGGTAATATCAAAAAGTTACAGTTAAGGATCCTTAAATCAATATAAACAAAGAGGAAGTAAAATATGTAACCTAACAGAGTGGACCAAACTGTGGGTGAGGAACGGGCAGGGAACAGCCAGAAAAGACTGAAAAACGGGCTAGACTTGAGGTGTCTAGAGCGTAAAAGAGTCAGATTCAGCGAAGTAAGACTTAAACATGAGTCAGATGAAAGGGTCGAGGTACAGCCTAGAATGTGAAACCACGAGGGTAAGAGACAAGAGGAGGAGAGGAGCTTAGATGCGGAAGTGTTTTAATTGACATGAAGAAGACAAAGTAAGACAAGCTCCACAGGAAGCCTTCAAGGAGACGAAGATTTAAACACAAGTGTACTCTGGCTGATAGGAGGAGAGATGCACGGGGGCCAACGAAAACAATGTATTATGGCACGAGTATTAAAGTTAAGAGAGTGTCAAGCGCTTAAGAACTTAAAGTAAAATTAACAAATATTTTTTCTTTTTGTATTCTAATCGATATAATTTAAGATGAATGAACAACATACACAAAGCTTGCGATCAGACAGAAAAAAAAAAGACATTTTGAACTATGCCATATTAGGAAATTCTACTGTGAATGTATATGTCCGGATATTTCAAGTTGGGAAAATAAAGCTACAGCTGCTATGACTGATAAGAACATGGGACGGTAATAGAGGGTTGTATTTTTGAATGATACAAACACAAGAGAGAGAGAGAGAGAGAGAGAGAGAGAGAGAGAGAGAGAGAGAGAGAGAGAGAGGTAAAGGTCTGTCATGATGGTTAACAGCACCAAGAGACTAAGACGGGCTGCTGGCATCGTTAGAAATACGGTGGAATGAAAAAAAAAACATTAGAGTGGCTGAGGCGTAAGAAGCTAGATGAAATATGCAATGGTGTGAGATAATCATGAGGATCAAGGAGAAATATAACTGGGGAACCGTTACAAGCCACCGAGGACAATGATAATATTGATTATCAAAATGAATTTAGAAATCAAGCAATTTGGCGAAATGATATACTGAGGCAAATAACTTCACTCTGGGCTGCTGTGATCAACAGAAGCAATAAATACTACTACAAGATAATATATCGACTGAAACAAAGAACTTAGAAAAAATGAGATGATTAAAGAATCACGCTTCATTATTTCTTCAAAGTTTCATTGTTCTTTTAAAGCTTCATTATTCTCTGATGGGTGATCCCGGCGTCATCTTGGTGAGAGGTCACCACAACGTCACAAGTCTGATTCATCTTGGTGTCGACTCTCGACTGTCACTCAACGCTCACCAACACAGATAATCCTCCGAGACGGGAAATTGGAAGGAATGGTGTTGGTGGCGTCCAGGCAGACTCAGTGTGAAACTCAACGAAGAACAATGGTCACTTAGTGAAAGTCGCCTGTCTTTATGATTCTACTTTTTTTTTTAAATATAAATCTCGGTCAATTGATCTTCGGGAGAGTAACTAGAACACTAAAATGAATATAAAGTAGACTGGCTCATAAAGTTAATTTTTTCCCCTTGTGACACTTAAGGATGATAACGCCTGCACATGCTGCCTGAGACGAGGGTATTCATGAAAATTATAAGCTTTTAAATATACACTTGAGTGCTCCTTCCCTGGAGACTGCCACTCTAACGTCACAATCTGCTCTGCTCCAGGAGTCACAGATATTTGTTACTCCTGGCTACTGGTGAACTCTTGCCTTGTTAATCTAAAATTCATAAGAAATGATAAACGCTATGCGTTGATTGCCTTGTTCGAGTGAGTCTTTGATCAATGAAAAACGTTTCGTTTATACTAATTATTACAAATAATAATTCTAAGAAAGAGTATCTTTTGTATTGGAGATTTAAGATGGACTCATTTGTTAACTTTAAATCCTGTTGACTGTACAAGGAACACTAAGGCTGCGTTTACACTCGACATCACCAGTCAGGATTATTTCCGCCACTAAAATTGAGATTAAAGTAATCTCGGAGAGCATATATACACTGAGAGATATACACATCGATGTACATACCCACACAATAGTTAAATTAAAGACTTAACAATGATTTTTTTTTAGTTTAGTTCATGGATAAATAATCTGTAAAAAAAAATTTGTTTCCTAATATTATAACTGAAATATCCAAAGAAACAGAATTTAATATAATGAATATGTTTAGGAACCACAAAAATAAATATACAAAGTGACAGTTCATTATTCATAATTATCTTTTATTATTTTTTAAAATGATGAAAGCGTCTACCTGGAGAGTGTTCCGGGGGTCAACGCCCCCCGTGGCCCGGTCCATAACCAGACGTGTAACTGTCACGTAAATAAAAGCTTTTACATTTTTAATTTCTGTATCAAAAGCAGACCAATTTGTACATAATAAGCAGCATCTATTAATTAACCAGTAAATATAGACCTCTGTACTGCACCGTGTAAACTTCACCAGTGTTAAGTTTACATCATGAAGAGACAGGTTATTAAATAACAAAAAAAAGCACAATACTGTGACTGGAACGATACACAAATAACCCGCACATAGAAGAGAGGAGCTTACGACGACGTTTCGGTCCGACAAAGTCGTAAATGGTCCAAGTCGGACCGAAACGTCGTTGCAAGCTCCTCTCTTCCATGTGCGGGTTATTTGTGAGACAGTTTATTATTATTATTATTATTATTATTATTATTATTATTATTATTATTATTATTATTATTATTATTATGCTTCTCTACAGTGAATACAATGTTTCAATATTTTAAGTTGAATTATCCTTCAAGAAGTCCATCCTGGAAGCGTCTTTGAAAAGAAGTGTTGTTCAAGGCATCTTTATAAAGTGTTGCATTAAGACTTAGACAGCCATCGAGCCAAATTTATGGCTTGATGCCCGGCGTCATCATCATTATCATCATCGTCATGACATATATACGTAATAGTCTAATGAATTGTTGTCATTAATTGATAATGATATGAGTCGAGTTGCCGTCTCGTTAATAAAAACAAAGGACTGATGCTACTACTACAGTAAAGAAAAGGAGAAACGACGTGAAATAGTGAGTGACAGTCATGTAATTGGCTGATTGAGGATGACTTGGGAATGAGACCGAATGGAAGACCAAGGGAGAAGAAGATAAAAATAATAATTGGACGGTAAGACCAAGGATTATTGAGCACACAAGGGGGCAGCAAAGTGTGGGTATATGTGTGTGTGTGTGTGTGTGTGTGTGTGTGTGTGTGTGTGTGTGTGTGTGTGTGTGTGTGTGTGTGTACTCACCTAGTTCTCACCTATGAGGTTGCAGGGGTCGAGTCCGAGCTCCTGGCCCCGCCTCTTCACTGGTCGCTACTAGGTCACTCTCCCTGAACCGTGAGCTTTGTCATACCTCTGCTTAAAGCTATGTATGGATCCTGCCTCCACTATTTCGCTTCCCAAACTATTCCACTTCCTGACTACTCTGTGGCTGAAGAAATACTTCCTAACATCCCTGTGATTCATCTCTGTCTTCAACTTCCAACTGTGTCCCCTTGTTACTGTGTCCATCTCTGGAACATCCTGTCTTTGTCCACCTTGTCAATTCCTCTCAGTATTTTGTATGTCGTTATCATGTCCCCCCTATCTCTCCTGATAATCTTTTCCGTGATTTTGCATACTATACATGTCAGTGACACTGGTCTGTAGTTTAGTGCTTCATGTCTGTCTCCTTTTTTAAAGATTGGGACTACATTTGCTGTCTTCCATGCCTCAGGCAATCTCCCTGTTTCGATAGATGTATTGAATATTGTTGTTAGGGGTACACAAGCGCCTCTGCTCCCTCTCTCAGGATCCATGGGGAGATGTTATCTGGCCCAATTGCCTTTGAGGTACCTAGCTCACTCAGAAGCCTCTTCACTTCTTCCTCGGTTGTGTGCACTGTGTCCAGCACTTGGTGGTGTGCCCCACCTCTCCGTCTTTCTGGAGTCCCTTCTGTCTCCTCTGTGAACACTTCTTTGAATCTCTTGTTGAGTTCCTCACGTACTTCACGGTCATTTCTTGTTGTCTCTTCTCCTTCCTTCCATAGCCTGATTACCTGGTCCTTGACTGTTGTTTTCCTCCTGATGTGGCTGTATAACAGTTTCGGGTCAGATTTGGCTTTCGCTGCTATATCGTTTTCATATTGTCTTTGGGCCTCCCTTCTTATCTGTGCATATTCGTTTCTGGCTCTACGACTGCTCTCCTTATTCTCCTGGGTCCTTTGCCTTCTATATTTCTTCCATTCCCTAGTACACTTGGTTTTTTGCCTCCCTGCACCTTTGGGTGAACCATGGGCTCATCCTGGCTTTTTCATTATTCCTGTTACCCTTGGGTACAAATCTCTCCTCAGCCTCCTTGCACATTGTTGCTACATATTCCATCATCTCATTAACTGGCTTCCCTGCCAGTTCTCTGTCTCATTGAACCCCGTTCAGGAAGTTCGTCATTCCCGTGTAGTCCCCTTTCTTGTAGTTTGGCTTCACCCGTCCTGGCCTTCCTGCTTCCCCCTCCACTTGTAGCTCTACTGTGTATTTGAAGCTTAAAAACACATGATCGCTGGCCCCAAGGGGTCTTTCATATGTGATGTCCTCAATATCTGCACTACTCAAGGTGAATACTAAGTCTATTCTTGCTGGTTCATCCTCTCCTCTCTCTCTCTCTTGCAGTGTCCCTTACGTGTTGTTACATGAAGTTTTCCAGTACCACGTCCATCATCTTATCCCTCCATGTATCTTGGCCCCCATGTGGCTCCAAGTTCTCCCAATCAATCTCCTTGTGGTTAAAGTCACCCATGATCAGGAGCTTTGCCCTGCATACATGAGCTCTTCTGGCCACTGCAGTCATTGTGTCAACCATTGCTCTATTGCTCTCGTCATACTCTTGCCTTGGCCTCCTGCTGTTCTGTGGTGGGTTATACATCACTGCAATTACCACCTTGGGACCTCCAGAGTGAAGCGCTCCCGCTATATAATCACTTTCTTCTCCGCTGTCTCCTCTCTCCAGCTCATCAAAATTCCATCGGTTTTTGATCAGCAGTGCCACTCCTCCACCCCCCTGTTCCCTCTGTCTTTCCTCAGAATCTGGTATCCCGTTGGGAAGATGGCATCTGTTATCATACCTGTAAGCTTGATTTCTGTGAGAGCTATGATGTCTGGTGATGCCTCTTTGACTCTTTCGTGCCACTCCTCCCACTTATTTGTTATTCCATCAGCGTTTGTGTACCATGCCTTCAGTTTCCTTTCCAACACTGTGGTTTGGGGGGCCTGTGAGGGTGGGAGACCTGGTAGCATACTGTGGGATTCTATAGCTCGGTGTTGGGTGGAAGCTGTGGATATGGATTGGATTGTAGTGTGTGTTGGGATGGTGTGGTAGGTTGTGGGGTTCTGAGAATAGTTGTGTAAGTGCTTGCCCTTGCTGCTCTGCTCTGCTCTGACTGACCTCTACTGGTTCCAGTCTTGTCTTCTTTCCTAGCTCCTTTCGCTTTTTTGTTCTCTCCCTCAGCTGCTGTCATTCTGTTTATGTTCTGTCTCTGTCTAGGAACACCCTCTTGTACTCTTCAGAGTATTTCAACCAGGGTTTCTCTTGGAGGATCCTGTTCCACACTGTTTCCGTCCTGAGAATCAGCTTGATCAGTCGGTTTCTCCCCTTCAAGTACCCCCCTATTCTCTGAAAATTTACAATCTCGTCCATCCCTTCTTCACCTATTTCCGTGATGATTTTCTCAATCTCCTTTCTTTCTTCCTGCCGCCTTTCAATGTGTGACCTTTCCTCTCTCCTGAAGCCCATGGATAAACACTTATTTTGCCCTTTCCTCCTCCCATTGCCTCACCCTCTGTGACTCTGGATCCTGTCTGTATGTGGTCATTTTCTCCCTTGATTTTTCCAGTGGCTCTTGGTAGCGTGACTGTACCTCAGCATTTGACCTATCACCCTCTCCATCTGCACCCAGCTGTTCTTCCCTTTCACTCCTTGGCCCTTCTTGGCAGGCTGATATGACCTTAGCATAATTCATATCTCCTTCCTTCCTGTTCGACCTCTCAGCTGTGTCTTCTCTGGTCACTTCCCCTTTAACTCGCTTGAGCCTGTTTATCTCAGCTTCTAGGACCCTTATCCTGGCTACTGCAGTTTCGACTTGTGCCTCCCAATTCTTTGTCTCCTTCTCCAACCTCTTTTCCAATTTCACAGAGAGCTCTTTCTCCATTTTTTCAGAAAGCTCTCCTAATTTTCTCTCCCACTCTTGTTCCATCCTTTTCCACTGCTCCTCCATCCACTCCTCCCTACCAGAACCATTCACATCTGATCCCTGGTTCCTACGAGTCCCCACCATTTACAAAGTGTGTGTGTGTGTGTGTGTGTGTGTGTGTGTGTGTGTGTGTGTGTGTGTGTGTGTGTGTGTGTGTGTGTGTGTGTGTGTGTGTGTGTGTGTGTGTCTGTGTGTCTGTGTCTGTGTGTCTGTGTGTGTCTGTGTGTCTGGGTGTGTCTGGGTGTGTCTGTGTGTGTCTGTGTGTGTGTCTGTGTGTGTCTGTGTGTGTCTGTGTGTGTGTGTCTGTGTGTGTGTGTATGTGTGTGTGTGTTATGTTGTGTGTGTGTGTGTGTGTGTGTGTGTGTGTGTGTGTGTGTGTGTGTGTGTGTGTGTGAGTGTGTGTGTGTGTGTGTGTGTGTGTGTGTGTGTGTGTGTCTGTGTGTGTGTGTGTGTGTGTGTGTGTGTGTGTGTCTGTGTGTGTGTGTCTGTGTGTGTCTGTGTGTCTGGTGTGTCTGTGTGTGTCTGTGTGTGTCTTTGTGTGTGTCTGTGTGTGTCTGTGTGTGTGTGTGTGTGTGTGTGTGTATGTGTGTGTGTGTATATGTGTGTGTGTGTGTGTGTGTGTGTGTGTGTGTGGTGTGTGTGTGTGTGTGTGTGTGTGTGTTGTGTGTGTGTGTGAGTGTGTGTGTGTGAGTGTGTGTGAGTGTGTGTGTGTGTGTGTGTGTGTGTATGTGTTTGTGTGTTTACTCACCTAATTGTGGTTGCAGGAGGTCGAGACTCAGCTCCTGGCCCCGCCTCTTCACTGATCGCTACTAGGTCCTCTCCCTCTCTGCTTCCTGAGCTTTGTCATACCTCTTCTTAAAACCATGTATGGTTCCTGCCTCCACTACTTCACTTGCTTGGCTATTCCACTTCCTGACGACTCTATGACTGAAGAAATACTTCCTAACGTCCCTGTGACTCATCTGAGTCTTCAGCTTCCAGTTGTGACTCCTTGTTTCTGTGTCCCCTCTCTGGAACATCCTATCTCTGTCCACCTTGTCTATTCTCCGCAGTATCTTGTATGTCGTTATCATGTCTCCCCTGACCCTTCTGTCCTCCAGTGTCGCCAGTTCGATTTCCCTCAACCTTTCCTCGTACGACATTCCCCTGAGCTCTGGGACTAGCCTTGTTGCAAACCTTTGTACTTTCTCTAACTTCTTGACGTGCTTGACCAGGTGTGGGTTCCAGACTGAGGCTGCATACTCCAGTATGGGCCTAACATACACAGTGTACAATGTCTTGAACGATTCCTTATTAAGGTATCGGAACGCTATTCTCAGGTTTGCCAGGCTCCCATATGCTGCAGCAGTTATTTGGTTGATGTGTGCCTCCGGTGACGTGCTCGGTGTTATGGTCACCCCAAGGTCTTTCTCCCTGAGTGAGGTCTGTAGTCTTCGTCCACCTAGCCTATACTCTGTCTGCGGTCTTCTTTGCCCTTCCCCAGTCTTCATGACTTTGCATTTGGCAGGATTGAATTCGAGAAGCCAGTTTCTGGACCACATGTCCAGCCTGTCCAGGTCTCTTTGCAGTCCTGCCTCATCCTCGTCCGATTTAATTCTTCTCATCAACTTCACGTCATCTGCGAACAGGGACACTTCAGAGTCTATTCCTTCCATCATGTCGTTCACATATATCAAAAATAGTACTGGTCCTAGAACTGACCCCTGTGGGACCCCGCTCGTAACAGGCGCCCACTGTGATACCTCTTCACGTACCATGACTCGTTGCTGCCTCCCTGTCAGGTATTCCCTTACCCATTGCAGTGCCCTCCCTTTTACGTGCGCCTGATCCTCCAGCTTCTGCACTAATCTCTTGTGGGGAACTGTGTCAAAGGCCTTCCTGCAGTCTAGGAAAACGCAATCTACCCACCCCTCTCTCTCGTGTCTTACTTCTGTTACCCTGTCATAAAACTCCACGAGGTTTGTGATACAAGATTTGCCTTCCATGAACCCATGCTGGTTTTCATTTATAATCTTGTTCCTTTCCAGGTGTTCGACCACTCTCCTCCTGATAATCTTCTCCATGACTTTGCACACAATACATGTCAGAGACACAGGTCTGTAGTTTAGTGCCTCGTTTCTGTTTCCTTTCTTAAATATGGGGACTACATTAGCTGTCTTCCATTTCTCAGGTAGTTGCCCAGTTTCAAGGGATGTGTTGAAGATTGTGGTTAGAGGCATGCACAGCATCTCTGCTCCTTCTCTAAGGACCCATGGGAGATGTTGTCCGGTCCCATCGCCTTTGAGGTGTCAAGGTCACTTAAGAGCTTCTTCACCTCCTCCTCAGTTGTTCGTATGTCATCCAACACTTGTTGGTATATTCCCTCTTGATGTTCCCTTCTTTGCTGTCTTCCCACAGCCCTTCCTGTCTCTACTGTAAAAACTTCCTTAAATCTCCTGTTCAGCTCCTCACATACCTCCTGATCATTTCTTGTGAGTTCTCCACCTTTTGTCCTTAATCTGATCACCTGGTCTTTGACTGTTGTCTTCCTCCTGATGTGGCTATACAACAGTTTCGGGTCAGTCTTGATTCTCGATGCTATGTCATTTTCATACTGTCGCTGGTCCTCCCTCCTTACCTGTGCGTACTCATTCCTGGCTCTGCGACTGATCTCCCTATTTTCGTGTGTTCTCTGCCTTCTGTACTTTTTCCATTCTCTATTGCACTTTGTTTTTGCCTCCTTACACCGTCGGGTAAACCAGGGGCTCGTTCTGGTCTTCCCGTTGTTACTGTTGCCTTTGGGAATAAACCTTTCCACTGCCTGCTTGCATTTTGTTGTTACATATTCCATCATTTCATTTACTGGCTTTCCTGCCAGTTCTCTGTCCCACTGGACCTCCCGCAGGAAGTTCTTCAACCCTATGTAGTCCCCTCTTTTATAGTCAGGCTTTTCCCATTCAACTCCTGTTATTCTCTCCACTTGCAGCTCTACTATGTATTCAAAGCACAGAACCACGTGGTCGCTAGCTCCTAGGGGACTCTCATACTTGATGTCCTCAATATCTGAGCTGCCCAGGGTGAACACAAGGTCCAATCTTGCTGGTTCATCCTCCCCTCTCACTCTGGTAGTGTCCTTAACATGTTGGTGCATGAGGTTTTCCAGCACCACGTCCAACATCCTGGCTCTCCATGCTTCGGGACCCCCATGTGGCTCCAGGTTTTCCCAGTCAATCTCCCTTTGGTTGAAATCCCCAATAACCAGCAACTTTGCTCTGCTGGAGTGAGCTCTTCTTGCCACCTCAGCAAGTGTGTCCACCATTGCTCTGTTGCTCTCTTCATATTCCTCTCTTGGCCTCCTGCAGTTCTGTGGTGGATTATACATCACTGCAATGACCACTTTGTGTTCCCCAGACTGAAGTGTACCTGCTATGTAGTCTCTTTCTCCCGTCTCATCTATTCCTTCCATTTTCTCGAATTTCCATCTGTTTTTTACGAGCAGAGCAACCCCACCTCCCCCCCTGACCCTTCTATCTTTCCTCATGATCTGGTATCCTGGTGGGAAGATTGCATCTGTTATTGTCTCCATGAGTTTTGTTTCTGTAACTGCTATGATGTCTGGGGACTTCTCATTGATTCTTTCTTGCCATTCCTCATGTTTATTCGTTAATCCATCTGCATTTGTGTACCAAACCTTCAACTTCTGTTCTAATACTGTAACTGTGGTGCGGGGGGTGGAAACAGAGGGATCGGTGTGTGATGGTTGGTTTGGATTGTTCAGTTGCCTTGGGGGTGTCGTGGCTGGAGTCCTTCTGCAGGTGTTTCTGGGGGGTGCGCTTGTCCTTCCATTTGATCCTGGATTATTCTGCTCTCCTTTCTAATTTCCTCCCATTTCTCCTTTCATTTTCGAACTCTCTCTTTCATTGTCTTCCTTTCGTCCTGCGTTCTGTCTCGATCGAGGTACACACTCCAGAACTCCTGCTTGCCTCTCAGCCGTGCTTTCTCCTGCAGGATCATGGTTCGGGTTGATTCTGCCTTGAAAATTACTTTGAGTGGCCGATTCCTTTTCTTTGTGAATCACCCAATTCTCCGAAAATTTGCCACCTGGGTCATGTCCCGCTCGCCTATCACCTTCATGATATCTTCAATCGCTTTTTTCTCCTGCTTTCTTTCATCATAAGTTTCCCCTTTAGCTTCGTCTAGTGTGTGTGTCTGTGTGTGTGTGTGTGTGTGTGTTGTGTGTGTGTGTGTGTGTGTGTGTGTGTGTGTGTGTGTGTGTGTGTGTGTGTGTGTGTCTGTGTGTGTGTTTGTGTGTGTGTGTGTGTGTGTGTGTGTGTGTGTGTGTGTGTGTGTGTGTGTGTGTGTGTGTGTGTGTTTTGTGTGTCTGTGTCTGTGTACTCACCTATTTGTACTCACCTATTTGTGGTTGCAGGGGTCGAGTCCTAGCTCCTGGCCCCGCCTCTTCACCGGTTGCCACTAGGCCCTCTCTCTCCCCGCTCCATGAGCTTTATCAAACCTCGTCTTAAAACTGTGTATGGTTCCTGCCTCCACTACGTCATTTTCTGGGCTATTCCACTCCCTTTACAACTCTATGACTGAAGAAATACTTCCTACTATCTCTCTGACTCATTTGTGTCTTCAACTTCCAATTGGTGGCCTCTTGTTTCTGTGTCCCCGCCCTGGAACATCCTGTCTTTGTCCACCTTGTCTATTCCACGCAGTATTTTATATGTCTTTTATTATGCCCCTACTGGCCCTCCTGTCCTCTAGTGTCGTCGGGCAGATTTCCCTTAACCTTTCTTCATAAGACATTCCCCTTACTCGGGAACTAACCTTGTCGCAAACCTTTGACTTTCTCTAGTTTCTTGACGTGCTTTATAAAGTGCGTTCCAAACAGGTGCTGCATACTCCGTATGGGCCGGGCCGTACACGGTGTACAGTGTCTGAACGATTCCTTTTTAAAGGGTATCGGAACGCTGTTCTCGGGTTTGCCAGGCGCCCACATGCTGCAGCATTTTACCTGGTTGATGTGTGCTTCCGGAACATGCTGGGTGTTATACTCACTCCAAGATCTTTCTCCTTGAGCGAGGTTTGCAGTCTTTGGCCACCTAGCCTATACTCTGTCTGGCGCCCTTCTGTCCCCCTTCCCCTATCTTCATGACTTGCATTTGGGGGGTTTAAAATTTCGAGAAGCCATTACTGGACCAGGTGTCCAGTCTGTCCAGGTCTCTTTGAAGTCCTGCCCGGGTCCTCATCGGTTTTAATTCTTCTCATTAATTTCACATCGTCTGCAAACAGGGACACTTCTGAGTCTAACCCTTCTATCATGTCGTTCAATATACCAAAAATAGCACTGGTCCTAGGATCGACCCCTGAGGGACCCCGCTCGTCACAGGTGCCCATTTTGAACATCATTACTACCATGACTTGTTGTTCCTCCCTATCAGGCATTCTCTGATCCACTGCAGTGCCCTTTCCCGTTATATGAACCTGATCCTCTAGCTTCTGCACTAATCTCTTGTGAGGAACTATGTCAAAGGCCTCTTGCAGTCCAAGAAGAGCAATCAACCCACCCCTCTCTCTCGGTGCTTAAATTCTGTTACTTTATCATAAAACTCCAGAAAGGTTGTGACACAGGATTTTCCTTCCATGAATCCTGCTGGTTGGCGTTTATACTCTTGTTCCGTTACAGGGCCCACCACTCTCCTCCTGATAATCTTCTCTCCATAACTTGCATACTATACACGTCAGTGACACAGGTCATAGTTTTAGTGCCTCTTTTCCCGGTCCTTTTTTAAAAATGGAACTACATTTGCCGTCTTCCATACCTCGGTAGTTGCCCAGTTTCCATGGATGTGTTTAAGATTGTTTGGGAAGCGGCACACACAACATATCCGCTTTCCCCCTCTAAGGACTCACGAGGAGATATTGTCCAGTCCCATTGTCTTTGAGGTATCGATGTTTCCCCTTTGCAGTTTCTTCACCTCCTCCTCATCTGTAAAGTATGTCATCCAACACTTGTTGTTATATTCCTTGCTGGTGGGCCCCATCTGGTCTGTCCCCCGAGAGGCCTCCTGTCTCCACTGTAAAAAACTTTCTCCTCACATACCTCTTGATCGTTTCTTGTGAGTTCTCCACCTTCTTTCCTCAGTCTTATCGCCTGGTCTTTGAATTGTTGTCTTCCTCCTAATGTGGCTATACAACAGTTTCGGGTCAGACTTGACTTCGATGCTATGTCGTTTTCGTACTGTCGCTGGGCCTCCCTCCTTATCTGTGCATACTCATTTCTGGCTCTTCTTCTAATCTCCTTATTTTCCTGGGTCCTTTGGCTCCTGTAACCTTTTCCATTCTCTGGTGCACTTAGTTTTTGCCTACCCTATACCTTCGGTAAACCAAGGACTCGCTTTGGTCTTCCTATTATTCTGTTTTCCCTTGGGAACAAACCTTTCCTCTGCCTCCTTGCACTTTGTTGCTACATATTCCATCATCTCGTTTACTTATTTTCCTAGTAGGTCTCTGTCCCACTGAACTTCCTGCAGGAAGTTCCTCATACCTGTGTAGTCCCCCCTTTTGTAGTTTGGCTTTTCCCATTCAGTTCCTGTTTTCTTCTCCACTTGTAACTCTACTATATAATCAAAACTCAGAACCACATGATCGCTAGCTCCAAGGGGCCTCTCGTAAGTGATGTCCTCAATGTCCAAACTGCTCAGGGTGAACACAAGATCCAGTCTTGCTGGCTCATCCTCCCCTCTCTCTCTGGTAGTGTCTCTGACATGTTGATGCATGAGGTTTTCAAGTACCACATCCATCATCTTGGCTCTCCATTTTTCGGGACCCCCATGTGGCTCCAGGTTTTCCCAGTCAATCTCCCTGTGGTTAAAATCGCCCATTACCAGTAACTTGCTCCTGCTCGAGTGAGCCTCTTCTTGCCACCTCAGCCAGTGTGTCCACCATCGCCCTGTTGTTTTCTTCGTACTCCTCTCTTGGCGTCCTACAGTTCTGTGGTGGGTTATACATCACTCCAATGACTACTTTATGTTCTCCAGACTGAATTGTACCTACTGTGTAGTCTCTTTCTCCAATCACGTCCATGCCTTCTATTTCCTCAAATCCCCATCGGTTTCTTATGAGCAGTGCAACTCCTCCTCCCCCTCTACTCCTTCTGTCTTTTCTCAGGATCTGATATCTCGGTGGGAAGATTGCGTCTGTTATTGTCTCAGCGAGTTTTGTTACTGTGACTGCTATGATGTCTGGGGATTTCTCACTGATTCTTTCGTGCCACTCCTCATGTTTATTCGTCATTCTGTCCGCGTTTGTGTACCAAACTTTCAGCTTCTTTTCTATCACTGTGGTCCTGCAAGATTATTGGGGTTGGGGGAGCGGGGGCCTTGGTGGGGGCCTATGGGGGGCTGTGGTATAGGTGGGGTTTGCGATGATGGGGGTGGGTCAAAATGCCCATAAGGGACAGCTGTTGAGATGAGGTTTTGTGATGTGGGTGTTGCTGGAATAGGGAACAGTGATTGGGTTATGGTTTGGGTTGCTCAGTTGCGTTGGATTGTCGCGGTTGGAGTCTTCGGTGGGAGATTCTGCGGGGTGTGTTGCCCTTCCTCCTGTGTCTGGGTCCTGCTCATCTTCATCATTGCCTCTCGTTTCTCTCCTTGCGTCTCTGTACCCTCTCTTTCAGTGTAGTCCTTTCTTCTTGTGTTTTGTCGCAATCGATGTATACTCTCTGTGCCCCTGTTTGTCCCTCAGTCGGCTTTCTCTTACAGAATCCTGGTTCGAACTGTGTGTGTGTGTGTGCGTGTGTGTGCGTGTGTGTGTGTTTGTGTGTATGTGTGTGTGTGTGCGTGTGTGTGCGTGTGTGTGTGTTTGTGTGTAGTGTGTGTGTGTGTGTGGTGTGTGTGTGTGTGTGTCTGTGTGTCTGTGTGTGTCTGAGTGTGTCTGTGTGTGTCTGTGTGTGTCTGTGTGTCTGTGTCTGTGTGTCTGTATGTATGCGTGTGTGTGTGTGTGGTGTGTGTGTACGAGGGGTAAAAGTTCGGGTAATGCCTACAAATAATTTCCACTTTATTGTTAGTTAGGCTCAGGATAGAAGCAATATTTGTTTGTTATATTGCAGTGAGCCCATGCAGAGGCCACCAGAGCCAACCACCCATCATCAGCCTCCCATGCAGAGGCCACCAGAGGCAACCACCCATCATCAGCCTCCCATGCAAAGGCTACCAGAGGCAACCACCCATCATCAGCCTCCCATGCAGAGGCCACAAGAGGCAACCACCCATCATCAGCCTCCCATGCAGAGACCACCAGAGGCAACCACCCATCATCAACCTCCCACACAGAGGCCACCAGAGGCAATCACCCATCATCAGCCTCCCATGCAGAGGCCACCAGAGGCAACCACCCATCATCAGCCTCCCATGCAGAGGCCACCAGAGGCAACCGCCCATCATCAGCCTCCCATGCAGAGGCCACCAGAGGCAACCACCCATCATCAGCCTCCCATGCAGAGGCCACCAGAGCCAACCACCCATCATGAGCCTCCCATGCAGAGACCACCAGAGGCAACCACCCATCATGAGCCTCCCATCCAGAGGCCACCAGAGGCAACCACCCATCATCAGCCTCCCATGCAGAGGCCACCAGAGGCAACCACCCATCATCAGCCTCCCATGCAGAGGCCACCAGAGGCAACCACCCAGCATCAGCCTCCACAACAATTTGCTTCGTGTACCTCGATGAGGGAAGGTGAATGGCCAGTAATTATTAATAATACCAACGAAAGGGGATGGCAATATAGCAATCGAGTCACCATTATATCCTGGGGACGAAAATAATAGAGGGATGATAGGTACGGAGAAATCGTGTTTTATTCTGTATACTAATATGATTTGTTTACTAATGTAATTTGCTTGTCATTAGTTATTTTTTCAGAGGTTAATCACGACAGGAGAGGTGGCGAGGTGAAGACATCAGCAGAGATGCCATGAGACATAATGATTGTTTAGTATAATCAGGAAGGTCTTATAAAACTGAGATGAAAATAAAAAATATTTAGTCTGGTCCATCTGGTGAGTGTGAGATAGAAACTTATCTATGAGTTGACAACTGTATTTTGTGACCTGAGTGTGACCTGAGTGTGTTTTAAATGTGACGTGTGTTAGATGAACGTGAGAAAAGTGTCATATGAGTGTGAAATGAGTGTGACATGAGAGTGACATGAGTGTTGCACGTGAGTGACAGGAATGTGACACGTGTGACATGGCTAAACACTAAATTTGCCTCTGAAAACTAATGAGGAGAATATTCATTGTCATATTTTTTGCAAAAATAAGTTTGAATGTCAAGAAATCATGATCAGCCTATGTTACCACCACCACACACACACACACACACACACACACACACACACACACACACACACACACACACACACACACACACAGTAAGACAAGAGAGTGAGAGGTAGATTGCATTTTCTTGGACTACAAGAAGCATTCGACACAGTTCCTCACAAGAGATTAGTGCAAAAGCTAGAGGATCAGGCACATATAACAGGAAGAGCACTGCAATGGATCAGAGAAGCTTGGTTCAGAAACTGGCTCCTCGAATTTAACCCTGCCAAATGCAAAGTCATGAAGATCGGGGAAGAGCAAAGAAGACCGCAGACAGAGTATAGGCTAGGTGGCGTCTGATGTGCGTCACTCCTGAGACGCACATCAATCAGATAACTGCTGCAGCATATGTGCGCCTGCCAAACCTGAGAAAAGGGTTCCGATACCTCACTAAGGAATCATTCAAGACACTGTACACCGTATACGTCAGGCCCATACTGGAGTACGCAGCACCAGTTTGGAACCCCACACCTGATCAAGCACGTCAAGAAATTAGAGAAATTGCAAATGTTTGAAATAAGGTTAGTTCCAGAGCTCAGGGAAATGTCTTACGAAGAAAGGTTAAGGGAAATCTGCCTGACGACATTGGAGAACAGAAGGGTTAGGGAAGACATGATAACGACATACAAAATACTGCGAGAAATTGACAAGGTGGGCAAAGACAGGATGTTCCAGAGATGGGACACAGAAACAAGGAGCCACAGTTGAAAGTTGAAGACTCAGATGAGTCAAAGAGATGTTAGAAAGTATTTCTTTAGTCATAGTTGTCAGGAGGTGGAATAGTCTGGCAAGTGACTAGTGAAAGCAGGAACCATACATAGTTTTAAGATGAGGTATGATAAAGCTCATGCAGCAGGGAGAGAGAGGACCTAGTAGCGATCAATGAAGAGGCGGGGCCACGAACTATGTCTCGACCCCTGCAACTACAAATAGGTGAGAACACACACTCAGCATGAATTTCAGAGAGAGAAAACAGAAACATTGCCTGCACCACTAAAATTCACCATATATCAGTGGATACGAGATAACTGGAAGACAGCTAATGAAGTCCCAGTATTGAAGACAATGGATAGACGGGAAGCGTCACACTACACATCAATATCGCTAACGTACAGAGATCGAGTCTAAGCTTAGGTGAGAGCCAGGAGCTGAAGCTTGACCTCTGCAGTCACAAACAAGTTGAGTACAGCAGCATTCCTGCGCATCTCTCAGAAGACAATTTTGGTTTATGACGAAATAAATAATAATTCTGATATTGTTGCTCAAGTATGGCATTTAAACATATTGAAATCATTATTGTAGAATATTTTACAAATGAAAATCTGGGTAAAAAAAAGTGTTAAGAAAACTATATTACAGCGTTGGATATCCAGAAAAGAGAAAAAAAAAATAGGCTGAATATATAGTTCTGTGAGTCGCTTTCTTAAAGGCAATTCTCATCCATCTTAAAGAATATCAGTTTATATAGCGTCAACACTTGGTCGTGAAGATTAAAAAATCTATTCTTTCGTAACCCAACGACAAGACACAGTGGGAGAGCATGCAGGTTGTGATGCACTGAGCCTTCAGAAACCCACCTGCACATGCAGCTTTCTTGTGTGATAGCTCATACAATTCTGCCGATCTAAATCCTTAGGGATAATCAATTTTGTTATTGCTACGTAGGGGGCGGTTGGTTCGTTAGGTAGAGTAGTTAGTGGTGGTGTATGGTGTGGTGGTAGTTAAGTTGGTGAGTGAGGTAGTGGTATGCATGACTGTTCAGTTATGGTAATGTTGAGTGATGGAACAATGGTAGAAGGCAGTGGACTGTGATAATGTGTGGATATCTAGTGTATGAGTGTCAGAGGTGGATGGGGAATGGTGTAGTGAGGAAACTGGTTATGTGGGGTAGGTGTGGGTGTTGGTGGGTGGTGAGTGGTGGTGGTGGTGGTGGTAGTGGTGTGAGGTAGTGGTAGGAGGTAGTGGTGGTGGTAGTGGGTGTAGGTGTGGTGTGGTAGGTGGTGGTGTGGTGTGGTGTGGGTGGTGGTAGGTGGTAGTGGAGTGTAGTGGTGGTGGTAGTGGTGGTGGTGGGGTAGTGGTAGTGGTAGTGGTAGTGGTGGTGGTAGTGGTGGTGGTGAAGTGGTGGTGATGTGGAGTGGTAGTGGTGGTGGTAGTGGTGGTGGAGTGGTGGTAGTGGTGGTGGTGGTGGTAGTGTAGTGATGGTGGTAGGTGGTTGTGGTGTAGTGGTGGTGGTGGTGTGGAGTGGTGGTAGTGGTGGTAGGTGTTGTAGTGGTGGTGGTGGTAGTGGTAGTGGTAAGTGTGGTGGTGGTGGTGTGGTAGTGGTAGTGGTGGTGGTAGTGTGTGTGTGGTGGTAGTGGTGGTGGTGTTAGGAGTGGTGTGGTAGTGGATTGGTGGTAGTGAGGTGGTAGTGGTGGTAGTGGTGTGGTAGGGTGTGGTGGTAGTTGTGTGGTAGTGGGTGGGTGTGTGGTGGTGGAAAGCCGGTGGGTGTAGTTGGTGGTGTAGTGGTAAGTGGTGTGGTGGTAACGTGGTGGTAATAGTGTGGTGGTATGTGTGGTAGTGGTGGGTAGTGTGGTAGTGAGTGGTGGTGTTAGTGGTGGTGGTAGTGGTGGTAGGTGGTTGTGGTGTGAAGGTGTGGTGAGGGTGGTGGTAGTGGTGGTGGTAGTGGTGGTGGTGGTGGTGTGTAGTGGGTGTGTGGTAGTGGTGGTGGTGGTGGTAGGGTGGTATGGTAGATGGTGGTGGTGGTGGTGTGGTGGTAGTGGTGTGAGTGGAGTGGTGGTGGTGTATGTGGTGGTGGGTAGGTGGGGTAGCTGGTGGTGGTGGTGGTGGTGTGGTGGTGGTAGTGGGTTGGTGTGTAGTGGTGGTGTATGGTGTGTGGAGGGTGTGGGTTATTGGTGGTGAGTGGTGGTGGGTGGTGGTGGGGTAGTGTGGTGGTGGGGTATGTGGTGGTGGTTGGTGGGAAGCGGTGGTGGTGTTAGTGGTGGTGGGAGTGGTGGTGGTGGTGGTAGTGGTTGTTGCTGTGGTTTCTTTGTCAGGAAACGAGGCAAATATCTCCTGACATAAGCGTTTATAAATACTGGTAAAGAAGCCGCTGTCTTGCCTGAGCTATAGTTTACATGCCACTAAAAACAAGAACAACAACAAAGAAAGATCGCAGCCTAGTAATGATCCAAGAAAATTACATATTAAGGATATGTGGAAGTTTATCCCCACTCGATAATCAAGAGTGCAATCGTTTCCCGTGACAATTTCCTTCAGAAATACCAGTGACGAACCAATCAATTCAGTGTCACATATGATCGACAAAGTCATCAGCTTTTAAACATATTACACACGCATTTCAGCTCTGACAACATCATCTCTTCTCTGGCTATTAAAACAACACTTTATTCCGCTTATCCACACGTTTAATTCTTAAGAAGCCAAATCGCAAGCAGCAGCAGTGTCCTCTTACCCTATGCTGTGTGACAGTTAACAGTGGGAACTGGGGCTAGCTATATTTCCCTGGTTTATACCGTGTTGTAGTGGCAATGGTAGCGATAGGACATCAAACAGGGATGACGTTAGGATATCAGGCAGTAATATGATATCAGGCAGTAAGATAACTGGAAATTATGCAGTGAGAACATAGGAAATCAGGTTTAGAAGTGATGAGACACAAGACAATGACATGAAAATAGTGAGAGGATAACCAAGAGTGACAGGATAACAAAGATGATAACAGACAGCGAGTGTCGGGATAACAAGGAGAATAAAAGACGATGAGTTACAGCATAACAGGAAGGATAACAACGAGTGAGAGGATCATACGACTTATTTTAGGTGAGGAAGATAATAGGATTAGTCTCCGAAGGGGAGAGGAAAAAATAGAACAAACTGCAAGGAAACTAATACCATCATCAAGTAAGTTTATTTTGAGCCTCCTTACACAAGTTCAGATTTCTTTTTTTTTTTTTTTACAGTTGTCCTGTATAGTAACAAATGTGTAAAATGCCTAATCCAATTAAGTCATAGTAAGTTATTACCAGTGGAACATTTTTCAAAGAGTGAAAATTTGGTTTAGGATTTGAGAGCGACGGAATTCTTGTTCCTGGACAATCTAGGTTCTGCATTATTGCTATGTGTATTAGGAGTATCCGGCACTGTTGAGAATTGTTAGCGGTGTTAACTAGGATATTGTAGTGGTGGTAGTAGTAATAGCAGTATTAGTAGTAGTAATAGTAGTAGTAGTTGTGGTAATAGTAGTAATAGTAGCAGTAGTAGTTGTGGTAATAGTAGTAGTATTAGTAACAGTAGTACCAGTAGTAGTAGTAATAGTAGTAGTAATAGTAGTAGCAGCAGTAGTAGCAGTAATAGTAGTAGTAGTTGTGGTAATAGTAGTAGTGGTAGCAGTAGTAATAATAGTAGTAGTAGTGTAGTGGTGCTGTCGGTGGTAGTAGTAGTATATTGCGACCCCTGAATGGGCCACAATGTATGAACATGTGTATATCTCAATTTTAATGTATATTACCTGTTCATATAATTTTATATTGCTGATATTTGCGATATTAGGTAAATCGTAAATATATTGCTTTATATTATTATTTGACTTAGTTATATTAGTAGGTAGGGTTAACATTTACACCTTATTCTGTGCTCATTGTTCGAGAGTGTTGAGTAGTTGCCTGCATTGGCAAATTACCTTGATAATTGCCTCCTCGCTTGTTTATTTGCCGGCTTCTCTGTAGTTGCTGGGCAGGAGCAGCCCACGGGAGAGTCACGTGACCAGGGTGGCGTGATCACACCTGAGTGAGGAGACTGCCTTGCCTTCCTCTCTCTCTCTCTGACTGGTGCTGTTTCCAACAACACCTCCCTCTCCAGCTCTCCCTTGCTGGCCCTTGTTGGAACATCTCTGTTGCTCTCTTGTTGTTAGTTCGTGGTTTAGACTCTGTTCTGGTAGAGGATGTTTTCTGTAGTGAGACGAAACATACTTCTCTTAACACTGTTCACAGAGCATAGCCTAGACTTTAGTGATTTTCGACGTTTTACTGAGGTTGTCTCAAGGACACTTAAGATATCAGGTCCGGAGCTGTAGCTTCTGACCTAATTTGTTCTGGTAACCATGCACCCTCACAGTCGGGGATTTTGTTATGCTGAACTTAGATTCAGTATTAAGGGAGTTTTGTGACTTTCGTGGAGGATCTGCAAATGGTCCCCACTAAGAGTCGTTATGTGATCTCCTTGTTCCTGACACTTGAGTTACTGCTGCTTGTTATATTGCTGTTCGGCGAATCGTTCATCTTACTGTTCAAGCAAGCTGTTCTGATTGCCAGGTTGGTCAGGAAGATAGTTTACGTGAGGGCATTTAGTCGGTCACTGGTTAAGTCGAGTCGAGTCTTGAGACAACGAACTTCTTAAGAGCACCTACATACATACAACATACATGCATACATACATGCACACACACATACTCACTTGTTTATACTAGTATAATGTTCTTAAATGATGACAATGTACCAGACGGTACTTGAGAGCCATGATTTGTACCTTCAACACAATAATGTATACCAGATGTTGCAACCTCTGAATGGGTTGCAATGTATATTATGTATATATATTACATGTATATTGCCTTTTCATATAATTTTATATTGCTTATATTTGCGATAATAGCTAAATCGTAAATATATTGCTTTATATTATTATTTTACTTAGTTATGTTGTTAGGTAGGATGTAACATATGTGCTCAGTTCAAGTCTTGATTGTCTAACTACTGAAATTATCGCTTGTGGCTCGTTACTCTATCATGTGGGATTCGAACACGTGGATAGGGTAAAGTAATACTCACGTAGGCTGGTAGTACGTATATTACGGATAATGTGGGTAGCGCCAAACAGCCGGCCTGCCTCCTTGCTCACTCTGGTATAACTGACTGGCTGCCCACAGTACCCATATGTGAGGGGGTCTTTGAATACTGCTGTGGTCAGCACAATATGAATACAGACAGTGACTCAGGCAGAGACGGTTGGTAGTGAGTCATCTACTGGTACACTGGTTACTGGTAACTGGTTACTACTACTGAGAGCTCGGCGACGCTAACGTATGTCGTCCCAACATACAACTAATACAAACTAGAGATGGCAGGTATACGGCTTGGGCTGATTCTATACAATGTCAAAGTACACAACAATTAAACATTATAACATACATAAGTAGAACATTGGAATGGAAGCTTACGTAACTGAAACTGTAATGCAATACAAGGTATAATATAGCACAACTCATCGAATAAAACTCAACATTGGGATTACACAGTGGAAGTGATAAAAAAATTTGATCGATCGATCTGTATTCATGTGATCTACGGATTCAGAAAGGCAGATTCAGTGCAATCAACTCTCAGAATGCAGAGAGAACATGAACACAAAAAAAAATTCTTGAATACTGATAAGTTGATACGTAATTATTCATCTATACAGGTTTTTTAAACATTTAAACCCCAACCTCCCAGGGTAAAAATTGACATATGCAGAATGGTTATCATCTCTGGGAGGATCGAATTCCTCTGCAATGGCTAACACATGCCTTGACTGAGGGCAGTCTGAACGAGTATCTACAAAAGATACAGCTACAATCACTAGTGACTGTGGAATACTAATTCTTGGCTCATACAAAGTCACTAATGGGTGCGGGTGGCTTCACAGTAAGAATAAGATCTTCCTGGAGCAGGAATCGAATCACACCAGAACACAAGGGATCTTCTTACTGGAGGGGAAAGAACAAACTCGGTGGAGTGGATGACTCCCCCCCGGTTGAAAAAAATTAACGCTAAAAACACGCAATATGAGCAAGGTAGAACGAATCTACTATCTCAAACTGCAAGCACAGAGAAAAAATGAACACGGTGAACAATGCTGATATTCAATCTGAGTCGCACACAGTGACACGAGGTATCAGCTATAAACTTCACTTACAAACGTTGAAGTTACTCGAGAAATAACTTCTACAATGCACTGATTACTGCAACTAGATGGGATCACAATCTGAAACACAAGGGACAACAACAAAAACTCAAGTGAGCACACTAGCCACAGAAATGTCTTTCTGCAACTGCTTGTGGCATCAGCAAGAGATAGCATAACTCGTTGCAAGTAAAGTTCTTTTCAAAGCTCCCCCGGGGAAAGGGAAAGAATACTTGAACAATCGCCATCGCAAGATAGTTCAGCACTATCCTGTGTGCATGATATTGTGGCTGGAGTCCAGACAGGAGTGACAGTAAACGTATGCCTGACCGCTCGGGTACGTCAATAAATAATTCACGGATCTATAGGAACTTAATCGGAACTTCACATTTTGCAGCACTTTAACAAATCTCAGATACAAGCTGTGAGAACAAACACATTGCTCAAGGCTAGGTATTGTCTTTCAGTAGTAAGGAATGTTGGGACTTGGATGTTCATATTGACTTTACTGGCATGATTTCACTAGTGAACATTCAAAAGTGACTGACATGATCTCAGGAACTTACTCAGGACATAAGGCAAAAAAAAAAAAAGAAGATGAGCGAAAACCGAAAAATATTGCAAAAATAACGAGTTCAAAGAAACAGAGTCTACACTGAAACACAAGGTTAGAGTGACACAGAAATTCACTATAAATGTCTCACACCGCAAATGTTTTTAAATGAAAGAAAAATGTCCTAAACAGAAAAATCACTGAAGTCTGAGTGGGACGGTAAAGACTGGTGATGGGGAAGTTTCCTGCGGGGTGATAAACCCGACACCACACTGCGTCGTGAAGAAATGCGCTTTCTCGTGAACTCACATAACGGCTTTATCGGGGGGCTAGCTACAACTTTTTGCCAATTCTGAGCCAAAACATTCAGGACCCGGACAAGGGCAAACAACCACAGTAGATGAGGTGGGGGCTGGTGGGGGGGGTTGGTGGGGGTGGGGGAGGAGAGTGTAACGGGGGGTGGGGTGGTGACTCTCCGCTGCCTCTGGGCCACTCCACTCACTACCCACGAAGGTGGCTTGATAACCACTATCCCACAGGGATGGGAAGACCACTCTTAGCACCAACAGGGAGCACAAAGCGATATGAAAATATTTAAAGGGGAACTTGCTGTTTACTTCTCTCTCCACGGGGTTAAAGCTGGGTTGCTGACTGGCTTAACCCACAGAATGGCTGACGAAGACTTTAACGAAGCACACAGCACGAGGAGCAGTGGAGACAGGGGAAAAGGCCCGGGGAAAAGGCTGACTGCGTTCACTTCCACGTCTGGGTTACTGACTGGCTAAAATTTCAAAATCCGGGTCAACCCCCGAGATTGAACAAACACACAACTAACCGGAAACTTAAACGGCTGCAACAGGGTTGCAGGGTGGAGGGGAGGTTGTGAGGGGAGCGAGTACTTTAAGGGTGAACGGGTTTACCTTTTACCCCCGCTCTCACAAACATCTTTTAACCTCTTAAATCCCCCCTTTAAAAAACTTAAATTTCCACGCTCCACACCGGGGCCACCCTTTATCATGGGGTTCGAACACGTGGTAGGGTAAAATAAAACTCACGTAGCTGGTAGTAAAATATACGATAAGTGGGGACGCCAAACAGGGGCCCCTCCTTTTCTCACTCTGGATAAAGACTGGCCGCCCACAAGTACCCATAGGAGGGGTCTTTTGAATACTGCTGTGGTCACCAATAGAAAACAGACAATGACTCAGAGAGACGGGTTTGGGAGGAGTCATCTATGTACACTGGTTACTGGAACGTTTCTACTACTGAAACTCTGCTGGTTTCTGTTGCTGAGCTGCAGCTGTCCACGGAGCTATCACGTGATCGAGGGGGGGTGTTCTCACCTCGCCTGAAGTATATTCAGTCTGGTCTAGACTCTCTTGGTGGTTGGATGTATCCCTGACAAGAGCCTAAATCTCCCTTATTGGCCCTTGTTAGGTTCTGTGAGACTCTGTTCACAGAACATTGTATAGACTTAGTGATTTTCGACATTGTACTGAGGTTGTGTGTCGCATAGACACTGAGCAACTCAGGTCCTGAGCTGTAGCTTCTGACCTAATTTGTACTGGTATCTGTGTATTGTCACAGTCTGGGATTTTCTTATGCTGAACTTAGATTCAGTAGTATGGGAGTTTTGTGACTTTTGTGGAGGATCTGCTGATGATCCCTACTTAGTGTTGTTATATAATCTCCTTGTTCCTGATTCTGTGTCGCAGTTGCTTGTTATATTGCTATTGGGCTTAGCGTTCTTTTTATTGTTCAAGCAGACTGTTCTGATTGCCAGTTGGTTAAGAAGTTAGTTTATTTGAGGACTTTGTCAGTCACTTGTTTAAGTCTAGTCGAGTCAGTGAGACATAGCGAACTACTTAGAGCACTTACACACATACACACAAACTTACTTGTACATATTTGTAATATCTTATTAAATGTTAATGTACCAGATGGTACTTAAGAATTATAAATGTGATATGTGCTTTCAGCACAATAATACTGTACACGAGAGAAGTGATTATTATTATTAATTTGTTTGAATTGATTAATTTAATTTAATGATATACCTCTAGAACAGTGGTTCCCAAACTGGGGGTAAATTACCCCCTGGGGGTAATTTAACCATTTTGGGGGGTAATGGAGGGGTGACAGAAAAAAAATTATGAATTCTGAAAATCAAGAAAACAATGCGGTACCCGGTATGAGGATTATTGTTAACTTTGTCTTAGTATATAAAGTTGTAAAGTAAACCTATTATAAGTAAGTAATAAAGTTAAACCAAATAACAATAAATATCAAAAACTAATATACAGTATTAGAAAAGAAGAAATATATAGCTAAGTGTGTGGAAACCCAAAAGTATTTTGACAAGTATGCTTCAGGACAAAAGTCACTCAGTAGCCCCAGATCGACCTGTCCAGTATGCGTCACTCACTTCCTGAGGCTGCCTCTATTTCACACTGTCAGTTTATCTGTGAGCATCAGCCGAGGTAGACATAAGCTAGTATGTATGTGTACTGCCCTGTGCAGTATATAGTTAGTATTTACCCACTGTTACTGTGAATTTGTAGCTATTATTAATTTTATATATAATGTATGTGTGGTTCTTACGTTTTCAATGGTTTTGCTAGGATTAGCAGAGTATGCGAGGCTGTATACGTTCACGTTTAGCCATATATATCAATAATAACAACATTTTGTGAAAGGGGTAACATGCTTTATGTGGCATGTTAAATTGGGTAACAAGCTGAAAAAGTTTGGGAACCACTGCTCTAGACGATACTTAATAAATTTATTATATTTTAATTTCTCTAGTTAGTGGACTACCAGTTGTAATCCTGAAGCACTATTGAATCATACTGAATTCTAATGGATAATTGGACAAGGTTACTGACTGTTACGAAAACCCAGTAACAGGCTGGATGCTAGAAGGGCAGTCCTTTCTAGTATTCACTGGAGATCTCTAAGCTTTTAGAATCGCGTTTTTTGTAACACCAGAGAAGTGTAGCAACTTATATCCCGTATTATATTAAATTAATTTACTTTGATTTTGTCCACCTAGACAATTTTATCTTTGTTAATAAACTTCTTAAATTTTATTTCTTTAGTTACCTACCAATTGTTATCCTGAAGCACCCTTGAATCTATTAAATTCTAATGAATAATTGGACCAGGATACTGACTGTTACAAAAACCCAGCAACAGGCTGAATGATAGAAGGGCAGACCTTTCTAGTATTCACTGGAGATGTTTATAATTTATAGATATCGCATTTTTTGTAACAAAACAATAATAATAGTAGTAATAATGGTTATAATAATAGTAATACTAGTAGCTATAATAATAGTGATACTAGTAGTAGTATCACTATTATGTGGCTAACGCGACGGGCTGGAGTTTTGAGACTCTATGACCGCGGGTTCAATCCCGTCCGGGGAATTGTTTGTTAGTAGTAATAGTAGTTATAATAGTAGTAGTAGTATCAGCAGCAATAAGAATAAACTTCTCTCCCAAACATTCTTCTGTGAAGTCACTTGTTCTTTGTCTTCCCTGTATTTCCAGTCTCCTAAATCTTTTCTTTGTAGCAGTGAGCAGTCATCTTGGAATTCAGAATCGAGGAACCAGTGATACTTTACTCAAGGTGTTCAATATGTTTCTCGGTGTACGTATAATACATATGGGTCTTGTTTACATCCTGGTGTTAAATATGTATCGGAATCCTGCAACCACTCTTCCTCAGTTCTCATCTTCCTGGGAGACAGTACATGGCGAGAGATGAGAAATAATGAACCAAATGAAAAGCTGAGTAAGCCCGCTATGACGTTTTGTTAAGTACGTTTCAAAGAACTCTCCACAGCGAGTGAAACGTCCTGGAATAAGAGCCTTACTCTTTTTAAGTATCTTTGATTCACCTAATTCCTGGTTGACGCCTTGATCAGTCACGCTGTTGGTGCTCCATGCATCCCTAGGCAGCACAACCCAGCCGTTCTGTTACTCTAATATATAGTGGAGGAACAAATGTGAGTACATTAATAATCTCAAAATTAGGGGTTTTATGGTGAGTAGAAAGTGTAAATAGTCAAGCATTTGACTGCGATCCAGTTGATGTCGACTCGAGTGTGACTGTTGTTCATTACTGTGGTGACTGTTGTTTATTACTGTGGTGACTGTTGTTTATTACTGTGGTGACTGTTGTTTTTTTACTGTGGTGACTGTTGTTCATTACTGTGGTGACTGTTGTTTATTACTGTGGGGGACTGTTGTTATTACTGGGGTTTGACTGTTGTTCATTACTGTGGTGACTGTTGTTTATTACTGTGGTGACTGTTGTTTATTACTGTGGTGACTGTTGTTTATTACTGTGGTGACTGTTGTTTATTACTGGGGTTTGACGGGTTGTTTATTACTGTGGTGACTGTTGTTTATTACTGTGGTGAACTGTTGTTCATTACTGTGGTGACTGTTGTTTATTACTGTGGTGACTGTTGTTTATTACTGTGGGGGACTGTTGTTCATTACTGTGTGGACTGTTGTTTATTACTGTGGGGGACTGTTGTTTATTACTGTGGTGACTGTTGTTTATTACTGTGGTGACTGTTGTTTATTACTGTGGGGGACTGTTGTTCATTACTGTGGTGATGTTGTTCATTACTGTGGTGATGTTGTTCATTACTGTGGTGATGTTGCTTATTACTGTGGTGGGACTGTTGTTCATTATTTGTGGTGGACTGTTGTTTATTACTGTTGGTGACTGTTTTTAAAATTTACTGTGGTGACTGTTGTTTATTACTGTGGTGACTGTTTGTTTATTACTGTGGTGATGTTGTTTATTACTGTGGAGCTGTTGTTATTATGTGGTGACTGTTGTTTATTACTGTGGTGACTGTTTTCATTACTGTGGTGATGTTGTTATTACTGTGGTGACTGTTGTTCTTTACTGGGGTTTGACTGTTGTTTATTATGTGGTGACTGTTTTTCATTATGTGGTGACTGTTGTTCATTACTGTAGTGACTGTTGTTTATTACTGTGGTGACTTTGTGTTTATTACTGGGGTTTGCTGTTGTTATTACTGTGGTGACTGTTGTTTATTATGTGGTGACTGTTGTTTATTACTGTGGTGACTTTTGTTCATTACTGTGGGACTGTTGTTCTTTACTGTGGTGACTGTTGTTCATTACTGTGGTGACTGTTGTTTATTCTGTGGTGACTGTTGGTTCATTACTGTGGTGACTGTTGTTTATTACTGTGGTGACTGTTGTTTATTACTGTGGTGACTGTTGTTTATTACTGTGGTGACTGTTGTTTATTATGTGGTGACTGTTGTTTTTACTGTGGTGACTGTTGTTTATTACTGTGGTGACTGTTGTTTATTACTGTGGTGACTGTTGTTCATTACTGTGGTGACTGTGTTCATTACTGTGGTGACTGTTGTTCATTACTGTGGTGACTGTTGTTTATTACTGTGGTGACTGTTGTTCATACTGTGGTGACTGTTGTTCATTAATGTGGTGACTGTTGTTTTATTACTGTGGTGACTGTTGTTCATTACTGTGGTGACTGTTGTTCATTACTGTGGGGGACTGTTGTTTATTACTGTGGGGGACTGTTGTTTATTACTGTGGTGACTGTTGTTCATTACTGTGGGGACTGTTGTTCATTACTGTGGTGACTGTTGTTTTTACTGTGGTGATTTTGTTTATTACTGTGGTGACTGTTGTTTATTACTGTGGGGGATTTTGTTCATTACTGTGGTGACTGTTGTTTATTACTGTGGTGACTGTTGTTTATTACTGTGGTGATGTTGTTCATTACTGTGGTGACTGTTGTTTTTTTACTGTGGGGGACTGTTGTTTATTACTGTGGTGACTGTTGTTTTTTTACATGTGGTGACTGTTGTTTATTACTGTGGTGACTGTTGTTCATTACTGTGGGGGACTGTTGTTCATTACTGTGGGGACTGTTGTTCATTACTGTGGTGACTGTTGTTTATTACTGTGGTGATGTTGTTCATTTACTGTGGTGATGTTGTTTATTACTGTGGTGACTGTTGTTTATTCTGTGGTGACTGTTGTTTATTACTGTGGTGACTGTTTTTTATTACTGTGGTGACTGTTGTTTATTACTGTGGTGACTGTTGTTTATTACTGTGGTGACTGTTGTTTATTACTGTGGTGACTGTTGTTCATTCTGTGGTGATTGTTGTTCATTACTGTGGTGACTGTTGTTCATTACTGTGGTGACTGTTGTTTATTACTGTGGTGACTGTTGTTCTTTACTGTGGTGATGTTGTTCATTACTGTGGTGATTTTGTTTATTACTGTGGTGACTGTTGTTCATTACTGTGGTGACTGTTGTTTATTACTGTGGTGACTGTTGTTTATTACTGTGGGGGACTGTTGTTTATTACTGTGGTGACTGTTGTTCTTACTGTGGTGACTGTTGTTTATTACTGTGGTGACTGTTGTTTATTACTGTGGTGACTGTTTTTTTATTACTGTGGTGACTGTTGTTTATTACTGTGGTGAATGTTGTTCATTTACTGGGGTTTGACTGTTGTTCATTACTGTGGTGATGTTGTTCATTAGTGGTGACTGTTGTTTATTACTGTGGTGACTGTTGTTCATTACTGTGGTGACTGTTGTTTATTATTTGTGGTGGATGTTGTTTATTACTGTGGTGACTGTTCTTTATTACTGTGGTGACTGTTGTTTATTACTGTGGTGGACTGTTTTTTATTACTGTGGTGACTGTTGTTTATTACTGTGGTGACTGTTGTTTTTTACTGTGGTGATGTTGTTCATTCTGTGGGGGACTGTTGTTCTTTACTGTGGTGACTTTTGTTCATTACTGTGGGGGCTGTTGTTTATTACTGTGGTGACTGTTGTTCATTTATGTGGTGATGTTGTTCATTACTGTGGTGACTGTTTTTTTTTTACTGTGGTGACTGTTGTTCATTAAAGGGGTTTGGACTGTTGTTTTTTTACTGTGGTGACTGTTGTTTTTTTACTGTATTTGACTGTGTTTATTACTGTGGTAAACTGTTGTTTATTTACTGTGGTGACTGTTGTTTATTACTGTGGTGGACTGTTGTTATTACTGTGGTGACTGTTGTTTATTACTGTGGTGACTGTTGTTCATTACTGTGGTGACTGTTGTTCATTTACTGTGGGTGACTGTTGTTTATTACTGTGGTGACTGTTGTTTATTACTGTGGTGACTGTTGTTCATTACTGTGGTGACTGTTGTTCATTACTGTAGTGACGTTGTTTATTACTGTGGTTGACTGTTGTTTATTACTGTGGTGACTGTTGTCAATTACTGTGGTGACTGTTGTTCCATTACTGGGTGACTGTTGTTTAATTACTGTGGGACCTTTGTATTACTGTGGTGACTGTTGTTCTTTACTGTGAGTGATCTGTTGTTCATTTAACACCTAGGTGATGTTGTTTATTACTGTGGTGTCCTGTTGTTTATACTGTTGGTGACTTTGTTTATTACTGTGGTGACTGTTGTTTATTACTTTGGTGACTGTTGTTTATTACTGTGGTGAATGTTTTTTTTACTGTGGTGACTGCAATTGTTATTACTGATGGTGACTGTTGTTCATTATGAGGTGACTGTGTTTATACTGTGGGACTGTGTTCATTACTGTGGTGACTGTTTTCATTACCTGAGGTGATGTTGTTTATTACTGTGGTAGACTGTTGTCATTACGTGGTGACTGTTGTTTATTTACTGTGGGACTGATTTTATTACTGTGGTGACTGTTGGTTTATATTAAAGGTGACTGTTGTTTATTATGTGAGTGACTGTTGTTTCATTTACTGTGGTGACTGTTGTTCATTACTGTGGTGACTGTTGGTTATTACTGGGATGTTGTTCATTACTGTGGTGACTGTTGTTCTTACTGTGGTGACTGTTGTTCATACTGTGGTGATGTGGTTCATTACTGTGGATGAAACTGTTGTTCATACTGTGGTGACTGTTGTTTATTACGTGGTGACTGTGTTATTACTGTGGTGACTCTGTTTTCATTACTGTGGTCGACTGATGTTTATTACTGTGGTGACTGTTGTTCATTACTGTGGTGACTGTTGTTCTATTACTGTGGTGCTGTTGTTTAATACTGTGGATGACTGTGTTTATACGTGTGGTGACTGATTGTTCATTACTGTGCTGACTGTTGTTTATTCGATGGTGACTCGTTGTTTATACTGTGGTGACTAGTTGTTTATTCTAGGTGACTGTTGTTCATTACTGTGTGACTGTTGTTATTACTGTGGGGTCTGTTGTTTATTACCTGTGGTGTACTGTTGTTAATCTTACTGTGGTTGACTAGTTTTATTACTGTGGTGAACTGTTGTTTATTACTGTGGTGGATGTTGTAATTAACTGTGGGACTGAATTCATTGATGTGGTGATGTTGTTTATTAATGTGGTACTGTTTTTATTACTGTGGTGACGTTGTTTATACTGTGCTGCTGTTGTTTATTATTGTGGTGATCTGTTGTTTATAGTGGTGACTGTTGTTTATTCTGTGGTGACTGTTGTTCATCTACCTGTGGTGACTGTTGTTCATTACTGGGACTGTTGTTTATTACGTGGTGACTGTTGTTTATTACTGTGGTGACTGTTGTTTATTACTGTGCTGACTGTTGTTTATACTGTTGACTGTTGTTTTTACTGTGGTGACTGTTGTTTATACTGTGGTGACTGTTGTTCATTACTGTGCTGACTGTTGTTTATTACTGTGCTGACTGTCTGTTTTACTGTGGTGACTGTTGTTTATTACTGTGGTGACTGTTGTTTATTACTGTGGTGACTGTTGTTTATTACTGTGGTGACTGTTGTTATTACTGTGGTGACTGTTGTTCATTACTGTGGTGACTGTTGTTTATTACTGTGGTGACTGTTTGTTTATACTGTGGTGACTGTTGTTTATTACTGTGGTGACTGTTGTTTATTACTGTGGTGACTGTTGTTTACTACTGTGGTGACTGTTGTTCATTACTGTGCTGACTGTTGTTTATTACTGTGGTGACTGTTGTTTATTACTGTGGTGACTGTTGTTTATTACTGTGGTGACTGTTGTTTATTACTGTGGTGACTGTTGTTTATTACTGTGGTGACTGTTGTTTATTACTGTGGTGACTGTTGTTCATTACTGTGGTGACTGTTGTTTATTACTGTGGTGACTGTTGTTCATTACTGTGGTGACTGTTGTTCATTACTGTGGTGACTGTTGTTTATTACTGTGGTGACTGTTGTTTATTACTGTGGTGACTGTTGTTTATTACTGTGGTGAGTGTTGTTTATTTACTGTGGTGACTGTTGTTTTATTACTGTGGTGACTGTTGTTCATTACTGTGGTGACTGTTGTTTTTACTGTGGTGACTGTTGTTTATTACTGTGGTGGACTGTTGTTTATTACTGTGGTGACTGTTGTTTATTACTGTGGTGACTGTTGTTTATTACTGTGGTGACTGTTGTTTATTACTGTGGTGACTGTTGTTTATTACTGTGGTGACTGTTGTTTATTACTGTGGTGACTGTTGTTTATTACTGTGGTGACTGTTGTTTATTACTGTGGTGACTGTTGTTTATTACTGTGGTGACTGTTGTTTATTACTGTGGTGACTGTTGTTTATTACTGTGGTGACTGTTGTTCATTACTGTGGTGACTGTTGTTTATTACTGTGGTGACTGTTGTTCATTACTGTGGTGGACTGTTGTTCATTACTGTGGTGACTGTTGTTTATTACTGTGGTGACTGTTGTTTATTACTGTGGTGACTGTTGTTTCATTACTGTGGTGACTGTTGTTTATTACTGTGGTGACTGTTGTTTATTACTGTGGTGACTGTTGTTTATTACTGTGGTGACTGTTGTTTATTACTGTGGTGACTGTTGTTTATTACTGTGGTGACTGTTGTTCATTACTGTGGTGACTGTTGTTCATTACTGTGGTGACTGTTGTTTATTACTGTGGTGACTGTTGTTTATTACTGTGGTGACTGTTGTTTCATTACTGTGGTGACTGTTGTTTATTACTGTGGTGACTGTTGTTTATTACTGTGGTGACTGTTGTTTATTACTGTGGTGAGTGTTGTTTATTACTGTGGTGACTGTTGTTTATTACTGTGGTGACTGTTGTTCATTACTGTGGTGACTGTTGTTATTACTGTGGTGACTGTGTTTTACTGTGGTGACTGTTGTTTATTACTGTGGTGACTGTTGTTTATTACTGTGGTGACTGTTGTTATTACTGTGGTGACTGTTGTTTATTACTGTGGTGACTGTTGTTCATTACTGTGGTGACTGTTGTTTATTACTGTGGTGACTGTTGTTTATTACTGTGGTGACTGTTGTTTAATACTGTGGTGACTGTTGTTATTACTGTGGTGACTGTTGTTTATTACTGTGGTGACTGTTGTTTATTACTGTGGTGACTATTGTTCATTACTGTGGTGACTGTTGTTTATTACTGTGGTGACTGTTGTTTATTACTGTGGTGACTGTTGTTTATTACTGTGGTGACTGTTGTTCATTACTGTGGTGACTGTTCGTTACTGTGGTGACTGTTGTTTATCACTGTGGTGACTGTTTATTACTGTGGTGACTGTTCATTACTGTGGTGACTGTTGTTCATTACTGTGGTGACTGTTGTTCATTACTGTGGTGACTGTTGTTCATTACTGTGGTGACTGTTGTTCGTTACTGTGGTGACTGTTGTTTATCACTGTGGTGACTGTTTATTACTGTGGTGACTGTTCATTACTGTGGTGACTGTTGTTCATTACTGTGGTGACTGTTGTTCATTACTGTGGTGACTGTTGTTCATCACTGTGGTGACTGTTGTTTATTACTGTGGTGACTGTTGTTCATTACTGTGGTGACTGTTGTTTATTACTGTGGTGACAGTTGTTCATTACTGTGGTGACTGTTGTTCATTACTGTGGTGACTGTTGTTTATTACTGTGGTGACTGTTGTTCATTACTGTGGTGACTGTTGTTCATTACTGTGGTGACTGTTGTTTATTACTGTGGTGACTATTGTTTATTACTGTGGTGACTGTTGTTTATTACTGTGGTGACTATTGTTTATTACTGTGGTGACTGTTGCTCATTACTGTGGTGACTGTTGTTCATTACTGTGGTGACTGTTGTTCATTACTGTGGTGACTGTTGTTTATTACTGTGGTGACTGTTGCTCATTACTGTGGTGACTGTTGTTCGTTACTGTGGTGACTGTTGTTCATTACTGTGGTGACTGTTGCTCATTACTGTGGTGACTGTTGTTCGTTACTGTGGTGACTGTTGCTCATTACTGTGGTGACTGTTGTTCATTACTGTGGTGACTGTTGCTCATTACTGTGGTGACTGTTGTTTATTACTGTGGTGACTGTTGTTCATTACTGTGGTGACTGTTGTTTATCACTGTGGTGGCTGTTGTTTATTACTGTGGTGATGTTGTATATTATGTGGTGCTGTTGTTATCACTGTGGTGACTGTTGTTCATTTACTGTGGTGATGTCGTTCATTACTGTGGTACTATTGTTCATTACTGTGGTGACTCTTGTTCATTACAGTGGTGACTGTTGTTTATTACTGTGGTGACTGTTGTTTATTACTGTGTAACTATTGTTCTTACTGTGGTGACTGGTTGTTTATTACTGTGATAACTATTGTTCATTACTGTGGTGACTGTTGTTATCACTGTGGTGACTTGTTCATTACTGTGGTGACTATTGTTCATTACTGTGGTGACTGTTGTTTATTACTGTGGTGACTGTTGTTATTACTGTGGTGACTGTTGTTTTATTACTGTGGTGACTGTTGTTCATTACTGTGAGTACTTTGTTCATTACGTGGTGACTGTTGTTCATTACTGTGGTGACTGTTGTTTATTACTGTGGTGACTGTTGTTTATTACTGTGGTGACTGTTGTTCATTACTGTGGTGACTGTTGTTTATTACTGTGGTGACTGTTGTTCATTACTGTGGTGACTGTTGTTCATTTGGGGACTGTTGTTGCATACTGTGATACTATTGTTCATTACTGTGGTGACTGTTGTTCGTTACTGTGGTGACTGTTGCTTATTACTGTGGTGACTGTTGTTCATTACTGTGGTGACTGTTGTTTATTACTGTGGTGACTGTTGTTTATCACTGTGGTGACTGTTGTTTATTACTGTGGTGACTGTTGTTTATCACTGTGGTGACTGTTGTTCATTACTGTGGTGACTGTTGTTCATTACTGTGGTGACTGTTGCTCATTACTGTGGTGACTGTTGTTTATTACTGTGGTGACTGTTGTTTATCACTCTGGTGACTGTTGTTCATTACTGTGGTGACTGTTGTTCATTACTGTGGTGACTGTTGTTTATTACTGTGGTGACTGTTGTTTATTACTGTGGTGACTGTTGTTTATTAATGTGGTGACTGTTGTTCATTGACTGTGGTGACTGATGTTCATTACTGTGGTGACTGTTGTTCATTACTGTGGTGACTGTTGTTTATCACTGTGGTGACTGTTGTTCATTACTGTGGTGACTATTGTTCATTACTGTGGTGACTATTGTTCATTACTGTGGTAACTATTGTCATTACTGTGGTGACTGTTGTTCATTACTGTGGTAACTATTGTTCATTACTGTGGTAACTGTTGTTTATCACTGTGGTGACTGTTGTTCATTACTGTGGTGGCTGTTGTTTATCACTGTGGAGACTGTTGTTCAATTACTGTGGTGACTATTGTTCATTACTGTGGTGACTGTTGTTCATTACTGTGGTAACTATTGTTCATTACTGTGGTAACTGTTGTTTATCACTGTGGTGACTGTTGTTCATTACTGTGGTGACTGTTGTTTATCACTGTGGCGACTGTTGTTCATTACTGTGGTGACTATTGTTCATTACTGTGGTGACTGTTGTTCATTACTGTGATAACTAATGTTCATTACTGGGGTAACTGTTGTTTATCACTGTGGTGACTGTTGTTCATTACTGTGGTGACTGTTGTTCATTACTGTAGTGACTGTTGTTCATTACTGTGGTGACTGCTGTTCATTACTGTGGTGACTGTTGTTTATTACTGTGGTGACTGTTGTTCATTACCGTGGTGACTGTTGTTCATTACTGTGGTGACTGTTGTTCATTACTGTGGTGACTGTTGTTTATCACTGTGGTGACTGTTGTTCATTACTGTAGTGACTGTTGCTCATTACTGTGGTGACTGTTGTTCATTACTGTGGTGACTGTTGTTCGTTACTGTGGTGACTGTTGTTCATTACTGTGGTGACTGTTGTTTATCACTGTGGTGACTGTTGTTTATCACTGTGGTGACTGTTGCTCATTACCGTGGTGACTGTTGTTCATTACTGTGGTGACTGTTGTTCATTACTGTGGTGACTGTTGTTCATTACTGTGGTGACTGTTGTTTATTATTGTGGTGACTTGTTTATTACTGTGGTGACTGTTGTTTATTACTGTGGTGACTGTTGTTCATTACGGTGGTGACTGTTGTTTATCACTGTGGTGGCTGTTGTTCATTACTGTGGTGACTGTTGTTTATTACTGTGGTGACTGTTGTTTATCTCTGTGGTGACTGTTGTTCATTACTGTGGTGACTGTCGTTCATTACTGTGGTAACTATTGTTCATTACTGTGGTGACTCTTGTTCATTACTGTGGTGACTGTTGTTTATCACTGTGGTGACTGTTGTTCATTACTGTGGTGACTGTTGTTTATCACTGTGGTGACTTGTTTATTACTGTGGTGACTATTGTTCATTACTGTGGTGACTGTTGTTCATTACTGTGGTGACTGTTGTTTATTACTGTGATAACTATTGTTCATTACTGTGGTGACTGTTGTTTATTACTGTGATAACTATTGTTCATTACTGTGGTGACTGTTGTTTATCACTGTGGTGACTTGTTCATTACTGTGGTGACTATTGTTCATTACTGTGGTGACTGTTGTTCATTGCTGTGGTGACTGTTGTTCATTACTGTGGTGACTGTTGTTTATTACTGTGGTGACTGTTGTTCATTACTGTGATAACTATTGTTCATTACTGTGGTGGCTGTTGTTCATTACTGTGGTGACTGTTGTTTATTACTGTGGTGACTGTTGTTTATTACTGTGGTGACTGTTGTTCATTACTGTGGTGACTGTTGTTTATTACTGTGGTGACTGTTGTTCATTACTGTGGTGACTGTTGTTCATTACTGTGGTGACTATTGTTCATTACTGTGGTGACTGTTGTTCATTACTGTCTTGACTGTTGTTCATTACTGTGATAACTATTGTTCATTACTGTGGTAACTGTTGTTTATTACTGTGATAACTATTGTTCATTACTGTGGTGACTGTTGTTCATTACTGTGGTGACTATTGTTCATTACTGTGATAACTATTGTTCATTACTGTGGTGACGATTGTTCATTACTGTGGTGACTGTTGTTCATTACTGTGATAACTATTGTTCATTACTGTGGTGACTATTGTTCATGACTGTGGTGACTATTGTTCATTACTGTGATAACTATTGTTCATTACTGTGTGGTAACTGTTGTTTATTACTGTGATAACTATTGTTCATTACTGTGGTGACTGTTGTTCATTACTGTGGTGACTATTGTTCATTACTGTGATAACTATTGTTCATTACTGTGGTGACGATTGTTCATGACTGTGGTGACTATTGTTCATTACTGTGGTGACTGTTGTTCATTACTGTGATAACTATTGTTCATTACTGTGGTGACTATTGTTCATGACTGTGGTGACTATTGTTCATTACTGTGGTGACTGTTGTTCATTACTGTGATAACTATTGTTCATTACTGTGGTGACTATTGTTCATTACTGTGGTGACTATTGTTCATTGTTGTGATAACTATTGTTCATTACTGTGGTGACTATTGTTCATTGTTGTGATAACTATTGTTCATTACTGTGGTGACTATTGTTCATTGTTGTGATAACTATTGTTCATTACTGTGGTGACTCTTGTTCATTACTGTGGCGACTATTGTTCATTACTGTGGTGACTGTTGTTCATTACTGTGATAACTATTGTTCATTACTGTGGTATCTATTGTTCTTGACTGTGGTGACTATTGTTCATGACTGTGGTGACTATTGTTCATTACTGTGGTGACTGTTGTTCATTACTGTGGTGACTATTGTTCATTACTGTGGTGGCTCTTGTTCATTACTGTGGTGACTATTGTTCATTGTTGTGATAACTATTGTTCATTATTGTGATAACTATTGTTCATTATTGTGATAACTATTGTTCATTACTGTGATAACTATTGTTCATTACTGTGGTGACTATTGTTCATTGTTGTGATAACTATTGTTCATTATTGTGATAACTATTGTTCATTATTGTGATAACTATTGTTCATTATTGTGATAACTATTGTTCATTATTGTGATAACTATTGTTCATTATTGTGATAACTATTGTTCATTATTGTGATAACTATTGTTCATTATTGTGATAACTATTGTTCATTATTTTGATAACTATTGTTCGTTACTGTGGTGACTATTGTTCGTTACTGTGGTAACTATTGTTCATTGTTGTGATAACTATTGTTCATTATTGTGATAACTATTGTTCATTATTGTGATAACTATTGTTCATTATTGTGATAACTATTGTTCGTTACTGTGGTGACTATTGTTCGTTACTGTGGTAACTATTGTTCATTGTTGTGATAACTATTGTTCATTATTGTGATAACTATTGTTCATTATTGTGATAACTATTGTTCATTATTGTGATAACTATTGTTCGTTACTGTGGTGACTATTGTTCGTTACTGTGGTAATTACTGTTCGTTACTGTGGTAACTATTGTTCATTACTGTCTTCAGTGCAGCCGGTAAGACTTCATCAATGGATGCTTACGACGCCAGCACCAGCATCACAGTGGTACAAAAGCACCAGCACTACGATGAAGGAAACAGGGCTCACAGTGGGGAAACATTAGGGTACTCCCACGTACGACGGGATAATCCCGTCGGCTGCAGGAGTGATCAACCCTGAGGGGCGAGGGCTGCTGGAGGAAGCCCCGGGGCCTCCAGTATTGGACTCCACGTGTGGCCTCGCGGATCTGATAACCACAGCATCAGTCGATAATTAGCTAGACTGTGAGGTCATCTTGCCAACACCGGCTCTCGTCGTCCATCATTATATTACACCGGCTCTCGTCGTCCATCATTATATTATTATTATTATTATTATTATTATTATTATTATTATTATTATTATTATTATTATTATTATCGTAGCTAACGAGAAAAATTAAAGCCTAATTGTCTTTTGCAAAGTAGATAAACCATGATAAACTTCACCAGACTTGATAAAGTTCACTCCTTAGCGAATTGTCATATAAAATAAAGACTTCATCTATATTTTGTATTTTTACGTCTGCTCTTTACTCTTCGTTTCAGATAATCATAAATCACATTTGTATTGTTTGCAGTCGTATTCGAAGGACTGATTCATTACAATTCATCACGATTCATCAAGAATGGTTGAAATACAAATTACAATATACAAATTTGCTACTTATGGATTCATTAAATTTGTATTGATAATTTAATGATGGTGTAAATACATTAGTGAGCATATTGTGGAAACGGGTGACCTGAGAGAGGCACATTTACCATCATTTACTCTATCATTGCCTTACCAGACGGCGTGCCAATATTACAGCCCAGATGACTCTCTCCAAATTGCTTTATCCCAGCCTCCTTCAGTGTGCAGGCACTGGGGGTGGTAAGTACAGTGCCTGCACTCTGAAGGAGGGTGGGGATATTGCAGTTTGGAAGGGCATCTGAAATGCAATTTCGGCACGCCTTTTGCAATACAGTGATATAGTGAATGATGGTAAAAGTGTTTCTTCTTTCTCGGGTCTCAGTACCTCGGTGGGGGAAGGACGGTGTGTTAACAAAAATTTTCTTATTACACAGGCTGACTCTCGGGTCCTTGTTGCTTCTTCATGACTTTAAGTAATTTAATAGATTAACTTAGGTCCGCCAAAAGTGTTTGTAACATCGAAGACACTGCCTGTGTTAGTGTTTCTTGAGAGGTGCTTAGAGCGAGGTACTGGCTGAGTGTTGAAGTGTACCTGGTGTTGGTGATACTGAATGGTGTAGTGTCCCTCGTTGGGATACCGTTGAGTATGACAGTGTACCTAGTTACAGGAACCTAGTATATGTATACCGACAGAATAAAGTCACTTGGCAGAGTCCTCCTGTTTCAAGTCTACATTTGCAGTCCAACCCTCATCAGTTTTCTAGTATGCCAAGTGGCTAGTAAAGGGATCATGAGTCTGGACATAAGAAGGTAAAGTAGCGAGAAAAGAGAGTTGAAGCCTTGGGAAGTGATCGAGAGATCTATTCCGAGGCTCATAAATAAAAATGGTAAAATCAGGAACAGTGATAGCGCATTAACTCCAATGGATTATTCTCCATTATGACATTAGATTCGGATAATGATGAACCTTGTGAAAATGTTGGTCTTCAACCAGTCTTAATCTCAGGTAGAGAGTAGATTTAAGACGAACAAGTTGATGTTCCTTTGGAAGCAGATGATACATAAGATGACAGCACAATGCTTACATTGCAAGTAGGCTTAAGGTTGCAAGTGATCTTGCACTCTGGAAAAAATCTCAGCAGATCTGAGATAATATTTTCCTGATATTAGTCCCATCTGATGATTCTAATTTTTTTAATGTCAAGTAGAAAATTTGCCGACATGAAGAGGGAAGTAAAAAAATAAGGAATTGTTGTACAAGCACTTGGCAAATGGAGAGGCAGCCCTTCAACTAGTCAAGTGAATTCCTAAGTGCGCAGACTATTAGGTATTAGCAAGCTTTTTATTCAATTCAGACTGGCTTTGATGACTGGAAGAATGCGAACATTAGCATTATTACTCATGAACAATCAGAGGATCACATCACTCTCCGTGAAGCTGGAGCAATAAAAATTTAGCAGAATTTATGGTCGTCAATAAACGCTTAATGCAGTGAAGTCTTTATTGGACCAGCGTTTCTTCCACGAGTGGGTTTGATCATGTCCACCCGTGAGTGAAACGTTGTATCAATAAGAGCTTCACTGCATTAAGTATCTACTAGCAACTTGTAAACGTTACGCTTTCATAAGGTATATTTGCCCTGACACTGCATAAACAAAATTGATACAGTTTAAAAACAAAATGAAGGAAAGGTTTTGTAAATAAGGGGTTGAAGTTTTGACAAAAGTTGTTACAGTAGTAGAGTTCCTTACAGAGAGAGAGAGAGAGAGAGAGAGAGAGAGAGATAGGGGACTGGAGAGTCAAGGTGATGCTGAGCTGCACAATTGTCTCAGGAATGTAAACTACCTGGGTTGCAGTGATGTCTTAGCAGAAGTCAGTCCATTTCTTGAAGATCACATTCAGCTGCTTAGTAATCCAGGGACGGGAAAAGAATCTTATCTTTCGGTAACCTTTTTTTTTTCTGTTAAATTTATTAATCTGTTGGCATTATTGATCTACTGGTATTACGAAACCAACATTGATTCTGCTCCTGATACTAGTCACAATGATCATCTGAGAGCAATACTGCACTTTATGAAAATTTTGGGGCTATAATGTTCAAAGATTTTTTCATTTCATTAAAATTCATTCAAATTTTAAAATTCATTAAAATATTTAGTTGAAGTTCTATAAAGCGTTCGCGAATCTCATGGCATCATGACTGCAGAGCCGCAGTCATAAGTCAGTGTCACTAACATGAGTGCCATATGAGTGCCACATAAGTGCCTCATGAGTGCCACATGCTCAGGTGTTCAAGCAAGATTTAGGATTTGATCTGTTTAGCTGCGTTCCATAGTCAAATACCCATCAACATCAGATGATGTTAATGGGTATTTTGAAAGTTTTATTTACATATTTCTCATTCTTACAACAAAAATGAACAATAATCAAGAATACGAAAGAAAATCCGTGTCATTCAAAATGTATGGTAGCAACAAGGTGGTCCAGGAAGCGATGACACTAGAACTTTGTGAACTATTCTAAAATTTATTTAATCTTGATTGACATTTCTGAAAGCAACACAGAACCATCTGCAGCAAACACACTGGTGCAGAACTTTCACCAATTACATGTATTGATGTCTACAGTTTTGAATTATCTACGAAAGACTCTGTAAACAGATATTTGTAGGAGACTGGGATTAAATTGCTTACCTTTGGGGGTGTTGTATGATCCTTTCTCGCACGATGTGTCTGATGTGAAGACTCGTCAATAATGTCCAGACATGCCACAACTTCACAACATATGGCTGTAAAAGAGAGTCGTCCACGAAAGAGGAAACGACTTGCTAATCAGGCATTGATTACCTGATTGCCTGATTGTGGACAATCCAAGTGACAGATTTTGTATTCAACGTTTTATCATATCATAAATCAACTTATTTTGTGGATCGAAAAACTGCGATGATAAATGACCAATTCAGTTTCCTTGTAGAAAGATAACTGTCCACAGAGGAAACAGTTTTGTAGGAAAATGTATTAGTTGCTGTATGCGCAACGGATTATGAAAAAAAAATTCACTGGTGAATTCCTGTTGTTCCTGTATATGTATGCATATAAAGTGGCAAATTTGCTCAAAGCCAAAACATCTTACAAGGTGATCAGTACATTACGGAAGAATTACATTTCTCTAAGCATGTATCTTGCAATCTTGGGAATCAATAGTAAGGGAATTTTCTTTCCCGATGCTGACGCTGATGAAGACAATACTGTCTCTGATCAACCTTGTTACACCAACACTTGTCTTCCCTTGCACTCCTCTACAGGAAATGAGATTAGGCATAAAAAAAAATTTATTTCAAGAAGTTACTGTTGATTTTGCAATGAAAATGGCTCTTGTTAATTTGTGTAAAGTAAAAGGACACAAGTGCAACTAATGTGACATTTAATTGTGGCAACGTTTCGCTCTCCAGGAGCTTTATCAAGCCATTACAAACAATACATGAATAGAGAGGGTATATAAAGGCTCAGAGTGAGGTGCAATACTAGTGAGGTACCATTTCGATGTTCACTAGTGGTAGTAGTAGTAGTAGCAGTAGTGACAAAAGTAATACAATATGGTAGAGCAATTAATTCGTACATGAGTAAAAGGATATAAAAGCTATTACTTGGGTAACATAAAAATAGGTTGGACAAATATAGACTGGAAAGAGGCAGCTTGTTTCAGTGTTCACTCTCTGTAATGTGCTTTGTGTAGTATAACAGGAGAGACTATGTGATGGCAGGGTTTACTGTTTTCAGGAGGATTCTTGCTAAGACTTCGGAGATGGTGAAACTGCCGTTGTTTTGTTTAATTGTATTCGAAACAGCGATCAGTGCTGATTCGAGGCACTTGCGTCTGCGGAAATTAGTTTCTTTGATCACTAATTGGGCGTCTCTGAATTTCATGAGATGATTGGTGGAATTTCGGTGTTGTACACAGGCGTTGTTCAAGTTATCGTTCCTACATGCGTAAATGTGTTCATTGAGGCGGGTGTCGAGGTTTCTTGCTGTTTCACCTACGTAAATCTTGTCACAGCCTCCACAGGGTATATATAGTGTAAACTCCTGCATTGACTGGTTCGTGGTGCTTGGATTTTGTCCTGGTTAGATCCTTTATTGAAGTGCTAGAAGCGATGGCGACTCTGGTGTTAGCTTGTGAAAGTACTTTTGAAACGTTCAGTGCAACCTGGCTGTTGGGAAGAATTATAACTTTGTTAGGAGTGGTGTTGGTGCGTGGAGAATTAATGATCTGAAGAGCTCTTTTCTTGCAGTCTTTGATGAAAAAGGAAGGAAAATGTAACTCAGTGAAGGTCAATGCAGGAGTTTACACTATACCCTGTGGAGGCTGTGACAAGATTTACGTAGGTGAAACAGCAAGAAACCTCGACACCCGCCTTAATGAACACATTTACGCATGTAGGAACGATAACTTGAACAACGCCTGTGTACAACACCGAAATTCCACCAATCATCTCATGAAATTCAGAGACGCCCAATTAGTGATCAAAGAAACTAATTTCCGCAGACGCAAGTGCCTCGAATCAGCACTGATCGCTGTTTCGAATACAATTAAACAAAAAAACGGCAGTTTCACCATCTCCGAAGTCTTAGCAAGAATCCTCCTGAAAACAGTAAACCCTGCCATCACATAGTCTCTCCTGTTATACTACACAAAGCACATTACAGAGAGTGAACACTGAAACAAGCTGCCTCTTTCCAGTCTATATTTGTCCAACCTATTTTTATGTTACCCAAGTAATAGCTTTTATATCCTTTTTTATTCATGTACGAATTAATTGCTCTACCATATTGTATTACTTTTGTCACTACTACTACTACTACTACTACCACTAGTGAACATCGAAATGGTACATCACTAGTATTGCACCTCACTCTGAGCCTTTACATACCCTCTGTGTCCATGTATTGTTTGTAATGGCTTGATAAAGCTCCTGGAGAGCGAAACGTTGCCACAATTAAATGTCACATTAGTTGCACTTGTGTCCTTTTACTTTACATATTGTCGGTAATTCTACCAACTTTATTACAATCTTGTTAATTTCTTGCACTTAAAAATCAAGGAGAAAACATTTGTTAGAGATTTTATCATACAAATAAAAAATATCAAAATAAATACATAGGTTCCTTAGTTTTCGTGGCTCCTGGACACAGTGTCTGCTTGACTTATTGGATAATACTCTTATGTCAGTTAGTGTAGTGATGTACCTGGCGGTACTGTAGTGGTGTACCTGGTGGTACTGTAGTGGTGTACCTGGTGGTAATGTAGTGGTGTACCTGGTGGTACTGTAGTAGTGTACCTGGTGGTGCTGTAGTGGTGTACCTGGTGATACTGTAGTGGTGTACCTGGTGGTACTGAAGTGATGTACCTGGTGGTACTGTAGTGGTGTGCCTGGTGGTACTGTAGTAGTGTACCTGGTGGTACTGTAGTGGTGTACCTGGTGGTACTGTAGTGGTGTACCTGGTGGTACTGTAGTGATGTACCTGGTGGTACTGTAGTGGTGTACCTGGTGGTACTGTAGTAGTGTACCTGGTGGTACTGTAGTGGTGTACCTGGTGGTACTGTAGTGTGTACCTGGTGGTACTGTAGTGGTGTACCTGGTGGTACTGTAGTGATGTACCTGGTGGTACTGTTAGTGTGTACCTGGTGGTACTGTAGTGGTGTACCTGGTGGTACTGTAGTGGTGTACCTGGTGGTACCTGTAGTGATGTGTACCTGGTGGTACTGTGTAGTGGTGTACCTGGTGGTACTGTAGTGATGTACCTGGTGGTACTGTAGTGGTGTACCTGGTGGTACTGTAGTGATGTACCTGGTGGTACTGTAGTGGTGTACCTGGTGGTACTGTAGTGATGTACCTGGTAGATGGTTACTGTAGTGGTGTACCTGGTGGTACTGTAGTGGTGTACCTGGTGGTTACTGTAGTGATGTACCTGGTGGTACTGTAGTGTGACCTGGTGGTACTGTAGTGTGTACTGTGTACTGTATGTGTACCTGGTGGTACTGTAGTGTGTACCTGGTGGTACTGTAGTGTGTACCTGGTGGTACTGCTAGTGTGTTGTACTGTAGTGGTACTGTGTATGGTACCTGGTGGTACTGTAGTGGTGTACCTGGTGGTACTGTAGTGTTGTAGCTGGTGGTACTGTAGTGGTGTACCTGGTGGTACTGTAGTGGTGTACTTGGTGGTACTGTAGTGATGTACCTGGTGGTACTGTAGTGTTGTAGCTGGTGGTACTGTAGTGATGTACCTGGTGGTACTGTAGTGGTGTACCTGGTGGTACTGTAGTGGTGTACCTGGTGGTACTGTAGTGGTGTACCTGGTGGTACTGTGTGTACTGGTGTACCTGGTGGTACTGGTGTACGTGGTGTACCTGGTGGTACTGTAGTGGTGTACCTGGTGGTATTACTGTATGTGTACTGTGTACTGGCTGGGTACTGTGAGTGGTGTACCTGGTGGTACTGTAGTGGTGTACCTGGTGGTACTGTAGTGGTGTACCTGGTGGTACTGAGTGGTGTACCTGGTGGTACTGATTGTATGTGGCTGGTACCTGGTGGTACTGTATGTAGGTGTACTGGTGTGATGGTATGTGTAGTGGATGTATGTACCTGGTGGTACTGTAGTGTATGGTGTACCTGGTGGTACTGGTAGTGGGTTGTACCTGGTGAGTGTACTGTGATAGTGGTGTACCTGGTGGTACTGAGTGTAGTGGTGTTTTGTACCTGGTGGTACGATGTAGTGGTGTACCTGGTGGTACTGAGTGTAATGGTGTACCTGGTGGTACTGATTAGTGGTGTACCTGTGGTACTGAGTGTGTGTACTGTAGTGTAGTGGTGTACCTGGTGGTACTGTAGTGGTGTACCTGGTGGTACTGTAGTGGAGGTTCTGCTGAGGGTACCTGGTGGTACTGAGTGATGGTGTACTGGCGGGTACTGAGTGTGTACTGGTGGTACTGAGGTGGTACTGGTGTACGGTGTTGGTGTACCTGGTGGTACTGAGTGTAGAGTGCACCTGGTGGTACTGAGTGTAGGTGTACCTGGTGGTACTGGTGTAGTGGTGTACCTGGTGGTACTGATGTAGTGGTGTACCTGGTGGTACTGTAGTTAGTGGTGTACCTGGTGGTACTGAGTGTAGAGGTGTACCTGGTGGTACTGAGTGTAGTGGTGTACCTGGCGGTACTGAGTGTAGTGGTGTACCTGGTGGTACTGAGTGTAGTGGTCGTACCTGGTGGTACTGATGTACGAGGTGTACCTGGTGGTACTGAGTAGTGTAATGGTGTACCTGGTGGTACTGAGTGTAGTGGTGTACCTGGTGGTACTGAGTGTAGTGGTGTACCTGGTGGTACTGAGTGTAGTGGTGTACCTGGTGGTACTGAGTGTAGAGGTGTACCTGGTGGTACTGAGTGTATGGTGTACTGGTGGTACTGAGTGTAGTGGTGTACCTGGTGGTACTGAGTGTAGTAGGTGTACCTGGTGGTACTGAGTGTAGTGGTGTACCTGGTGGTACTGAGTGTAGTGGTGTACCTGGTGGTACTGAGTGTAATGGTGTACCTGGTGGTACTGAGTGTAGTGGTGTACCTGGTGGTACTGAGTGTAGAGGTGTACCTGGTGGTACTGAGTGTAATGGTGTACCTGGCTGGTACTGAGTGTAGGGTGTACCTGGTGGTACTGAGTGTAGTGGTGTACCTGGTGGTACTGAGTGTAGTGGTGTACCTGGTGGTACTGAGTGTAGGGTGTACTGTGGTACTGAGTGTAGTGGTGTACCTGGTGGTACTGAGTGTAGTGGTGTACCTGGTGGTACTGAGTGTAGTGGTGTACCTGGTGGTACTGAGTGTAGTGGTGTACCTGGTGGTACTGAGTGTAGTGGTGTACCTGGTGGTACTGAGTGTAGTGGTGTACCTGGTGGTACTGAGTGTAGATGGTGTACCTGGTGGTACTGAGTGTAGTGGTGTACTGGTGGTACTGAGTGTAGTGGCTTACCTGGTGGTACTGAGTGTAGTGGTGTACCTGGTGGTACTGAGTGTGTGTACTGGTGTACTGAGTGTAGTGGCTTGTACCTGGTGGTTACTGAGTGTAGTGTAGGTGTACCTGGTGGTACTGAGTGTAGTGGTGTACCTGGTGGTACTGAGTGTAGTGGTGTACCTGGTGGTACTGAGTGTAGTGGTGTACCTGCTGGTACTGAGTGTAGTGGTGTACCTGGTGGTACTGAGTGTAGTGGTGTACCTGGTGGTACTGAGTGTAGTGGTGTACCTGCGTGGTACTGAGTGTAGTGGTGTACCTGGTGGTACTGAGTGTAGTGGTGTACCTGGTGGTACTGAGTGTAGTGGTTGTACTGGTGGTATCTGAGTGTAGTGGTTACCTGGTGGTACTGAGTGTAGTGGTGTACCTGGTGGTACTGAGTGTAGTGGTGTACCTGGTGGTACTGAGTGTAGTGGTGTACCTGGTGGTACTGAGTGTAGTGGCTTACCTGGTGGTACTGAGTGTAGTGGTGTACCTGGTGGTACTGAGTGTAGTGGTGTACCTGGTGGTACTGAGTGTAGTGGTGTACCTGGTGGTACTGAGTGTAGTGGCTTACCTGGTGGTACTGAGTGTAGTGGTGTACCTGGTGGTACTGAGTGTAGTGGTGTACCTGCTGGTACTGAGTGTAGTGGTGTACCTGCTGGTACTGAGTGTAGTGGTGTACCTGCTGGTACTGAGTGTAGTGGTGTACCTGGTGGTACTGAGTGTAGTGGCGTACTTGTTGGTATTAAGGCTAAGACCCAGGACAACTAGTGAAGAATGGCCTCATTACCCAGCATGCAGTTCCACCAACACATTGTTACAATAATGAGACGCGAGACCTCTCATGTCATCAGTTTTGCATATTAAATTACTCTGAGCGTATATTACTGACGAACAAAATGTGTTATTAATCGACTGATATATTTTATCACTGCCTCAGTTATGTCCATAAAGTAAGAAATAATGAGGTATAATGAAACTCAATTTTGAAAGTATATTGCAGCGAATATATGACCAGTTATAAGATCCCTTTTAAATTAAAGTCAGTTTCTCATCGTAGAGACTGTCTCCAGTAAAGGTTAATGATATACAGGTTCCATAAAGACCACACTAAACTTAGCTCGTTAAAAACAACTTTAAGTTTGAAAGAATGGTGGTCCGAGGAGTTTATAAGGTGTTTCCTGCGGATTATTTTGGTATTTTTATGAAGCAAGTTGCTGCCTCCCGCTGTTGCTGTGGTAACAATCTAAAGTTTTATTGCATTGTAATGGTGTGGGATTTGTTGTGGATGCAGCAAGTTTTTGTGTACTGTCACTATGTCAGAACGTACAATCAAAAGTCTTGATGGTGTTTACTGAGAGGAGGAAATACTAGCAGGAACATCATACATTACTGTTGTATAGACCATCGTCTTGCCTGGGAGACACCTAGAGTTGATTAATAATTTTTTGTTGTGATATCAGTTTAATAAAGCATTTAAACTAGGACTCTTGAAATCGTAATGACACGATTGCAAACAAAGCATACCACGGGCATGGTTAGAACCCGTGATCAGAGAGTCTCTACACTCCAGACCGTCGCGTCGAGTTTTAAGACTCTCTTTCGCGAGTTCTAACCCCACCCGTGGTATGGTTAATTTAAACTAGGAGTCAGTCAATGAATCAGTCAGTCAGTCAGTCTCTTTATCATATAAACAGAAGATGTAGGATTATTGAACGTGGTCAGGCTTAAGCAGGTCAGCGACTTTAACGCTGAGCTACGGAGATTTCATAGGAAAAAGCATTCGAACGAGCTAATTCCCATATCTGCAGCAACTTGACACAAATTTTCTCATCATTTACCTAAATCAAAGCTACAACGAATAAAGAAGATTCTCACTTATCATCTTGATAGTTCATAAATCACGAAAGTACTTGGATTTTAACTATTTTTCTCCACGTTTTTTACAGTGGCTGGTTCTCGTATGAAATGTTGATACCGTGTTTATTCCACTATATCTGCAGCAATTGACACTATATTTCTTTCATTTTATTCAACAGTAAAACTGAAGTAATGAATGATTTTAATTATCATTTCCTTGATAATGTTAGAAATAGAAAGTATGAGAGTTTTAATATTTTTTCTACTTTTTACAGTGGCGTTCTGCGTATTGGTGATACCTGATTACTTCCAACTTATTGCATGCATATATAGTATAAATATATAATATAATATAATATAAAGTAGTAGATGATAGTAGGAGAGGAGGAGAATAGAGAGAGATGATGAGAGTAGAGGGAGAGATAGAGAGAAATAAATGGATTGATCAGTTAAAATAGAGAGGAGAGTTATTAAATGAGAGAGAGTATTGGGAAGATGGAGGGAATATTTGAGAATTGTAAATGTTGATGAAGATAGGAAAGCTGTGATTTCGTGTATAGGGCAAGGGGGAATAACATCTTGTAGGAGTGAGAAAGAGCAGTTGTGAGCGTGGGGGAAGTTCGTGAGGCAGAAGGTAAAATGAAAGGGGGTAAGGCAACCGGGACTGATGAGATAAAGATAGAAATGTTAAAGCAGGTGGGGATATAGTTTTGGAGTGGTTGGTGCAATTATTTAATAAATGTATGGAAGAGGGTAAGGTACCTAGGGATTGGCAGAGAGCATGCATAGTTCCTTTGTATAAAGTCAAAGGGGATAAAAGAGAGTGCAAAAATTATAGGGGGATAAGTCTACTGAGTATACCTGGTAAAGTGTATGGTAGAGTTATTATTGAAAGAATTAAGAGTAAGACGGAGAATGGGATAGCAGATGAACAAGGAGGCTTTAGGAAAGGTAGGGGGTGTGTGGACCAGGTGTTTACAGTGAAACATATAAGTGAACAGTATTTAGATAAGGCTAAAGAGGTCTTTGTGGCATTTATGGATTTGGAAAAGGCGTATGACAGGGTGGATAGGGGGCAATGTGGCAGATGTTGCAGGTGTATGGTGTAGGAGGTAGGTTACTGAAAGCAGTGAAGAGTTTTTACGAGGATAGTGAGGCTCAAGTTAGAGTATGTAGGAAAGAGGGAAATTATTTCCCAGTAAAAGTAGGCCTTAGACAGGGATGTGTGATGTCACCGTGGTTGTTTAATATATTTATAGATGGGGTTGTAAGAGAAGTAAATGCGAGGGTCTTGGCAAGAGGCGTGGAGTTAAAAGATAAAGAATCACACATAAAGTGGGAGTTGTCACAGCTGCTCTTTGCTGATGACACTGTGCTCTTGGGAGATTCTGAAAGAAGTTGCAGAGATTGGTGGATGAATTTGGTAGGGTGTGCAAAAGAAGAAAATTAAAGGTGAATACAGAAAAGAGTAAGGTTATGAGGATAACAAAAAGATTAGGTGATGAAAGATTGAATATCAGATTAGAGGGAGAGAGTATGGAGGAGGTGAATGTATTCAGATATTTGGGAGTGGACGTGTCAGCGGATGGGTCTATGAAAGATGAGGTGAATCATAGAATTGATGAGGGGAAAAGAGTGAGTGGTGCACTTAGGAGTCTGTGGAGACAAAGAACTTTGTCCTTGGAGGCAAAGAGGGGAATGTATGAGAGTATAGTTTTACCAACGCTCTTATTATGGGTGTGAAGCATGGGTGATGAATGTTGCAGCGCGGAGAAGGCTGGAGGCAGTGGAGATGTCATGTCTGAGGGCAATGTGTGGTGTGAATATAATGCAGAGAATTCGTAGTTTGGAAGTTAGGAGGAGGTGCGGGATTACCAAAACTGTTGTCCAGAGGGCTGAGGAAGGGTTGTTGAGGTGGTTCGGACATGTAGAGAGAATGGAGCGAAACAGAATGACTTCAAGAGTGTACCAGTCTGTAGTGGAAGGAAGGCGGGGTAGGGGTCGGCCTAGGAAAGGTTGGAGGAGGGGGTAAAGGAGGTTTTGTGTGCGAGGGGCTTGGACTTCCAGCAGGTATGCGTGAGCGTGTTTGATAGGAGTGAATGGAGACAAATGGTTTTTAATACTTGACGTGCTGTTGGAGTGTGAGCAAAGTAACATTTATGAAGGGGTTCAGGGAAACCGGCAGGCCGGACTTGAGTCCTGGAGATGGGAAGTACAGTGCCTGCACTCTGAAGGAGGGGTGTTAATGTTGCAGTTTAAAAACTGTAGTGTAAACGCACCTTCTGGCAAGACAGTGATGGAGTGAATGATGGTGAAAGTTTTCTTTTTCGGGCCACCCTGCCTCGGTGGGAATCGGCCAGTGTGATAATATATATATATATATATATATATATATATATATATATATATATATATATATATATATATATATATATATTATATATATATATATATATATTATGTCATATTGACGATTTTCAGGATGTAACTTTAATTATGACACAATAGACAAATAAAAGAGATAATAAACGTGATAATAGCTCACAGTAAATGCGCACTGCTACACGGAGTAAAATCGCAGGTGAAGATAAACAATGACAGAGATATCGGACAGTGAAAAGTGTAGCAAGATGCAGCTGTGTGCTCTTCCCTGAGATGTTGAATGTTCTGGTTTTCTAGTGTAGTACACAAATTTAAGTGATGAATGGGAAATGTACCTCAACGAATGTGAGGGAGAGGCGAACCCAGCTGTGTGCTGCTCCTCACACCGGCCAAAGTCGACGTCTTATACAAAAGCCGGAGGGGGTTGCACCCAGACCCTGAGATTTATGTGACTAATTCAGAGAGGGATAAAAAAAAAGCTTGGCTAAATTGTATTATTCGAGAAACGCGAAGGAACTGAGGTGCTTGAATATTTTATGACGTCTTGTTCGTGGGGTAAAAACGGAAGGTGACACGAAGATGAGAATAACAAAACTAGCTTGAGCCAAGGAAACTTCTTGATATAAACAGTGTTTCTTATATATTCCGAGGTGCGAGAACTTTGTAAGGGATAGACTATGACTGTTTACTGGCTTATTTGACGAGGATATACAGCAAATATAATTGAAAGACTGGGCTAAAATGTCTTATATCCTGCACGGTGTCTTATGGCCAACGGCTCTTCAGAAAATATTCTTACTTTCCAGCAAACCATAATACTATAAAATCTGTGGTATCAACTGAGTGAGAGGAAGTGTAGCTCCTGGGATCAAGACTTTCCCGTCACAAACACAAGGATGACAAAGAACCTCCGGTACCAGACTGTTATACTCTGTTTTGATTTGTTTTTTTAACTCAGATCAATTTTACAGACTAAGAGCTGCTTACCTACCTTAGCTTAAAACTCAGCCACCAGGATGCAACCCACAACAGTCGACTAACACCCAGGTACCTACTTACTGCTAGGTGGAGAGGGGCACAGGTGTAAGGAAACATGTCCAACGCTAGGAATCGAACCACGGACACTCAATATGTGAACTGAGTACGTTACTAACGTTTAATGTAGTCAAGGAGAAATCAGTGAGGAATAAAGTATGCGCAGTAGAATAAGGCTGAAGAAATAACTCCTGACATCCCTTTTATTTATCTGTGTTATAAACTTCCAGCTGTGCTTCCGTGTACCTGTGTTCACCCACCAATTCCTCTTGGTACTTTATACGTCATAATAATGTTTCCCCTGGTCCTTCTGTTCTCTGTCATCAGGTTTAGCCCATTTCGTCTCGCCTCACAGCTCATACCCGTTACGTCTGTTTGTACTCGCCTATTGGCATTCAATTTTTTTTATGATTTTTAAGGGTCGAATCTCAGGTCATGGCCCTGCCTCTTAATTTACCACTTGCTGCGTTTACTCTCCCTTAGGCTCGTGAGTCCTATCATAACAGTCCTTCAAACTATGCACGGAACCTGCCCCCGCTATTTCTTCGTCCAGGCCATTCCACTTTCTCTCTACTCTCAGGCTGAAGAAGTAAATCCTGACATCCTTGTGAAATAACTGTGCTTTAATTTACCTGTTTCCTGCGTCTCGAACAATCAATCCCTGTCCAACCTGTCAGGTTCTTTGAACAATTGGTTATGTCGCTGTCATACCCTCCCCTGGTTCTTCTCTACTCAGTATCATCAAGTTCAGTTCCTTCACTCTCTCTTCATAGTTCATTCTCATAAACTCTGGGACTAGTCTTGCTGTTCACCTTTGCAGTTTCTCTAATTTCTTGACTCGCTTTTTCAGGCGGGGGTTCCATGGTGGTGCTGCTTACTCCAACGTGGGCTTGATATTTCCTATATAGTTCTGTGAATGACACTTCGTTGAGATTACTGAATGTTATGCTTATATTTGCCAAGCCACCAGTCTCGGTTGATGTGGGCCATCTTCAGTGAGGTTTGCAGCTTCTGTTTCCCAAGTCTATACTCAGCTTCCTGTCTTCTTGTCCCTTTAACAATTTTCATAGCCTTGCATTTGCTTGGGTTGAATTGCAGTAACCACACGTCTGATAACTCCTGCAGTTAGTCCAGTCTCACTTGCATTATTCCCTTGTTCTTATCGGTTTTTATTTTCCTCATTAATTTTTCTAGCGCATTTTCAGAGTACATCTGACTAAATGTTCTAGCACGTTGACCACGTATACCAGAAACAGTACTGGTCCTAATACTGATCTTTGAGAGAGAGAGAGAGACACACACACAGAGAGACACAGAGAGAGTGCCTAGGGCAGGTGGGGCGGAAGAGGCAAGAAATTCCAAGCTTGTTGAACGGAGTGCTAATTAAATAGATGAAAGTTAGTTTACTGAGTCGAATAAATTAATAAGGGGATAGACAAGCAGAAGAGTAATGAATTAAAGATATTAAGATAATTAAATATGAGTAGCAGTAATGTTAAATGAACAATTAGGTAAAGAAAAGTAGAGGTATGGAAGTTTAAGTCAAGAAATGTGTGAATTAGAATACAAATAGAATCTCGAGAATCGACAGTGTGTTTGAAATGTCTTTGTGAGGACTGCTGAAAAGAGGGATTCCGAGTGGTGCAAATGTCCGTTGAGGCCATTTTAATCTAAATAATGGAATAAACGCTTTGGGAGACCTTTAATGGCAAGTTGGGGATACACTGGTGTAGATGGCGTAGTAGAATTGTTTGGAATAAACATAATAATGGGGACCATTAATTGACTTGTGCGGTAAAACAGCAAAGGTATATAAAATGAACATTAATAAGCGTGTGCAACATGAGACTGTTTGAGCAGACCTGAAGAACAATATGTTAGCGGACACAAGGTGGAGGAGAGTCAGTCTCTCGTAGCAAAATGTTTACAGAGGAAAACCTCGCATATCCTGGTTTTTCCAGGGTGATACACCAAGCTTCAGTGATGAATGTGAAGCGTACAGCAGTGAATGTGAGCTTGTCCACCCCGACCCCTGGCTGCTGCGAATTCCTGCGTGAGGAAACTCGTGTGAGTTTGGGTGGGGTGTGTGTGTGTGTGGAGGGTTTAGCTGTTGTTGCTTCTCCCTGGATCATCGCCCCAGCTGACCGGTCTCGGACCAGGCCAGAGAGTTGATGAAAACATCAGTCATGCTGTTGGTGCTAGCAATACAAGGTTCAGTAAAGTAATGACGCTTGTTTTCGTGTTCTGAGCTATAAACCAGGTCATTCTTTCTCCCGTTCAAATTATTCTTGTATAATTATTTCCCTTGAAGACTGAGCGTGATGGTACAAAGCTTTGTTGAAGCTGAAGAGCGAACACCTCCAGCTATGAGAAGCTTGGCAAACTCCCGACTACCGTCATAGACGCTAAGACGATGTGTAGTTTTAAAAATAGGTTGGATAAATACATGAGTGGGTGTGAGTGGGTGAGAGTTGGACCTGACTAGCTTGTGCTACTAGGTCGGATGCACTGCTCCTCCCTTAAGTGACGTGTCTGACCTCACCTAGGTCAAGGCATTGGCTTAAGCCGGCGGGAGAATTGGAGCTGCATCCCATAGGCCAGTAGGCCTGTTGCAGTGTTCCTTTTTTCTTATGTTCTTATGTCCTACCGTGCACCCCATTCATTGAATGCTTGCTTTAATTTTCTCTCAGAGTACACCTGTCTGTTAGAGCCTAGAGCAGCTCCTCTCACAGAACTTACAGCAGTGACAACATGAACCACCTCCCTTTGTAGCACACCCAGCTAATCCATAAAAGAGCTTCTCTTAAAGCAAACACACACACACACACACACACACACACACACACACACACACACTTGTTTGGAACCCACACTTGATCAAGCACGTCAAGAAATTAGAGAAAGTGCAAAGGTTTGCGACAAGGTTAGTTCCAGAGCTGAGGGGAATGTACTACGAAGAAAGGTTAAGGGAAATCGGCCTGACGACACTGGAGGACAGAAGGGTTAGGGGAGACATGATAACAACATACAAAATACTGCGTGGAATAGACAAGGCAGACAGAGGCAGGATGTTCCAGAGAGGGGACACAGAAACAAGAGGTCACAATTGGAAGTTGAAGACCCAAATGAGTCAAAGGGATGTTAGGAAATATTTCTTCAGTTATAGAGTAGTCAGGAAGTGGAATAGCCTAGCAAGTGAGGTAGTGGAGGCAGGAACCATACATAGCTTTAAGATTAGGTATGATAAAGCTCATGGAGCAGGGAGAGAGAGGACCTAGTAGCACTTAGTGAAGAGGCGGAGCCAGGAGCTGAGTCTCGACCCCTGCAACCACAATTAGGTGAGTACACACAAGATAGAGACGGGATGTTCTAGAGATGGGACACAGAAACAAGGGGTCACAATTGGAAGACTCAGATGAGTCAAAGGGATGTTAGGAAGTATTTCTTTAGTCACAGAGTTGTCAGGAAGCGGAATAGTCAGGCTAATGACGTAGTGGAGGTAGGAACCATACATAGTTTTAAGACGAGGTTCGGTATAGCTCATGGAGCAGGGAGTGAACCTAGTAGCGATCAGTGAAAAGGCGGGGCCAATAGCTACGACTCGACCCCAGCAACCACAAATAGGTGAGTACAAATAGGTGAGTGAGTACACACACACCGCCATGAAAGCTGGACACTTCCATGCATGACTCACTTCTATGATTCCTGCCTTGTTAGTGTTCTATTTAAGTTACAGCAATCATTCCAGAGTCTAAAAGAGTTTCCTCGCTCATAATGACATGCGCATCACGATAAGCTTTGTTTTTATGAAATATTGTTTTTAATGAGAGTGATGAGGGGATGAACTGATGATTGACCGTCTCTTTATACATATTAGATAGATCCTAAGTTCAATATCTGAGTCAATTTATTATTAATGTAGCAACCAACAAATAGTGCATCAAACATAGTGTGATCGTGATGTTCATTCTGTCAGACACTGCAAACAAGTGGTATCTTGTCCAGCAATCTACTCGACAACTCTACTATGAGACGGCTGGGTTTGAGAGTGACTTGCCCTCAAAGCAACCTACGTCTACCATGTGCACTAATAAGGCCATTCTTCACTTCAACTCATATTGTTTCAGACAAGGAACATGCTCTTCTCACGATGAGGGCTGATCTACCTCAAAACTTTTTAAGGGTGATGGACTGAATAATGTCTTCAAGTATCTTCTGCTTTATCATATTTAACTGTATCGACTGAAGAAGCCACATGCTGTAGGCGAATTTATAATAAAGATACCTAACTGTTGCATATGTGTCTTACCTAACAACAGTGATGGATACAGTGGCGCTGGATATGAAGTTTCCTTCCAAAATAAAAATAAACTTCCCGTTGGTCATGATTATATTCAGCATGTGAATAATATGATATTATGCAGTTTCCATGTCATTTGTGCACCTGGAAGTTGACCGGCCGGTGTCTGCGGTACCGATACCTGATGATGATAGCATTACCTACGTGACGACACTGAATGAAGGCAAAACAAACAGTTATTTCTCTCGTACTGCTATTGTTATTTCTCTTTGATCTCTGATAGTATCCAGAGTAATGACAACACGTGCACAAAGTGGCAATGAAAACTGGACGACGTCTGGGTCCATCCAGCTGCAGTTATTGTTCATTACACACCAAAGCCTCGTCCAGTTTTTACTTCCAATTTGTGCGGACTTGGTGTGTTTTGCTTCAGTGAGGGTTGTTGTTGTGATGAATGGTTTGAAAAACCGACAAGTTAAAACTGAGACACTTGTGCAACATATAATCGGTATAATCGCTCGGTCCGGACCTTCTCCAAGAGGTGGCGCGGCCTTGGCTTCCTTTCTCGGGAGTGTCTCAGACTAATGTCTGACATGAGAGAGGGTGCAAGTACATCCTCATCGTCTGGGACCAGTTGTCCCCAGGCCCAGCCTCAGTCCCCGCCCCCAAGGGTCTCGGAGGGAGAAGCTAGGCACCTTGGGCTACCTCAAACCCCGCCCACACTGGGCTCGAAGGGCGAGATAGCAGCAGACAGGATCCTTTTGGAGGCACACCCCAGCTTTGGGCCGAAGCCCGAGCGCTGGGGAAGCTCAAGAATGTCTCTTTCTGTGCGTGTTACTGCTGCTACTTCACTTGTGCGTTGCACTCTCTATTCAGTGAGGGTACCGTAACTTTTAGTCTTCAATATGTACAGTGCTTGTGGCCAAGAACGAAGACCCAGTGTAAAATATTGCACCCAACATTACCAAGGGATGCGGTATATTATCATGTACATAAATCATTCTTTGTCTGCAGCTTATATACGTTTAAGGTATACCGGTGTTATAATGGAGGAAGAATATAACAAATTATTGATCATGTATGGTAACTTTGATATAGTGTGTAACGTACTCTTATGTTGGGGAAGGTAGGCCTAAAGTATTGTAATTAATTTAGGCTTATCGTTTGTAACTTAAATTTCTCGTATGTGATGAAGGTTATACTTACTCTAAGCACGTTTGTTGATTTTATCACGTGTACTGGGGCTCTCTTTCGTTTTTTATTTAATAAATATGCGTTATTTCCGTTAGCTTTTAATTACAATGATGTAATAGTTTTACGGATAATGATAGCAGCTTGAATATAATGAACGTGTCGGTTAAACTATAATAAACGTCACAGCTACATTAGTTTTAGCAAAACCTTCTCATCTTATTTTGTTGGCATCTAAATTCAGTTAGATAATGTCACTAAAAAAAACTCTATAACAGAAGTTGCAGTATACAAGTGCTCGACACAAACACAATAAATTATCTTACTTATAATCAAAGACCTGACGGACACGATTAGACAAACGTTTAGCGTGAATTAGTATAAAAAAAAAAGCTAAACGCATCTTGGCTGCAACTCCTGTGAGGCAGCGTACTAACACCCACACAGTTCCCACATCTATATTTGACACAGGCTTCAGTCAGGTTCCAGTTAGTCTTTTAATGAAGATATTTGTTTAAATCCTACCACTGATCACTTCATCCTTAAACTATCACAGAAATAATTTACATCATTTATATTTTACCAAAACTCGTATCATTTATGTAACAAAAAATTCGAGCTGTCGACAGGATATGTGAATTTATTTAAGTCACATTTAACAATTATAAATGTATTAGTGGAATTATCTTAGGAATCTTTTCTTGTGCTAGGTAAGAGACACGTTTATTATTATTGCTAAATAACAGCCAACAGTCTGTCTGGGCTTCTGTGAAAAACTCCGGGATTATGATTTAAATTCAAAAGGAAAACTGAAAGTAGTGCACCAGCTACCAGCGAGTAATAATGCAACTGTGCCAACAATTTCTTTTGTCATACATCCGTAATTATCCTTCGGTTTTCTGAAGAGGGTATTAACGCTGCAGGAAAAAAACATAATCGTTAGCAGGATGAGAGTTTCTGTCTGCTCACTCGTGACCTTGTGTCTCTCTAATGCAGCTGCATATAGGTTACACCAGGTCATCATGGCACTGTGCTCTGGCAAAAAAAAAAATACAAAGACAAAGTGCAAGTTATTCAGAATGAAGGTTATCATGGACATGGTAGCAAGAGAACAAGTAGGTCAGCATGAATTACTAAAGATTAGAAATGTTAAAGTGAGATTTACGTTAAAAATGTTAAAACAATATTATTCTAAATTACTATCAGTGTGCGCGTCGGAACTCTGTCAAACTTGAGATTATAAAAGAGAGAGATAAAGTCAAAATTTTAAGGTGTGAGTGAACGTGTTTTTCATCATTTACTTAAAATATTTAAGATGCAAACGATGTGTGTGTGGGGGGGGGGGTTACTCCATTACAAAAGCTATATTTCCTGTAATAATCCATGAGGGGAGGGGGGAGATTTGTTGTCCGTGGAGGAGAGAATCATCCTGGACTAGGAAGATGGTAGATATTGGACGGGAAAGTATGAGCACTCGTTACAACTCTCTTAGCGCTGCAACACATCTTTAGTACACATCGTTTTTTTTGGTCAGTATAAGTTTCCATTACGAAGCCAGAAACGCACCTAGAGCCAGGGCGTATTATAAAATCTGGGGCGCTGTTTACGTTCACATTTACGGTAACTAATGAAGATATTAGCCCCGGTGTGTGGTTATATTGTCCAGAAACACCGAGGTTGTCACTGTCCATCAATTTGATTGCGTTCTCTACCGCCTCACTCAATTTGCATAATAGACCCCGGGGAAGGTCGCTACACGCCCTAATGGTCAATCTGAATTCACCTCTCGTTTCAGAATATTGAATTGTTCGCAAAGTCGGGTTATGAACCGACGTTGAGAATCCCAGACCTGAGCCTCCTGTTTCCTAGTTATTATGTGGTCCAAGACCCGAGGTTGTTCCCTGAACAGGAAGGACGTCAGTGGTGCGGGTGTGGAGTGCCACTGTCCTCTGTTGGACGCTGCTATTGTACTTGCGTGGTGCCATTACTTTTGTTGGCACTGCTGGCAATGTGTAGAGTGATACAAGTAGTGAGTGTTACAACTAGCGTAGACCGCTATTGAGAGTGTGCAAAGTGATACAAGTAATGAGTGCTGCAATTAGCGTAGACCGCTACTTAATGTGGAGTGCTCCCGTCTTATGTTGGCAGTGTTGGCACTGCTATCATTGAGTCTGTATGGTACACTGGAATGAACGTATGAGCACATTTATCAGGATCGCTCGGAAAGCCTCCTGGGTGTACTTTGGGGTCACAAGGTGTGGTAGTTGTGGTGCCAGGATGTGGTAGTTGTGGTGCCAGGATGTAGTAGCAGTGATGCTAGGATATGGTAGTTGTGGTGCTAGGATGTGGTAGTTGTGGTGCCAGGATGTAGTAGCAGTGGTGCTAGGATATGGTATTTGTGGTGCTAGGATGTGGTAGTTGTGGTGCCAGGATGTAGTAGCAGTGGTGCTAGGATATGGTAGTTGTGGTGCTAGGATGTGGTAGTTGTGGTGCTTGGAAGTGGTAGTTGTGGTGCTTGGAAGTGGTAGTTGTGGTGCCAGGATGTGGTAGTTGTGATGCTAGGATATGGTAGTTGTGGTGCTAGGATGTGGTAGTTGTGGTGCTAGGAAGTGATAGTTGTGGTGCCAGGATGTGGTAGTTGTGGTCCCAGGATGTGGTAGCTGTGTTGTCACGATGTGGTAGTTGTGGTGCTAGGATGTGGTAGTTGTGGTGCCAGGATGTAGTAGCAGTGGTGCTAGGATATGGTAGTTGTGGTGCTAGGATGTGGTAGTTGTGGTGCCAGGATGTAGTAGCAGTGGTGCTAGGATATGGTAGTTGTGGTGCTAGGATGTGGTAGTTGTGGTGCTAGGAAGTGGTAGTTGTGGTGCTAGGAAGTGGTAGTTGTGGTGCTAGGAAGTGGTAGTTGTGGTGCTAGGAAGTGGTAGTTGTGGTGCCAGGATGTGGTAGTTGTGGTGCTAGGATATGGTAGTTGTGGTGCTAGGATGTGGTAGTTGTGGTGCTAGGAAGTGGTAGTTGTGGTGCCAGGATGTGGTAGTTGTGGTGCCAGGATGTGGTAGTTGTGTTGTCACGATGTGGTAGTTGTGGTGTTAGGATGTGGTAGTTGTGGTACCAGGATGTGGCAGTTGTGGTGCCAGGGTGTGGTAGTTGTGGTGCCAGGATGTGATATTTGTGGTGCCAGGATGTGGTAGTTGTGGTGCCACGATGTGGTAGTTGTGGTGCCAGGATGTAGTAGTTGTGGTGACAGGATGTGGTACTTGTGGTGCCAGGATGTGGTAGTTGTGGTGCCAGGGTGTGGAAGTTGTAGTACCAGGGTGTGGTAGTTGTAGTACCAAGGTGTGGTAGTTGTGGTGCCAGGGTGTAGAAGTTGTAGTACCAGGGTGTGGTAGTTGTAGTACCAAGGTGTGGTAGTTGTAGTACCAGGGTGTGGTAGTTGTAGTACCAGGGTGTGGTAGTTGTAGTACCAGGGTGTGGTAGTTGTAGTACCAAGGTGTGGTAGTTGTAGCTACCAAGGTGTGGTAGTTGTAGTACCAGGGTGTGGTAGTTGTAGTACCAAGGTGTGGTAGTTGTAGTACCAAGGAGTGGTAGTTGTAGTACCAGGGTGTGGTAGTTGTAGTACCAGGGTGTGGTAGTTGTAGTACCAAGGTGTGGTAGTTGTAGTACCAAGGTGTGGTAGTTGTAGTACCAGGGTGTGGTAGTTGTAGTACCAGGGTCTGGTAATTGTAGTACCAAGGTGTGGTAGTTGTAGTACCAAGGTGTGGTAGTTGTAGTACCAGGGTCTGGTAATTGTAGTACCAGGGTGTGGTAGTTGTAGTACCAAGGTGTGGTAGTTGTAGTACCAGGGTGTGGTAGTTGTAGTACCAGGGTGTGGTAGTTGTAGTACCAAGGTGTGGTAGTTGTAGTACCAAGGTGTGGTAGTTGTAGTACCAGGGTGTGGTAGTTGTAGTACCAAGGTGTGGTAGTTGTAGTACCAAGGTGTGGTAGTTGTAGTACCAGGGTGTGGTAGTTGTAGTACCAGGGTGTGGAAGTTGTAGTACCAAGGTGTGGTAGTTGTAGTACCAAGGTGTGGTAGTTGTAGTACCAGGGTGTGGTAGTTGTAGTACCAGGGTCTGATAATTGTAGTACCAAGGTGTGGTAGTTGTAGTACCAAGGTATGGTAGTTGTAGTACCAGGGTGTGGTAGTTGTAGTACCAGGGTGTGGTAGTTGTAGTACCAAGGTGTGGTAGTTGTAGTACCAAGGTGTGGTAGTTGTAGTACCAGGGTGTGGTAGTTGTAGTACCAAGGTGTGGTAGTTGTAGTACCAAGGTGTGGTAGTTGTAGTACCAGGGTGTGGTAGTTGTAGTACCAGGGTGTGGTAGTTGTAGTACCAAGGTGTGGTAGTTGTAGTACCAAGGTGTGGTAGTTGTAGTACCAGGGTGTGGTAGTTGTAGTACCAAGGTGTGGTAGTTGTAGTTCCAAGGTGTGGTAGTTGTAGTACCAAGGTGTTGTAGTTGTAGTACCAGGGTCTGGTAATTGTAGTACCAAGGAATGGTAGTTGTAGTACCAAGGTGTGGTAGTTGTAGTACCAGGGTGTGGTAATTGTAGTACCAGGGTGTGGTAGTTGTAGTACCAGGGTGTGGTAGTTGTAGTACCAAGGTGTGGTAGTTGTAGTTCCAGGATGTGGTAATTGTAGTACCAGGGTGTGGTAGTTGTAGTACCAGGGTGTGGTAGTTGTAGTACAAAGGTGTGGTAGTTGTAGTACCAAGGTGTGGTAGTTGTAGTTCCAGGATGTGGTAATTGTAGTACCAGGGTGTGGTAGTTGTAGTACCAGGGTGTGGTAGTTGTAGTTCCAGGATGTGGTAATTGTAGTACCAGGGTGTGGTAGTTGTAGTACCAGGGTGTGGTAGTTCTAGTACAAGGGTGTTGAAATTGTAGTACCAAGGTGTGGTAGTTGTGGTACCAGGGTGTGGAAGTTGTAGTACCAAGGTGTGGTAGTTGTAGTACCAGGCTGTGGTAGTTGTAGTACCAAGGTGTGGTAGTTGTAGTACCAAGTTGTGGAAGTTTTAGTACCAAGGTGTGGTAGTTGTAGTACCAAGGTGTGGTAGTTGTAGTACCAAGGTGTGGTAGTTGTAGTACCAAGTTGTGGAAGTTTTAGTACCAAGGTGTGGTAGTTGTAGTACCAGGGTGTGGTAGTTGTAGTACCAGGGTGTGGTAGTTGTAGTACCAGGGTGTGGAAGTTGTAGTACCAGGGTGTGGTAGTTGTAGTACCAGGATGTGGTAGTTGTAGTACCAGGGTGTGGTAGTTGTAGTACCAGGGTGTGGTAGTTGTAGTACCAGGGTGTGGTAGTTGTAGTACCAAGGTGTGGAAGTTGTAGTACCAGGGTGTGGAAATTGTAGTACCAGGGTGTGGTAGTTGTAGTACCAAGTTGTGGAAGTTGTAATGTGTGGTAGTTGTAGTGCCAGGGTGTGGTAGTTGTAGTACCAAGGTGTGGTAGTTGTAGTCCCAAGGTGTGGTAGTTGTAGTACCAGGGTGTGGAAGTTGTAGTACCAGGGTGTGGTAGTTGTAGTACCAGGTTGTAGAAGTTGTAATACCTGGGTGCGGGAGTTGTAGTAGAAGCGTGTGGTAATTGTACCAGGATGTGGTAGTTGTAGTACCAGGGTGTGGAAATTTTATTACTAGGGTGTAGTAGTTGTAGTACCTGGATGCGGGAGTAGTAGTACCAGGGTGTGGTAGTTGTAGTACCAGGATGTGAAAGTAATACCAGGGAATTTTAGTTGAAGTACCAGGGTGTTATAGTTGTAGTACCTGGGTGTAGTAGTTGTAGTACTAGGGTGTGGGAGTTGTAGTACCAAGATGTGGTAGTTGTAGTACCAGGATGTTATAGTTGCAGTACCAGGGTGTGGTAGTTGTAGTACCAGGGTGTGGTAGTTGTAGTACCAGGGTGTGGGAGTTGTAGTACCAGGGTGTGGTAGTTGTAGTACCAGGGTGTGGTAGTTGTAGTACCAAGGTGTGGTAGTTGTAGTACCAGGGTGTGGGAGTTGTAGTACCAGAGTGTAGTAGTTGTAGTACCAGGGTGTGGTAGCTGCAGTACGATTGTGTGGTAGTTGTAGTACCAGAGTGTGGTAGTTGTAGTACCAGGGTGTGGTAGTTGTAGTACCAGGATGTGGTAGTTGTAGTACCAGGATGTGGTAGTTGTAGTACAAGGGTGTGGTAGTTGTAGTACCAGGATGTGGTAGTTGTAGTACCAGGGTGTGGTAGTTGTGGTACCAGAGTGTTATACTTGTGTTACCAGGGTATTAGCAGTTATATAACCAATGTGAGGTAATTGCGGTATCGGTATATAATATCTGCGGTACCTTGGTAGGGTATCTATCTTACTAGGTGTGATAGTTGTGTCCCAGAGTGTGCTAGTTTTGGTATCAGGTTATGGTACCAGGGTGTGGTTGTCATGGCACAAAAAAGTTAGTTATGGCACACAGTAAAGTTCGATCAGCAGATTTCACGCCGCAGATCTCCAAGATGACTCACAAAGTTGAGGATACACATCACGTTACTTAACTTTTAATCATAACATTTGAAGAGATAAACTTGGATATAAACATGATAGAGGTTCTGTGAGGAAAGTCACTGTGGCCAGTATGTGAAGTTGGTCACTACTTGACTACGTCAGGAAGACTTAAAATGCGATATATAAAGCAATTAAATGAGAAGACATTTCGTCCACCTAACTGATAAAGTCCCTTTTGAGCGAAACGTCTTTTCAATAAAATGCCATGAACTGCACAGTGTGTCATTGTCACACACTTGTCAGTATATTCCGACAATGATGTACACTCAGTGCCTAAGTGTTGTGGCTTCAGCGTAATGTGTGGGAGAGGTAACCAAGCGGCGAATCAGTTTGTAAATGGCTACCTGTAGATTACTTGAAGACTGTTTTGAGGACCATCGCTCCCATCTGCCCCGAGGCCCGATCACAGGTCAAGCCTCCTGGTTATAGGCATGTTCACTCAGGCTGTTCATGCTAGCTGTTTGCATTTCCACGTAAGCACTGCAGCTCTGCTGATCACCAGTTATTTAGATGAATTTTAAAAATATCTCGATGTCAAGAATTTTTTTCTCCTTAGTATACAAGTTTTGAAAGCTACAGATGAAGGGTTATGTATATATTTCGAGGTCAGTCAGAAACCATCTTCAGTAGAGGCCTCTGAGTGAGGCTGAAATGCACAGAAATCTTTCATATGTTTCGCTCACCTAAGAGTGTAGCACTAGGTCCAAGTTTCAATAACAAAGGTTAAGATACCTTTGGATATAAGTCGGTTATTGGACAATAAAACTAAATGGTTCGAGTATAGGGTCAGAGTATCGACACAGTGGAAATATAAGACAGAGAAGCAGTATAGAACGTTCATTAATGAACGACGATTTCCTTACGCAGGAACTTTAACCAAGTTAGTGATAATTTTCAATTAGACGCCAGCGTTATTGAAACTTCGTTAAGATATGACGTTCTGCACGGACACCAAGCTTTATCAACTCTTTTAGGCACTGAAAGAAATAAAGCATATAGGGTAGCAGTGGTGGTGAAAAGAGAGAGAGAGAGAGAGAGAGAGAGAGAGAGAGAGAGAGAGAGAGAGAGAGTGAGAGAGTGGCAGTGAGGTTACCCCAGGTCACTTAACTGACCGAGTACATTGGCGAGAAGTTCGGAGCATTTTATTTGGAGATATTTTATCCCCCAGTTGGAGATGCTTCTTCTAATAGTGTCCAAAATGTTGCACGCGAGTTATTTCTTTGTTTATTTCTTGGTTAGATATTTGCAGAACCCTGTTAATATACCATTTGTTTTACCAACAGATGGTGTTTTATAGTGTAACGACACCAGCTGCTGCCAAGTAGAAGTTTATCCACCACAATCTGCCTGGTCTAGGTGTTCAGCAGCTGCCAGCTGCTCGTGTAGTTACACCAGCAGCTGCAGGTTAACAACTGCCAGCTCTAGGTGTGGCCGCGTCAGCAACTGTTGTCAGGTGAAGATGTAGCCACACCAGCAACTGCTAGGTTAAGGTGTAGCCACACCAGCAACTGCTAGGTTAAGGTGTAGCCACACCAGCAACTGCTAGGTTAAGGCGTAGCCACATTACTACATTTGAAGGGCGAATATACTTGAAGGGAGCCACCCCTCGGCGAGTTAAGTCAGCAAGGGTTAGCCTGCAACATATGTTGTTTCATTAAAACCATCTGCTCCTTCAGTAACGCCAATGGTATATGCCCAGGAGAACCGTTTGCATGGAAATGACAACATAGAAAACTGCAGTGTTATGGCTGTATGTCAGTTTTCATGACGGCTGTTCACTAGAGGAAGCAATTCAAGTCATACATATGTAAAAACTGGTGGAAATAAGGACTCTATGATATGTGTCCAAAACTACAGCAATACGAACACGAACCATATTGGAAGAATGAGTCAAAACACCGAGGCTGGAAGAGTTTACAACTAACCCACAAACAGAAACAAATTGGAGGTCAGTTTTTAGAAGACGATTTGGTGAGTCCTGGAACAGTCTTGATATTGATGCAAAAGGAATATAAACTTATCATAACAATTTATCTATAATTTATGAGTTACTAGAGCTGTGAATCAACCATGACTACAGAGAAATATCTTCTCAATTCTCAAAATCTTCAGATACCTCAAATGTTAGGCTCGGTAAATTTCAATTATGCAAATGAATCCATTCCTTATAGTACGTCTGGAAGCTTCAAATCTCAGCGTTTGAATTCCACTTTTTGTTTTAAATTAACATTCCCCCAGAATTAAAAATTAATGAGTTTTTAATTAATGATTCAGACTCACCGTAAATAACAACCACATCGGTACATCAAGATACGAAGAGAAGATCACAGACTCAGAAATTTATGCCAGACTGAAGACGTGGACTGAAAATATTGACCGGGAGTAACTTGAACTCCAGGGGACAGGGAGTAATTCCTGCTTCATGTTATTATTATTATTATTATTATTATTATTATTATTATTATTATTATTATTATTATTATTATTATTATTATTATTATTATTACACTATTAAGGAAACGCTAAACCTGTAAGGGTTATACCGCGCCTAAAGAATGGAAAATAACCAGGTCTGAACAATCGAGGGAAAGTGTAGCTCCAGTTCCTTGGATCAAGAGCCCTTCGACATTAAAACAAGCCTAATTGTCTTAAAAAAATATACCTTTTTCTAACTGTACGTATTCAGCATGTACTGAAATACATAATTACGCAAATTGACGTAAAAATTATGCATTTTGCGCCGAAACTGACTTAGCAACCTAACATTCCATGATCAAATTTAACCCAACGTTCAAATTTAAATAATACAATACTACTTAATCTAACCCAACCTACCTAAGGTGAGCCTAAATTTGACTAATATTATTTACAACAATTTACGTATAATGATTAAGCAACGTTCAGACTGATTTTCTCTCTGAGTCATCACAAACACAAATATACTCTCTGCTCGTTACTTTATAAACAAAGACCTGAAGTTTTGACCTAAGCTCATGATATGTGATCCGTACACTCGCTTCTTGGTTTCCGGGGATACCTTTGTTTCTCTTTGCTTTCAATACAAAGATACTAGTAGAAAAGATACAAGTTGCAGATAAAGCTTAGGTTGGAGCAAAGTTTACGTTCCATTAGAGCTTCATCAGGTCGTGCTGACGAAGCTCTAACAGAGCGAAAACTTGGTTTTGATGAACGTTTGTTGTGCAACTTGTCTTCTCTTCAGTGCTGTTGGTAAAACGCACTTGGATCAGAGAAAGTATATTTAAATATGAACCCTTCTTCTGCCGGGCCCAATACCTCCCGAATCAATATATATATATATATATATATATATTATTTATATATATTATATATATATATATATATATTTATATATTTTATTATATATATATATATATTATATATATTATATATATATATATTTAAAAACGTAGGCCGTCTCCCAACCGAGGGAAAGGGGACCTAAAAAAGAAACACTTCATCCACCATTCAAAATTAATCACTTTTCTTTGCAGAGATGCCAAAATGACGCTTGGGCGTCTCAAAAAGCAATATCCAAATCCTCCTTTAAAGTCAGGCATTGTATTTCTCACCTCAGGGTCAAGTCCGGTAACCGTTTCCTGATCCCTTACAAAATATTACTCTGCTCCTCCAAAGTGGTCAGATCCCAAAAACCATCTTTCATTCACTTGTCTTAACATGTCATGCCAGGCCCGTGCAATGCAAACATCTTTTACTCTCCCTCCAATTCTATCCTAGGGCGACCTCTATTCCTCCTCCCCGCTAAGTTTTTTAACCTCCTAGTAATTTATTTGTACCATCTCTCTAAATTTTAAAAAACTGTCAATGCTCCTAATTTCCACACTTCGAATTCTTGCATAATATTTACACCAGCATTGCCTTAGATCGACATCCTTACTAACCCCAGCCTCTTTCTTCTACGCAATCACAACCAAGTTCACACCATATAAAGAGTGTGTTCACTATATTCTTTGTACATTCCCTCTTTGCTCCATGAAAAACGTTTCTGTTTCACAGATACTCATTGCACATCCCATTTCTGCATCAATTCTTGGTAAACCCCATCCTTTTATAAAACCCTTCGCTGACCAAATCAATCCAATATTGAAGGGAATTTTACTTTTCCCATACTCCTCCCCCCAATGTGATATTCAATTTTTCTTTACCTAACTCGTTTGATACCTCCATCACCTTACTCTAATCTATGTTCACTTTCAGCTTCCTTTCTTTACACACCCTCCCAAACTCGTCCACTAACCTTTGCAACTTTTCTTTAGAATCTCCCAAAAGCACAGTATCACCAGCAAAAAGTAACTATGTCAACTCCCATTTTGTATTTGAATCCCTATAATTTAATCCCATACCTCTAGCATGTACTTCTTTTACAACTCCATCTGTAAATATATTAAATAGCCATGGTGACATTAACATCCATGAATGTATGTATGTATATATATATATATATTTTATATATATATATATATATATATATATTTTATATATATATATATTTATATATTTTATATATATATATCAGCTATGCAGTCTCAAATAATTTCGTTTTGTTATGTTTCTCAAGTATTTTCAAAAATTTATTATAGTGTAAAGCAAAAGGACACAAGTGCAACTAATGTGACATTTATTGTGGCAACGTTTCGCTCTCCAGGAGCTTTATCAAGCCATTAAATGTCACATTAGTTGCACTTGTGTCCTTTTACTTTACATATTGTCGGTAATTCTACCAACTTTATTATTTATTATCAGTGGATGATCGCCTGCAATTCCTGGATGACCCACTCGGTTTTAGTACTTCCTTGTGTATATAATAATGATAATAATAATAATAATAATAATAATAATAATAATAATAATAATAATAATAATAATAATAATAATATAGCAGTAACAACAATAATGGTTTAGAAAGACACGTAAGCAAACACTATGACATATTTATTAGAAAACGTTTCGGTCCTGGGACCTTGATCACTCCAACAACAATAAGAATAATAATAATAAGAATCACTACGCAAGACACTTCAGAGGAAGGAGAGCTCATGCATTAGTTATTATTTTAGGCAACGTTTCTGTCCAAGACACAGAAGTGGTGAAATAGTGAGCGTCCAGGAGGGAGCGACACCTCGTGCGAGGATTCATCTCCATTTTCTGGGTATCTTGTGAATCGTTCTAGGCGCGGCATAGTGATTTTTGATGAGTGAGTTACTTGTGAAACATTTGAGAATCTTCATTACGAAAACGTTTCGCCAGTCAGTGGCTTCTTCAGTCCATTATAGGGAAGGACGGTGGGAGATTGGGAGGGACTGAATACCTCAACCTCATTCTCATTCTTAAACTTGTCGATTTTCTAAGCCATTTACGTCAGTGTAATTTTTATTTCTCTCTCTCTCTCTCTCTCTCTCTCTCTCTCTTCCTTTCAAAAATATCATAATTCATCAATATGTGATGGAGGATGCCCTCAAAATTTAAATGGTTCGCTGTAAATGTAGTTCCAATATAAAAATTGACAACTGATCGATTGCGCTTTATAAAGAAAATAAAAGTGTTCTCTCTACACTGAACATTACCAGGAACAACGATATGACAAGGAAACTATAAATATTACAATCAGCAATGGTTTCCCCGAGACGTAGAAACGAAAAGTTATCACGACAGTTGTTATTACAAACACAGGGATAGTCTACTGGCCTGCACACCTGACTGTAGAACGATAACTACTTAGGAACTAGTAAAAGGCAGCAGAGAGAGAGTAATTGTTTGTATTTCCTTCATCAAATAATAATCTGGTATGTACAGTGTAAACAGCCTATGTACAATAAGGCAAATGCAAGCACAAGACATGATGAGAGCCATAGCGGCCAGACGTGAAGGCAAGTCTGCCAAGGATGATTTACGAGTGTACCACATCGGGTCACAACTTTAGCGGGCTTCCTTGTGACTGGCTGGTATAACTGGTACTGGTATAACGATGGGGCCCCTATTTGTTAAACCCTGTAGCACATGGTTCGCTGGTCAACATACTCTTAGAATTCCATAGTTCTCCATGGTGTCGTCTGCCTCGTCTGATATAATGTCTCTTGATGCAACTGGTTCACTGTTGACGATAGTCAAAAGATATAAGAAAGAAGGAACACTGCAACAAAAATATCTACCCAACTCATTTTGAGTGCTACCCAAGAAATAAGCTTTGATAACCCTGTTAAGTCATATACAAGTCACCTCAAATCCTACCCCTCTCACTAAAAGAACATGCTAAGAATAAGCAACATTACGTCTTATTTACCTACTGAAGAATAAGACACATGAACAACACTAGTTACAATGCCTTCTACTCATCTGACTTCAGTATATAAGCCCATGTCTCCCTGCCTGTGCTTCAGATTCATCAAGACTTCTGTACAATTTACAGATAACCCGCACATAGAAGAGAGGAGCTTACGACTACGTTTCGGTCCGACTTGGACCATTTACAAAGTCACCATTTATAAACGTCGTCGCAATCTCCTCTCTTCCATGTGCAGGTTAGTTGTGTATTGTTCCAGTCACGGTATTGTGCCTTTTCTTTTGTTGTTATTTATGGCACTGAGCCGAGTGTCGTCCCACGACAAGCTTGTTCTCTCACCTCTGCCTTTTCTTCGTATTTTTACTTGGTTATACCTGTCTCCACCGTCGCATGGTGACACTTTAATGGTCATGAGGAATCAAAGTTACAGAAACGTAATTCAAACAATTCTCGAGTAATCCAAAATTTGGAGAGGACAATTCAGACATTTCATACCATCTTGTATCGCTATGGAGTCATGACTTGAAAAGGGGGTCCAGGAGCTATGGCTTGACTTTTGCCAATACAAATTCGTGAGCACGAACATACAGGTATACATTTTTCCCGACATGATCTCTACACTTCCACACTCTGCATAATCTATTCACCTTCAAAGTTCCCGAACCTCTTATTTTAAGGAGTGGTGTTCCCATAAATCATGCACTGGTGTTCCATAATCATACCATAAATCATGTAGTGGTGTTCCAATAATTATACCATGAATCATGTAGTCATGTTTCATAATCATACCATAAATCATGTACGTCTTATTAAGAGCTCGTATGTTTTCATGTTCCCTCAGGTAAGTGTTAAAGCTCTTAAAAACATCAGAAGCACAATATAATCGGACTGGGAGGAAGCGAACGCAGTCAGGCCGGTTAAGAGGCGGAGCTAGCAGCAGAGGCTCAACCCCTGCAACCAACAACTAGGTGTGTGCACTTAAGCACGGGCTTTATCACTGCTTGGCCGGAGCTTCCCTTGCGTTCATGGTCTGGCAGGTGTATCTGCATACAACAAGCATGGTGCATGTTCCCTCACAACGCTGTGATATGTTACAACACACAATACACTGCACCACCGCTACTGCTCGCTCAGTACACTTGCATATACCTTACACTTCACCAAATTAACTGTTACTAGTATAACATTCTATCCAGATAACTGTGAGAGTCGTTGCTCCTTAATAAAAAAATGTATGCGAGACATGAGGAATCGACTTGTGTTTGTGAGTGTTAATGAATGGGTTAATCAATACACTACTGAAAGTGTATGTTTATAGAGAAGCAACTGATATGTCAGAACATTATTCACTGGTACCAACAGTAAGAGGGATGGAGGACAAAGAGAAAGATATCGTTGGGTAAAAGAGAAGTGAACGTGAATGACCTAGGAAAGGGGCGGTCAGTGGAAGGAATGAACAACTGCTGAATTTAAAGTTTTAGTAGAGGAAGAACAACGAAGGAGAAGGTCGAAGAGAAGTGGCGTGAACTTAACATGGTGGTAGGACAGCCAACAGGAACTGGTGTCTGTGGGAGGGTGGAACAGAGAGGAGAAAAACAGAACCCAAAACATATTATTTTTCCTTCATATATTAATTGCATTTACCAGTGAGCTTCAATTATGGTCTCCAGCTATTTCGTTCTCCTCCCATTAAAACCAATAAAAAAATATAAGCAAATTATTCGCAATAACTAAAAGTCGGATTTGGGGAGAATCGTTTATTAGTCTTATTGAATGTTATAACGGCTTAAAATTGCTGAACCGAGTTTAGCCAAGCCTAGATAGTGTATGAATAGAAATCATCTCATTTAATTCACAGAGTGCGAAGTCAACGTTGAGGTTGGATGGACAGGTTGATAATGATCATCCTGAGTAGAAATGTCGCAGTTAACAAAATGGAATTCATTGTAATTTAGGAGAAGTTGTGCTCGTTTGCTTATTCAACGCTTGTAACCCAAACAAAAGTCGTCTGAGGTGGCTGGAAGCTTAGTGGCTGCCAGCCACCTTAGATGTGGAACATAAACTGGATCACTCACCAGCCGTTAAACAGACTAAACTGGATCACTCACCACTGTTAAACAGACTAAGCTGGATCACTCACCAGCCGTTAAACAGACTAAGCTGGACCACTCACCAGCCGTTAAACAAACTAAGCTGGACCACTCACCAGCCGTTAAACAGACTAAGCTGGACCACTCACCACCGTTCAATAGACTAAGCTGGATCACTCACCAACCGTTAAACAGACTAAGCTTGACCACTCACCAGCCGTTAAACAGACTAAGCTGGACCACTCACCAGCCGTTAAACAGACTAAGCTGGACCACTCACCAGCCGTTAAACAGACTAAGCTGGACCACTCACCACCGTTCAATAGACTAAGCTGGATCACTCACTAACCATTAAACAGATTAAGCTGGACCACTCACCAGCCGTTAAACAGACTAAGCTGGACCACTCACCAGCCGTTAAACAGACTAAGCTGGACCACTCACCAGCCGTTAAACAGACTAAGCTGGACCACTCACCAGCTGTTAAACAGACTAAGCTGGACCACTCACCAGCCGTTAAACAGACTAAGCTGGACCACTCACCAGCCGTTAAACAGACTAAGCTGGACCACTCACCAACCGTTAAACAGAGCTGGAACAAATAAAACAGATTTGCGTCAAAAAAAGTTACGACCAGGAAGGCTGGAGTACAAAACAACGAATGTTTGACTCAAACTGACCTTTGTAACCGTCACATTTGGAAGTGGAAGTTTCCTCACTTCTTCAACATGTTCAGCTGGAAACAAATATTTGGGTCAGCTTCTTTTGTTCCCTCTCTCTCCACCAGTCCTATTTTTTTTAGCTATTTGTTAACTGCCAGTCAAGTTATGAACTGTTACATCTCTGACTGGTGTGAAGACACAAGGAGTTAAAGTCTTATTACAGCGCCATTTCGCTCAAGGGAAACACGAAAAAGTTTTTAACTGTGGTCTTAGGCTGTTGGAAGTGCCTTTCTTGAACTTTTCGTCTCGTTGCCTCTTCCAACTTTCTGTTATTGTAGTTACTTTCAGTCATTTATTTCTGGTTTTTCTACCTTCTTGTTTGCCTCACCGTCTATTTCATTAAACATAAAAATCTGCATTTCAGTTTTTGCAATCAGCCTGACCTTACTAACATAGTACTTAATTACTCCTCATTTAAACTCTTACAACCATATTATTCTGCTTTTCCAGTGTTTTAATAATCGTTTTTTTTTGTCAGTCATTTGGTTCTTTACATTTACATCCCCAGTCTCTTGTATAATTGACAGTCATGACCTACTATATCATTCACAGTCACTGCCCCTTATAATTATTTTGCAACCACTCTCTCGTATATTTTGCAACCATTTCCTCATATAACTCGCAACCCTTAGTGTCCTGTTATATAACTTGTAACCACTAGTATCGTGTTATATAACTTGTAACCACTAGTATCCTGTTATATAACTTGTAACCACTAGTATCCTGTTATATAACTTGTAACCACTAGTATCCTGTTATATAACTTGTAACCACTAGTATCCTGTTATATAACTTGTAACCACTAGTATCCTGTTATATAACTTGTAACCACTAGTATCCTGTTATTAACTTGTAACCACTAGTATCCTGTTATATAACTTGTAACCACTAGTATCCTGTTATATAACTTATAACCACTAGTATCCTGTTATATAACTTGTAACCACCAGTATCCACTTACAAAATTTCCAAGACCTCTTAACACGCCTAACTTTTCTTTTTTCCAAGGTAAGTAATTAATTATTTCTTGGTTTATCAGATCTTCTTACACGCCGCTAATCCTTGCACCGAGTTCAGCCACTTTTACCCTTTATACAGATAAATTAGTTATGACTTGGTAAAGGGTAAGGATGTACACAGAGCTACACTTTTGTCACACTTTAAAGCCTTATTTTTGCAACTGTCTTTTCTTTAGTTTTGTAAACAGTACGCCTTTGTGACTATCTTTTTAAATTTTGTTTTATTTATTTATTTATTTACTTATTTTTACTTTTTATCTTTCCATCAGACAGAGTCACCATTTTGAATCAGTTGATTGAGAGCGCAAACTCTAGTTCACCAGACTCAATATTTACTCCTGGAAACTTGTCAGAAATTTTCCTCTGTAGTTTTCACACAGTGGCGGACGTTCATGTGTGTGTGTGTGTGTGTGTGTGTGTGTGTGTGTGTGTGTGGTGTGTGTGTGTGTGTGTGTGTGTGTGTGTGTGTGTGTGTTTGTGTGTGTGTGTGTGTGTGTGTGCGTCTCAGGGTGTGTCCTGAGCATCATCAACATGCAGCAGGGAGCACGCGAGAGAGGCAGGGAGGAGAGGCAATCGATGAAGCCAGTTGAACACAGAGCACTCGAGCAGAATGATATGGAGAGAGAGCTCGGTGATACCCACCCACAACACCAACAACAACAACACTCTCATTTTTAGAACTCTGGGTTTCACTTTGGTAAATATGTCTAGTGATTTGTGAGTTTCTTTCTCTGACGGCAGTGTCTTGGTGCTTTAAAGGGCTCTCGATTCAAAGAACGGAGCTACCCTTCCTATACTTGTTATCAAACATGATTGTCTCCATTCTACGGAACTTCATGTAATATAATTTAAGAACCATCTGTCAAAAACGTTTGTACATTATATTCTTTGTACTCAGACAGTATTCCTTATCTACTACGTTATTTATTTACGTATTTTCCAACCTCAGTTTCCTAACGTTTTTGTTTTCTTACAAATGCTATTTCTGTTTTCAAAGTTAAGATAGGTTAGACTTACATAACCTGTCAAAAATGTATCTTTAAGCATATTAAGCAAATGTAAAATACAAATAATGTGTGATAAGTGAGGAAGTGTGGAACCTGCAGCAGCGCAGCAGCATCAAGCGCAGCACAGCAGCAAGGAACCAGCAGCAGCAGGGAACCTGCAGCAGCAGCAGCAGCAGCAGGGAACCAGCAGCAGCAGGGAACCAGCAGTAGCAGGAAACCAGCAGCAGCAGCAGGGAACCAGCAGCAGCAGGGAACCAGCAGCAGCAGGGAACCTGCAGCAGCAGGGAACCAGCAGCAGCAGGGAACCAGCAGTAGCAGGAAACCAGCAGCAGCAGCAGGGAACCAGCAGCAGCAGGGAACCAGCAGCAGCAGGAAACCAGCAGTAGCAGGAAACCAGCAGCAGCAGCAGGGAACCAGCAGCAGCAGGAAAACAGCAGCAGCAGCAGGGAACCAGCAGCAGCAGGGAACCAGCAGCAGCAGGGAACCAGCAGCAGCAGGGAACCAGCACCAGCAACGGGGAACCAGCAGCAGTAACACCAGCAGCAGGGAAACAGCAACAACAGCTGCACTAACAGTAGCACCAGTAGCAGGGAACCAGCAGCAGCAGCAGCACCAGCACCAGCAGCAGACAACCTGCAGCAGCAGCAGCAGCAGGAAAAACCTTCAAAACAGATGAAGCACGTTCATCGCAAACGAAGAAACCGCAAAAACTATAGTTAGAATTACCGACAGTATGTTAGGCAAACGGAAACGTTCTGTCACTGGTTAGCGAAAAGTGTCATTAATAAAATCTCATTACCTGTCCATGTGTCCTCCTAAGTATGAGAAACGAAGATGAAAAAACATTGAGATCTACGCGTATACGACTGATGGTGCCTCAGTGTCTCGAGTCAAGAAAGTCATACTAACATGTGGCGGAATGAGTATTTATTCTTACATCATTATTATACACATTCTCACTTATATAGCTGTCATTCCTTTAGTTATATCACTTGCTATGATAGCTGTCGTTCCTTTAGTTATATCACTTACTATGATAGCTGTCATTCCTTTAGTTATATCACATGCTATGATAGCTGTCGTTCCTTTAGTTATATCACTTACTATGATAGCTGTCATTCCTTTAGTTATATCACTTGCTATGATAGCTGTCGTTCCTTTAGTTATATCACTTACTATGATAGCTGTCGTTCCTTTAGTTATATCACTTGCTATGATAGCTGTCGTTCCTTTAGTTATATCACTTACTATGATAGCTGTCGTTCCTTTAGTTATATCACTTGCTATGATAGCTGTCATTCCTTTAGTTATATCACTTACTATGATAGCTGCTATTCATTTAGTTATATCACTTGCTATGATAGCTGTCATTCCTTTAGTTATATCACTTACTATGATAGCTGTTATTCATTTAGTTATATCACTTGCTATGATAGCTGTCATTCCTTTACTTATATCACATGCTATGATAGCTGTCATTCCTTTACTTATATCACATGCTATGATAGCTGTCATTCCTTTAGTTATATCACTTGCTATGATAGCTGTCATTCCTTTATTTATATCACATGCTATGATAGCTGTCATTCCTTTAGTTATATCACTTGCTATGATAGCTGTCATTCCTTTACTTATATCACTTGCTATGATAGCTGTCATTCCTTTAGTTATATAGCTTGCTATGATAGCTGTCGTTCCTTTAGTTATATCACTTGTTATGATAGCTGTCGTTCTATTAGTTATATTGACGGCTATGATTTGTACCACTCTGTTAGCTATATTACTTTTTATAATAGCTTGGAAAATAAGTAATATCTGTTACTTTGTACTATCCTGTAGATACTCTCATTCTAAATTACGCTGAATACTAAAGTGTATAAGGAGCATGGGAGAATGCCTTACAATACCGCCAACAAGTCACGGCACCGTGGTAGCAACAAGCCACGGCACCGTGGTAGCAACAAGCCACGGCACTGTGGTAGCAGCAAGTCACGGCACCGTGGTAGCAACAAGTCACGGCACCGTGGTAGCAACAAGTCACGGCACCGTGGTAGCAACAAGTCACGGCACCGTGGTAGCAACAAGTCACGGCACCGTGGTAGCAACAAGTCACGGCACCGTGGTAGCAACAAGTCACGGCACCGTGGTAGCAACAAGTCACGGCACCGTGGTAGCAGCAAGTCACGGCACCGTGGGTAGCAACAAGTCACGGCACCGTGGTAGCAACAAGCCACGGCACCGTGGTAGCAACAAGTCACGGCACCGTGGTAGCAACAAGTCACGGCACCGTGGTAGCAACATGTCACGGCACCGTGGTAGCAACAAGTCACGGCACCGTGGTAGCAACAAGTCACGGCACTGTGGTAGCAACAAGTCACGGCACTGTGGTAGCAACAAGCCACGGCACCGTGGTAGCAACAAGTCACGGCACTGTGGTAGCAACAAGTCACGGCACTGTGGTAGCAACAAGTCACTGCACCGTGGTAGCAACAAGTCACGGCACTGTGGTAGCAACAAGCCACGGAACGTGGTAGCAACAAGTCACGGCACTGTGGTAGCAACAAGCACACGGCACTGTGGTAGCAACAAAGTCACGGCACTGTGAGTAGCAACAAGTCACGGCACTGTGGTAGCAACAAGCCACGGAACCGTGGTAGCAACAAGTCACGGCACTGTGGTAGCAACAAGCCACGGCACTGTGGTAGCAACAAGCCACGGCACCGTGGTAGCAACAAGTCACGGCACTGTGGTAGCAACAAGCCACGGCACTGTGGTAGCAACAAGTCACGGCACTGTGGTAGCAACAAGCCACGGCACTGTGGTAGCAACAAGTCACTGCACCGTGGTAGCAACAAGTCACTGCACCGTGGTAACAACAAGCCACGGCACTGTGGTATCAACAAGTCACGGCACTGTGGTAGCAACAAGCCACGGCATCGTGGTAGCAACAAGTCACGGCACTGTGGTAGCAACAAGCCACGGCACTGTGGTAGCAACAAGCCACGGCACCGTGGTAGCAACAAGCCACGGCACTGTGGTAGCAACAAGTCACGGCACTGTGGTAGCAACAAGCCACGGAACCGTGGTACAACAAGCCACGGCACTGTTGTTTTGCCTGGAGTTTACCTGGAGAGAGTTCCGGGGGTCAACGCCCCCGCGGCCCGGTCTGTGACCAGGCCTCATGGTAGCAACAACTATCCCACAAACTGGAAACAGACGTGCTGTCAGTGCGTCATTGGACGTTTATCAAATTGGGAGTTTGTAATGGTTCTGGTCCTACCCGAACCTTGACTAGTTAACATTTCCAATTTGTGTGTTAGTTGAGAGCGAGAGCGAAAGCGAGAGAGAGAGAGAGAGAGAGAGAGAGAGAGAGAGAGAGAGAGAGAGAGAGAGAGAGAGAGAGAGAGAGAGAGAGAGAGAGAGAGAGAGAGAGAGAGGAGAGAGAGAGAAGAGAAAGAGAAAGAGAAAGAAAGAGAGAAAGAGAGAGAGAGAGAGAGAAAGAGAGAGAGAGAGAGAGAGAGAGACAGACAGACAGACAGACAGACAGACAGACAGACAGACAGACGGACATACAGAGATTAATTAATTAGATTTTGTCCCCGAAGTAGCTAGTGTATTGTGCACCCCATAAATAACCAGTAGAGGGCAGCGCAAGAGCATATAGACACACAAAAAGCCTAGGAACTAGGCCTCAGAAGAGTTGAGACGAGTACATTTGGATTTATATCTACACATTTGACGTAACTGTTGCAAGCAAATTTAGGAAATTCGCTTAATATGTTTGTTATGTTATTTTCATTAATAAGATACCTTGACTGTATATCTCTATATTTCTCACTAAGTGGACAATTAAGCATGTGTTGAAGAAAGTGTCCAGAGGGCTAGCCACATACTTTGATCTTTATTTGTGTGTTTGCCAGACTGCGAGAAGCAGTTATAACCAAACTTTAGCCTGGCTACTACAGCATCTGTCAGGCTGCACACATTGCAAATTGCTCCTTAAACGTACTTATGCATGTTCATGTTATCATGGTGGATGACAGACCTACTCAGGCTTCGAACTACATTCCTGTAACATTCAGTTTCATTATTTACTTTTCCCTAATTTTATTCCTAATACTAGACACAAGCGTTATGAATAACAGACAGCTACATTGAGAAAAGTACAGTACACCAACACAGGCTATAAGAAAGTGTTTGAGAGGTGCAATAAAGGTTTGAGGTGAGGGAGGTCGGGGCAAGAGATGGGGGGGATAGATGTTCCTGGATGTCAGGGCGAGGGATAGGAAAGGAGGGAGGGTGTTCCTGAAGGTCAGGGGTGGGGAAATAACTGGGATGGGTTTTGCGGGGACGGGGGAGGGAGGGGGGTTCCTGTGGCACAGGTGAAGATCAATGGGACAACTGCACGATTTATGGTCACTGGCTTTACTTGCCAGCAATTTTTGTCAGCCGCTTCTGCTGTGTTCCGGCATCGTATTCTCAACTATATGTGGTTGTAGGGTTCAAGACTCGGCTCCTGGCTAGGGTTCTTAACCAGCCGCTGCCGAGTCTCCAACCTGTTCTGTGATACATCAGAATGACCTCGTCTAGTGATACAGTGAATTAAGCTGTCTGATTTATCTTTTAACAATTTAAATTTATTTTGGGGAGGCTTTAAATTCGTGAGTGGGTACAGGCGAGTGTGTTGGTGTGTGTACCTCATCTAGTTGCGGTTGCAGGGGTCGAGTCACAGCTCCTGGCCCCGCCTCTTCACTGGTCGTTACTAAGCCACTCTTCCCGCTCCATGAGCTATGTATGGACCCTGCCTCCACTATATCACTTCCCAGACTATTTCACTTCCTGACATCTCTGTGACTGACGAAATACTTCCTATGATTCATTTTTTATTTTGTGTGTATGTGTGTGTGTGTGTGTGTATGTATGTATGTGTGTGTGTGTGTGTGTGTGTGTGTGTGTGTGTGTGTGTGTGTGTGTGTGTGTGTGTGTGTGTGTGTGTGTGTTTGTGTGTCTTTCGTTACAGTTATTGATGCTGCAGATTTCATTTTCAGTTCCCACTGTTTAAAAAAACAACAATTGTCATTATTGTTGCCGTCATTGCTTTTGTTGCTTTTACGTCAACGTTGCCGGAACATTTTCTGCTGCACGGTATCTGAGAACAACAGCCTTGTGATGTGCGAGTCTGGCTGTCAGGATGTGCAAAACATTTAACTTTCCAGAGAAGTGGTAGACGTATATCACTGACGCACCAACTCCATGTTTAATCTTCAAAACAGCTCTTCATTTTCCCCCTCTGGCTGCTGTTTATAACTGCACCTGGGTTTCTGTCGTGTTGGTGTACCCAGACGCCCTCCCGAGTGTCGAAGATGAGGTAGTAACAACCAAAAATAATAAAAAAAAGGCACAATACCGTGACTGGAACAATACACAAATAATCCGCACTACTACCTCTCTTGCTCCAGTCAATGTCTGCTGGCCTATATATACTCCCTTCTTCTCTCCTTTCTGTTAGTGTGACTTTGTAAATGGTCCAAGTCGGACCGAAACGTCGTCGTAAGCTCCTCTCTTCTATGTGCGGGTTATTTGTGTATAGTAACAACCAAATGTTGATTGCGAATGCTTCTGAATATGTGTGTGGTGTGTGTGTGTGTGTGTGTGTGTGTGTGTGTGTGTGTGTAATCACCTAGGTGTACTTGTTGAATTTCTGGATAAGAACGTCAGCTCTTGCGCCTGTCTCTTAATTTTCAGTTTTTGTCGTTTTCTGAATTTCTTTTACTGTTTGATGTTTTTCTGCTTCTGTTATGTCGGCCACTAGACTATTCCGCTACTCTACTACTCTTTCTCTTTCCAAACAGCTCTACTGCTCTGTGTTTCCAAACAGCTCTACAGCTCTGTTTCCAAACTGCTCTACTGTGTATTTCCAAACAGCTCTACTACTTTTTGTGTTTCCAAACAGCTCTGCGGACGCTCTACTTGTTAGTGTTCTGTTTCCCATCGTTCTATTTATCCAATAGTCTGTAGCTGCTTTGACTATTCCCTTGGATACAGGTGCATCGTGTACATATTCCTTTATTTCTTCTCTATCCTCGTTTTTCTCGCCTTGTTGAGGTGTAGAGTGCGAAGTGTCTTCATTACCCAGTTCCGGTGTTCCTCTTTTAGCAAAAATTTGAACCTTCTCAATTTCTTTTGTTCGTAATTAGATGCCATGCACTTCTGAAATTGTCCTACGTATGCTCTTTGTGTCCTGAAGTCTTTAATTAAAAGTTCCTGGATGCCATTTTTATGTTTGTCAGTTTGGTGAACGTAGCTGACATTATGGGAGCATGTGCGTTTATGGGAGCATGTGGGGCATGATGTTTCGTCTAGTTCTGTGAGTTGTTCTTCTATGTGGAGAAGAACAGCTCACAGAACAACTTTTTGCACCCTCGACAATTTCCAATAATTTTATAACTATTACTGCCGCCAGCGTCGCTGAAGTAACTCAAGAGACTAGTATGTGTCACAGGATGGATCCTCGTTGGAATCTACGGGTAACATTCATCATCTACGGGTAACATTCATCTACGGGTAACATTCATCTACGGGTAACATTCATCATCTACGGGTAACATTCACTCTTTCCAAAGTCGGACGGAAACGTCGTTATTAGATTTATTCTGCGTGCGGGTTATTTGTGTATTGTTCAAATCTCGGTATTGTGACTACTCGTTCATTTGGTTTATTGCATTCTGTTGCTTAGGTATTGCTGTAACATTTCGCCTTATTGTCGCTCGGTTTTCCATTTTACAGACCAGTCATACTTGTAGCAGAATGTGAAAGGTCTTCTTTTAATGTTGCAATCTTGGCATATGTATTCAGCCTATCCTTCTCCTTGTTCAATATCTAGAAAAGTTTCATAACCTGTGATGCGGTAAAGGAAAAAAATCCATCTCTGAAACAATGGTCATATAGGGGATAATTCACACTTTAAATGCGTATTATGTAGGTTTTTGTCCCCATCATTTTGCACTGGGTGTAGTCCCGGGTGGCTTATGTTAGGTAAGGTTCGTCAGGAAACAGGACAAATGTTTCCTGACGAGGGTTTTCCTCAGATGATGACTTGAATTTCTATTCCTGGGGAGAGTAGAGGACTAGGAAATTTGTTTTGAAGCAGCGTTGTTATTATTATTATTATTATATTATTAGTAGTATTATTATTGGGCCTCAAGCCCCTCCTAACTCCTCAAGGTTCGTTCTCCTTCCTTCGCTGCCGCTCTTGTGTGTCTTTCAACTATATTGTTCCGAAGCTTAGTGAAAATTGTCTCATCTTTCCCAAATACCTGGATAATCTTCGCTTTTTTTCCGAGCGTCTGCTAGCATGCCAGTTTCCATTAATTTGTTGTAAACTTGGGGTAAGGACTTGCTCAGCAGTCCTTCTCACAGTATCCACAACAATATATTGCTGTTGTTCAGTCCAGTCCTCGGTGCTTGTTTCCAAGTTTGCCACCTCTGGTCTGTTTTACTTTTTTCTTCTCTTTGCCTTTCGAGTTTTTTTTATTTAGACTCGTTTAACTGTGAATATAATTTAGAAACTTCTATTAAGCTGCTCTCATGTTTATGTAATATTGACGAAGCCTCGTCAATATGGCTGATTGGTTTCATTCTCTAGCTCAACTTTTAATATTACTCTTGGGTAACTGTAGTATTTTTCTCATTTTTGCTCTCAAATTTATTAAAAAAAATCGTTTCCTGGTTAAATTATATTTTTTAACCTCCCGGTAGTTTCTGTTGGCTTTAGCATTAAGTTTATTATGTATCTTTCATAAATCGTTTTTGGTTTCTCATTCATCTCCTTGCATTGTCTGTTAATCCATTACTTTTCTGTGCGTGTACTCGCCTTCTTACTGTCATAGAAGTAGTCGTTCGAAGAGCGACTCTTAAAAGAGCATACATCATCTATTGCTAACCGGCCAGCACCTGACAATGATTCCATCTAGAAAGTGAAATGCTTATTATATATTATAT
>NC_069410.1:33541023-33559567 GCF_026875155.1 Cherax quadricarinatus | reverse complement strand
AAAAATTAAAATAAGGAAGTATTTCGTCAGCCCACAAGATTCGGGAAGTGAAAATATTTTGGGGGAATGATATAGGGGAGGCAGGGTCCATACATAGCTCATGGAGGGGGAAGAGTGGCTTTAACGACCAGTAAAGAGGCGGGGCCAGGACGTGACTCGACCCCGAAACCGCAACTAGATGAGGTACCCCCACACCAACACACTCGCCTGTACCCACTCACGAATTAAAGCCTCCCCAAAATAAATTCAATTGTTAAAAGATAAATCGACAGCTTAATTCAACTTTTATCACTAGACGGGGTCATTCTGATGTATCAAGAACAGGTTGGAGACTCGGCAGCGGCTGGTTAAGAAACCTACCAGGAGCCGAGTTTTGAACCCTACAACCACATATAGTTGAAAAATACGATGCCGGAACACAGCAGAAGCGGCTGACAAAAATTGCGGGCAAGTAAAGCCAGTGACCATAAATCGTGCAGTTGTCCCATTGATCTTCACCTGTGCCACGGGAACCCCCCTCCCTCCCCCGTCCCCGCAAAACCCATCCATTTATTTCCCCACCCCTGACCTTCAGGAACACCCTCCCTCCTTTCCTTCCCTCGCCCTGATCCAGGAACATCTACCCCCCCATCTCTTGCCCCGACCCCCCCTCAGCTCAAACCTTTATTGCACCTCTCAAACACTTTCTTATAGCCTTGTTTTGGGTGTACTGTATTTTTTCTCAATGTACGTCTGTTATTCATAACTCTTGGTCTAGTATTAGGAATAAAATTAGGGAAAAGTAAATAATGAAACTGAATGTTACAGGAATGTAGTTCGAAGCCTGATAGTCTGTCATCCACCATGATAAAAATGAACATGCATATACGTTTAAGGAAATTTGCAATGTGTGCAGCCTGACAGATGCTTTAGTAGCCAGGCTAAAGTTTGGTTATAATCTGCTTCTCGCAGTCTGGCAAACACACAAATAAAGATCAAAGTAATGTGGCTACCCTCTGGACACTTTTCTTCAACACAACAGCTTAATTGTCCACTTAGTGAGAAATAAGAGATATACAGTCAAAGGGATTTAAAATGAAAATAACATAAAAAACATATTAAGCGAATTTCCTAAAATTTGCTTGCAACAGTTACGTCAAATGTGTAGATATTAAATCCAAATTACTCGTCTCAACTCTTCTGAGGCCTAGTTCCTTGCTTTTTGTGTGTCTATATCTCTTGCGCTGGGCCCCCCACTGGTTAATTTTTGGGGTGGCACAATACGCTAGCTACTTCGGGGACAAAATCTAATTAATTAATCTCTGTATGTCCGTCTGTCTTGTCTGTCTGTCTGTCTGTCTGTTCTGTCTGTCTGTCTTGGTCTTTCTCTCTTTTTTCTTTCTCCTCTTTTTCTCTCTCCTTCTCTCTCTCCTTCTCTCTCTCTCTCTCTCTCTCCCCTTCTACTCTCCTCTCCTCTCTCTCCTCTCTCTTTCTCTCTCTCTCTCGCTTTTCGCTCTCGCTCTCAACTAACACACAAATTGGAAATGTTAACTAGTAAGGTTCGGGGGAGGGCCAGAACCATTTACCAACTCCCAATTTGATAAACGTCCATGACGCACTGACAGCACGTCTGTTTCCAGTTTGTGGGGTAGTTGTTTGCTACCATGAGGCCTGGTCACAGACCGGGCCGCGGGTGTTGCCCCCGGAACCCCTCCAGTAAACTCCAGGCAAAAAAACAGTGCCGTGGCTTGTTGCTACCACGGTTCCGTGGCTTGTTGCTACCCTACAGTGCCGACTTGTTTCTACCACGTTCCGTGGCTTGTTGCTACCACATGCCGTGACTTGTTGCTACCACAGTGCCGTGGCTTGTTGCTACCACAGTGCCGTGGCTCGTTGCTACCACAGTGCCGTGGCTTGTTTTCTACCACAGTGCCGGGGACTTGTTGCTACCACATGCCGTGGCTTGTTTTACCACGGTGCCGTGGCCTTTTTTGCTACCCACAGTGCGTGGCTTGTTGCTACCACAGTGCCCTGGCTTGTTGCACCACAGTGCCGTGACTTGTTGCTATCCGGTGCCGTGGCTTGTTGCTACCCACAGTGCCGTGACTTGTTGCTAAACCACAGTGCCGTGGCTTGTTTACCACGGTTTCAGTGACTTGTTGCTACCACGTTTCGTGACTTGTTGCTACCACAGTGCCGTGGCTTGTTGCTACCCACAGTGCCGTGACTTGTTGCTACCACGGTGCCGTTGCTTGTTGCTACCACAGTGCCGTGACTTGTTGCTAACCACAGTGCCGTGGCTTGTTGCTACCACGGTGCCGTGGCTTGTTTGCTACCACAGTGCCCTGGCTTGTTGCTACCACAGTGCCGTGGCTTTTTGCTAAACCCAAAAGTGCCGTGACTTGTTGCTACCACGGTCCGTTTCTTGTGCTCCACATGCCGTGGCTTGTTGTTACCACAGTGCAGTGACTTGTTGCTACCACCCGGTGCGTGACTTGTTGCTACCACAGTGCCGTGCTTGTTGCTACCACCGTGCCGTGACTTGTTGCTACCACGGTGCCGTGACTTGTTGCTACCACAGTGCCGTGCTTGTTGCTAACCACGGTGCCGTGGGTTGTTGTTACCACGGGTGCAGGGGACTTGTTGCTACCACGGTGCAGTGACTTGTTGCTACCACAGGCCGTGACTTGTTGCTACCACGGTGCCGTGGCTTGTTGCTACCACAGTGCCGTTTACTTGTTGGGACCACGTGCCGTGACTTGTTGCTACCACGGTTCCGTGGCTTGTTGCTACCACAGTGCCGTGACTTTTTGCTAACCACTAGTGCCGGGGTTGTTGTTACCACGGGCGGGGCCCTTGTTGCTACCAGGGTTTGCAGTGACTTGTTGCAACCCAGTGCCGTGCTTGTTGCTACCACATGCCGTGACTTGTTGCTCCAGGGTGCGGGCTTGTTGCTCCCCTCAGTGCCGGACTTGTTGTACTAACGGGCCGTCTTATTGTACCACGGTGCAGTGACTTGTTGCTACCACGGTGCAGTGACTTGTTGCTACCACATTTGCCGTGACTTGCTGCTACCACGGTGCCGTGCTTTTTTGCTACCACAGTGCCGTGACTTGTTGCTACCACAGTTGCCGTGACTTTTTTGCTACCACGGTGCCTTTGGCTTGTTGCTACCACGGTGCCGTGACTTGTTCAAACCACGGGGGCCGTGCTTGCTGCTACCACAGTGCCGTGGCTTGTTGTTACCAGTGCAGTGACTTGTTGTCCCACGTCGTGACTTGTTGGCGGATTGTAAGGCATTCTCCCATGCTCCTTATACACTTTAGTATTCAACGTAATTTTTAAAAAGAGAGATCTACAGGATAGTACAAAGTAACAGATATTCCCTTTTTTCCAAGTATTAAAAAAAGTAAAATAGCTAACAGAGTGGGACAAATCATAGCCGTCAATATAACTAATAGAATGATAGCTATCATAACATGTGATATAACTAAAGGAATGACAGCCATCATAGCAAGATATAACTAAAGGAACGACAGCTATCATAGCATGTGATATAACTAAAGGAATACAGCTATCATAGCATGTATATAAATAAAGGAATGACAGCTATCATACATGTGATAAAAACTGAAGGGAAAGACAGCTCTATCATAGCATGTGATATAACTAAAGGAATGACAGCTATCATAGCATGTGATATAACTGAAGGAACGACAGCTATCATAGCATGTGATATAACTAAAGGAATGACAGCTATCATAGCATGTGATATAACTGAAGGAACGACAGCTATCATAGCATGTGATATAACTAAAGGAATGACAGCTATCATAGCAAGTGATATAACTAAAGGAATGACAGCTATCATAGCAAGTGATATAACTAAAGGAATGACAGCTATCATAGCATGTGATATAACTAAAGGAACGACAGCTATCATAGCATGTGATATAACTAAAGGAATGACAGCTATCATAGCATGTGATATAACTAAAGGAACGACAGCTATCATAGCATGTGATATAACTAAAGGAATGACAGCTATCATAGCATGTGATATAACTAAAGGAATGACAGCTATCATAGCATGTGATATAACTAAAGGAATGACAGCTATCATAGCATGTGATATAACTAAAGGAATGACAGCTATCATAGCATGTGATATAACTAAAGGAATGACAGCTATCATAGCATGTGATATAACTAAAGGAATGACAGCTATCATAGCAAGTGATATAACTAAAGGAATGACAGCTATCATAGCATGTGATATAACTAAAGGAACGACAGCTATCATAGCATGTGATATAACTAAAGAAATGACAGCTATCATAGCATGTGATATAACTAAAGGAATGACAGCTATCATAGCATGTGATATAACTAAAGGAATGACAGCTATCATAGCATGTGATATAACTAAAGAAATGACAGCTATCATAGCAAGTGATATAAATAAAGGAATGACAGCTATCATAGCATGTGATATAACTAAAGGAATGACAGCTATCATAGCATGTGATATAACTAAAGGAATGACAGCTATCATAGCATGTGATATAACTAAAGGAATGACAGCTATCATAGCATGTGATATAACTAAAGGAATGACAGCTATCATAGCATGTGATATAACTAAAGGAATGACAGCTATCATAGCAAGTGACATAACTAAAGGAATGACAGCTATCATAGCATGTGATATAACTAAAGGAACGACAGCTATCATAGCATGTGATATAACTAAAGAAATGACAGCTATCATAGCATGTGATATAACTAAAGGAATGACAGCTATCATAGCATGTGATATAACTAAAGGAATGACAGCTATCATAGCATGTGATATAACTAAAGAAATGACAGCTATCATAGCAAGTGATATAAATAAAGGAATGACAGCTATCATAGCATGTGATATACCTAAAGGAATGACAGCTATCATAGCATGTGATATAACTAAAGAAATGACAGCTATCATAGCAAGTGATATAACTAAAGGAATGACAGCTATCATAGCATGTGATATAACTAAAGGAATGACAGCTATCATAGCATGTGATATAACTAAAGGAACGACAGCTATCATAGCATGTGATATAACTAAAGGAACGACAGCTATCATAGCATGTGATATAACTAAAGGAATGACAGCTATCATAGCATGTGATATAACTAAAGGAATGACAGCTATAATAGCATGTGATATAACTAAAGGAATGACAGCTATCATAGCATGTGATATAACTAAAGGAATGACAGCTATCATAGCATGTGATATATAACTAAAGGAATGACAGCTATCATAGCAAGTGATATAACTAAAGGAACGACAGCTATCATAGTATGTGATATAACTAAAGGAATGACAGCTATCATAGCATGTGATATAAGTAAAGGAATGACAGCTATCATAGCATGTGATATAAGTAAAGGAATGACAGCTATCATAGCATGTGATATAACTAAAGGAATGACAGCTATCATAGCATGTGATATAACTAAAGGAATGACAGCTATCATAGCATGTGATATAACTAAAGGAATGACAGCTATCATAGTATGTGATATAACTAAAGGAATGACAGCTATCATAGCATGTGATATAAGTAAAGGAATGACAGCTATCATAGCATGTGATATAACTAAAGGAATGACAGCTATCATAGCATGTGATATAACTAAAGGAATGACAGCTATCATAGCATGTGATATAACTAAAGGAATGACAGCTATCATAGCATGTGATATAACTAAAGGAATGACAGCTATCATAGCATGTGATATAACTAGAGGAATGACAGCTATCATAGCAAGTGATATAACTAAAGGAACGACAGCTATCATAGTATGTGATATAACTAAAGGAATGACAGCTATCATAGCATGTGATATAAGTAAAGGAATGACAGCTATCATAGCAAGTGATATAAGTAAAGGAATGACAGCTATCATAGCATGTGATATAACTAAAGGAATGACAGCTATCATAGCATGTGATATAACTAAAGGAACGACAGCTATCATAGTATGTGATATAACTAAAGGAATGACAGCTATCATAGCATGTGATATAAGTAAAGGAATGACAGCTATCATAGCAAGTGATATAATTAAATGAATAACAGCTATCATAGTAAGTGATATAACTAAAGGAACGACAGCTATCATAGCATGTGATATAACTAAAGGAATGACAGCTATGTAAGTGAGAATGTGTATAATAATGAGTAAGAATAAACACTCATTCCGCCACATGTTAGTATGACTTTCTTGACTCGAGACACTGAGGCACCATCAGTCATATACGCGTAGATCTCAACGTTTTTTCATCTTCGTTTCTCATACTTAGGAGGACACATGGACAGGTAATGAGATTTTATTAATGACACTTTTCGCTAACCAGTGACAGAACGTTTCCGTTTGCCTAACATACTGTCGGTAATTCTAACTATAGTTTTTGCGGTTTCTTCGTTTGCGATGAACGTGCTTCATCTGTTTTGAAGGTTTTTCCTGCTGCTGCTGCTCCTGCAGGTTGTCTGCTGCTGGTGCTGGTGCTGCTGCTGCTGCTGGTTCCCTGCTGCTGCTGGTTCCTTGCTGCTGCTGCTGCTGCTGCAGGTTCCCTGCTGCTGCTGGTTCCCTGCTGCTGCTGGTTCCCTGCTGCTGCTGCTGGTTTCCTGCTTCTGCTGGGTCCCTGCTGCTGCTGCTGCTGCTGGTTCCCTGCTGCTGCTGGTTCCCTGCTGCTGCTGCTGCTGCTGCTGCTGCAGGTTCCCTGCTGCTGCTGCTGCTGCTGCTGCTGCTGCAGGTTCCCTGCTGCTGCTGCTGCTGCTGCTGCAGGTTCCCTGCTGCTGCTGGTTCCCTGCTGCTGCTGCTGCTGCTGCTGCTGCTGCTGCTGCTGCTGCTGCTGCTGCTGCTGCTGCTGCTGCTGCTGCTGCTGCTGCTGCTGCAGGTTCCACACTTCCTCACTTATCACACATTAATTTGTATTTTAATTTGCTTAATATGCTTAAAGATACATTTTTGACAGGTTTATGTAAGCTAACCTATCTTAACTTTGAAAACAGAAAATAGCATTTGTAAGAAAACAGAAAACGTTAGGAAACTGAGGTTGGAAAATACGTAAATAAATAACGTAGTAGAATAAGGACATACTGTCTGAGTACAAAGTATATAATGTACAAACGTTTTTGACAGATGGTTCTTAAATTATATTTACGATGAAGTTCCTAGAATGGGAGACAATCATGTTTGATAACAAGTAGAGGAAGGGTAGCTCCGGTTCTTTGAATCGAGAGCCCTTTAACAGCACCAAGACACTGCCGTCAGAGAAAGAAACCTCACAAATCACTAGACGATATATTTACCAAAAGTGAAACCCCAGAGTTCTAAAAATGAGAGTGTTGTTGTTGTTGGTGTTGTGGGTGGGTATCACCGAAGCTCTCTCTCCATCATTCTGCTCGAGTGCTCTGTGTCAACTGGCTTCATCGATTGCCTCTCCTCCCTGCCTCTCTCACGTGCTCCCTGCTGCATGTTGATGATGCTCAGGACACACCCTGAGACGCACACACACACACACACACACACACACGCACACACACACACACACACACACACACACACGCACACACACACACACACACACACACACACACACACACACACACACACACACACACACACACACATGAACGTCCGCCACTGTGTGAAAACTACAGAGGAAAATTTCTGACAAGTTTCCAGGAGTAAATATTGAGTCTGGTGAACTAGAGTTTGCGTTCTCAATCAACTGATTCAAAATGGTGACTCTTTCTGATGGAAAGATAAAAAGTAAAAATAAGTAAATAAATAAATAAATAAAACAAAATTTAAAAAGATAGTCACAAAGGCGTACTGTTTACAAAACTAAAGAAAAGACAGTTGCAAAATAAGGCTTTAAAGTGTGACAAAAGTGTAGCTCTGTGTACATCCTTACCCTTTACCAAGTCATAACTAATTTATCTGTATAAAGGCTAAAGGTGGCTGAACTCGGTGCAAGGATTAGCGGCGTGTAAGAAGATCTGATAAACCAAGAAATAATTAATTACTTACCTTGGAAAAAAGAAAAGTTAGGCGTGTTAAGAGGTCTTGGAAATTTTGTAAGTGAATACTGGTGGTTACAAGTTATATAACAGGATACTAGTGGTTACAAGTTATATAACAGGATACTAGTGGTTACAAGTTATATAACAGGATACTGGTGGTTACAAGTTATATAACAGGATACTAGTGGTTACAAGTTATATAACAGGATACTGGTGGTTACAAGTTATATAACAGGATACTGGTGGTTACAAGTTATATATCAGGATACTGGTGGTTACAAGTTATATAACAGGATACTAGTGGTTACAAGTTATATAACAGGATACAAGTGGTTACAAGTTATATAACAGGATACTGGTGGTTACAAGCTATATAACAGGATACTAGTGGTTACAAGTTATATAACAGGATACTAGTGGTTACAAGTTATATAACAGGATACTAGTGGTTACAAGTTATATAACAGGATACTAGTGGTTACAAGTTAATAACAGGATAGGTGGTTACAAGTTATATAACAGGATACTATTGGTTCAAGTTAAAAAACAGGAACGGTGGTTAAATTTTTAAAAACAGGTACTAGGGTTAAAAGTTTTAACGGATACTGGTGTTACAAGTTTATACAGGTTATGGGTTACAAGTTTTAAAAAAGGATACTGGGGTTACAAGTTATTAACAGGAACTAGGGGGTTACAAGTTATATAACAGGATACGGGTAAAAGTTATAAAAAGGGAACTAGGGGGTTAAAAGTTATATAAAGGATACTATGGTTACAAGTTATATAACGGGATACTAGGGTTACAAGTTAAAACGGATAGGTGTTACAATTTAATAACAGGATACTGGTGGTTCAGTTAATAACAGGATACATGGTTCAAGTTTATAACAGGATACTTGGTTACAAGTTATATAACAGGTTATAGGGTTTTACAAGTTATTAAACAGGTACTGTGGTTAAAAGTTATAAAAACAGGAAACTGGTGGTTCCCAAGTTAAAAAAAAAGGGATACTGTGGTTAAAAGTTATATAACGGGTACGGTGGAAAAAATTTAAAATTAACAGGATACTGGGGTTACAAGTTTTATAACGGTTATTGGTTACAAGTTAAAAACGGGATACTTGGTTACAAGTTTTAAAACAGGATACGGTGGTTAAATTATATAACGGGAAACGGGGGTTACAATATATAAAGGTACTAGGGTTAAAAGTTATATAACAGGATAGTGTTAAAGTTAAAAACAGGAACTTTGGGGTTACAAGTTAATAAAGGATACAGGGTACAAGTTATATAACAGGAAGGTGGTTACATTTTTATATAACAGGTACTAGTGGTTACAATTATATACGGAACGGGTGGTTACAAGTTATAAAAAGGGATATGTGGTTACAAGTTATATAACGGAACTGGTGGTTACAAGTTAATCGGATACTGTGGTTACAAGTTTATAACGGGATAAAGTGGTTACAAGTTATTAACAGGATTTGTGGTTACAAGATATAACGGGATATGTGGTTACAAGTTATATAACAGGATACTATGGTTTACAAGTTATATCGGGATACTAGGGGTTTTACAATTTATAAAACGGGATACGTGGTTAAAAGTTATAAACAGGATATGTGTTAAGTTATATAAAAGGTATAGGGGTTAAAGTTAAAACAGGTTTTTTACTTTTAAAAGGTTTTGGTTACAAGTTATATAACGGGGTACGGGGTTTTACAAGTTATTTTACAGGTATGGTGGTTACAAGTTATTTAACAGATACTAGTTTAAATTTATATAACGGGGATACTAGGGGTTTACAAGTTATATAACAGGATACTGGTGTTAAAAGTTTATAACAGGTACTATTTTTCAAGTTAAATAACAGAAACATGGTTCAAGTTTATAAAAAAACAGTGGGTTACAAAGTTATATAACAGGTCTGGTAGTTACAAGTTTAAACAGGAAATATTTGGTTCAAGTTAATAACGGAAACTAGGGTTACAAGTTATATCGGGATACTAGTGGTTACAATTTTAACAGGATACTAGTGGTTACAAGTTTTATAACGGAACTAGGGGTTACGTTATTAACAGGATACTAGGGGTTAAAAAGTTTTTAAAACAGGTTTACAGGGGTTACAAGTTATAAAACAGGATACAGTGGTTAAAAGTTTATAACGGGTTTACGTTTTACAATTAATAAAGGTACTAGTGGTTAAATTTTTAAAAAGGGAACTGGGTTACAATTATTAAAACGGGAACTAGTGGTTCAAGTTATAAAAAGGGAAATAGTGGTTAAAATTTTTAATAACAGGATACTGTGGTTCAATTTATATAAAGGTACGGGTTACATTATATAACAGGTACTAGGGTTAAAAGTTATATAAAGGAACTAGGGTTAAAGTTAATAACGGAAATGGTTCAAAAAAAACAGGAAGTGGTTCAATTATAAAAGGATAGGGTAAATTAATAAAGGATCATGGAAAATTTAAACAGAACTGGGGGTTAAATTTTTAAAAAGGGAACATGGTACAAAAAAAAAATTTACAGGGGAAAAAGGAAATTAAAGGGTTTTTAAATTTAAAAGGGATAATTTAAAATTTAATATAAAAGGTAAGGGTTTAAAAGTTATAAAAAATAATTTGGATTTTTATAGGAAATGGTTAAATAAAGAAGGGTAAAAAAAAACAGTTTTTAAATGAAAAAGTACTAAAATTTAAAAAGAAGGGGGGAAAAAGGCAAAGAGAAAAAAAAACAAAAAAAAACCTTTGAACAGAAAAAAGGGAAAGTTAAAAATTTCTTGTTTTGGGTGAGGGAAAAAACTAAAAATAAGTTTTTTAATTTGTGCTACAAAAAAGGGTAGAAAAAAAGAAAAAAATGACTAAAAGTAACTCAAAAAAAAGTTGGAAGAGAAGGAAAACAAAAAAACCGAACACCAAAAAAAAAATTTTGGTTTCCCTGAGTGAAAGGGTGAAAAACCCTTTAAATCCTTTGCTTAACCCGTCGGAGTAACATTCTTTGACTCAGTTCCTTCAAAAAAAATTTGGGGGGGGGGGGAAAAAAAAACTGAAAATTTTTTTCCAGCTGTTTAAGGTGGTTTTGGAGGGTTGGTCAGTTTAGTCCTTTCGTTTTTTTTTGTCTCCACCCTTTGGGTTTTTTTTTTTAGGGTTTTTTTATTTGTCCAGCTTGTTTAACGGTTGGTGAGTGGTCCGTTTAGTCTGTTAAGGTGGTGATGTCCAGCTTAGTCTGTTTAAGGGTTGTGAGTGGCCCCGGTTATCTGTTTAAGGTGGTGAGGGGTCCGTTTAGTCTGTTTAAGGGGGTGAGGTCAGCTTAGTCTTTTAAAAGGTGGTATTTCCAGCTTAGTCTGTTTAAGGTGTGAGGGGCCCGTTTTGTCTTTTTAAACGGCTGGTGATGGCCCAGCTTATTTTTAACGGTGTGAGTGCCAGCTTAGTTTTTTTAAACGGTGGTGAGTGGCCCAGCTTATCTGTTTAAAGGGCGGTGAGTGGCCAGCTTATCTTTTAAAACGGTTTGAGTGCCCAGCTTAGTCTTTAACGGTGGTGATTTCCCTTTTCGTTTAACGGTGGGGGGTGGTCCAGCTTAGTCTTTTAACGGTGGTGAGGTCCAGCTTAGTCGTTTAAGGGTTTGGTGAGTGGTCACAGCTTTTAAGTTTGTTTCATTTTCAAACGGTTGGGGGCCAGCGCGCGGGGGGGCCACTTTTTTGGAACGGCGGGGGGTTCCGCGCGTTTCGGCGGGGTGATCCAGTTAGTTTTTTAAACAGTGGTGAGTGACAGTTTTTAGTTTTTTTAACGGTGGTGAGTGACCCAGTTTTTTTAATCTAAGGGGCTGGACCCCATAAGTTTCCCACCCCCCAGACGACTTTTGTTTGGGTTCAAGCGTTGAATAAGCAAACGAGCCAAATTCTCCTAAATTACAATGAATTCCATTTTGTTAACGCGAATTTTCTACCAGGATGTCATTATCAACGCCCATCCAACCTAAACGTTGACTTGCACTTGTGAATTAAATGAGTGATTTCTTTTCATACACTTCTAGGTTGGCTAAACTCGGTTCAGCAATTTTAACCCTTTTTAAAAATTTTCAATAAGACAATAAACGATTCTCCCCAAACCGACTTTTAGTTATTGCGAATAATTTGCTTATATTTTTTTATTGGTTTTTAAAGGGAGGGGGAACGAAAAAAAAGGGGGACCATAATGAAGCTCCGGTAAAAGCAATTAAAAATTTTGAAGGGAAAAATTATTTTTGGGTTCTGTTTTTCTCCTCTCTGTTCCACCCTCCCAAGACACCAGTTCCGTTGGCTGTCCTACCACCTGTTTAAATTCAGCCCTTCTCTTCGACCTTCTCCTTTGTTGTTCCTTCCCTACAAAATTTAAATTTAGCAGTTTTCAATTTCCCTTCCCCTGACCGCCCCTTTCCTGTTCATTCACGTTCACTTCCTTTTTTCCAACATATCTTTTTCTTTTTCCTCCCTCCCCCTTCTGTTGGTACCATGAAATGTTTGACATATAGTTGCTTTCTATAAACATACACTTTTTGTGTATTTTATTAACCATTCATTAACACTCACAAAACAAGTCGTTTTTTCTGTCTCGCTTCATTTTTTTTTTAAGGAGCAACGACTCCACATTATCTGGATTGAAAGTTTTAAAATATAACAGTTAATTTTGGGGAAGTGTAAGGATATGCAAGTTACTGAGCGAGCAGTAGGGTGGTGCAGTGTATTGGTGTTTTAACTATACAGCGTTGGAGGGAACAGCACCCTGCTTGTTGTAGCAGTACACCTGCCAGACCTGAACGCAAGGGAATCCGGGAAAACATGATAAAACCCGTGCTTTAAATGCAACCACCTAGTTTTTGGTTGCAGGGTTGAGCCTTGCTGCTCTCCGCCCTCTTAACCGGCCCGATGCGTTCGCTTCCCCCCAGTCCGTATATTTTGCTTTGTTTTTTTAAGAGCTTTAAACTTACCGAGGGGAAAATGAAAACATACGGTCTTAAAAGCGACAGGGTTTATGGTATGATTATGAAAATGACTAATGATTCATGGTAAATTATTGGAACACCCCTACTGATTTTATGGGAATTTTTGGAACACCAGTGCATGATTTTTGGGGAAAACCATCCTTAAAAAAAAGAGGTTCGGGAACTTTGAAGGGAATAGTTATGCAGATGTGGAAGTGTAGAGATCAGTCGGGAAAAATGTATACCTTATGTTCGGCTCACGAATTTTATTGGCAAAAGTCAAGCCATAGCTCCTGGGCCCCTTTTAATATGACCCAATAGCGAACAAGATGGTATGAAATTCTAATTGTCCCCTCCAAATTTTGGATTACTCGGAATTGTTTGAATTTTCGTTTCTGTAACTTTGTTTTTTTTCATGACCATTAAAAATGTCACCATGCGACGGTGGGAAGGTATAAAAGTAAAAAAAACGAAGAAAAGGCAGAGGGGGGAAAAGAACAAGCTTGTGTGGGACGACACTCGGCTCAGTCCATAAAAAAACAACAAAAGAAAAAACACAATACCGTGACTGGAACAATAACAATAACCGCCAATGGAAAACGGAGATTGCGACGACGTTTAAAATGGTGATTTTGTAAAGGCAAGTGGCCGAAACGAGTCGTAAGTCCCTCTTCTATGTGCGGGTTATCTGTAATTGTACAAATCTTGATGAATCTGAAGCAAGGCAGGGACATGGGGTTATATAAATGAATCAGTTTGGGAGAAGGCATTGTAACAGGTTTTTCATGTGTCTTATTTTCAGTAGGTAAATAAGACGTAATTTGCTTTTCTTACATGTTCTTTTAGTGAGGGGTAGGGTTTTAGTGACTTGTATATGACTTACAGGGGTTTTCAAGCTTATTTCTTTGGGGAGCACTCAAAATGAGTGGGTAGATATTTTTGTTGCAGTGTTCCCTTTTTTCTTATATCTTTTGACTACGTCAAAAAGTGAACCAGTTTATCAAGAGACATTTTATCAGACGAGGGGAGCGACACCATGGGAAAATAGGAATTCTAAGGTATGTTGACCGGAACCTGTGACAGGGTTTAACAAAAAGGGGCCCCCTCGTTAACCCGTATCAGTTATACCAGCCATCACAAGGAAACCCCCCAAAATTGTGAACCGATTGGGACACTCGAAATCATCCTTGGGGACTTGCCTTTACGTCTGGGCTATGGCCCCATATGTCTTTTGCTTGCATTTGCCTTTTTGTCATAGGCGTTTACATGTACATCCAGATTATTATTTGTGAAGGAAATAAAACAATTTTCCTCTCCTGTGCCTTTTTCTAGTTCCTAAGTAGTTATCGTTCTACGTCAGGGGTGCGGCCGTAGACTTCCCTGTGTTTTTAAAACAACGCGTGATAACTTTTCGTTTTCGTCTCGGGGGGAAAACCCTTGTGATTGTAATTTTATAGTTTCCTTGTCAATCGTTGTTCCTGGGAATGTTCAGTGTAGAGGAACACTTTTATTTTCTTTATAAAGCGCATCGATCAGTTTTCAATTTTTAATTGGAACTAATTTTCAGCGAACCATTTAAAAATTTTTAGGGGCATCCTCCTCACATATTATGAATTATGTTTTTTGAAAGGAAGAGAGAGGGGGAGAGAGGAGAGAGAGAGAATAAAAATTCACTGACGTAAATGGGTTAGAAAAAACGACAAGTTTTAAAAATGAAAAGAGGTTGGGATCAGTCCCTCCCCAAACTCCCCCGTCCTTCCCCATAATGGACTGAAGAAACCCCTGACTGGGAAACGTTTTCGTAATGAAGATTCCAAATGTTTCCCGTAACTCACTCATCAAAAACACTTTGCCGCCCTAGAACGATTTACAAGATACCCCGAAAATGGAGATGAATCCCCGACGAGGGTCCCCTCCTGGACGCTCACTATTTCCCACTTCTGTGTCTTGGACAGAAACGTTGCCAAAAATAATAACCAATGCTGAGCTCTCCTTCCCCGAAGGTTTGGTAGTGATTCTTATTTTTTATTATTCTTATTTTTGTTTGGGTGATCAAGGGCCCAGGGGCCGAAAAGTTTTTTTATTAAAAAATGTCATAGTGTTTGCTTACGGTTTTTTCTAAACCATTTTTGTTTTACGCTATTTTATTATTATTATTATTATTATTTTTATTATTATTTTTATTTTTATTTTATTTTATTTTAACAAGAAAGTACTAAAACGATGGGTCATCAGGAATTGCAGCCCATCATCCACTGATAAAAAAGTTTGAAAAATACTTGAGAAAAAATAAAAAACAAAAATTTTTTGAGACTGTAGCTGATATATTATATATATTATATATATATATATATAAAATTTTTAATATATATATAATAAATATATATATATATATATATATATTATATTATATATATAAAAAAATATTTTACCCGGCCGATTCCCACCAGGGAGGGTGGCCCGAAAAGAAAAAAATTTCCCTCATTCACTCCCTCACTGTCTTGGGCCCGAGGGTGCTTTACATAATTTTAAACTGCAACATTAAACCCTCCTCAGAGTGAGGGGACTGTACTTTCCCCCTCCAGGCTCAAATCCGGCTGCCGGTTTCCCCGAATCCCTTCATAAATGTTTCTTTGCTCACACTCCAAAAGCACGTCAAGTATTTTAAAACCCTTTGTTCCCTTCACTCCTATCAAACACGCTCTGCATGCCCGCTGGAAGTCCAAGCCCCTCGCACAAAACCCCTTTCCCCTCCTCCCAACCCTTTCCCCAGGCCGGGCCCTACCCCCCCTTCCCTTCCACTACAGACTGAAACCTCTTTAATCATTCTGTTTTGCTCCATTTTTTACATGTCCGAAACCCCCTCAACAACCCTTCCTACCCCCTGGACAACATTTTGGTAACCCCCCTCCTTCTAATTCCAAAAACGATTTCTCTGCATTATATTCACACCAACATTGCCCCCAGACATGACATCTCCCTGCCCCCAGCCTTCTTCCGCGCAACATTATCACCACGCTTCAACCCCTATAAGGCGTTTGGGAAAAATATATCTCATACATTTTCCCCTTTTGCCCCCAAGGACAAGTTCTTTTTCTCCACAGACTCCCAAGTGCACACCACTCTTTTTCCCCCCATCAATTCTATGATTCCCTCATCTTTCATAGACCCCTCCGCTGACTCCATCCCAAAATTTAATCGTTCACCTCCTCCATACTTCCCTCCAAATCTGATATTCAATTTTTTCCCCTAATCTTTTGTTATCCCATAACCTTACCCTTTTTTTGTATTCCCTTTAATTTTTTTCTTTTGCACACCCTACCCCAAAAACAACCACCAATCTCGCAACTTCTCTTCAAATTCCAAGAGCCCGTGTCATCAGGGAAAGAGCAGCGTGAAACTCCCACTTTGTTGTGATTTTTTATCTTTTAACTCCACGCCCTTGCAAGACCCTCGCATTTACTTCTCTTACAACCATTATAAATATAAAACAACCCGGGGAATCACCATCCTTGTCAAGGCCCACTTTTACTGGGAAAAAATTTCCCTCTTTCCTACATACCTAACTTGAGCCTCATAACCCCCGAAAAACTTTCACTGCTTTCAGAACCCACCTCCCCATACCCTACACTTGCACATCTGCCCATTGCCCCCTATCCCCCTGTATACGCCTTTTCCAAATCCAAAATGCCACAAAGACCTCTTTAGCCTTTATAAAAATACGTTCATTATATTTTTCACTGTAAACAGGGCCCACACACCCCACCTTTCCAAAAAGCCCCCCTTTTTTTCATTGTACCATTCCCGTCTTACTTTAAATTTTTCAAATTATAACTTAAACCCTCACTTTACCATTCCTCAACAGATTATCCCCCCTTAAATTTTTTACTCTCTTTTATCCCCTTTGGCCTTTTACAAAGGGAACATGCATGCTCTCTGCCAAACCCCAGGTACCTTACCTCTTCCATAAATTTATTAAATAATTCACCAACCCCCTCAAAACTATATCCCCCCTGCTTTTAAAATTTTTCTTTATCCCTCATCCCGGCTGCCTTTAATTATATATTATTTATATATTATAATATATATATATAATAAATATATTATATATATATTATATACATTCATGGATGTGTAAAAGTCACCATGGCTATTTAACAATTTACAGATGGAGTTTTTAAAAAATACATGTAGAGGTTTTGGGGTTAAATTATAGGGATTCAAATACAAAATGGGGGTTGACAAAGTTACTTTTTACTGGTGATATGTGCTTTTGGGAGATTTAAAGAAAAATTGCAAAAGGGTTTGTGGACAGTTTTGGGAGGGTTTTGGGAAAGAAAGGGAAGCTGAAGTGAACATGATTAGAGTAAGGTGATGGAGGGGATCAAAAAAGTTAGGTAAAGAAAAAATTGAATATCAATTGGAGGGAGGGAGTATGGAGGAAAGTGAAGTCTTAGATATTGGGGGTTGATTTGTCGCGAAGGGTTTTGAAGGATGAGGTTTAAACCCCAGGAATGATGCAGAAATGGTGATGGTGCAATGAGGTATCTGTGGGAAAAAGAAAAGTTATTTATGGAGGCAAAGAGGGGGAAAGTACGAGAAAAATGTGGGAACAACACTCTTAATGGGTGTAAGCTTTGGGGGGTGATTGCTGTTTGAGAGAAAGAGGCTGGGGTTAATAAGATGTCGATTTAAGGGCAATGCTGGTGTAAATATTATGCAAGAATATCGAAGTGTGGAAATTAGGAGCATTGACTAGTTTATTAAATTTAGAGAGATGGTACAAATAAAATTTACTAGGAGGTGTACAAATCTGTAGCGGAGGGGAGGAGAGAATAGAGGTCGACCATAGGATAGAATGGAGGGAGAGGTAAAAGATGTTTGCCTTGCACGGGGCCTGGCCAAGAGCATGTTAAGACAGAGTGAATGTAAATGAATGGTTTTTGGGATCTGACCAGCTTTGGAGAGAGAGCAGAGTAATATTTTGTAAGATCAGGAAACAGGTTAACCGGACTTGAGTCCCAGAGGTGAGGAAATACAATGCCTGAACTTTAAAGGAGGATTTGGGATATTGGCTGTTGAGTGACGTCAATGCAGTCATATCTGAGGCAACTCTGCAAAGACAGTGAATTAATGTAAGAATGGTGATGAACGTAGTTTCTTTTATTAGGTCACCTTGCCTCGGGGGAGTACGGCCTACGTGTTTAAATATCTATATATATAACTATATATATATAATATATATATATATATAATAATATATAAAAATATATATATATATATATAATATATATATAATAAAAAATATATATCGATATATTAATATATTGATGCTGGAGGTAGTTGAGCCCAGGCAGAATAAGAGTTTACATACTACATATACTGTTTCTCGATCCAATCAGCGTTATTAACCACAGCACTGAAGAGAAGACAATTTGCACAACAAACATTCATCAAACCAAGTTTTTTCCGCTCTGTTAGAGCTTCGTCAGCACGACCTGATGAAGCTCT
>NC_069410.1:33489374-33540523 GCF_026875155.1 Cherax quadricarinatus | reverse complement strand
TCTCCGCATTGGTGTTGCCCTTCGACTTGCCGAACCTATTCTCGCCGAACACAGGTGTGTTTGTGGCAGTGAAGCAGCAGACCGATTCGGGTACCATGGTCTTGTGTGCCGTAAATCCGAGGGAAAGATTGCAAGACACGAGGAGGTTAATAACATTATCAAGAGGAGCTTCACAACAGCCGGATGCCCAGCAGTAAAGGAGCCACCCCAACTATGCAGATCTGATGGCAGCCAGAAGCGTCCAGATGGTATCACACATCAAGCCTGGACAGACGGCAAGCAGGTGGTGTGAGACTACACATGTGCATCTACCTTGGCTGATACCTATCTCCAATACACCAGAGAGGAAGGAGGGGCAGCCGCCAGCTTCAGGGAGTCCCAAATGTCTAGAAAATATGGAGAACTTGTCCATCATTATATGTTTGTTCCCATATGCTCAGAGACCCTGGGCTCACTGGGAAAGAGTGCATCTAAGTTCCTTAAGGAGCTGGGAAAAAGACTCATTAGGGTAGCCTGGGATCCCAGGGCAGCTAGTTTTCTGTTCCAGCGACTCAGCGCTGCTGTTCAGAGGGGAAATGCCTGCTGTATTTTGGACACGCGCCCCAGCTCTCAGGAGCTGGATGAGATTTTCGCATTATAATCAGCTACAAACATGTAACAATATGTACTAGACATTTGTCTCTCACATCTCATGTACTGTATATGTCACCTGTATATCAACAATGTATCTCTTAAACCTTTTTGTACCATATTATGTAATAAAATATACCTATTGGTAAAAAAGAATGTAAAGATGGGATGGTAGGGGAAGTGGAATATTTAAATGGCTTCAGGAAGAAATCCAAATATTCTTACTTGAAGCCTTTTTATCCACTTCTCCGAGGCTGTGGGTCCCACAATTTACACCAGAGGTGGACCCCGTCTATATATATATATATATAGATATGTGTGTGTATGTGTGTGTGTGTGTGTGTGTGTGTAGAGCAGTCCACAGCAGTAGCGACCTCTGGTTTACTTTTGTTGAATCTAATGATTTAAGTGAGCAAGAGCAGGAGAGGCCGCTCTACTGATAGCCTGAAGCAGACAACCTGAAGATGCAGGTTCCTCCTCATCAACCTTCACCAACTTTGCTAATTAAGATCAATTCAGCTGAATTACCCCCGACAGCGTCGGAGATTAACTTCGTGAAGGCGAGATTGGCATCTGTTTCGCGAGCCAAGTTGATCCACTGTTAGCGTCTCCCAAGCCATAGTTTCCTTCAAGAATATAATGTGATACCTTGTTGCTTCACTTGTCGTCTTGAAGGATCACTCTTTGAGAATTACAGCAACGTATGAACTCCTTCTGCTTCTTTCAGAATTAAAACAAAAATAGTAGTAGTAGTAGTAGTAGTAGTAGTAGTAGTAGTAGTAGTAGTAGTAGTAGTAGTAGTAGTAGTAGTAGTAGTAGTAATAATAATAATAACAATAATAATAATAATAATAATAATAATAATAATAATAATAATAATAATAATAATAGTAATAATAATAATAATTGATTTAATGATTATAAAATATAGTTACTGATAAAAAACTTAAATCTTTCCAAATGTTGGCACGCAAGCAACCATTGTGTTCCTTTGTTCAGTATTATTTAAATCGCCACGCAAGGGTAAAACTGTTTATTTTTTATTTTTTTCGTTGAACGTTTCGTATTTACGATACGAAATATATTGTCGAATGGACGATATTACCGTCATGAGTAATAGAAAGACTATTGGTGCAGAAGAAACCTTTGTTGTAGACGAGTTAGTGTGTGTGTGTGTGTGTGTGTGTGTGTGTGTGTGTGTGTGTGTGTGTGTGTGTGTGTGTGTGTGTGTGTGTACTCACCTATTTGTACTCACCTATTTGTGGTTGCAGGGGTCGAGTCACAGCTCCTGGCCCCGCCTCTTCGCTGATTGCTACTAGGTCCTCTCTCTCCCTGCCCCATGAGCTCTATCATACCTCGCCTTAAAACTATGTATGGTTCCTGCCTCCACTACATCACTTTCTAGGCTATTCCATGGCCTGACTACTCTATGACTGAAGAAATACTTCCTAACATCCCTTTGATTCATCTGAGTCTTCAACTTCCAATTGTGACCTCTTGTGTCTGTGTCCCATCTCTGGAACATCCCGTCTTTGTCCACCTCGTCTATTCCGCGCAGTATTTTATATGTCGTTATCATGTCTCCCCTGACCCTCCTGGCCTCCAGTTTCGTCAGGCCGATTTCCCTCAACCTTTCTTCATAGGACAATCCCCGTAGCTCTGGGACTAGTCTTGTTGCAAACCTTTGCACTTTCTCTAATTTCTTGACGTGCTTGACTAGGTGTGGATTCCAAACTGGTGCTGCATACTCCAGTATGGGCCTGACGTAGATGGTGTACAGAGTCTTAAACGAATCCTTACTGAGGTATCGGAACGCTATCCGTAGGTTTGCCAGGCGCCCGTATGTTGCAGCAGTTATCTGATTGATGTGCGCCTCAGGAGATATGCTCGGTGTTATACTCACCCCCAGATCTTTTTCCTTGAGTGAGGTTTGCAGTCTTTGGCCATCTAAACTATATTGTGTCTGCGGTCTTCTTTGCCCTTCCCCAATCTTCTGTGTGTGTGTGTGTGTGTGTGTGTGTGTGTGTGTGTGTGTGTGTGTGTGTGTGTGTGTGTGTGTTTGTGTGTGTGTGTGTGTGTGTGTGTGTGAGTAAGTGTGTGTGCATGTGTGTCTGTATCAGACCTTCAACTTAGATCTTGTACACGCCTCCCTCTTTCCATTAACGGTAAACAATACCGACAACTCGGTGAATAAGACACGTGAATAGCACCAACGTAGCACCAGTGTATTGAACAGAAAGAGTTCAGACTCACAGATACTGCACAGGTGTTATATTCATTAATGCTTTTGCGTTGTGGTTGTGGTCTGTCGTTTGGGGCGGTCATTTCGCGTGCGATTGTCAGATGTTATGAGAACCCGGGTTAATGTCGCTAACTACACTACCAGTAAGGAAAAAATATTGATCTGGTTGTTGCCAGTGTTTTTCAATTGGTTATATATGTGCGGTGCTTTAAAACATGTAATATAAACATGGCTTTAAGACACGTAACATAAACACGGCTTTCAGTCGTTTGCGTACTGCTAAAAAATATACTGGAACACATTCTCCAGAATCGTTGGCTGGTTGTATCGACGTAAATCCAGGTGATGATTAGCAAATATTGTACTGGTAGGTATGTAGCAGTGTGCTACTTCCTTTATAGCGTGTAGCAACTCTGCTTCATTACGCAACCATGTACCAACTCCCCTCATAACCGTATATCACTTTCCCAAACAACAGCGTAGCACCCACCCTGCAAAATTGAAACACTTCCTCCCCTTCCTGCATGAGTGCAGCGCTTCCCGTTGTAGCAGCACAGCACCTACCATTTCATCAGCGCAGCCCCTCCTCTCTCAACAGTGTAACAATTCCCCTCCCAACAGAGCAACGCTTCCCTCTTGCAACAGCGTATCCCCCTCCTCTCCCTTGCAACAGGTTGCAACTCCCTATGCAGCACTGCAGTCCTTCCCTCTTGCCGGCTTACAGTCATATCCTGGTATATAAGTGACATACAACCCAGGATTACACATTTCCCCCATTCCCCGTCCTCCGCATCGCATTAGACTGGGACTGCGGAAGTCTTCTCTTAGCCCGTCCAGGGTAGGACTCAGCCAGCAGAACGTACTGTGATTAGATGAGAGGGTTTCTTGCCATGGCGCATGATCACCACAAGTTGCCCAAAGAATTCGTAAAAGGCGCCTCAGAACACCCTGCGATACATATAAAATTATTTTATGTTCATGGCTTCGTACGAATTCACTAAGTGATTTCACATAGTGTATACATGGTTTCTAATGTTCATGTCATAAAGAGATCTTAGATCTTGTAAAGTTTATGATCAGTATTATTGTATGGATGGAATAGTATTTTTTTTTTTTTTTATAAATTCAGGAAATATGATTGATGTGTATATCCACGCGCGTGTTTGTGTGTGAAGGTGTGCGTTTTTTCGTGTGTGAATGTGGGCGCGCGTTTGTGGGTGTGTGCACACATTTTGTGTGAATGTATGAGTACGTCTGTTTGTGTGAACGTGTACGTGCTTGCGTTTGTTTGTGTGTATGTGTGCGTACTTTTGCGTGTGTATGTTACGTTCGTTTTTCCACCTATTTTCGTGTGTAAAGTTGAATTCTAACTCCTGGACCCTTCTAACTTTTTTCCGAGGTTGTAGTTACCTCTAACGATTTGACTTCTGTTACTCCTCGTGAATAACTTGCACTTGAAACCGTTGTACATGTATTCTGATGAGTACATCTCTCCTAATGTGTGTGCACTAAGAGCAAGAGAGCATATTTTGAATTAGTTTCGACTGGTGGTTAAAAATGACAAGCAGCCTTAATAACCCTCGTGTGTCGAGGTTTTTTTTTTGGGAAGACTTAAGTAAAAGTGAGGCTTTTTGGGGTAGGGGGGGGGGGGGGGGGTACCCGATTTATACAAAATAAAGTTGTGAATTTGGAACTTCATTCTTTTGTTGGTTATGAGAGGATCTCTTTTTTTGAGAAATTTGCTGGTTTAAAGGGTAATTTGGAAATTATTGCGTGCCGTCTCACCCTACTTCCGAAGAAACTCTGTTGAACTAACTTTATTACCCGCCGTAACGCAGTAGCGATCCTTAAATTTGGCAGAAAGATCCAAAAAAAAAAGAGACCACAGTGCTTCCACCCTCCGTGACTTCCCCCTCATGGGTTCCACATCATGGTTCCACCATCAGGGGCTTCCATCTTTAGTGGCTTCCCCCCATCAGTGGCTTCCATCACAGTTTGGGTTCCATCATCGTGGCTTCCCTCATCATGGCTTCCACCATCAGTGGCTTCCAACATCATGGGTTTCTCATCATGGCTTTTTTTCCCCCATAGTGGGTTCCAAAAACAGTGGCCCTTTCCACCTCAGCGGTTCCATCATCAGTGGCTTCCCCCCTCAGTGGCTTCCTCATCGTGGCTTCCCTCATCTTTTGGGTTCCAATCATGGCTTCCACCATCAGCGGCTTCCATCATCATGGGTTCCACCATCATGGCTTCCATCTCAGGGGTTCCACCATCAGGGGTTCCATATCAGTGGCTTCCATCCAGTGGTTCCATATCATGGCTTCCCTCATCATGGCTTCCATCATCAGTGGCTTTCCATCTCATGGCTTCCCCATCAGTGGTTCCATCATCAGTGGCTTCCATCATCAGTGGCTTCTATCATCAGGGGCTTTCCCCCATCAGTGGCTTTTCCCTCATATGGCTTCCCCATCAGTGGGTTCCATATCGTGGCTTTCCACCATCAGGGCTTCCTCCAGTGGCTTCCCCCATCAGTGGCTTCCATCATCGTGGCTTCCATCATCAGTGGCTTCTATATAGTGGCTTCCATCATCAGTGCTTCCATCATCAGTCTTCCACATCATGGCTTCCACCATCATTTCCCCTTTCCCTCTCATGGGGTTTCATCACAGGGCTTCCCCCTCAGTGGCTTCCATCATCAGTGGCTTCCACCATCAGTGGCTTCCTCATAGTGGCTTCCACCACGTGGCTTCCCTCATCATGGATTTCCCATCATGGGTTCCACATCAGGGTTTCCCCCATCAGGTAAACATCATCAGTGGCTTCCACCTCAGTGGCTTCCACATCAGGGGTTCCACCATCAGTGGGTTCCACAATCATGGCTTCCCCATCAGTGGCCTCCACATCAGTGGGTTTCCCCATCAGAGCTTTCCATCAAGTGGGTTCCACCCTCAGTGGTTTCCCTATCAGTGGCTTCCATCATCATTGGCCCCCCATCGTGGCTTTCCTCATCAGTGGCTTCCCCACTGGGTTACTCAATGGCTTCCATATCAGTGGCTTCCTCATCAGTGGGTTCCCTCATCATTGGGTTTTCCCTCATCAGCGGGGTTCCAAACACGTGGCTTCCACCATCAGGCTTCCCTCATATGGCTTACCCTCAGGGGCTTCCCAACAGTGGGTTCCACACAGTGGGTTCCCACCATAACGGCTTCCCCCATCATGGCTTCCATCTCAGTGGCTTCCATCATCAGTGGCTTCCATCTCAGCGGCTTCCCTCATCAGTGGCTTCCACCATCGCGGCTTCCATCTTTGTGGGTTCCACATCAGTGCTTCCACCACAGCGGGTTCCATCATCAGGGCTTCCACCATCAGCGGGTTCCATCAACATGGGGTTCCTCATCAGTGGCTTCCACCATAGCGGCTTCCATCTCATGGGGTTCCCTCTCAGGGCTTCCACCACGCGGCTTCCACATCAGGGTTCTATCATCAGTGGCTTCTATCTCATGGCTTTCACCCCTGGCTTCCACCATCGTGGTTCCTCATCTGTGGGTTCCCTCATAGTGGCTTCCACATCAGTAGCTTTCCCTCACAGTGGCTTCCAAATCAGTGGGTTCCATCATAGTGCTTCCTCGTCATTGCTTCCCCCATCATGGCTTTTCCCTCATCAGGGGTTCCACCCCAGTGGTTCCATCATAGTGGCTTCCACCCAGGGCTTCCATCTCAGGGCTTCCCCATCATGGCTTTCCTCATCATGGCTTCTTCCAGTGGCTTCCCTCATGGCTTCCAACATCGTGGCTTCCATCATCAGTGGCTTTCACCCTCAGTGGCTTCCACCATCAGTGGCTTCCATCATCAGTGACTTTCACAATCAGTGACTTCCATCGTCAGTGACTTTCACAATCAGTGGCTTCCACCATCAGTGGCTTCCATCATCAGTGGCTTCCACCATCAGTGGCTTCCATCATCAGTGGCTTCCACCATCAGTGGCTTCCATCATCAGTGACTTTCACAATCAGTGGCTTCCACCATCAGTGGCTTCCACCATCTGTGGCTTCCATCATCAGTGGCTTCCATCATCAGTGGCTTCCATCATCAGTGGCTTTCACCATCAGTGACTTCCATCATCAGTGACTTCCATCATCAGTGACTTCCATCATCAGTGGCTTCCACCGCGAGCCTCTTACCATTCATTCAGTCAGAGTATCCCCACATGACTCTCATAATGCCATTGCCGCAGTTTCTAAATCCCCAAAGAACTCAGATCTGGTAATATATGTTTGTGAATGGCTCCGCAGATATTTTCACACGTAAACTCTGACATCATGTCAAATACTAAAAACCTTACGTTTTTACTGACCCGGCTCCAACACACCACCGCATCACCAGTCATTCATACATCCCTCCGTGTCAGGGCCGGATTAAGACGTGGGCTTTTGGTGTTGCAGCCCTGGGGCCTCCGCCAGTTGGAGGACCTATGTGGTGTTCATGCGTTATACTGTTTGTATTGGCTTCATAAATCTCCTGTTTAGCGAAAAGTAACTACAGTAACTGTTTGATTACATGCGCCTGTGTCCATTTAGCAAAAAAAAAAAAAATGGAAATTTTCGACTTCTCCATAAACGTCATATCTTAGACGATGAACATTCACACTATCTTAAGACAAGAAAGACAAAGACAAGTTTATGAATTTTATATAGAAAATATTTTTATTGTAGTGTATTCCTAGGGTACCACTAAACCTGGAGGAATCATATAGCGCCCGGGGAATGGTAAACCAGGTTCGATCAAAACAAACCAAGAGTTCTTCGGTGAAAAGGTACTCGCCTTGGTACCTGCCTAGGTACCCGCCTAGGTACCCGCCGCCTTACAGGAACACACTTTGCGTTAAGAGAGCAACATACGAGGCCTGACCTAACCCAGGACAGCCGAAGCCTTAGTATTGGTTAAGTAATCAAGGCTAAAGGCCCCCAGCCCATTAGTTCTCAGCTTAAAAGAATTTCTGTTACAAGGATCTTTGGATCCCTGAGCTGCGATCAGATATCGGAAGAAACATTTTCCTGCCGGTGGATTAGGCCTCAAGCTTCCCCCAGGAGTTCCTGGCTTACAGGTGGTCGCTAGAAATATCCTGTGATACACACCAGCTCTCCAGTAAACACTGAAACTCGATGGTAACACCTTTCCAGACTTTTTTAATTACTTTCTTTAGGTAAGAACCATTGTCGAAAGACTATAATTTTAATATGTTGTTGGCGATGGTTGTATTATTATTATTATTATTATTAGTATTATTAGTATTATTATTATTATTATTATGCACTCAAGTTATAACAATTTTGGGGGGTTGCAAGCTTGACTTATACTTTTCCTGTTCAGTTACTTGCAGTATTTCAGATTTTTATCTTGACTTACACACTTATAGAGAGAGAAAGAGAGAGATCAGCGACACAATAGCACAGACTGGAAAGTGATAAACTACAAATGTGTAAAGAGAAAAATTTTGAAGTGACCATCCCATCGACCATTTCGCCAGAGATACCGATCAACCTCATAACTGTACCAGACCACCTGAGAGGAGAGAGGACCCAAGAAAGACATGATTACCACATACAAGATGCTTATTATATTTGACAGGGTTGATAGAGACAAACTAAAAGACAAGATTCGGGGGTGAGATGAGCTTTAGGAATGTTAGGAAATGCTTTTCCTGCCTCTGGGTGATGAATAACATGAATGAACTACATATCATACACAGTTTTAAGACTGTATATAAAGCCTTAGAGATAGGGCCAGGAGCCGAGACTCACCTATACTGACCCATGTTGATGAGGACCCCAATGGAAATAAGTCATGTATGTTACCTCTGTATGATAATTATCATACAGAGGCAACATACATGATGCCATTTCAATTCTCCTGATGTGAATTCTCAGGCAGCCAGAGCTGAACTAAATGCTGGGTTGTGAGTTCCTGTTTTTATATTTACCAAGCAAAATTCTAGAACATAATAGTTTTACATCGGTCTTTCTTGAAAGTGTTCCAGAAGTGTCCTGACCACAAAAGCAAAGTTCTGAGATTAAAACTGCCTTTTTAAATTTTGTTTAGTTATAAAGAATTGGGAAATGATGCTTATTTCCCAGGAACACGAAAAAAGTGAAATTTTGCTACATAAATTATAATATATGTAACTGTATTTATGTATACCTGTATCTAAATAAGCTTACACACATAAGCGGCGCTATCTATGGATAAATACTGTGACCACATCTACCTAGCTACTCACCCACCTGGTTCCACCCTCACCCATAAAAGACATAATGTGGAGTTCCCCTCAGTAACTGCTTCCTGTGGTCCAGTGGTGGCTCGCTGCGCGCCAAATTTAAGGTTTGATTCTTCGTAGGGACCTCTCGAAAAAAAAAGCGAAAGACGTTATTTGCTTTAGCACACTTATGATGTAGAATATGTAGCGATATAGATATGAATACTACGCTGTTGCCTACAAGGAAAGAACAGGGAAAGGGAAATTTAAATTTATATTGAATGGTGTGGTAGAGACTCGACCTTCCGTCTATTCATCACGACAAAAATACGCTACTTAACAATATAGTGAACTCGGTAAGATAAGTATAGTACACTCGGTATGATCGATAGAGTAATCTGTATCTGTGTGAACAATCGTGAATATGCTTGTTATCAGATTTATGCATTTCATTGCTTTGTATCTTCTAAGAGTAGTAACATAAATAAATTATGGTATTTTGGATTATAAATATGTTTTTTTTTTTTTTTTTCTTAAGCTTAGTCTGAATTCGTCTTTGTGAGTAGGAACATGAGTACGATGAATGACACTCAAAAAAACATACCTCCAGAGAGTGCGGGCACCTTTCGTTTTTGAGCCATGTGTGCTTGGGCGGTGTTATGTAGGAATTTTATTGCGGATGCGTTATTCACTCCCGATGGAGTAACTCTGCCACCTAATCCCTTGTTTATATAGCTGTCAGATAGGAAAAATGTGTTTTCATTGCTTATTATTTTCAGTATATATATATATATACATATATATATATATACATACATCTAGGTTTTTTCTCCTTTTTCTAAATAGCTCTTGTTCTTTTTTATTTCTTCTATTGTCCATGGGGAAGTGGAAAAGAATCTTTCCTCCGTAAGCCATGCGTGTCGTATGAGGCGACTAAAATGCCGGGAGCAATGGGCTAGTAACCCCTTCTCCTGTATACAATTACTAAAAAAGAGAAGAAGAAAAACTTTATAAAACTGGGTTGCTTAAATGTGCGTGGATGTAGTGCGGATGACAAGAAACAGATGATTGCTGATGTTATGAATGAAAAGAAGTTGGATGTCCTGGCCCTAAGCGAAACAAAGCTGAAGGGGGTAGGAGAGTTTCAGTGGGGGGAAATAAATGGATTAAATCTGGAGTATCTGAGAGAGTTAGAGCAAAGGAAGGGGTAGCAGTAATGTTAAATGATCAGTTATAGAAGGAGAAAAGAGAATATGAATGTGTAAATTCAAGAATTTATGTGGATTAAAGTAAAGGTTGGATGCGAGAAGTGGGTCATAATAAGCGTGTATGCACCTGGAGAAGAGAGGAATGCAGAGGAGAGAGAGATTTTGGGAGATGTTAAGTGAATGTATAGGAGCCTTTGAACCAAGTGAGAGAGTAATTGTGGTAGGGGACTTGAATGCTAAAGTAGGAGAAACTTTTAGAGAGGGGTGTGGTAGGTAAGTTTGGGGTGCCAGGTGTAAATGATAATGGGAGCCCTTTGATTGAACTTTGTATAGAAAGGGTTTAGTTATAGGTAATACATATTTTAAGAAAAAGAGGATAAATAAGTATACACGATATGATGTAGGGCGAAATGACAGTAGTTTGTTGGATTATGTATTGGTAGATAAAAGACTGTTGAGTAGACTTCAGGATGTACATGTTTATAGAGGGGCCACAGATATATCAGATCACTTTCTAGTTGTAGCTACACTGAGAGTAAAAGGTAGATGGGATACAAGGAGAATAGAAGCATCAGGGAAGAGAGAGGTGAAGGTTTATAAACTAAAAGAGGAGGCAGTTAGGGTAAGATATAAACAGCTATTGGAGGATAGATGGGCTAATGAGAGCATAGGCAATGGGGTCGAAGGGGTTTATGGGGTAGGTTTAAAAATGTAGTGTTAGAGTGTTCAGCAGAAGTTTGTGGTTACAGGAAAGTGGGTGCAGGAGGGAAGAGGAGCGATTGGTGGAATGATGATGTAAAGAGAGTAGTAAGGGAGAAAAAGTTAGCATATGAAAGTTTTTACAAAGTAGAAGTGATGAAAGGGAGGGAAGAGTATATGGAGAAAAAGAGAGAAGTTAAGAGAGTGGTGAAGCAATGTAAAAAGAGAGCAAATGAGAGAGTGGGGTGAGATGTTATCAACAAATTTGTTGAAAATAAGAAAAAGTTTTGGAGTGAGATTAACAAGTTAAGAAAGCCTAGAGAACAAATGGATTTGTCAGTTAAAAATAGGAGAGGAGAGTTATTAAATGGAGAGGTAGAGGTATTGGGAAGATGGAAGGAATATTTTGAGGAATTGTTAAATGTTGATGAAGATAGGGAAGCTGTGATTTCGTGTATAGGGCAAGGAGGAATAACATCTTGTAGGAGTGAGGAAGAGCCAGTTGTGAGTGTGGGGGAAGTTCGTGAGGCAGTAGGTAAAATGAAAGGGGGTAAGGCAGCCGGGATTGATGGGATAAAGATAGAAATGTTAAAAGCAGGTGGGAATATAGTTTTGGAGTGGTTGGTGCAATTATTTAATAAATGTATGGAAGAGGGTAAGGTACCTAGGGATTGGCAGAGAGCATGCATAGTTCCTTTGTATAAAGGCAAAGGGGATAAAAGAGAGTGCAAAAAATTATAGGGGGATAAGTCTGTTGAGTGTACCTGGTAAAGTGTATGGTAGAGTTATAATTGAAAGAATTAAGAGTAAGACGGAGAATAGGATAGCAGATGAACAAGGAGGCTTTAGGAAAGGTAGGGGGTGTGTGGACCAGGTGTTTACAGTGAAACATATAAGTGAACAGTATTTAGATAAGGCTAAAGAGGTCTTTGTGGCATTTATGGATTTGGAAAAGGCGTACGACAGGGTGGATAGGGGGGCAATGTGGCAGATGTTGCAAGTGTATGGTGTAGGAGGTAGGTTACTGAAAGCAGTGAAGAGTTTTTACGAGGATAGTGAGGCTCAAGTTAGAGTATGTAGGGAAAGAGGGAAATTTTTTCCCAGTAAAAGTAGGCCTTAGACAAGGATGTGTGATGTCACCGTGGTTGTTTAATATATTTATAGATGGGGTTGTAAGAGAAGTAATGCGAGGGTCTTGGCAAGAGGCGTGGAGTTAAAAGATAAAGAATCACACACAAAGTGGGAGTTGTCACAGCTGCTCTTTGCCGATGACACTGTGCTCTTGGGAGATTCTGAAGAGAAGTTGGGCAGAGATTGGTGGATGAATTTGGTAGGGTGTGCAAAAGAAGAAAATTAAAGGTGAATACAGGAAAGAGTAAGGTTATGAGGATAACAAAAAGATTAGGTGATGAAAGATTGAATATCAGATTGGAGGGAGAGATATGGAGGAGGTGAACGTATTCAGATATTTGGGATGGACGTGTCAGCGGATGGTCTATGAAAGATGAGGTGAATCATAGAATTGAGAGGGAAAAAGAGTGAGTGGTGCACTTAGGAGTCTGTGGAGACAAAGAACTTTGTCCTTGGAGGCAAAGAGGGGAATGTATGAGAGTATAGTTTTACCAACGCTCTTATATGGTGTGAAGCGTGGGTGATGAATGTTGCAGCGAGGAGAAGGCTGGAGGCAGTGGAGATGTCATGTCTGAGGGCAATGTGTGGTGTGAATATAATGCAGAGAATTCGTAGTTTGGAAGTTAGGAGGAGGTGCGGGATTACCAAAACTGTTGTCCAGAGGGCTGAGGAAGGGTTGTTGAGGTGGTTCGGACATGTAGAGAGAATGGAGCGAAACAGAATGACTTCAAGAGTGTATCAGTCTGTAGTGGAAGGAAGGCGGGGTAGGGGTCGGCCTAGGAAGGGTTGGAGGGAGGGGGTAAAGGAGGTTTTGTGTGCGAGGGGCTTGGACTTCCAGCAGGCATGCGTGAGGGTTTTTGATAGGAGTGAATGGAGACAAATGGTTTTTAATACTTGACGTGCTGTTGGAGTGTGAGAAAAAGAAACTTTTATAAAGGGTTCGGGGAAAACCCGGCGGGCCGGGAATTGAGCCCGGAGAGGGGAAGTCAGTGCCTCCTTAAAAGGGGGGTGTTAATGTTGCAGTTTAAAAACGTGTGTAAAGCCCCCCTTTGGGCAAGACGTGATGGAGTGAATGGTGAATTTTTTCTTTTCGGGCCCCCCTCCTTGGTGGGAATCGGCCGGTGTGATAATAATAAAAAAAATAATTTTTTCAATTTCGGGTGTTTGTCGGTTCTGCATTTTCACGCACAAGTAAAAAATACAAAAACGGTAGGCCATTTTTGAGAGCCTGAATTAGTTTATGAGCGATGGAGCACGAAGGCGCTATGTTGGACAGGCCCTGATCCTGAGGTTATTAAATTTGTATTCATTTCATCAAAAGCTTTTGATCAGATATAAAAAAAAGCAGATTGAGCTCCTCAAAACATAAAGATGGAAAGACAAAAAAAGTTTTGTTATTGCAATTTTCTTTAATAGAGAGAGAGTGGACTGTGTTTGATCTTCGACGTGCGTTTTGACCCCACAATTGAGATCACTCATCCCCCGGGGCCCCGCGGGTCGCTGAAAAACCTGGAGAAGAAAAAACGTGCGCTTTCGCTACATTTTGGCCTCTATGTTTCTTGAGTGAAGGTGCAGTTTTTGGTTTTTGGGGTTTTTCCACAAAAAAAAAAAAAGAAAAAGAAACATGAATGCTGTTGGGTGTCGGGGGAAAAAGTGATGGTACAGGAGGCGTGTTGCCCAGAGTTGTAAAAAGTTTACCAACATCTTACGCAAAATTTATTCTCTATTCTCTGTCTATTATGCATTTTAAGAAGCCCCAATGCACCGCGTTATACACTCTTCTGTTTTTCTTTGGGCAAGATTAGTTAAAAAATTATAATGAACATCTGTGTTGCACAAAACAATTTGAAATGTTTCGATAATCAGAAACGACAACTTTGAAGTGTTAGATTTGGACCCGATATTTTGAAATGTGTGTGGGAATGAGTACTGTTGTCTGAGCCTAAAATGATTGTTTTGGGATGCACAAAATCCAACTAACTGATTGAATTTCATGCGAGGTTCTGTTGGAACCCCTGCCTTCATTTTCATCTCCCTTTTATTTTTTTTTTAAAATGTAATAGTTGAGGTTTGATGTTCAGCCATTGCAGCTTGATGTGGGAAAGGATATTGCCACATCACATTGAAGAATGTTCAATTTATTTTAAATTATAATAAAAAAAGGCGGGTAAAATTTGGGTTTTTAAAAATAAAAACCTTCCTCCTGACCACTAATATTATTATAAGAGCCCCTGTAGTCCCCGGGCTGTTAGTAGCTCTTGGTGCCCATGGTGTTAGGAGGGTTTCGTGGCTACAGAAATATTATTAAACCCCTTTTTTGTTTTGCAATTTAATTATTTTGCATTTTTTAAACTAATAATAAGAAAAGATTTTTATTTTTTTTGGGTTTATCTTAGATATCAGGTTTTTCACATTCTAAAACTTGCTTTGTTTCTTTTCACAGGAAAGCATTAAACCCGTAACGGCCACAGCTCCTAGGGAACCGGAGGCAATTCGTTGATCCCGGAAGAGCAGGTAGGTAAATTCCCTATGGATCAGAACCTTCATCGATGAAAAAACCTCCACTCCCCCCCCCCCACCATCAAAGGTATCTCTATGTTGTTTTGGCCAAAAATTGCCATTGTTTCACCTTTGTTTTGATCCCTGTTTGAATTTTTTCCCATTAAAATTTTTTACTGTTTTTTTTTTTTTTCTATAAATATTTTTGAAACGCTTGGGGTTAATATTTCTTTTTGAGTTCCCCAGAAAAAATATAATTGTATTTGTTAACATATTTTTAAGTTTTTTGGTCTCAGCGGGTTTATTTCCTGTTGCTTTGTTCTGTTTCTCTCATTTTATCTTATTTTTCTTTTCAAAATTCGAATTTTTTATTTCCCCCTTTCCAAAACGTTTTGTATCTAGCAGTTCCTTCACGTTCCCGTATCTCGAGCGTCATCCAAAAGTTTGGTTATGTAGGGGAGCCTTAGAACATTTCTTGGGATCTCTAAGTTTTGGAATAATTTCAATCCGCTGCCGGGAATATTTAAAAAATAATTAACGTGAGTTTCTCCCCAAAACAGTGTTTTTGAAGGTGTCATTTTTTTGTGGCAGCGACCGGAACAAATGTCGACGAACCGAATGCCCTGTGCGCACGATGTATGAGAGACTGTCCTCATGCGTCACAGGTGTCATAAGAGACGTCCTCATGCGTCACAGATGTCATGAAAAGACTGTCCCATGGTCCGATATATGAGAGACTGCCTTCATGGTCACAGAGTCATGAGGATGTCCTATGCGTACGATGTCTAAGAGATGTCCCCATGCGTACGATGATGAGAGGGCTGTCCTCATGCGTACAGTGTCATGAGAGCTGTCTCACGTCACAGATGTCATGAGGAGGACTGTCCTCAGGTCATGATGTCATGAGAGACTGTCCCCATGCGTCCGGGTCATAAGGACTGTCTCATGCCTCAAGATGCAGGAGATTGTTTAGCGTCAAGATGTCAGAGAGACTGTCCTTGCGTCCCGGGCATAAGAGACTGTCCTCATGGTACGTGTCATAGGATGCCTATGTGTCACAGATGTCATGGGACTGTCCTCATGGTCAAGGTGTCATAAAAAAGGGTTTTCTTCATGCGTCAAGGTGTCTAAGGATTGTCTTCGTGCGTCACAGATTTTGAGAGGATGTCCCCTGCGTCACAGGGGTTATAAAAGAAGTCTTCATGCGTCACAGGGGGTCATAAGAGATTGTCTTCGTGCGTCACAGATGTATAAGAGATTGTCCTCGTGCGTACAGTGTCATGAGGGATGTCCCCCCATGCGACAGGTGTTATAAGAGAATGTTCCTGGTCCGGCGCATAAGAGATGTTTAAAATGTTTTCGGGTGGCCACTTTTAAAAAAAAGTTCAGATTAATACAAGATCAGATTTTCGAGACAAGTCCGGTACAGGCAGGGGTTTAACTCGCGGCAAAGTGAGCGTACAACTCCAAAAACCCCCCTAGGTCAAGCCCCCCCCGTCCCCTGGGTGTTGCAAATCGTGTATTACGATTTCCTGAGTTACGAGACAAGAATTGTACAAGGTGACCCGAGGCTGTCTTACGCTGCCGTCCGTTGACTATCTTGGAGACAGTATTAATTACTCTGGTGGCTGGCCCCTGGACACACGTAATTAGCACCCGAGTGTTGTCTCTCCCTGAGGAAGTCAAACAGCGGTCAGCAGAGTCTGAAGCTGCTCACCTGATACCTTTTATTGTAGTATCATGCTTTAACCTTGTATTCTCCTAATGTTGATGAGTAAGATTTGGCCACCAGGGTGAGTCACGGAATAAATTGTTTCGGCGGACACCAGCGTCATCATCAATCTTTCCCCTTTATACAGCCACCATTATTATGACCATCACAATCACTATCTCCACTACAGTCACTATCATCGTTATTATAACCTTCAGAATCATCACCTCCTTCATCATTCTCGCTGTCACCATTGCCACCACAATAATCACCACTATAATCATTACCCCATCATCATCACATCATCATCACATCATCACCCTGGCTCGCGCAGATGAACCGTTGTAAACCGCGTCTTCCACCTGAACAAGTATTCCATCAGCAATAAAGTTTTCCACGGTCGGATGATGACCGGTTTTTTTTTTTTTTTGACTTGAATTATTCATTATTTCAGCTTCTGTTATTTTCACGAGTGACACCATCATCATTATTATCATCAACAACACTTCATCACTGCCATCATTATCGGTCCAGTTTAACTCTTACTAGTTGCCTTAACTAAGATAAACGTTAATGAGATCAAGTACAACGACCATCAGCCATAAATGAGAATGATAAATCATCCCCCACAACTAATTTATCATCAATACACAATTAAGGCGAATATCAAAACAAATTGAGTAAAATTTTCTTGATGTCACACCTGTACCTTAAATGACTTCCATACGACATCTCATTTTTTTGAAGCTTCTAACTCGGAGCACTTCAATGGGAAACACTTAATTTCAAAACGTCCATAGGCTAATAATATTATGAAAGATTTAATTCGTTACTCTTCAGAAGACAATGACCCAAAAAAATCTTTAACAAATCTTTAAATGAGATTGCCATTACACTGTACGTCTCCCATCACGGTGCCGGCACTCACTGTCTTCCTTGTTGACACCACACGTCAGATGACTCTCTGGGCCGCAGCATCCCAACTCCTTCAGAGTGAAGGCACTGTACTAAATCTCACTGTACGAGTGACTACAAAGAGATAATTACAAAAAAGGATGCATATTCTCTCTCTCTCTCTCTCTCTCTCTCTCTCTCTCTCTCTCTCTCTCTCTCTCTCTCTCTCTCTCTCTCTCCTTGCTATATTATTTCTAGACAGAATGTGGCTTCCAGGATAGACTGCTGCAGATGGTACAAATTAAATTTCGGTCCTTAACATTCAGAAACTTAACAGCACCAGCGACCAACTTCTGACTCGGGGGAAGAAAAACTTTGGAAAATAATATTTTAAAAGATATTTCACTACTGAAGACGATGACTCGCTGAAAAATATTGCATAAATGTAAATTAACACTCTTTCTTTTTTTTTCGTCTTCTCTAGGTCTGGTCACTTGTAACTGTCATCACACTTATTGTTTTGTTATGGATGTTTTAGTTGTCGAGTGTTTTAGTCTCCCGCTCCGCCCTCTTTATTGTCCTCTCTCCTTCTCCACCCTCTTTATTTCCCTCTCTCCTTCTTCACCCTGTCTTCCTCTCCTCCCTCCCTCCCCCCTCCCTCCTTCCCCCACTCTCCTTCATATTTGCACTACCTCTCATCTTTAAGTCAAACTAGGTATGTCTGGGTTGCCACACGCTCCAAGGCGTCCCCGTGTCCCATAAACCAAGCCTCCTCTACCTAGATGCACACAAGACAAGGACACAGAGTGTGGCATAAGTTTCTCGTGCAGTTAAATATCCACCACACCTGAAAACTCGTTACTATGTGACAAGAACTGCTATCTTAAAATCCACCCAAAGTGGTCAGGCCACTTAACCTTCCTCACCGCTCTCTTCCTGTCTACCCACAACCTTTTAAACGCTATTCTATCCAACCTCAGTCCCTCCCATTTCTCTATTAATCTCATGGTCTTACAAAAAAAAAAAAAATATCGGCTTTGAAGATCTGAGGGCAATCGTAAGAGGCAGATACAAGTTATCACATGGAAACTAATATCCCCAGTTGCTTCACTTAAAACGACAAATTGTTACCTACACAGCCTAAAACCAATTCGAATTTAACCATAGGAGGCCTCTAGTTATCTCAAAATACTCAAGTACATACCTGGAGTTTACCTGGAGAGAGTTTCGGGGGTCAACGCCCCCGCGGCCCGGTCTGTGACCAGGCCTCCTGGTGGATCAGCGCCTGATCAACAAGGCTGTTGCTGCTGGCTGCACGCAAACCAAAGTTTGAAGCCGCTCGAAAGTCACATTATCAAGTAACTGATGTTCTAAGGTATGAAGCCGATCAGGTGTGGTATTCACAAATTTGGCAAATTGGCGTCTGCATAGTTCAAAATCACTGCAGTTCTTCATCTTATTAAGATTCAACAGTACTTAAGGTGGTTTCAAGCCAATCAGAAAAGTCATTCTCCAGATATTACAGAGAAAAAATATGTTTAACAAGGTTAGCAGATTAAAAAATATACAAGGCACAATATATGTGAAGCTTTCTTTAATATACACACACGACCGTGAAAAGTTGAAATCCTACCAGAAGATGCATTCTCCAGTTATCCTACAAAATCCAACACTTCCAAATTGATTAACGCATGGGCGTCGTCCGTTATAGAGAGTGTATCAGCCATTAAGTCAGAGACACCATCGTAGTTCGAAGCCAACCAGAAGAAGTTTTCTCAAGGTATCGTAAGCAAACCAAATCAGGATTGATTTAATTAATACTAACCAGAGGGCACCCGCACGTACTAGTAGCCGCGTGTAACTTTCCCCTTGTTACAATACACTTGCAGTGAAAATTTGAAATCGATCGGATGAGGCGTTCTCAAGCAATACACGTAAAATGATTAGAGAAAATTAGGCAAAATCTGTAAGGCAATCCTTCAAGAACACCTAAAAAAAATAATCTCGTTTCAGAGATAATTAACTGTAAATAGTTTCACTTGCTCCACTTTTTGTAACAATCTAAAAAAAAAAATACTTTGAAATCTTTCACAAACACAAAACTGTGTTTCCAACCTGTCGCTTTTCTGTCAGACTGTTTGAACTGATCTGTAGCTTCATTATCTGTGTTTTAGGTGAGATACAGTCAGTGAAAACAAGTGGTTGTGCTGAACTGCCTCTACGACGCATCCAGCAGCCTCAGTGATCACGACTCTCAACAGTCTTGCTCTGGAATAGTTTTGGTCTGGATAATCTTGGTTAGGAATAGTCTTGCTCTGTGATGGTCTTGCTTTGGAATAGTCTTTCTCTGAGATAGTCTTGGTCTGGGATAGTCTTGCTCTGGGATAATCTTCCTCTGGGATAGTCTTGCTCTGGGATAGTCTTGCTCTGGGATAGTCTTGTTCTGTGATAGTCTTACTCTGGGATAGTCTTGCTCTGGGATAGTCTTGCTCTGGGATAGTCTTGTTCTGGGATAATCTTACTCTGGGATAGTTTTGTTCTGGGATAGTCTTGCTCTGGGATAGTCTTGCTCTGGGATAGTCTTGCTCTGGGATAGTCTTGCTCTGGGATAGTCTTGCTCTGGGATAGTCTTGCTCTGGGATAGTCTTGCTCTGGGATAATCTTGCTCTGGGATAGTCTTGTTCTGGGATAATCTTGCTCTGGGATAGTCTTGTTCTGGGATAGTCTTGCTCTGGGATAATCTTGCTCTGGGATAGTCTTGCTCTGGGATAGTCTTGCTCTGGGATAGTCTTGCTCTGGGATAGTCTTGCTCTGGAATAGTCTTGCTCTGGGATAATCTTGCTCTGGGATAGTCTTGTTCTGGGATAATCTTGCTCTGGGATAGTCTTGTTCTGGGATAATCTTGCTCTGGGATAGAGCCGCGGGCAGGTTGAGCGCCAACATTATCTCTGGGTAAACTTCTGGTAAGAAAAAGCTAAACAATGAAACAAGCTGGTGTCCTCAGGGATGATAACAACAGCACACACAAAAAAAATATGAACGCGACAAAAGCAACACCTCCACCGACACACAGGTCATCTTTTAATGCTAACAAAAGAAATTAATGCACAAAGACGAGTCAAGACCGGTGGGAAGTGTGCGTTCGTGTTGATAATGGCAACGGAGAACAGACTGAATACAAACAAACGCGTTGAGAACGCTCTGTGTAGAACTTTACCGACTCATGACTTGATGAGGCTCTATACAGTGAGAAAAGTCGTCCCAATTAAGGCTCGTCTTTGGATTCGGAGGAGATACTGACAATGAGTATGTCCAACAAAATAAGATCAGTATTGTTAAAGTTGTATTAGAAATACCAGAAGTCGAAGTCCCTGGTAGATACTGCCTGGAAGGTGAAGCTACGTTGGAAGACGTAGGAACAAATGTCACAGTGCTATTGGCACTGCGCTGGAAATTTGGGACTGTCCTAAGTTAAATGGATGGGACGATTTTAAAATGCTGTGACCGTACTAGATAACTAAAAAATATGGAAGCATGTTAGAAAAGAGTGGCTGTGTTAGACGAAACAGAAAGGTGTTACAAAGATGGCTGGAATCATGTTACAGAGGCAAAAAAATATCAAGTTTGTCGCTGTGTTACAAACATCAAAATGAAATGGAAATGTTTGAGGACGAAGATATTCACATTTAGAAAGGTCAGGCGAATGAAGGTTGCGTCAGAAAGGTCATGTTAAGGAATTGCAAAATATTGGGGATTACTGTAATGTACTGACAGTGTTAGTAATGTCAGAGGGTTGTGGTAGTCTTACTGATACACTGTCAGCTGCGTAACACTTTTTTTTAAATCCCTTTTTAGAAAAGTTCCAAAAGTGGGATAATCATTTATCCCCCGAAAGGGAATACATAGAGTGGAAGCTGAGACATTTTTTACTACATTTTTCAACATTGTTCCCATGTGTTAACTAAAGAATGCATCTTCTGATCGGTCAGAAACTTTCAACGCTGGTGTATCCTACAGGTGTAGGTACCTACATGGTACTTACACAGTGTAGGTACCTACATGGTACCTAAACAGTGTAGGTACCTACATGGTACCTACACAGTGTAGGTACCTACATGGTGTATCAGTCTGTCACATTTATTTAATAATTATGCAGTATTTTTCATTGTGGTAATTTATGACAACCTTTTTCTAGGCAGTTTTTAACTTAAATATCTGATACTTATAACCCACATTAACCCACTATAAAAAATAAAATAAGTATGAGTCTCCGTGTATTTTCCTGAGAGTAATGTTCGCTGTTACTGGTCTGTGTCACCTCAAGTGTCTCACTTTTGCTGATAGTGATGTTGATTTCCATGTGATAACTTGAGAATGTATCAGCGATCGGCTTCAAACCTCCCAGCACTGCTGGATCGTACTTAGTAGAAGGATCAAAATAGTTATGGATTGTCTGGCTTCCAACTTGTGGGTTTACAATGATTAAGTTGTAACACTGTTATCTGCGCCATAACTTGGGAATAACAATATATATATATATATATTCAACGAAACTAGTTTATTGCAACGAGTCACTCATGTTATGAAGCGCTAAACCTGTGAGGTTCGTGCATTACAATTGTAGGTTCAATCCTCCGTTAGTACAGGTTCGTACAGGGCAAGAGGTCTGGTGTGGGCTCACTCCTCCGTCCTCTCTCTCTTCTCCACTTGCCCTACACGCGCCTTTTTCTCTGCCTTTTAGCTCACTATGGCCAGATCGGGATTAACACAATATATCACTGGAGCAAAACGAAGTTTACTGTAACATTTCCTGTGTGTGTGTGTGTGTGTGTGTGTGTGTGTGTGTGTGTGTGTGTGTGTGTGTGTTGTGTGTGTGTGTGTGTGTGTGTGTGTGTGTCTGTGTGTGTGTCTGTGTGTGTGTGTATGTATGTGGGTGTGTACTCACCTAGTTGTACTCACCTAGTTGAGGCTGCGGGGGTCGAGCCCGAGCTCTTGGCCCCGCCTCTTCACTGATCTCTACTAGGTCACTCTCCCTGAACCGTGAGCTTTATCATACCTCTGCTTAAAGCTATGTATGGATCCTGCCTCCACTACATCACTTCACAAACTATTCCACTTACTGACTACTCTGTGGCTGAAGAAATACTTCCTAACATCCCTGTGATTCATCTGTGTCTTCAACTTCCAACTGTGTCCCATTGTTACTGTGTCAATTTTCTGGAACATCCTGTCTTTGTCCACCTTGTCAATTCCTCTCAGTATTTTGTATGTCGTTATCATGTCCCCCCTATCTCTCCTGTCCTCCAGTGTCGTCAGGTTGATTTCCCCTTTAAACCCCTCCTCGTAGGACATACCTCTTAGCTTGGAACTAGTCTTGTTGCAAACCTTTGCACTTTCTCTAGTTTCTTTACGTGCTTGGCTAGGTGTGGGTTCCAAACTGGTGCCGCATACTCCAATATGGGCCTAACATACACGGTGTACAGGGTCCTGAACGATTCCTTATTAAGATGTCGGAATGCTGTTCTGACGTTTGCTAGGCGCCCATATGCTGCAGCAGTTATTTGGTTGATGTGCGCTTCAGGAGATGTGCCTGGTGTTATACTCACCCCAAGATCTTTTTTACTTGAGTGAGGTTTGTAGTCTCTGGCCCCCTAGACTGTGTGTGTGTGTGTGTGTGTGTGTGTGTGTGTGTGTGTGTGTGTGTGCGTACTCACCTAGTTGTACTCACCTAGTTGAGGTTGCGGGGGTCGAGTCCGAGCTCCTGGCCCCGCCTCTTCATGATCGCTACTAGGTCACTCTCCCTAAGCCGTGAGCTTTATCATACCTCTGCTTAAAGCTATGTATGGATCCGGCCTCCACTACATAGCTTCCCAAACTATTCCACTTACTGACTACTCTGTGGCTGAAGAAATACTTCCTAACATCCCTGTGATTCATCTGTGTCTTCAGCTTCCAACTGTGTCCCCTTGTTACTGTGTCCAATCTCTGGAACATCCTGTCTTTGTCCACCTTGTCAATTCCTCTCAGTATTTTGTATGTCGTTATCATGTCCCCCCTATCTCTCCTGTCCTCCAGTGTCGTCAGGTTGATTTCCCTTAACCTCTCCTCGTAGGACATACCTCTTAGCTCTGGGACTAGTCTTGTTGCAAACCTTTGCACTTTCTCTAGTTTCTTCACGTGCTTGGCTAGGTGTGGGTTCCAAACTGGTGCCGCATACTCCAATATGGGCCTAACGTACACGGTGTACAGGGTCCTGAATGATTCCTTATTAAGATGTCGGAATGCTGTTCTGAGGTTTGCTAGGCACCCATATGCTGCAGCAGTTATTTGGTTGATGTGCGTGTGTGTGTGTGTGTGTGTGCGTCTGTCTGTGTGTGTGTGTGTGTGTGTGTGTGTGTGTGTGTGTGTGTGTGTGTGTGTGTGTGTGTGTGTGTGTGTGTGTGTGTGTGTGTGTGTGTGTCTGTGTGTGTGTGTGTATGTGTGTGTGTGTGTGTGTGTGTGTGTGTGTGTGTGTATGTGTGTGTACTCACCTATTTGTACTCACCTATTTGTGGTTGCAGGGGTCGAGTCCTAGCTCCTGGCCCCGCCTCTTCACCGGTTGCTACTAGGCCCTCTCTCTCCCCGCTCCATGAGCTTTATCAAACCTCGTCTTAAAACTGTGTATGGTTCCTGCCTCCACTACGTCATTTTCTAGGCTATTCCACTGCCTTACAACTCTATGACTGAAGAAATACTTCCTACTATCTCTCTGACTCATTTGTGTCTTCAACTTCCAATTGTGGCCTCTTGTTTCTGTGTCCCCTCCCTGGAACATCCTGTCCTTGTCCACCTTGTCTATTCCACGCAGTATTTTATATGTCGTTATCATGTCTCCCCTGACCCTCCTGTCCTCCAGTGTCGTCAGGCCGATTTCCCTTAATGTGTGTGTGTGTGTGTGTGTGTGTGTGTGTGTGTGTGTGTGTGTGTGTGTGTGTGTGTGTGTGCTATGTGTGTGGTGTGCTGTGTGTGTGGAGTGTGTGTTGTGTGTGTGTGTGTGTGTGATGTGTATGTGTGAGTGTGTGGTGTGTGTGTGTGTGTGTCCTGTCTGTGTTGTCTGTGTGTCTTGTGTGTCGGTGCATTGTGTGTGTGGTGTGTGTGTGTGTGTGTGTGTGCTCGTGCGTGTGTCTGTGTGTACTCACCTAGTTGAGGTTGCGGGGGGTCGAGTCGAGCTCATGGCCCCTGTTGTGTGTGTGTGTATGTGCAGGTGTGTGTGTGTATGTGTGTGTGTGTGTGAGTGTCGTGTGTGTGTGTGTTGTGTGTGTATGTGCTCCGTGTGTGTGTGTGTGTGTGTGTGTGTGTCTGTTGTGTGTCTGTGTGTCTGTGGGTCTTGTGTGTGGTTGTGTGTGTCTGTGTGATGGTGTATGTGTGTCTGTCTGTCTGTCTGTGGTCTGTGTGATGGTGTCTGTGTGTGCTGTGTGTGTGTGTGTGTGGATGTGTGTGTGTGTGTGTGTGTGTGTCGGGGAAAGGGGGAGGGGAGGGTTAGCGGAGGAGGGATGTGGGAGGGGTTGGGGGGGCGCGGGAAAGGGGAGGGATGTGTTTTGGTAACTTGTGGTGGGAAGGGGGAGGGGGAGGGGGGGGGATGGGGAGGGGTAGGGAGGAGATGAGAGAGGGAGGGGGAGGGGGGAGGGGGGGGAGGGGTGAGGGGAAGGGTGTTAGGATGGGAGGGGTTAGGGGTTTGGGTATGGGGATGGGTAGGGGGGTTCTGGAGGGGGTTAGGAGAGGGAGAGGGGGAGGCGGAGGGAGAGGGGGCCCCCCGAGGGGAAGGGGGGGAAGGGGAGCCAGTGATGAAAACTTATTAATTAAAAATGGATCTGGTCTCGATAGTTATCACAATTTTTTGGCGAATCGACTATGAGAGCAGTGGGTGGTACAGTGGGTGGTACAGTATGTGGAACAGTGGGTGGTAGACCAGTGGGTGGTGCAGTGGTGGTACAGTGGGGTGGTACAGTGGGTGCGGACAGTGGGTGGTTCAGTTGGGTGGTACAGTGGGTAGGTACAGTGGTGGTACAGTTGGTGGTACTATTGTGGGTGGTTCAGTGGGGTGGTACAGTGGGTGTTACAAGTGGGTGGTTCAGTATGGGGGGTACAGTGGGTGGTACAGTGGGGTGGTCAGTGGGTGGGGTACAGTGGGTGGTACGTGGGTGGTACAAGGGTGGTACTGTGGGTGGTACAGGGGGTGGTTCAGTGGGTGGTCCAGTGGCGTGTGGTACAGGTGGGTGGTTGCAGTGGGTGGTGCAGTGGGTGGTTACAGTGGGTGGCTCAGTGGGTGGTACAGTGGGTGGTACAGTGGGTATGGTACAGTGGGTGGTTACAGTGGGTGGTACGTGGTGGTCAGTGGGTGGTCAGTGGGTTGGTTCAGTGGGAGGTACTGTGGGGTGTGGTACAGTGGGTGGTACAGTGTGTGGTACAGTGTGTGGTTACAGAGGGTGGCCTCAGTGGGTGGTTCAGTGGGTGGTACAGTGGGGCTGGTACAGTGGTTGGTTGAGTGGGTGGTTACAGTGGGTGTTTCATGGGTGGTATAGTGGGTGGTACAAGTGGTGGTGGTACAGTGGGTGGTACTGTGGGTGGGTACAGTGGATGGTTCAGTGGGTGGTACAGATGGGTGGTTACAGTGAGGTGGTTCTGTGGGGTGGTTACAGTGGGTGGTACAGTGGGTGGTGCAGTGGGTGGTGCAGTGGGTGGTACAGTGGGTGGCTCAGTGGGTGGTACAGTGGGTGGTACAGTGGGTGGTACAGTGGGTGGTTACAGTGGGTGGTACAGTGGGTGGGTTCAGAGGGTGGTACAGTGGAGGTGAATTCAGTGGGTGGTATTGTGGGTGGTTCAGTGGGTGGTTCATTGGGTGATTCAGTGGGTGCCCAGTGGGTGGTGACAGTGGGTGGTACAGTGGCGTGGTACCTGTGGGTGTTGGTACAGTGGGGTGGTGCAGTGGGGTACAGTAGGTGGGTCAGTGGGTGGTTCAGTGGGTGGTTTACAGTAGGGGGTTTCAGTGGGTGGTGCAGTGGCGTGGTTCAGTGGGTGGAGCAGTGGGTGTAAGTGGGTGGTTATAGTGGGTGGGTGGTTTTAGTGGGTATTGATACGTGGGTGGTTCAGTGGGTGGTACAGTGGGTGATCAGTGGGTGGTACTCGTGGGTGGTACTATGGGTGGTTACTAGTGGGTGTGGTACAGTGGGTGGTTGAAGTGGTGGTTGGTACAGTGGGTGTACAGTGGGTGGTAAGTGGGTGGTTCTGTGGGTGGTTCAGTGGGTGGTACAGTGGGTTGGTACAGTGATGGTTCAGTGGGGAGGTATCAGTAGGTGGTTCAGTGGGTGGTTCAGTGGGTGGTACAGTGGGTGGTACAGTGGGTTGTTTAGTGGGTGATACAGTGGATGGTACAGTGGGTGGTTCAGTGGGTGGTTCAGTGGGTGGTTCAGTGGGTGGTTCAATGGGTTGGTACAGTGGTGGTACAGTGGGTGGGTTCAGTGCGGATGCGTGCCAGTGAGTGGTACGTGCGGTGTGATTTCAGTAGGGTGGGTACAGTGGGTGGTTTCAGTGGGGTGGTACAGTGGGTGGTTCAGTGGGTGGTTCAGTGGGTGGTACAGTGGGTGGTGCAGTGGGTGGTTCAGTGGGTGGTACAGTGGGTGGTTCAGTGGGTGGTACAGTGGATGGTTCAGTGGGTGGTCAGTGGGGTGGACAGGTGGTGGGTTACAGTGGGTGGTTCAGTGGGTGGTTTAAGTGGGGGGGGGGTGTTTGGGGTAAAGCTGGGTGGTTACAGTGGTGGTTTCTGTGGGGGTACAGTGGGTGGTACAGTGGGTGGTTTCAAGGGGCCTTTTGGTGGTACATTGGGTGGTTACAGTGGGTGGTGCAGTGGGGTGGGGTGGTACAGTGGTGGTTCAGTGCGGTGCGTTTACAGTGGGTGTACAGTGGGTGGTACAGTGGGTGGTACAGTGGTTGGTTCAGTTGGTGGTGCAGTGGGTGGTACAGTGGGTGGTACAGTGGGTGGTACAGTGGGTGGTTCAGATGGGTGGTACCAGTGGGTGGTTCAGTGGGGTGGTACAGTGGGTGGTACTGTGGGTGGTACAGTGGGTGGTACAGTGGGTGTTACCGTGGGTGGTTCAGTAGGTGGTTCAGTGGGTGTTTCAGTGGGCGTACAGCTGGGTGCTTCAGTGGGTGGTAGCATGTGGGTGGTCTCAGTGGGTGGGTTCAGTGGGTTGGTTACAGTGGGTGGTACAGTGGGTGGTGCGGTGGGTGGTACAGTGGGTGGTAAGTGGGTTGTTCAGTGCGGTGGAACATGGGTTGGTTTCAGTGGGTGGTTACAGGTGTGGTGGTACAGTGGGTGGTTTACAGTGGGTGTGGTACCAGTGGTTGGTTCAGTGGGTGGTACAGTGGGTGGTACAGTGGGTGGTACAGTGGGTGGTACAGTGGTGGTTCGTTGGTGGTGCAGTGGGTGTTCAGTGGGTGGTACAGTGGTGGTACAGTGGGTGTTCAGTGGGTGGTACAGTGGGTGGGTTCAGTGGGTGGTAACAGTTGGGTGTACAAGTGGGGGGTGGTTACAGTGGGTGGTACAGTGGGTGGTACAGTAGGTGGGTCAGTGGGTGGTTCAGTGGGTCGTACAGTGGGGAGCATCCTGTGGGTGGGGCAGTGGGTTGTGGTTCAGTGGGTGGTTCAGGTGGGTGGTACAGTGGCGTGGTACAGTGGGTGGTGCAGTGGGTGGTAAGTGGGGTGGTACAGTGGGTTGTTCGTGGGTGGTACATTGGGTGGCTTCAGTGGGGTGGTAAATTGGGGGTTAATGTGGGTGGTACAGTGGGGTGGTGCAGTGGGTGGTTACAGGGGATGGTTCAGGTTGGGGGTGGCGTTTACAGTGGGTGGTATGATGGTGGTACTGTGGGTGGTTCAGTCGGTGGTACAGTGGGTGGTACAGTGGGTGGTTCAGTGGGTGGTACAGTGGGTCGGTTTCAGTGTGTGGATTACAGTGGGTGGTAAAGTGGGTGTCGTTACGTGGGTGGTGCAGTGGGTGAGTACAGTGGAGTGGTTCAGTGGGTGGTATACTGTTGGGTGGTACAGTGGGTGGTGTACTAGTGGGTGTACAGTGGGTGGTACAGTGGGTGGTTAGTGGGTGGTCAGTGGGGGTGGTACAGTGGTGGTTTCAGTGGTGGTACAGTGGATGGTTCAGTGGGTGGGGTTACAGTGGGTGGTTACAGTGGGTGGGTTCTGTGGGGGGTTACAGTGGGTGGTGCACGTGGGTGATACCAGTGGTGTAATTTCTAGTTCAGTTAGGTGGTACAGGGGGTGGTACAGTGGGTGGTACAGTGTGTACAGTGGATGGTTCAGTGGGTGGTAAAAGTGGGTGTAACGTGGGTGGTTCATGAGTGGTACAGTGGGTGGTTTTTTTACAGTGGGTGGTGCAGTGGGTGGTGCAGTGGTGGTACAGTGGGTGGCTCAGTGGGGTGGCTACTGTTGGGTGGTTCAGTGGGTGGTACAGTGGTTGTGCAGTGGGTGTACTGTGGGTTGTACAGTGGGTGGTAACAGTGGGTGGTTACAGTGGGTGGTTCAGTGGGTGGTACAGTGGGTGGTACAGTGTGGGTGGTACGTGGGTGGTACAGTGTTGTTGGTTACAGTGGGTTGGTTCAGTGGGTAGGTTCAGCGGGTGGTACAGTGGGGTAGGTCCAGTGGGTGGTTCAGTGGGTGGTACAGTGGGTGGTACTGTGGGTGTTCACGTGGGTGGTACAGTGGGTGGTTCAGTGTTGTGGTATAGGGGGTGGTACAGTGGGTGGTACAGTGGGTGGTACAGTGGAGTGTACAGTGGATGGTTCTGTGGGTCGGTACAGTGGATGGTACAGTGGTTTTTCAGTGGGGTGGTTCAGTGGGTGGTAACAGTGGTGTGGTGCAGTGGGTGGTGCAGTGGGTGGTACAGTGGGGGGCTCAGTGGGTGGTACAGTGGGTGGTAAGTGGGTGGTTTCAGTGGGTGGTACAGTGGGTGGTGCAGTGGGTTGGCGTACAGTGGTTGGTTCAGTGGGTGGTTCAGGGGTGGTACAGTGGGTGGTTCAGTGGGTGGTACAGTGGGTGATTCAGTGGGGGGTGGCCACAAGTGGGTGGTACAGTGGGTGGTTGTACAGTGGGTGGTACAGTGGGTGTACAGTGGGTTGTTGCAGTGGGTGGTACAGTAGGAGGTTCAGTGGGTGGTTAGTGGGTGGGTACAGTAGGTGTTCAGTGAGGTGGGGCAGTGGGTGGTTCCAGGTGGGTGGAGCATTGGGTGGTAACAGTGGGTGTTAAGTGGGTGGTCAGTGGGTGATTCAGTGGGTGGATCTGTGGGTGGTACAGTGGGTTGATTCAGTGGGTTGGATTCAGTGGGTGGTACAATGGGTGGTACAGTGGGTGGTACAGTGGGTGGGGAAGTGGTTGGTACTGTGGGTGGTACAGTGGGTGGTTCAGTGGGGTGTTCAGTGTGGTAGGTACAGTAGGTGGTACAGTGGATGGTTCAGTGGGAGGTACAGTAGGTGTTCAGTGGCGTGGTTCATGTGGAGTGGTTTATGTGGGTGGTTCAGTTGGGTTGTTTTTAGTGGGTCTTACAGTGGATGTACGTGGTGTGGTTCGTGGGTGGTTCAGGGGAGTTGGTCAGTGGGGTGGTAAGTGGGGTGGTAAATGGGTGGTACAGTGGAGTGTACAGTGGGTGTTTAAGTGGGTGGTGAGTTGAGTGGTACAGGTGGGTGTTCAGTGGGTGGTAGTGGGTGTTCAGTGGGAGTGGTACAGTGGGTGGTCAGTGGGTGGTACAGTGGGTGGTTACAGTGGGTGGTGCGTGGGTGGTTCAGTGGGTGTTACCAGTGGGTGGTACCATGCCCGGGGTGGTTACAGTGGATGGTTCAGGGGTGGTAAGTGGGTGGTTCAGTGGGTGGTACAAGTAGTGGTTTCAGTGGAGTTGGTGGCAGTGGTGGTCAGTGGGGTGGAGCAGTGGGTGGTACTGTGGGTGTTTGAGTGGGTGTTTTCAGTGGGTGATACAGTGGGTGGTTCAGTGGGGTACAGTGGGTGATTCAAGTGGGTGGTACAGTGGGTGGTACAATGGGTGGTACAGTGGGTGGTACAGTGGGTGGTGAAGTGGTTGGTACAGTGGGTGGTACAGTGGGAGGGTACAGTGGTGTGGTTCACGTGGGAGGTTAGTGAGGTGAGTTCTAGTAGGTGGTACAGTGGATGGTACAGTGGGAGGTACAGTACGGTGGTTCAGTGGGTTGGTTCAGTGGGTGGTTACAGTGGGTGGTACAGTGGGTTGTTTAGTGGGGTGATACAGTGGATGGTACAGTGTGTGTGGTTAGTGGGTGGTTCTGTGGGTGGTACTGTGGGTGGTTCAGTGGTGGTACACAATGAGTTGGATACAGTGGGTGGTACAAGTGGCGTGGGTTCTGTGGTGGTGCAGTGAGTGGTACAGTGGGTGGTTCAGTGGGTGGTACAGTGGGTGGTTCAGTGGGTGGTACAGTGGGTGGTTCAGTGGGTGGTACAGTGGGTGGTACAGTGGGTGGTGCAGTGGGTGGTTCAGTGGGTGGTACAGTGGGTGGTACAGTGGGTGGTAGATAGAGTGGATGGTTCAGTGCGGTGGTACAGTGGGGGCTACAAGTGGGTGGTACAGTGGGTGGATTTTCCAAGTGGGATGGTACAGTGGGGTGGTTCAGTTGGGTGGTTACAGGGGTGGTTTCAGTGGGTGGGTACAGTGGGTGTTCAGTGGTGGTTACATTGGGTTGTTACAGTGGTTGGTGCAGTGGGTGGTACAGTGGGTGGTTCAGTGGCGTGGTACTGTGGGTGGTTACAGTGGGTGGTACGTGGGTGGTACAGTTGTGGTTCAAGTTGGTGGTGCAGTGGGTGGTACAGTGGGTGGTACAGTGGGTGGTACAGTGGGTGGTTCAGTGGGTGGTACAGTGGGTGGTTCAGTGGGTGGTACAGGGGTGGTACATTGGGTGGTACAGTGGATGGTAAGTGGGTGGTGCAGCAGTGGGAGGTACAGTAGGTGGTTCAGTGGGTGGTTACAGTGGGTCGTTACAGTGGTGTGCTTCGTGGGTGGTGCAGTGGGTGTTCAGTGGGTGGTTTCAGTGGGTGGTAAGTGGGTCGGTACAGTGGGTGGTGCAGTGGGTGGTACAGTGGGTGGTACAGTGGGTTGTTCAGTGGGTGGTACAATGGGTGGTTCAGTGGGGGGTGGTACAGTGGAGTGGTTCAGTGGGTGGTACAGTGGGTAGTGCAGTGGGTGTACATGGTGGTTCAGTGGGTGGTACAGGGGGTGGTACAGTTTGCGGGGTTCAGTGGGTGTTGTTCAGTGGGTGGTAAAGTGGGTGGTTACTGTGGGGTGGTTCAGTGGGGGTTACTGTGGGGGTTCATGTGAGTGGTACAGTGGGTGGTAAAGTGGGTGGTTACAGTGGGTGGTGCAGTGGGTGGTACAGTGGGTGTTCTAGTAGTTGGGTGTACAGTGGGGGTACAGTTGGTGGTGCAGTGGGTCGGTACAGATGGTGGTACAGTGGTTGTTACAGTGGGTGGTTCGTGGTTTGGGACTGTGGGTGGTACAGTGGGTGGTCAGTGGGTGGTACAGTGGGGTGGTCAGTGGGTGGTGCTGTGGGTGGTACAGTAGGTGGTCCAGTGGGTGGGTCAGTGGCGTAAGTGGGTGGCTTCAGTGGGTGGTGCAGTGGGGTGGTTTCAGTGGGGGTTCAGTGCGGTGGACAGGTGGGGAGTTTTCAGTGGGTGGTGCAGTGGGTGGTACAGTGGGTGGTACAGTTCGTTGTTCAGTGGGTGGTACAATGGGTGGTTCAGTGGGTGGTACAGTGGGTGGTTCAGTGGGTGGTACAGTGGGTGGTACAGTGGGTGGTACAGTGGATGGTTCAGTGGGTGGTACAGTGGGTGGTACAGTTGGTGGTACAGTGGGTGGTCATGGGTGTGGTACAGTGGGTGGTACAGTGGGTGGTTCAGTGGGTGGTACAGTGGGTGGTTCAGTGAGTGGTACAGTGGGTGGTACAGTGGGTGGTTCAGTGGGTGGTACAGTGGGTGGTACAGTGGGTGGTTCAGTGGGTGGTACAGTGGGTGGTACAGTGGGTGGAGTTGCAGTGGGTGGGTACAGTGGGTGGTACAGTGGGTGGTACCATGGTGGTTCAGTGGATGGTACAGTGGGTGGTTCAGAGGGGTGGCACAGTGGGTGGTAATGATGGGTGTTTAACAGTGGGTGTTACAGTGGGTGGTAAGTGGGTGGTGCAGTGGGCTGCTACAGTATGTGGTTCAGTGGGTGGTTTCAGTGGGTTCGTACAGTGGGTGGTTCAGTGGGTGGTTGCAGTGGGTGGTTCAGTGGGGTCAGTGGGGTGTGGTAAGTGGAGGGGTGTACAGTGGGTGGTTACAGTGGGTGGTACAGTGGGTGGTACAGTGGGTGGTACAGTGGATGGTTCAGTGGGTGGTACAGTGGGTGGTTCAGTGGGTGGTACAGTGGGTGGTTCAGTGGGTGGTACAGTGGATGGTTCAGTGGGTTGGTACAGTGGTGGTAAAGTGGGTGGTTACAGGTGGGTGGTTACAGTGCGGTGGTACAGTGGGTGGTTTACAGTGGGTGTGTACAGTGGGTAGTTCAGTGGGTGGTACCAGTGGGTGGTTAAGTGTGTGGTACAGTGGGTGGTCAGTGGGTGCGTACAGCGGGTGGTGCAGTGGGTGGTACAGTGGGTGGTTCAGTGGGTGGTACAGTGGGTGGTACAGTGGGTGGTGCAGTGGGTGCTACATTGGGTGGTACAGTGGGTGCTACAGTGGGTGGTTCAGTGGGTGGTTACAGTGGGGTGTTCAGTGGGTGGATACAGTGGGTGGTACAGTGGGTGGTACAGTGGGTGGTACAGTGGGTGGTTCAGTGGGTGGTACAGTGGGTGGTTCAGTGGGTGGCACAGTGGGTGGTACAGTGGGTGTTACAGTGGGTGGTACAGTGGGTGGTACAGTGGGTGGTGCAGTGGGTGCTACAGTAGGTGGTTCAGTGGGTGGTACAGTGGGTGGTTCAGTGGGTGGTACAGTGGGTGGTACAGTGGGTGGTAAGTGGGTGGACAGTGGAGGTGGTTCTGTGGGAGGTCACAGTGGGTGGTTCACTGGCCCCCCCCCTGGGGACCCACATCTGGCTCAGCTGGGTGGTTCAGTGGGTGTTACAGTGGGTGGTACAGTGGGTGGTACAGTGGGTGGTGCAGTGGGTGCTACAGTAGGTGGTTCAGTGGGTGGTTCAGTGGGTCGTACAGTGGGTGGTTCAGTGGGTGGTGCAGTGGGTGGTTCAGTGGGTGGTTCAGTGGGTGGTACAGTGGGTTGTACAGTGGGTGGTACAGTGGGTGGTACAGTGGGTGGTACAGTGAGGTGTGGTTACGGTGATGGTTAGTGGGTGGTACAATGGGTGGTTCAGTGAGGTGGACAGTGGGTGGTTCTGAGGGTGGTGGTACATGGATGGGTACAGTGGGTGGTTACAGTGGATGGTTCAGTGGGTGGTACAGTGGGTGGTACAGTGGGTGGTACAGTGGGTGGTTCAGTGGGTGGTACAGTGGGTGGTACAGTGGGTGGTACAGTGGGTGGTTCAGTGGGTGGTACAGTGGGTGGTCAGTGGTGGTACCAGTGGGTGGTACAGTGGGTGGTACATGGGTGTGGACAGTGGGTGGTACAGGGTTGGGGGTGGTTCAGTGGGTTGTACTGGGTGGTGTGGTAAAGTGGGATGGTGCAGTGGGTGCTACATTGGGTGGTACAGTGGGTGCTACAGTGGGTGGTTCAGTGGGTGGTACAGTGGGTGGTTCAGTGGGTGGTACAGTGGGTGGTACAGTGGGTGGTACAGTGGGTGGTGCAGTGGGTGGTACAGTGGGTGGTTCAGTGGGTGGTACAGTAGGTGGTACAGTGGGTGGTTCAGTGGGTGGTTCAGTGGGTGGTACAGTGGGTGGTTCAGTGGGTGGTACAGTGGGTGGTACAGTGGGTGGTACAGTGGGTGGTTTAGTGGGTGGTATAGTGGGTGGCACAGTGGGTTGGGCATATGGGTGGTACTGGGGTGGTACAGTGGGTGGTACGTGGGTGGTTCAGTGTGGGGGTACAGGGGTGGTCTCAGTGGGGTGGTACAGTGGAGTGGTATGAGGTGTGGGTGCAGTGGGTGGTACGGTGGGGTGGCACAGTGGGTGGTACGAGGGGGGGTTGCAGGGGTGGTACAGTGGGTGGAGCAGTTGGGTGGTACAGTGGGTGGTACAGGGGGTGGTTCAGGGGTGGTTACAATGGGTGGTTCAGTGGGTGGTACTTGTGGGGTTCAGTGGCTGGTACAGTGGGTGGTACAGTGTGGGCTAACAGTGGATGGTTCATTGGCGAGTTACAGTGGGTGGTACAGTTGGAGGTACATGTGGGTGGTTTCAGTGGGTGGTAAGTGGGTGGTACGTGGGTGGTTCAGTAGTGGTGGTTAAGGGGTGGTTCAGCGTGTGGGTACCAGTGGTTTGTCTACAGTGGGTGGTACAGTGCGGTGGTTGAAGTTGGGTGGTACAGTGGGTGGTTCAGTGGGGGTTACAGTGGGTGGTAACAGTGGTGTGGATACAGTGGGCTGAGTACAGTGGGTGGTGCAGTGGGTGGTACAGTGGGTGGTTCAGTGAGTGGTACAGTGGGTGGTACAGTGGGTGGTACAGTGGGTGGTGCAGTGGGTGGTAACGTGGGTGGTTCAGTGGGTGGTAATGTGGGTGGTACAGTGGGTGTGTGACAGTGTGGTCCGTACTGTGGGTGGTACAGTGGGTGGTACAGTGGCGTGTTACGGGGTGGGGTTACAGTGGGTGGGTCAGATGGGTGGCAAAGTGGGTGGCTATGTGGGTGTTACAGTGGTTCGGGTGTACAGTGGGTGGTACTGTGGGTGGTGCATGGGTGCTTACAGTAGGTGGGTCAGTGGGTGGTTCTGTGGGTCGCCAAAGGGGTGGTTCAGTGGGTTGGTGCAGTGGGTGGTCAGTGGCGTGGTTCAGTGGGTTGGTTACAGTGGGTTGTACAGACTGGGTACGGTACTGTGGGTGGTACAGTGGGTGGCTGGACAGTGGGTGGTACAGTGGTTGGTTCCGTGGGTGGTACAGTGGGTGGCTTCCAGTGGGTGGTTACAGAGGGTGGTTCAGTGGGTGGTACAGTGGAATGGTTTCAGTGGGTGGTACGTGTGTGGTACAGTGGGTGGTACATAGTGGGTGGTTCAGTGGGGTGGTTACAGTGGGTGCGTTTCAGTGGGTGAGTACAGTGGGTAGTTCAGTGGGTGGGTACAGTGGGTGGTTCAGTGAGTGGTACAGTGGGTTGGTAAGTGGGTGGTACAGTGGGTGGTGCTGCAAGTGGGTGTACAGTGGGGTGGTTCAGTGGGTGGTACAGTGGGTGGTACAGTGGGTTGGGTGCAGTGGGTGCTCCATGGGTGTACAGTGGGTGCTACAGTGGGTGGTTCTGTGGGTGGTCAGATGGGTGGTTCAGTGGGTGTTTACAGTGGGGTGGTACAGTGGGTGGTCCAGGGGGTTTTGGTACAGTGCGAGTGGTTCAGTGGGTGGTCAGTGGGTGGTTCAGTGGGGTTTGGCACAGGGGGTGTACAGTGGTGTTACAGTGGGTGTACATTGGGTGGTACAGTGTGTGGTGCAGTGGGTGCTACAGTAGGTGGTTCCTGTGGGTGGTACAGTGGTTGGTTCATGTGGGTGCGACAGTGGTGGTTACAGTGGGGTGTGGATACAGTGGGTGGTACAGTGGGTGGGTTCTGGGGTGTAACAGTGGGTGGTTCAGTGGGTGGGCCAGTGGGTGTGGTTTACTTGTGGCGTGTTACAGTGGTGGTACTGTGGTGTGGTACGTGGGGTGGTGCAGTGGGTGCTACAGTGGTGTTCAGGTGGGTGGATTCAGTGGGTCGTTACTTGGGTGGTTCAGTGGGTGGTTGCAGTGGGTGGTTCAGTGGGTGGTTCAGTGGGTGGTACAGTGGGTTGTACAGTGGGTGGTACAGTGGGTGGTACAGTGGGTGGTACAGTGGGTGGTACAGGTGGATGGTTCAGTGGGTGGATCAGTGGGTGGTTCAGTGGGTGGTACGTGGGTGGTTCAGTGGGTGGTACGTGGGTGGTTACGTGGGGTGGTACAGTGGTGGTCAGTGGGTTGTACAGTGGGTGGTCTGTGGGTGGTACAGTGGGTGGTTCAGTGGGTGGTACAGTGGGTGGTACAGTGGGTGGTACAGTGGGTGGTTCAGTGGGTGGTACAGTGGGTGGTTCAGTGAGTGGTAGCAAGTGGGTCGGTTACAGTGGGTGGTACAGTGGGTGGTTGTGCAGTGGGGGGTTACCCAGTGGGTGTTCAGTGGGTTGGTACAGGTGGGTGGTCAGTGGGTGGTCTGCTCAGTGGGTGATGACATTGGGTGGTACGTGGGTGCTACAGTGGGGGTTCAGTGGGTGGTATCTGTGGGTGTTCAGTGGGTGGTACAGTGGGTGGTACAGTGGGTGGTACAGTGGGTGGAGCAGTGGGTGGTACAGTGGGTGGTTAAAGTGGGTGTACAAGTGGATGGTTCTAGTGGGTGGTACAGTGGGTGGTTCAGTGGGTGGTTTACAGTGGGTGGTTCAGTGGATATTGGTACTGTGGGTGGTACAGTGGGTGGTAACAGTTGATGGTTCAGGTGGGTGGTACAGTGGTGGTTCAGTGGGTGGTACATGGGTGTTTAGTGGGTGGTATAGTGGGTGCACAGTGGGTAGGGCAGTGGGTGGTACTGTGGGTGGTATACAGTGGGTGTACAGTGGGTGGTTCAAGTGGGTGGTACGTGGGTGGTTCAGTGGGTGGTACAGTGGGTGGTAATGAGGTGGGTGCAGTGGCTGGTACGGGTGGGTGGCACAGTGGGTGGTAGAGGTGTGGTGCAGTAGGTGGTACCAGTGGGTGGGTTGCAGCTGGGTGGTTACAGTGGGTGGTACAGTGGGTGGTTCAGTGGGTGGTACAATGGGGGTTCAGTGGGTGGTACAGTGGGCTGGTTCGTGGCTGGTACAGTGAGGTGGTACAGTGGGTGGTACGTGGATGGTTCAGTGAGGAGGTACAGTGGGTGAGTACAGTTGGTGTAACAGTGGGGGTTCAGTGGGTGGTACAGTGGTGGTACAGTGGGGTGGTCAGGTGGGTGGTACAGTGGTGGTTCAGTGAGTGGTACAGTGGGTGGTACTGTGGGTGGTACAGTGGGTGGGTGCACGTGGGTGTACAGGGGTGGTTCAGTGGGTGGTACAGTGGTGGTACAGTGGGTGGTGCAGATGGGTGGTACAGTGGGTGGTACAGTGTGTGCCTGGTACTGGGGGTGGTTCAGTGGGTGGTACGTGGCGTGGTATCAGTGGGGTGGCACAGTGGGTGTACAGTGGGTGGTACAGTGGGTGGTACAGTGGGTGGTACAGTGGGTGGTGCAGTGGGTGCTACAGTGGGTGGTTCAGTGGGTGGTTCAGTGGGTTTCGTACAGTGGGTGGTTCAGTGGGTGGTGCAGTCGGGTGGTTCAGTGGGGTGGTTCTTGTGGGTGGTACAGTGGGTTGTACTGGTGGGGTTGGTCAGTGGGTGGTTGGTACTGTGCGGTGGTATACAGTGGGTGGCTACAGTGGATGGTTCAGTGGGTGGTTAACACGTGGGTTGTTCAGTGGCGTGTTACAGTGGGTGGTTCAGGGGTGGTACAGTGAGGGTGAGTACAGTGGGTGTGTACAGTGGATGGTTCAGTGGGCGGTACAGTTGGGGTGGATACATGTGGGTGGTACAGGTGGTGTGGTTCTGTGTGGTGGTACAGTCGGGTGGTACAGTTGGGTGGTAAGTGGTGGTTCAGTGGGTGGTACAGTGGGATGGGTGGTTCCAGTGAGTGGTACTGTGGGGTGGTACAGTGGGTGTGGTACAGTGGGTGGTGCAGTGGGTGGTAGCAGTGGGTGGTTCAGTGGGGGTTGACAGTGTGTGGTACAGTGGCGGGGTGCAGTGGGTGCTACAGTGGGTGGTATACAGTGGGTGCTACAGTGGGTGTTCAGTGGGTGGTACAGTGGGTGGTTCAGTGGGTGGTACAGTGGGTGGTAAGTGGGTGGTAACAGTGGTTGGTGCAGTGGGTGTAAGTGGGGTGGTTCAGTGGGTGGTCTCGTAGGTGGTACAGTGGGTGGTTCAGTGGGTGGTTCAGTGGGTGGTTCAGTGGGTGGCCTTCTGTGGGTGGTCAGTGTGTGGTACAGCTGAGGTGGTACAGTGGGTGGTTTATTGGGTGGTATAGGGGGTGGCACAGTGGGTTGGGCCAGTGGGTGGTACAAGTGGGTGGTACAGTGGGGTGGTACAGTGGGTGGTTCATTGGGTGGTACAGTGGGTGGTTCAGTGGGTGGTACAGTGGGTGGTATGAGGTGTGGTGCAGTGGGTGGTACGTGGGTGGCACAGTGGGTGGTTACGAGGTGTGGGTTTGCAGTGGAGTGGTACAGTGGGGTGGTTCAGTGGGTGGTACAGTGGGTGGTTCAGTGAGTGGTGCAGTGGGTGGTACAGTGGGTGGTACAGTGGGTGGTACGAGGTGTGGTGGAGTGGGTGGTACAGTGGGTGGCACAGTGGCGTTTTGGGGGGGGGGCATAAGTGATGTGGCATGCATAGAGTATGTTACAATTTATTCAGCGTGTTACACTCCCATATAGGCTGCCTCCCAACTGGAGAACCGGGTGTTAAGGGTTTAACAATCAATAGGGTACCCATTGGTTCATTGGCCAATCACAGGCAAGCCCCCCAAAGGTGGGAAGTAACATGGTTCACCATGTGGTAGACGACAGACTTGCTTAGCTGCTGGTTGAGTACGGTGCACACTCTCTGGCCTCTGCTTTGGCATCTGTCACCGTGGTGTACACTTAATATTCAATCTGTACTTAGGGTACGTATCTGTATATACCATCTGGTGAAGGCAAATATGAATTATAGTCTTCTGTTGAGTTTTGTTTGCTGCATTTCCCATTACGACCAAGTATCACAGGTCATTCTTACCTGTGTTCGTAATAGTGGGTGTTACAGTGCATGGTACAGTGGGTGTAACAGTGGGTCGTACAGTGAACACTTTTATATCAGCAGTTCAATGGCTTTTTACCTGATTTCGCTAACACTGTTTGTTATTCCGGAAAATTATTTCTTTTTGTTATTATGTGTAGAAGTTTTCAGCTGGTGGTGGTAGTGGTAGTGCTGGTGATGATGGTGGTGGTGATGGTGGTGGTGGCTATGGTGATGGTGCTGGTGGTGCTGCTGGTGATGATGGTGGTGATGGTGGTGGTGGCTGTGGTACTGGTGATGGTGGTGGTGGTAGTTGGACAGCCAGTCCAGCCTCCAGATGTGTCACCGTGACAAAACGCACGCTAGAGATAACCCATGTATGTGTGTGTGTGTGTGTGTGTGTGTGTGTGTGTGTGTGTGTGTGTGTTTGTGTTTGTGTGTGTGTGTGTGTGTGTGTGTGTGTGTGCGTAGGTATCCATTTTTGTATCTGAAAAAATATAATAATAATATCCTCATATTATAAATTCTCTGGTGTCAAGAACTTACCAGAGAAAATAATATAATTAAGTTCGGTTGCCGTCTTCCAGCTCAGACATAAACAACGTTTCAAGACATTTTTTAAACAGAATATTACTTTACCTTTCATTAATAGTTGTAAATATTAATACGTCGCTAAGCAGATTATTTCAACTTTGACTTTGGGATCAGCTGGAGAAGATGAAGGAAATGTCAATAGTTGATTTACAAAGAAAGCAAAAACAAAAAAAAGTTTTTAGAAATTTGGAATTAAGACATGTCGAGGAAATTTTGACTGAAGTGAACAGGGACGAGCATTTTATATACTTTTTTTTATGAGATGAGGTTGGAGATCTGACGTTGGGATGTGTGAAGGTAATAATCTATGACGGGTTCAGGAGGAAGGGGATAGGGACGGGGGTGAGGCAAACCGGTTAGTTGGATTTGTGTTGTAGAGGACGGGAGTCAATCCTCCGCACTCTGAAAATGTGGCTGTTGTAGTGTGTTGCATTATTTGTTTGCCGAATAATTATAGGAAACGAATAGCCATCCCTATGCTTCTAGTATGTCTGTCTTCCTTTACGACGTGAGTGTCATACTTCGTAAATCAAGGAATATCGCCAGTCATCCCACTGCAGAACACCGCGCAAGAACTGTACAGTGTTCTGGGCCACTGTTCTGCACCACCTTTCTGCGCTTGCTCACACCAACACTCAATATATAATTATTTTCATTATTCGAATGTCTGTATCTGCACTGGTTTTTTTTTTTTTAAGGTTTCTTTGCAGCCTTTGTAAAATGCTAATGAAACTGTCGTTCAGTCGAAATTACGTCATGTAAAAGTCATTTCCAAATGTAAAGCGACACTGACGCTGATTAACTGCTGACCTTCATAAGCATCCAGTTAACTGGACCTTTTTGAAGGTCATCATTTAACTGCTGACCTTCATAAACAAGCAGGTCTTCGTACAACGACGAAATATTTAGACACAAAAAAAAATCCTTTTATTTTGCAGCTTCGTAATTAATGTGTTCCTGATGGCAGGAGAATCAACATTACTAGCACTGATGTTACACAGACTTTTATTATTATTATTATTTTTACAAATGTTTATTTTAGTCGCAGTGACAGATGTATTAATACTAGAGGATAAGTGATGATAATCATTGATATTAATGGCTGGTAATTGTGATTAAATATAATGATTATTAGTTGTGTAGGTCCCAGTTTACTAATTTTATTAACCAAAGAGTGAAATTTGGTTTCTTTTCAATAACTGGCGAACGCCTCTTCTGATTGACTTCAAACTCTCAACTCGGATGTATCCTACTAACAAGGATCAGATTATTATTGCACTATATGGACACCTATAAGGGGGGGTGGATGGGGAGGGGAAGCACGTAGGTACTTTGCTTTCAAATTCACGAGTTTTCCAGCACTGTAACCCCCATTTGGTAGGCCATTAGGATCACAAGTAGTGTCATCTGTTTGGCAGATTTACTGTTGAAGGTGTCTTCTGGACTCTCTGGTGTGGACTGTAGTGTTGTTTCATGGTAGCATTACCTTTCCTTTGTGTATGGCTGAAGTGAGGCTGAGCACTTTACTCTCATCTCCCTCCAGACAGGGTAAGGACGTGCTAGCAACGAACGGGTTCTGCACTGAGGGGTCCAAGATCGATCCCCGGCACTGATGAAACGTTGGGCATGTTTCCTTACACCTGCTTTCCCCATTCACCAAGCAGTAAGTAGGTACCTGGGGGCTAGTCAGTTGTTATGGGTCGCATTCTGGGAAACAAGATTAACTTAAGCTGCCCAAAATGTTCTGTATAACCAGGGGCTTTAGCTAGTATATTAATAATGTCAACTTGGTCTGTATTAGTTTTATCGCATACTTGTAGAAATAAAGATTATTATTATTATTGTTATTATTATTATGGTTACTAGTACGATGTCCGATTTAAGACAAAGCTAAATTAATTTTTTCTCTATTTCGTTTTGCCTTCAGCGACTTTTACATTTCTGTTCGACTCTGATAATTTCTGCATGCAGAACCTCCAAGAAAAAATTTGTAAGGAGCAACAAGACTGCTTTGGGCCCCTGGGAGCAGGCTGAGGGCCCCAGTCCAAGTGATTTTTACATAATCATGTTTCTAAATAAACTTAAAATAGTTGAAATTACCATAAGAAATGAAAAATAAAAAAATGTATGGCTATGGGGCCCTTTCAGAGATTCACAGCCGGGCCCCGGACCAATAAACCGGCTGAACCATCCCCCCCATAGGCCCTGTCTGCGTGTCTTGGTCAGTTCCAGCCGCGGTCTGGTCACCCGCAGCAGATGCTGTCTTATTGAGCATATCAGAGATGGAACAGGTTCCAAATCTTGACTCTGGAAGGAAGACAGCAGCCACATCCTCTTATACATTCTTGGAAACTCAACCGTTCTTACGTGGCTGTGCCGCTAAGGGATATTATTGAAGAACCAGCCATGCTAAGTCTTTACCATCGAGGGCTCTCTTTTTTAACCATCGTCTTAGGGGGTACAGAGCCTATGCTTCCTTCTGGGAAAGACGTAACTACTCCCATCTACGTCTGTGCCTTTCCGGACAAGCTTGCATGCGCCAATTACGTTTTTTTTTTATCTTGGCTTTATTTTATTTATATATTAAGTATGTTTTCATTCTTTACCTCATTTTCAATATATTTCTTTTATTATCTTTCCATGCTAGTAATTTTCTAACAGGGAACCAGTTTCTTTGACAATGTCATTTTATTTTTTCTTTCAGTTGGTTTGTATTTCTTGAGAGTGCAAGAATGCAGCTTTAAACTTTAATCGTTGAAGTATCGTTCCATCTGCCAGTTTTCTAACTTAGTGAGTGTTGTTTACTGGTTTCCGTGAGCCATTTAAAGAATAATTCTTCCGATGTACTTAACACTTGCTGTGCTGGTGTATATTGCAAAACAATATTCTCATCGTTAATGACTTATGCAAATCTTAATTTGTCTGTTGTATTACGGTACAGTAAGTGTTTAAGACTTACTGAACATACAGGCCACTACTACCTGCAGCCCGTAAGCTGCAGGTACTAGTGACCTGGCAGACTAGAAGTCTGGATACAGACGTTGCAATAGATTGAGTATGATTGACTTTTCTCAGCAGATAAGCTCGATGTGCACAAGCTCTCTCTCTCTCTCTCTCTCTCTCTCTCTCTCTCTCTCTCTCTCTCTCTCTCTCTCTCCTCTCTCTCTCTCTCTCTCTCTCTCTCTCTCTCTCTCTCTCTCTCTCTCTTTCTCTCTCCCTATCTGTCTCCTTCTCTTCAGTATCTTCGCTGGAATAGGCGTTCTATTGACCAGAGAGAGACAAAAAGATTGCCTCTGCAACGCTTATAATTTACGGCGCCTGAAAGCTGTCAAGCAGAGTGATGTATTGCCCAATTGTTTTATGAAGGATTTTCTCTTTAAGTGAGTTATTAGGAGGAAAAACTACGACGCGTAGAAGTGTGGAGAATTTAGACCCGTCGTAATAAATCAATTTATGTATGTGGGTCTCGAAATTCTTATTCCGCAGAGGTTAGACTTACTCAGGGGAAATTTAGAACTTCTGAGCGAAGGAACGCTGAGTAAAAGCAGGAGTCACAAGTTTATACTCAGCAAGACCAGGTGTGTCACAAGTTTGTACTCAGCAAGACCAGGTGTGTCACAAGTTTGTACTCAGCAAGGGTAGGTGTGTCACAAGTTTGTACTCAGCAAGGCCAGGTGTGTGTCACAAGTTTGTACTCAGCAAGGCCAGGTGTGTCACAAGTTTGTACTCAGCAAGGCAAGGTGTGTCACAAGTTTGTACTCAGCAAGGGTAGGTGTGTCACAAGTTTGTACTCAGCAAGGCCAGGTGTGTCACAAGTTTGTGCTTAGCAAGGCCAGCTGTGTTACAGGTCTGTACTCAGCAAGACTAGGTGTGTCACAAGTTTGTACTCAGCAAGGCCAAGTGTGTCACAAGTTTGTACTTAGCAAGGCCAGGTGTGTTACAGGTCTGTACTCAGCAAGGCCAGGTGTGTCACAAGTTTGTACTCAGCAAGGCCAGGTGTGTCACAAGTTTGTGCTTAGCAAGGCCAGGTGTGTTACAGGTCTGTACTCAGCAAGGCCAGGTGTGTCACAAGTTTGTACTTAGCAAGGCCAGGTATCACAAGTCTGTACTCAACAAGACTAGATGTTAAAAGTCTGTTCTTAACAAGGACAGGTATTGTAACTCTGTACTCAAGGACAGGTGTCACAAGCCAGTACTCGTCAAGAGCAGATGTCACACGTCTATACTCAACAAAGACAGGTATCACATGTCTGTACTCAAGAAACACAGGTGTCACGTCACGTCTTACAAGGGTATGTGTCACACGTGTGCTCAACAGGATGAAGTGTATCACACATCTTTACACACACACAAGAAAAACTTTAAACATAACAAGGACAGACTTCTCACGTCAATATTGAACAAGTGGCCTGACTTGATAAAGCTGCCATTGAGCGAAATGTCGATATTATTAATAAAGTTCACGATGTTTTGTTCTTTCGTCCGCCTGTTGGCCACAGCCTCTTTCACTAAGACGAAAGTTAACACGTCCATACTCACTAAGATAAAGTTTCACTCGTCTATACTCACTAAAATCAGGTTTCACTCGTCTATACTAAAAAACAAAAAACAGGATTCACACGGCTATACTGAATAGGATCAAGCGTCAAGCCTCTAAACTCCGCGAAGACAAAAGTTCCACGTCTGTTCACAACAAAAGCAAGTTTCATACGTCTATACTCAAAGCTGGGTTTCACTCGTCTATACTTGTTGAAGGTAGTTTTTTAAACATTGGTGAAATATTTTTTTCTTTGCTAATATCCTGCGTATTTTTTTTCTATTGTTATTAGGTGGTTAAGTTTTCCCTTAATTTTCAATTATGCAAATTGAGGCTGCCTGGATATCAAATTTCATAGTCCCCAGGAAAATATATTTAATAGTAAGGTATCACAAACTGTTCCATAAAAATTTAGTGTGTTGTCGGAAAGTTCATATTATTAGGTTATAGTTCCATGTTTTAAGTCTTTTGGTTCAGCAGTGGCTCCACCTCTATCTCACTCCGACAAGTTCAACACTCCTTTTCATAAAAAAGTTTCACTTCTATATTTCTGAAAGTTTTCCATGTTTCATGTCTTCTCTAAGGATTCCCGTGCTATACTATAGAGATACGTCCTCTAACTCCGCGATTGCTTTCACTCTGTTACTATAAGAGAGAAAGTTCGATTAGTTTGGGCCAGCTGGAAGTTTCACTTTATACCAGTTGTAATAGTTTTTAATGGTGATGTATTAACTTTTTGCTGATTCGCGTTTCAAGTTTAGGTTAGAGTTATCCATCAAGTGTTTCATAGCATGTATCATCAATTATCATCAAGATTCATATATTTATAAGGTATCACAAGAGTGATTCATCAGTGTGTTTCAGAGTGCTATTCGAGTGTTCATTCACGGTGTATCAAGTCGAGTGTATCACAGAGGTATCATCAGATCTGTCATACAAGTTCAATATCTTTGTATCATCACCTGTGTATAAGAGTAGTTTCATCAGTATTTCATCTAAGTGTTTCATCGTGTATCACTAGTGTATCTCAGATGCTGTATCAATAGATGTACAAACAGAGTGTATCATCAAGTGTATCACAGCAGTGTTCAATTTACAGGTGTATCAATCAGTAGTGTATCATTCAGATTTGTGTTCATCAAGTGTATCATCAGAGTGTATCATCAGAGTGTATCTAAGAGTGTATCATCAGAGTGTATCATCAGAGTGTATCATCAGAGTGTTCATCAGAGTGTATCATCAGAGTGTATCATAGAGTGTATCATCAGAGTGTATCATCAGAGTGTAGTCATCAGAGTGTTCATCAGAGTGTATCATCAGAGTGTATCATCAGAGGTGTATCATCAGAGTGTATCATCAGAGTGTATCATCAGAGTGTTCATCAGAGTGTATCATCAGAGTGTGTCATAAGAGTGTTCATCAGAGTGTATCATCAGAGTGTATCATCAGAGTGTTCATCAGAGTGTTCATCAGAGTGTATCATCAGAGTGTGTCATCAGAGTGTATCATCAGAGTGTATCATCAGAGTGTATCATCAGAGTGTATCATCAGAGTGTATCATCAGAGTGTATCATCAGAGTGTGTCATAAGAGTGTATCATCAGAGTGTATCATCAGAGTGTATCATCAGAGTGTATCATCAGAGTGTGTCATCAGAGTGTATCATCAGAGTGTATCATCAGAGTGTATCATCAGAGTGTATCATCAGAGTGTTATATCAGAGTTGTTCATCAGAGTGTATCATCAGAGTGTATCATCAGAGTGTATCATCAGAGTGTATCATCAGAGTGTGTCATAAGAGTGTATCATCAGAGTGTATCATCAGAGTGTGTCATCAGAGTGTATCATCAGAGTGTATCATCAGAGTGTATCATCAGAGTGTATCATCAGAGTGTATCATCAGAGTGTATCATCAGAGTGTATCATCAGAGTGTATCATCAGAGTGATCATCAGAGTGTATCATCAGAGTGTATCATCAGAGTGTATCATCAGAGTGTATCATTCAGAGTGTGTCATAGAGTGTATCATCAGAGTGTTCATCAGAGTGTATCATCAGAGTGTATCATCAGAGTTGTACATCAGAGTGTATCATCAGAGTGTACATCAGATGTACATCAGAGTTTCATCAGAGTGTATCATCAGAGTGATCATCAGAGTATCATCAGAGGTACGGGTGTACATCAGAGTGTACATCAGAGTGTATCATCAGAGTGTACCATCAGAGTGTATCATCAGATGTATATTCATCAGAGTGTATCATCAGAGTGTTCATCAGAGTGTATCATCAGAGTGTATCATCAGAGTGTATCGTACTCAGAGTGTAACATCAGAGTGTACCATCAGAGTGTATCATCAGAGTGTACCATCAGAGTGTATCATCAGAGTGTATCATCAGAGTGTATCATCAGAGTGCATCATCAGAGTGTATCATCAGTGTATCATCAGAGTGTATCATCAGTGTATCATCAGAGTGTATCATCAGTGTATCATCAGAGTGTATCATCAGAGTGTGTATCATCAGAGTTGGTATCAAGAGTGTCATGCACAGGTGTATACAAGTGATTCATGAAGAGTGTATCATCAGAGTGTAACATCAGAGTGTACATCAGAGTGTATCATCAGAGTGTATCATCAGAGTGTATCATCAGAGTGTATCATCAGGCAGTGTATCATCAGAGTGTATCATCAGAGTGTATCATCAGAGTGTATCATCAGAGTGTATCATCAGAGTGTATCATCAGAGTGTATCATCAGAGTGTATCATCAGAGTATGATCATCAGGTGTATCATCAGAGTGTATCATCAGAGTGTATCATCAGTGTATCATCAGAGTGTATCATCAGAGTGTATCATCAAGATAGTGTATCATCAGAGTGTATCATCAGAGTGTGTCATAAGTGTATCCAGAGTGTTCAAGAGGTTCATCAGAGTGTATCATCAGAGTGTATCATCAGAGTGTATCATCAGAGTGTATCATCAGAGTGTATCATCAGAGTGTATCATCAGAGTGTATCATCAGAGTGTATCATCAGAGTGTATCATCAGAGTGTATCATCAGAGTGTATCATCAGAGTGTGTCATAAGAGTGTACCATCAGAGTGTATCATCAGAGTGTATCATCAGAGTGTATCATCAGAGTGTATCATCCGAGTGTATCATCAGAGTGTATCATCAGTGTATCATCAGAGTGTAACATCAGAGTGTGTCATAAGAGTGTATCATCAGAGTGTATCATCAGAGTGTATCATCAGAGTGTATCATCAGAGTGTATCATCAGAGTGTATCATCAGAGTGTATCATCAGAGTGTTTGTATCATCAGATGTATATCAGAGTGTTCATCAGAGTATATCATCAGAGTGTATCATAGAGTGTGTCATAGAGTGTATCATCAGATGTATCATCAGAGTATATCATCAGAGTGTCATCAAGTTCATAATGTATCATCAGAGTGTATCATCAGAATGTATCATCAGAGTATATCATCAGAGTTATCATCAGAGTTATCATCAGTCATCAGAGTGTATCATCAGTGTATCATCAGAGTGTATCATCAGAGTGTATCATCAGAGTGTATCATCAGAGTGTATCATCAGAGTGTATCATCAGAGTGTATCATCAGAGTGTATCATCAGAGTGTATCATCAGAGTATATCATCAGAGTGTATCATCAGAGTGTATCATCAGAGTGTATCATCAGAGTGTATCATCAGAGTGTATCATCAGAGTGTATCATCAGAGTATATCATCAGAGTATATCATCAGAGTATATCATCAGAGTGTATCATCAGAGTGTATCATCAGAGTGTATCATCAGAGTATATCATCAGAGTATATCATCAGAGTGTATCATCAGAGTATATCATCAGAGTGTATCATCAGAGTGTATCATCAGAGTGTATCATCAGAGTGTATCATCAGAGTGTATCATCAGAGTGTATCATCAGAGTGTATCATCAGAGTGTATCATCAGAGTGTATCAGAGGAAAGTCCACAATGATAATAAACTGTACAGGTGACTACTGTAATTCAACAAGTATAGTGTATTAATTACCTTGGAACACCTTGAGAATGCCTCTTCTGAACACCTTCAGTTTTTTATATACTGATGCACCAACCCAAAAGGAATATTCTTTATAGATTTAGACTATGTGCAAATTTTTTATGTTTCTAACTAATATAAGTATAAAAGTTGGGATTATCTGTTTCTGTGCGACAAACCAGTTGCCTCTCTTGGTTGGCTTCAGATATTCAACACTTGTGGAATTAGCACCAAATGTGTTTATTAACATTAGCAAAATATTACTAAACAAAACTGGATAATAACTTGTGTGGGGATAATAGAATGTTTCGTGAGATCTTCAACAATACTGCAACTCTTGGAGAAAGTTTTGACTTTAGTGGAGTAATTGTCACTTATTTTCAATGGATAAGTGTTAACAACGACATTTTCCCATGTTGTCGCTAATGAAGGTATTCCTTGCAGGTGTGTCAGATACTCACCATGTGTGGAGCTGTACGTAAGTCCAGCCCCATTTCGAATTTTTGCTGAATTTTGTTGGTGTTAATTTGTCAGTTCCATATTTAACTCGAAAACAGTTCATGATTGGTAGCTTTGCCAGCCTCAAAAATAAACTTTTTGTTTTTGATAGCAGTATAAGTATTTAAAAAAATTATCACTTCTGAGTATTTTGTAAGATGGCCCTGACATATATACAGAACTGTTAATGACATTTTGAGAGTCTTGAGAATTTAATGCAAATGTTGTTCGACAGATATTCTCAGGTCATATTCTTAGTACTATGTTAATCCCGAGGCGCTTCTCCTTGAGCGAGGTCCATCAAACCTGTTCTCCGTATCCGATCTTCTCTGCACTTCCCCAGTTTTCATACTTTGCACATGCTAGGATTGAATTTCAGTAACTACTTGTCGGACCAATCTTTCAGCTAATCCAGGTCCATTTGTAGCCTTTCCTTGTCCTCCCTGTTTGCAATTTCATTACGTTCAAATCTGTGAACAGGAATAATTCAAACTTTGTCTCTTCCTGCATGTCATTCAAGGGCACCAGAAACAGTACAGGCTCCAGTACTGATCTCGTACAACTCCACTTGTCACACGTGTCGACTCTGACGCCCCTTTTGAGACAATCGCTGGGTTCTCTCTGTTAGGTATTCTTTTATCTCTTGTACTTACTTCTCTATTATTCCTTACTGCTAATCTAGTTTTTTTCAGGTCTGTCTCATAGTACTGTATCAAAAGTCTTCTGGTACCTTATAATATAACTCAAGCAGGTTTGTGAGTCATAATTCAAAATCTCTGAAATCGTGCTTGTTGTTGTTAAGGATACGACTCCGTTCCAGGTGCTCCACCACTCATTTTCTGAGTACCCTCCCCATTGTCTCTCAGACTTTGCATGACAGTGTCACTAGCCAGCAGTTTACTATTACCTCCCCATGGTCTCCCACATTATGCATGACAGTGTCACTAGCCAGTAGTTTATTATTACCTCCCCATAGTCTCCCACATTATGCATGACAGTGTCACTAGACAATAGTTTAGTATTACCTATCTGTGCACTTAAATACTGGAACCTCGTTTGTTGTCTTTCACACCTCCGGCAGCTACTCTGTATGACTTGACATATTGAAGGTCCTAGCTAGCGATGCACCAAGTTCTCTTGCTCCCTCTGGTGGAACCTACAGAAGCATATGTTGAGGTATCTAGCTCACTCAGTAGCTTTACGTCTCTTGTTGTGTGAATTGTGTCCTGCACTTGATGTGTGTACTCACCTATTTGTGGTTGCAGGGGTCGATTCACATCTGGCCCTGGTTGCTACCAGGTCCACTCTCTCCCTGCTCCATGTGTGTGTGTGTGTGTATGTGTGTGTAAATGTTGTTTGCTGTAGGTATGTTGGTGATACATGCAATATTGATAGTTTGAATTCATTGCATTTTTATTTATTTGTGCTGAAACATATGGTTGTATGCCTGAACTAATTTAACTAAATTTACAGATAAACTTGATGTTGAGCGTATATGCTGCCCAAAGTAGGTCAAGTGTTGGTCGCTTTCATTCTAAAACTATATAATTCAGATTTAGGAATTGCTTTATATGATACAATGTCTGTGAGAATGAAGAATCTATTCTGTCCTGCTCTTCGGTGCACTAAAATGCATTTAAAAACGTATATACGCAATATACTGGAATTTCCTCGTTTTTATTATTGCCTTTGTACGCTTTAATCAAGAAGCTTTATGAGTGAGCTGGAGGAGAAGATTGGCTCAGACGTGGTGATGATTTGGAGCCGGGCTGCCAATTAGCGTGCCTTGAACAGGGAGCAGAGGCCGGAGGAGTTTCTGTATAGAGGTTATTAGCTGGCAAACTTCTTGGGATTTCCCGGGAGCTAGCAGCTTTCATTCCAGCGACGATAAGAGGAGAAATAAGAGGAGTCTGAAGCTTAGTTGTTGAAGCTCGTGGCTTTCCTCGTCGCTTCCCTGGTCTTCAGGGCAGCCTGGCTATCGTTGGCCTCCCTTGTTAATTCTGGTAATGTTTTCGTTAACGCTCATGGACATTTGGTTAGTCCTCTTTAACTCGAAATTTCTTCGTTAAGTCTCGTGGTCTACCATATTTGCTTTCAAGGATCCTCTTAACATTATTCCTTCCATGCCGCTTTAAGTCCCTACCTTGATGCTCCACCTTGAACCCCTTCCATGACTCTCCTCCAGGGTTCCTTACCAAGATCCCCTACCATAGTATCCCACCATGGCTTCTTGGTCTTCTTCCGTAGTTTCCTACCAGTGTCCCCTACCATAAT
>NC_069410.1:33399374-33486874 GCF_026875155.1 Cherax quadricarinatus | reverse complement strand
AACTTGCGATTTTGGCTTAAATGCAAAGCTCTTCTTGACGAATAAGGCAAGCGAAAATTTGTGTATGCATTAATTTCGCAAAAATCATTTTGAACCTAACTACAAAAATATATTTCATTGTACTGGTTTATTATTAAATTATTGTAAATTTATCTAGAAGATATTTAGTTGGATTAAGCTAAATTAAATTGCACTTGTTATAATAAGGTTAGGTAACTTTTCTAAGGTTCTTTTGGTACAAAATTATTAATTTTTACATTAACATAAATGAAAAAAAATATATATCTTTAAACGTATGGGAGAAAATTTTAGAAAGGACTTAATTTTAAATGAGTTCTTGCTAACTGACCAGTTTTACGTATTCGGCACGACACACACACACGCGCGCGCATACAAGCGGGCGCGGGGGCGCACACACACACACACACACACACACACACACACACACACACACACACACACACACACGTACTCATATATAACAGGCCTAGTGTCTAATCGACATGTGCCTAGGACAAAATGGTAACTAACACACACACACACACACACACACACACACACACACACATACACACACACACACGCACACACACGCACACACTCGACCCCTGCAACGTCAACTAGGTGAGTACACGCATGCATTATACAACATTCTAGTGTCTAATCGACATGTGCCTAGGGCTGAATGGTAACTAACACACACACACACACTCACACACACACACACACACCACACACACACACACACAACACACACACACACACACACACACACACACACACACCACACCACACACACACACATATATATATATATATATATATTATTATATATATATATATTATATTATATATATATATAAGACTACATAAATTATATAGACAATGAGGAGGCTCTGAGAACTTAGCATCAGTCCTGCTTTCAAGATAGGTCGTCAGTAATTCATGGATGCATCACTTAGTGTAGTTAGTGGCACTGTTAAGTAGCTCACACCTGCTACACGCTACTTCCTGCTTGGTTTTCCACCTCACTGCACTGTACCCTCAGCAGTGCAGCTCGGGAAATTCTGCTTGTAATTAGTTCCGAAGTCTAAGTTTGTTGCAGAATTAAATAGATTTCTCCTGACAAACTCTCATTTCCCACTCACGACATACACTCATTTCTCTGTCAAGGTATACAGTTTTCCTCCATCATTATATTCTCCTTTTATCCTCATTTCGCTCTCGTTTCTCACTTTTGGACATTCACTCATTTATCCTTATTATTTAGTTGTTATTATTTTTAAATATTACTGAGGGAATTTTTATTGTCAGAAAGTCACACTGTCATTTAGCATTGAAATTCTATTAGCTATTCTTGCCAAATTATTTTTTTTCTGTCATTTCCTGTTAAATAAAACCAGCGTCTTTAGAGAACTGTTGCGGTGGAAATATTAGTTCAAGGCGGATAAATTTTGGGGGCAATAAACCAAAAAAAATGCTCACGAAATACCATCCATTTTCTCCAACTTTTCACAATCACTGGTAGACCAGCAATGTACTGGTTCTAGATCACTCAGCTTTCCTTCTCCGAACTGTAAAAGGAAATTCACGAACTACAGTTCTGATCACATGTTATTTGATGGAAGCGGCATATTAAATGTACCTGCTTGGAGTTCTACTTTTTTTTATAGTTGGATGTATATCTGTGTTCAACATTCTCTTAGTTAATGAAAGACTTTGTTCGGGTTTTTTCATCGAGGAGTTTAGTAAACATTATTGTTGTTTATCTCTAGTGAAGTCCTTAGGTTGTTCTCCAAAGATGCGAGTATTATATTGATGAGACAAGAATTATCCTTGTTTTATATACTTAAATAAGGATGATAATTTGACAATAAAAATAAGACAGCTAAGGCTGAAGAATGACAACGTAATAAAGTGTCAGATGGCTTCTGTTTGATCTTCATATGAAGATGAAATAGATGAGGAACCTTCAGCAATGTTTGGAATTCCAACATATTGCGCTACCAGCATTCTGCTGCAGTCTGTGTCGTAGTTGTCAACAAAGTTATAGAATGCCTTAGATGCGCTCTTGCTAAACATAAAACTCAATCAAACAAACGTTGCTTCCGCAGTTGTGACAACCAGCTACACACTTGTTGAATTCCCTAACACTTTGATACAGATTTCAAAATTACGAAATGTTCTAGTGAGCAAATATAAAATCTACCCTTACGTCATTGTTCTACCCTTACGTATTGTCCGACCATCTCCTGAGATTTGAGGACCCTAGAATCGAACACATTGACCATCATCACTCAACAGCTATTTGCCAGAAGTCTGTGGATATTACAGTTCAGTGACATGCGATCACCATCATCCCCACCCATCCATCTCAGAGCTCAGATACTGCAAATCCCCACCTCCAGGACTCATATCTGGCTACCTGATTTTCCTGAATTCATAAATGTTACATTTCTCACACTCCAACAGCACGCCAACTCTCTGAAACCACTTATCCCCATTCACTCCACTAAACTAGTAATTCTTAAGACGCTTCTCTACCTACATAATAGACTATACATTAGACAATATATAAAACTGTTTAATAGACACTAATGTATTATAGAATTTAGAATGCCAAATACTTCATCAATTACCTGTGAATCTAATTAGTTTGTGTTATTATTAAAATGTTAAATTTCTCTCTGTTAAACCTACAGAGATTCAAACCTGCGAGAAAATATGATAATTCCCTTTAGAAATTCTTGCCTCCCCCCCACCTGCCAGGTGATGACGCCCTTTGAAATATTTCTGTCATTTAGATGCAAAGTTGCGCAGTTTTTTGGTCTAAGGGAAATATATGACGCTTCCCACAGGGAGACGACCAGACCCAGAATATTCAGGAGCTTGTCTTACATGCAGATCTCTCTCTCTCTCTCTCTCTCTCTCTCTCTCTCTTCTCTCCCTCTCTCTTCTCTCTCTCTCTCTCTCTCTCTCTGTCTCTCTCTTCTCTCTGTCTGTCTTCTTCTCTCTCTCTCTCTCTCTCTCTCTCTCTCTCTCTCTCTCTCTCTCTCTCTCTCTCTCTCTCTCTCTCTCTCTCTCTCTCTCTCTCTCTCTCTCGTCTGTCTCTCTTCTGTCTGTCTGTCTCTCTCTCTCTCTCTCTCTCTCTCTCTCTCTCTCTCTTCTCTCCTTCTTAATATGAGATCACAAGTCTTGATTTCACCACTTTTCATTGTAGTCTGTGTTTGTGTGTTTATTCTTCTATCTTTTCATATTATATTTTCATATATATTTCATTATATATCTTTTATATATATATGTATATATATATACTATTTTTATTTATATATATTATACTATTATCTCTTGTCTTTTTTCTCATCACTGTTGCTCATATCCCCTCAATCGGGTGCCCAAAAACAAATTTCTCCTTTAATAATTAGTAATATCACAAAAGGTTGAATTCTGCCACCTTTCACGTATTTGTTTAGTTATATATATATATATATATATATATATATATATATATATATATATATATATATATATATATATATATATATATATATATGGGTATACCTGCTCGTTAATGCAATGCAAGTATTTTATCGATCAGTTGTTGTTGAGAATGAACATCAGAATGACGACGAAATATGATCTAACGTGGAATGTTTGTTTGTATCAGACGGGATGGTTTGAGTATTCCATAAACTGATCTCCTGGATTTTTCACGTACATCAGTCTCTGGAGTTTGCAGAGAATGATCTGAAAAACTCAAAACATTTACTGAGCGACAGTGCTGTGGACGAAAACACCTTGATAATGAGAGAGGTCAGAAGAGAATGTCCAGACTGGCTCCAGCTGAAAGGAGGATGACAGTAATTTAAATAACCAGCATTACAACAGTGGTATGCAGAACATCTCAGAAGGCACAACGCGTCGAACTTTGCAATGGAAGGGTTACAGCAGCAGAAGACTACACCGGGTTCCACTCCTAACAGCAAAGAACAAGAAACTGAGGCTACAGTGGACACAGGCTTATCAAAACTGGATATTTGAAGATTGGAATAACATTACCTGGTCTGACGTATAGCGATTTTTGCTGCGATATGCAAATCGTAATGTCAGAATTTGTCGTAAACCATTGGGATGTGGGGGAACAGGAAATTCGCAGCATGAATGTGTAGCCTACAGATCTGCAGTAATTGCGTATTACTATCATGTCAGTATGGACCAGAATCTCTATGGAATGTTTCCAGTTCCTTGAAACAATTCCACGAAGAATTCAGGCTGTTCTGAGGGCCACCATATGATGGCCCTACCCAGTACTAAAAAGTTGTACCTAATAAATTCATGGACAATATGTCTTTGAGGGGGCATGAGAACAGATGAGCCATGACAGCTTTTGGGGCTACAGCGTTGATGAACAGTAGGGTCACAGTTGGTGCCGCTGATACAGACTAGTTGCAAAAGTGTTGCTTGTAAAATGATCGTACTGTACTTCATGGCTCACTGATATGCTTTGAGACTGCTACACACAAAAACCACTGTTCGAGTCCTCGTCCATTCTTCTGTATATTCAGTAATGATGATGATGATAATAATAATAATAATTGTAATGCATATCAAGTATTTTATTAAGCAGAAAATGATATACTGCTGTCTTTGATTATAGAATGAGAGAAAAGATTTAAATTTTCTGCTGCGTATCAGGAAAAAAATTGAAGCAGGTAAAAAAGTAAATGCTTCTTTGATAGCGTCATCCCTCGTGGATCTTCCTGACAGCTGCTCATAAGGTGCACATTACAGGTACTCTCACACACTACAACACTCCTGAACTTTTGAAGTCGTTCATTCAGCCAACAATGTTTGGGTTCCTTGGTTAAAAGGGAACTCTACCCACAAGCAAGTCAACTTGTAGAACACCAGGAATATCATCACTGTTTCCCAGCAAAAGGTTTATAGGTAACATATAACTTCTGTACGGCTTGGGGTTAATGTTACTTGACAGACATTGTTTCACTCGCTCGTAGCAATACACAGAGTGTTTATACCGAGAGTTGTGTATCATTCAGTGAATGCGCAGTTTACTTTGATTCCTGTTTCAGGGATTACAATATTCTTGACACGTGGTGTACAGGTGAATTACAGTCTTTAAATGCTGATCTGTGTGTGTGTGTGTGTGTGTGTGTACTCACCTAATTGTGATTGCAGGGGTCGAGACTCAGCTCCTGGTCCTGCCTCTTCACTGAACGCTACTAGGTCTTCTCCCTGCTCCATGAGCCTTATCATACCTCGTCTTAAACCTATGTATGGTTCCTGTCTCCACTACCTCACTTGCTAGGCTATTCCACTTCCTGACTACTCTATCAACTTCCAAGTGTGACCCCTTCTTTCTGTGTCCCCTCTCTGGAACATCCTGTCTCTGTCCACCTTGTCTATTCCACGCAGTATTTTGTATGTCGTTATCATGTCTCCCCTAACCCTCCTGTCCTCCAGTGTCGTCAGTCCGATTTCCCTTAACCTTTCTTCGTAGTACATTCCCCTTAGCTCTGGAGCTAACCTTGTCGTGCTTGATCAAGTGTGAGTTCCAAACTGGTGCTGCATACTCCAGTATGGGCATGACGTACACGGTGTACAATGTCTTAAACGATTCCTTACTTAGGTATCGGAACGCTATTCTCAGGTTTGCCAGGCGCCCATATGCTGCAGCAGTTATCTGGTTGATGTGTGCTTCCGGAGACGTGCTCGGTGTTATACTTCTCCTTGAGTGAGGTTTGCAGTCTTTGGCCTCCGAGCCTATACTTTGTCTGCGGTCTTCTTTACCACTCCCCGATCTTCATGACTTTGCATTTGGCGGGGTTGAATTCGAAAAGCCAGTTGCTGGACTAAGTGTCCAGCCTGTCCAGGTCTCTTTGAAGTCCTGCCTGATCCTCATCTGATTTAATTCTCCTCATTAACTTCACATCATCTGAGAACAGGAACACTTCTGAGTCTATCCCTTCCATCATGTCATTCAAATATATCAAAAATAGCACTGGTCCTAGGACCGATCCCTGTGGGACCCCGCTCGTCACAGGTGCCCACTGTGATACCTCATCATGCACCATGACTCGTTGTTGCCTCCCTGTCAGGTATTCTCTAATCCTTTGCAGTGCCCTTCCTGTTGTACGCACCTGATCCTCTAATTTCTGCACTAATCTTTTGTGAGGAACTGTGTCGAAGGCCTTCTTGCAGTTCAAGAAAATGTAATCAACCCACCCCCTTCTCTCGTGTCTTACTTCTGTTACTTTATCATAAAACTCCAGAAGGATTGTGACACAGGATTTGCCTTCCGTGAATCCGTGCTGTTTTTTTTTTTTTTTTTTTTTTTTTTACACAGGGTTTGACAAGGTTAGGTTAAGGATCCCTAGCTTTATTGACAAGCTATTTACAGGTTAAGGATTCCTGACTTTATTGACATGCTAAGAGCTGTTACCTACATGAGCTCATTTGAAAGCATTTTTATTGTTATGAAACATACAAGCAGAGAACAGGATAAAGTTGGAGCCATCTGTGGGCCAGCATTTTCATTTGATCAACTGACTTGATCTCGTTGACATCATAATGCTGTACGAATGTGTTCCAGACTCGAGTCATCCTGGGTATGTATGATCTCAGATGGAGTGATGTTCTGGAGAAAGGTACAGCCAGAGTGAAGTTGCTGCTTTCTGCCCGTCTTGTGGTATAGAAACTTGTTTCACGCTGTCCTCGAAGTGGATCCAAGTGTGGTACTTTGGCAATATTGACCTTGTACATAACAGTAATGACACCCACATCCCTCCTGTGTTGAAGGCTCTCCTGAATTTACAGATCTATCCAGGATTGGTCCAGGCGAGAGATGAGACGTCTTGCTCTGTTCTCTAATCTGTCAAGCAGTCGCAGATGAGAGGATGGGGGGTAGGCGAACCAAGAAAGTGGAGCATACTCAAGGTGTGAGCGTACTTGTGCCTCGTACAAAATCGTGCAACCCCTGCTGTCAAGCAGATGCGGTTGTCGTTTATACTCTTGTTCCATTCCAGGTGCTCCACCACTCTCCTCCTGATATTCTTCTCCATGACTTTGCATGCTATTCACGTCGGTGACACTGGTCTATAGTTTAGTGCCTCTTTTCTGTCTCCTTTTTTAAAAATGGGAACTACATTTGCAGTCTTCCATACCTCAGGTAGTTGCCCAGTTTCAAGGGATGTGTTGAAGTTTGTGGTTAGTGACACACAGCATTTCTGCTCCCTCTCTAAGGAACCATGGGGAGATGTTGTCTGGTCCCACCGCCTTTGAGGTATCAAGGTCCCTTACCATCTTCACCTCCTCCTCAGTTGTGTGTATGTCATCCAACACTTGTTGGTATATTCCTTGATGGTGTCTCCCTCTGTTCTGTCTTCTCAGAAGCCTTCCTGTCTCCACTGCAAATACTTCCTTAAATCTCGTGTTGAGCATCTCACATTTCTCTTGATAGTTTCTTGTGAGTTCCTCACTTTCTTTCCTCAGCCTGATCACCTGGTCTTTGACTGTTGTCGTCCTCCTAATGTGGCTATATAGCAGTTTCGGGTCAGACTTGACTTTCGACACTATGTCGTTTTCGTGCTGTCGCTGGGCCTCCCTCCTTATCTGTGCATACTTACTCGTTTCTGGCTCTTCGACTAATCTCCTTATTTTCCTGGTCCTTTGCCTCCTGTACCTTTTTCATTCTCTGGTGCACCTAGTTTTTGCCTCCCTACACCTTCGGGTAAACCAAAAACTCGCTTTGGTCTTCCCATTATTTCTGTTGCCCTTGGGAACAAACCTTTCCTCTGCCTCCTTGCATTTTGTTGTTACATATTCCATCATTTCGTTTACTGACTTTCCTACCAGTTCTCTATCCCACTGAACCTTCTGCAGGAACTTCCTCACGCCTGTGTAGTCCCCCCGTTTATAGTCTGGCTTTTCCCATTCAACTCCTGTTACCTCTCCACTTGTAACTCTACTATATAATCAAAACTCAGAACCACGTGATCACTAGCTCCGAGGGGCCTCTCATATGTGATGTCTTCAATGTCTGAACTGCTCAGAGTGAACACAAGGTCCAGTCTTGCTGGTTCATTCGCCCTTCTCTCTCTGGTAGTGTCCCTGACATGTTGATGCATGAGGTTTTCAAGTGTGTGTGTGTGTGTGTGTGTGTGTGTTGTGTGTGTGCGTGTGTGTGTGTGTGTGTATGTGTGTGTGTGTGTGTGTATGTGTGTGCGTGTGTTGGGTAGACAGGGCAGGTGGTGCGTTGAACTTTATGTGATGAAGGAAGCTAATGAAAAATATAGTGACAATGATATGGCTCCAACTAATCGTATCCCACAAACTAAAAATGATTCAGGATAGACCGCAACGTAGCCTAGTTTCAATTAACGATTTATTGGAAGATGTAACTATGGAGGGCTAAGCTTCGTGTGGTGAAGATATTGTATGAGTGACTCTCCTTAACTGGTGTAAGTTTAGCCCAACTTTGGAAGACGATCACACGAAAATAAAACATTAGGAAAAACAGCGTACATAAGGAAACAGGAAAACAAGAAAAATGAAAGACGACGTGAAGGTTAGATGAGGTGAGGTGGTGTGTTAAGAAAAGTTGCCCGGAGAGACAAACAAGATCACGCCCTTAGTATGTGAAAACAAGTCTTAACTTTCCAACGCGGAGAGAAAGATCTTGGGTGTTGGTAACTCTATAGTGTAGATCTTGGTTACAAATCTGATTTTTTAAGACAATCACTGGAGAAAAAGTTGCAGGAGATGGATCTCAGGATTAGTCTGAGACGAGAAAGGTTGTTAGACACTGCTGTTGTGTATTGTGTTCAGATTAACAATTTATGATGAAATGTTTGATGAACTGTTGACCTGCAGAACTGCCCAAGCCACTAAGATTAAGAAACTTCTATAATGAGAATAAAGACAGGTAGGTCTATTGGCCCATACTAGGTAGATACTTCTCACATCCAACCATTCCCACACATGCATCACTATAGCCTATTTTTAAATCTAGCCAAATTATTTGCTTGGTAGTTTATTCAACTCAACAGCAGTTTTATTGGTGAATAAGAAGTATTTCGATTTCTGTGAGACCGAGAGAGTTATTTCTCTCCGATAACCCCAGCACTGTAGCATTCTCTGAGTTACATGTCATCACAATAACGAGACCTCTGAGCTGTACTTACACACTCGAGAGAAGACCTAAGACAAAAGACCTGTACCTCAACACACTCGAGAGACACAAGAAAAACTGTACCTCAACACACTCGAGAGACCAAGAAACTGTACCTCAACACACTCGAGAGACCAAGAAACTGTACCTCAACACACTCGAGAGACCAAGAAACTGTACCTCAAGACACTCGAGAGACCAAGAAACTGTACCTCAACACACTCGAGAGACCAAGAAACTGTACCTCAACACACTCGAGAGACCAAGAAACTGTACCTACCACACACCAACACACTCGAGAGACCAAGAAACTGTACCTCAACACACTCGAGAGACCAAGAAACTGTACCTCAACACACTCGAGAGACCAAGAAACTGTACCTCAACACACTCGAGAGACCAAGAAACTGTACCTCAACACACTCGAGAGACCAAGAAACTGTACCTCAACACACTCGAGAGACCAAGAAACTGTACCTCAACACACTCGAGAGACCAGGAAACTGTACCTCAAGACTCAACTGTCTTAAGAGAAGCAAGAGCTGAAGGAGAACTCTTTGACACGCATAGAATTTGAAGTTAATGTGTCGGGCTATAAACTGGAGGTTAAAAATCCTCAACGCTGACAGGTACATAATTAGCAACATCCAGAGCTGTAGGAGAGCTCCCAGAGGAAGTCCTGGAGCTGAAAATTAATCCCGTCGATCATCGATCTCCTTAAACTTAAGATTAATTAAATGGAGGATTTGTGAAGATGTCTTCAAGAGATCCGGTAACAGTATTTCAGTATCCTCAAGAAGTCTATCAGCTGCACCTCAACCTTATCAATCAATGCTAATATTTGTGACTAATCAGGTAATGTACTGTGCGTCTGTCTCTAAGAGACCCAAGAGCTGGAACTCAACACCCTCAACTGGCTCAACTCTCTCAGACAAAACTTCAGACATCAGGTTAATTAAAAAATCACAATTACTTTTAATACCTCATTTAAATAGTTAAATTCACTATTTCAAGCCCTGGTTCTTGGACCATTTGCCATTTCAAAATTATGAATCAGGATTATTTTTATTCTTATCTCATTACTATGTGTCTTTACCAATAGTTTCTTTGCTTCGGCTTGATTTGTTTCATTTCAATTTACCGATAGAGTTTCAAATCCTAACATTCCTTCTGCAAACACACTCTAGAAGCTTATATTCAATATCTCACGCATTTCTTCCTACGAATCAGTAATTATGCTGACTAACTCAATTCTTTCTTTTGTCTTTAACACAATTTATTTTTTTACAAACTTGATTATGAGATTTAGATCCGACTTGCTCTTAGGCATTGTTCTTTTTCATGTGTTACACACGGTATAGAGTATCGACAGATGTGTACATCAGATGGATGTGCAACGTTCGTAGACTCTTATTAGCCTACCTTTGTCTGTTTTGGATTACTTTATTTACAGTTTCTTGAAGCGTTAAAACTTGAGGTGTTCTGTAAAGCTGCATTGCCCAAACTGATAACTGCTGACTCAAGGCAGCGAAGACTTTGTGGATTTTCTTCTTTGTAGATGAGTTTCGCCTCACTCCAATTCATTAGATAGCCGTAGCTATTACTCTGTATTACGCATACATTGTTGAGATTATCTGTACTACGGCAGTAATTGTATTCGTTAATGTGTCAAAATTGTTGGCTATTTTTCCAGTAGACTTTGTCGTTGCCCCCACATGGTATCATGTATATGTAGGCTTTAATATCAAGATTTTTGGTTTCTTGTTGGTGAAATCCTTGACCGTAGGTTTGGTAGTAGTAGACGATACTCTTGGTTCATCTTTATTCAACGCATTGGAGATTTTACTTGCTGTTTTGGGAAAAAATGAGACTACAATCGGAAAAGGCATTTTTTAGACTTTGAGGTGTTGCGGTCGACCCTTTCAAAGATAGTATGAGAATATAAGAGAAAGAGAGAGTAATATGAGAGAGGGAGTATGAGAGAGATTATAATATAAGAGCGAGGGTATGAAAACAAACTGTACAACAAAGAGCTACCCAACACAACTATATTGTCAGACACACAACACAGGGAGGGAAGGAGTGTTGAGCAACTGTTTTCCTCTGATATACAACATTATAAAGGCCACCAAAGTAAAGGTTTTAAGGAGAAAACAAAGGACACGCGAAATATTTTTTTTATAAATACAACATAAAACAAAAGCAATATTAAGGAAACAAGGCGTAGTTGAAGAAAAGGTAAAATAAGATTGTCTTCTTCCACTGTCCCCTAAGTTGGCCTTTTAGGAGACATACACAGAATTTCCAGAGTTCTACGTTACGGCAAAGAACGCCCGAGATAAGAGAAAGAATCAAGCCAAACTATTCAACAGTACGTACGGTATGGCATCATCCCAGGTGCCCACAGTACGTACAGTATGGCATCATCCCAGGTTACCACAGCACGTACGGTATAGCATCCCAGGTGCCCACAGTACGCACGGTACAGCATCATCCCAGGTGCCAGTCTGACACTCCAATATAAGCCCTGACAAAGGATACAAATAGAATTCTTTTCACGCTTTGTACTGATTTATTGTCATGTTTCTTCTATGGCTCACATATTCTGAAAGCCAGAGCAAAAAATAGCATCCCAGTTCCTTGTTCCATTTCTTAATTCATATTCTTGACACGTTGGTGTGGGAATTCAGTCTTAATGCGATTGTGTGTGTGTGTGTGTGTGTGTACTCCCTAATGTGATGCAGGGTCGAGCTCAAGCTTTCTGGTCCTGCCTTTCACTGAACGCTACTTGGCCTCCCTGCTCCAAGCATTATCTTGTTTACCTATGTATGGTTCTGTCTACTACCTCCTTGATAGGTTTCACTTTTTTGGCCTACACTATAACTTATGTGCCTTCTTTCTCACTCCCCGATCTTCATGACTTGTCCATTGCGGTTGAATTCGAAAGTATTTGTGGTCAAATTGTCCTCCCCTAACTCTCTTGCTCCTGTGTCATCTGATTTCCTTCCTCTCTTCATTATTTCCCCAAATCTGGAGCTAACCGGAACCTTCTAAGTTATCCATCCTCTGTCTGAAATATATCCAAAATAGCACTGGTCTAGCACGGACAATGTTGGGACCCGTTTCCCGTTAAGGTGCACGGAACTATTCTCATCATGCACCATGCCGCCTGCATACCCCTGCAGCGTATTCTGTATCCTTTGCAGTGCCTTCCGGTTGTACATCTTCCTCAATTTTGCTAATCTTTGCCTCGAGACTGTTGTCTGCGGTCTTCTTGCACGTTCCAAGAAATGTCATAACCTTCTTGTGTCTAACTTCGATACCTTTGACTAAACTGCCAGAGGTTTGACCAGGATTTGCCTTCCTGAATCCTGCTGTTTATTTTTTTTTTAATTCATTGAGAACAGGAACACATTTTGAAGTTTCGGTTAATCCTAGTCTTTATTGAAACTAATTTCCAGGTTAAGATTCCGTGGACTTCATGACATCTAAGAGCCCGGGTTTACCTACATGCAGCCATGAACGCATTCTTCCTTGTTATGAAATCATCAAGCATGAACCTTTGTTGGACCACCTGATCCTAATTTTGCATAATTTTAGAACGTGTCGAAGCTCTTGCATTCAAAAACTGTACGAATTTCCACCCCGTTCTCCGGGTCTTATTTGTATTAATCTAAGATGAAGGATTGTTGAGGAAGGTCAGCCAGAGTAAGTTGCTGCTTTTTTTTTTTTTTTTATTTTTATAGAAGGGTTTGCACGGTTCGGTCGAATGGATCCTAGCTGTTTTACTTTGTCTAAGATTGACTTTGTTACATAAAGATGCCCTCATGACGCTCATTTGAAGCATTTTCTTGAAATTACAGAGAGACAAATCAAGTGGGATTGGGCCAGCATTCATTTGATCACTTTGCTCTGTTCTCTAATTGTCAAGCGAATCCCCAGACTCGAGGATGCTGGGTATGTGGAAATCCAGAGAAGTGAGCATACTCAAGGTGCCAGAGTGCTTGTCCCTGCAATCGTGCACCTTGCGGGTAAGCAGATTGGTTTCGTTACTCTTGTTCCATTCCAGGTGCTCACACTCTCCTCCTGAATATTCTTTCCATGACTTAGAATGCTATTCCACTCCGTCACTGTGTTTAAGGCCTCTTTTCTGTTCCCTTTTTAAAAATGGAAAACATTTGCAGTCTTGCCTTCCTTTCATTTGTAGCCAGTTTCAAGGGATGAGTTGGGGTTGGCGAACCAGACAAGGGCATTTCTCACTGTCTAGGATCCTGGGGAAAGTGTCTGGTCCACCGCCTTTCAGTGATGCAGGTCCTTTACATCTTCTTCCTCCCAGTTTTTGCATCCACACTTGTTCGTATATTTCTTGTGTGTTCCTCTGTTCTGTTTTCTCAAAGCCTTCCTGTCCCCACTTCAAATAGTTTTATCTCGTTTTTGTCTCCTTATTTTAAATGAATTCTTTGCGTTTCCTCACCTTTCTTTTCCCAGTTCAAGGATTTGGAATTTTGGGTTGTCGTCACTAATGTGCTATAGCTTCTAAGGGAACCAGACTTTGTCTTCCCCGCACTTGTACGTTTCAAGGTCCCTTCGCTGTCCTCCCTCCTATTTGGTTGCATCACTACTCTTGTTTCTTGATAGTCTCCTATTTTCCTGGTCTTATGCCTCCTGTACCTTTGAAAATATTCTGCTAAATCTCGTTTTTGCCTCCTACACTTGGGTTAAATCCCTTTGTGTTTCCCATGATCACTGCTTTGACTTTGTGTCCAACCTTTCCTCTGCTATCCTTGGCATTTTGTTGTTTACGACATTGATCGTTTTCGTTTACTGGCTCCCCTCCTTATCTCTCCACTTACCGTTCTGCTCTTCAGGAATTTCCTTCATTTCCTGTGTTAGTCCCCGTTTTTATAGTCTGGCTTTTTCCCATTCAACTCCTTCCGATACACTAAACTCGCTTAGTAATCCAAATATCAGATCCATTGGGAACTACCTTTCCTCTGGCCCTCTCTTTTGTGTCTTCATTCTATGCTCAGAGTGAACATCTCAAGTTCTCTATCCCAGTCTTCTGGTTCATTCGCTTCTCTCTCTGGTGTGTCCCACGTTTATGCTGGGTTTTCCCAGTTTGTGTGTGTGTGTCTTGTATTGTGATCTCTATGTAGTATATTGTGAAAGGTGATCATAGTCGAGGGGTCATTGTGTGCTTCAGACGGGCAGTGATTTGAACTTAAGGTAAAGGTAGCTGGTTAATTGCCAATTATCTCCTAGTAATGTCCCCACATAAAAATGATTCAGGATGGCGGTGCCTAGTTGCGTTTAACGATTGTTGTGAGTGTATATGTGGTGTGTGTTCGTGGTGGTGGGAGAATGTATGGTGGAAACTTTATGTGTGAAGGTAAGCCAATAACTTTAAGAGATCACATGAAATCAAAACGTTCGGACAAAACATTAATAAGGAAAACCGCAACAACCAGAATTAAAACGATGATTAAGGTTAGATGAACTTGGGAGGGTGCGTTGTGTTAAGAATTGTTGTGCCCGAACGTTCACGTTTCCCTAACTTTGAAAACAAGCTAAACTTCAACATGGAAAAAGGATCTAGGGATAGGAAACAAATAGTGAAAGAACGTAGGTTAAAATGGGGTGGTGTGTTAAGAAATTGCCCGGAGAAAAAAGTTCACGAGATATTAAGAATAAGTCTTGAGACGAGAAACGTGTTAGAAACACTGTGTTGTGTATGTCATAGTGTAATCATTGTTACAATGATGTTTTGAAGAACTGTTGACCGAGAACTCCCCAAGCACTAGGATTAAGGATTATATAATGAGAATAAAGACAGGTAGGTCTATTGCATCTAGGTGATACTTCTCACATCCAATCATTAACATGCTTTATAGCACTATTTTTAAATCAAGCCAAATTTTTTATGATAGTTTATTCAAATCAACAGCAGTTAGGTTTGGAAGTATTAGATTTCTTACACCGAAGAGTTATTCTCACACGATCAACTAGCCTAGTATTAAATCGGGCTAACATTATCACAATACGAGACCTTTAAAGCTCACTTTACTACTCGAGAACAAGAAAGTACCTCGATTACTGTGAGACCAGGAAACTCTACGTACCCCAGCACTGAGACTAGTGTACTAGACACTCAGAGATCAAGAACTCTACTTCTTACACACTCGAGAGACCAAGAAACTGTACCTCAAGACACTCGAGAGACCAGGAAACTGTACCTCAACACACTCGAGAGACCAAGAAACTGTACCTCAAGACACTCGAGAGACCAGGAAACTGTACCTCAACACACTCGAGAGACCAAGAAACTGTACCTCAAGACACTCGAGAGCCCAAAGGAAACTGTACCTCAAACACACGAGAGACCAAGAAACTGTACCTCAACACACTCGAGAGACCAAGAAACTGTACCTCAACACACTCGAGAGACCAAGAAACTGTACCTCAACACACTCGAGAGACCAAAACTGTACCTCAACACACTCGAGGACCAAGAAACTGTACCTCAACACACTCGAGAGACCAAGAAACTGTACCTCAACACACTCGAGAGACAAGAAACTGTACCTCAACACACCGAGAGCCCAAAGGAAACTGTACCTCCAAGACTCAACTGCTTAAGAGAAGCAAGAGCTGAAGGAGAACTCTTTGAGCACGCAAGAATAAAGGGTAATGTGACGGCTATAAACTGGAGGTTAAATCGTCAACGCTAAACGGGTACAAAATTAGCCAACAACCAGACTGAGTACAAAGCTCCAAAGGAAGCTGGAGCGAAAATAATCCCGTCGATCGATCCTTAAAATAAGTAATAAGGATTTTGAAGAATTCTTCAAAGATTCGTAAGAGTATTTCAGTATCCCAGAAGTCATATTCAGTACCTCAACTTATCATCAATGCTAATTTTGATCAATCGGTAATTACTGTGCGTTGTCTTAAGAGACTCAAGTACTGGAACTCCTCCCTCAAACCGGCTGGAACTCAACAACCTTCAACATCAGGTTAATTAAAAAACCAGAATAGTTTTAATACATCATTTAATTTTAAATTCCTATTTCAAGCCCTGGTTTATTGACCATTTTCCCATTTCACCATTATGCATTCAGGAATTAATTAGTCTTATCTCATTACTATTTTTTTACATATGTTTCTTTACCATAGCTTGATTTGTTTCATTTGATTTTTTCTTTCAATTTTACAATTTCAAATCCTTTTGAAACATCCTTCTAGAAGCTTATATTCATTATTCACGATTTATTTCCCTACACGTAATTTTGCTACGAACTCAATTTTTCTGTTACTTCTAACTTTTTTTTCTTTAAAACACTTGATTATAGATTTAGATCCGACTTGCTTTAGAATCATTCTCTTAGCATTGTTCCACGTTTATGAGTACACAGTATGAGTATCAGAGGATGTGCAACGATTCGTAGACTTATACTACCTTCCTTACACTTACCTGAGCCTTTGTCTGTTTTGGATTACTTTATTTACAGTTTCTTGAAGGTTAAAAACGTTGAGGTGTTCTGTAAAGCTGCATTGCCCAAAGGATAACTTTGTGGATTCAGGCAGCGAAGACTTTGTGGATGTTTTCTCTTCGTAGATGATTTCCCCACTATTATTGATTGCCGTACTATTACTTGTATTACGCTGTACATGTTAGATAATTGTACTTCGTTAATATTTGTAATTCGTTGTTGGCTATTTTTCCAGTAGACTTTGTCGTTTGCCCCCACATGGTATCATGTATATGTAGGCTTTAATATCAAGATTTTTGGTTTCTCTTGTTGGTGAAATCCTTGACCGTAGGTTTGGTATGTAAGACGATACTCTTGGTTCATCTTTATTCAACGCATTGGAGATTTTACTTGCTGTTTTTGGGAAAAAAGAGACTACAATCGGAAAAGGCATTTTTTAGACTTTGAGGTGTTGCGGTCGACCCTTTCAAAGATAGTATGAGAATATAAGAGAAAGAGAGAGTAATATGAGAGAGGGAGTATTGAGAGAGATTATAATAAAAGCGAGGGTATGAACAAGAACAAACATTACAACAAAGTCAGCACACAACACAACTAATATGTCTGACAACTTACACTGGATGCAATTAGTAGGCACCAACTGTTTTTTATAGGAACAATAAAGGCCACCAAAGTAAAGTTTTTTTAAAAAAACAACAAAAGACAAACGCAAATATTATGGATAAACTAGAATAAAAAAAAGTAATATTAAGTGTCTACCAAGCCGTAGTTGGCCTTTTAGGAAAACATCAGATGTTTTTCCAGTGTCCCGTTATGGCCCAAAGGGAAGACATAACAAAATCAAGATCTACGTTACGCAAAGACCAGAGTAGGAAAGAAGCAAGCCATTTCAACAGTACGTACGGTATGGCATCATCCCAGGTCCACAGTACGTACGGTATAGATCCACCCAGGTGCCGGTCAGCCACATCCAAAGTCAGCTGACCAAAAGCTACAAATAGAATTCTTAAGTTTCGTACTGTTTTTGTTTGTTTCTGTTTCTGCTAATGGTCAAATCTGAAAAAGAGCATACCCAGTTCAACCTTCCAACTGAAAAATGAAAACGGTTTTATGATCTGGCCTATATCAAGTTTCCCACAGTCGAGTTTAAATGGAGTGTGTATTTTTATAACAATAAAACGTCTGGATGTTTTTAAATGTTGAGTGCATAGGATTATCTGTGATTGTTGTTGCATTCCAAATTGTTCTTTTGTTTTTTTTCCAAATATTTGAATTTGCTTTTCGATTAGATTTGCCTGAATCTACCCATTCTCCTTCCCAAGTTCTGCCTCACCTCCCATTCTGCTCCTGTCTCGCTGGTCCTCAGCCTCCTTATGCAAGGTTGCTTAAAGCAAGGTTTGTGTAGAGCAACGAAGGGAAAGAGCTTTAGTAAAGTTTAAAAGCTTTACCAGAAAATTTCTTATCCAAGGTTAACCTTGCCCTAAAGGTTATTACCACGCAAGAGTCTTCATGACCACGTAGAGCGTCACCCTGAGCACATAGAAACCGACATTTGCAGAACAGACGTTTAGGAAACAAAGTAAAATTGTCCATAATATATTAAAACAAAGGTACATCACAATCCTCTAAGGTAAACCCCTTCCGTGAGATATCACCTACTACGGGAGATTTCTATCTCCCCAGATTTTAAACCCTGTATATTCTCAACATTTTCGATAAATATTACCTTGTTACACTTTACGACCTTATCTTACCTTCTTCCATACCTAATCAATTTATCGTAGATATTTGCTGTCACTTATACGTTTGCTGAATATTACTTGCCCACTTATCCTCTTCTTTTTTTAATTCGCCCAACCTTAATTCTTCTTCTTTTTTTCATTTATTTGTTTTGATTAATTTTTGACACATATTTAATCATATATTTAGACTATCTTATTTTTTGTAGCTTATTCTCCCATTCTTTTCACACATGTATTTTTTACTTATTTTAAACATGTTTGTCAAACAATTGACTCAGTAAATTACATTCTCTGTCTGCTTCCAGCATCTCAATCTTTATTGCTTCCAGCCCCGCTAATTTATTCCTTTTTTCAGTCTGCATACTTGTTACCTTCCACTATGTCAGTTTCTGTCTCTTCCCTCCTCCTAAGAAATCCTTACAGCCTCCCGGCCACATCCATCACACAAGTCAAATTATCTACCCGTAACTCAAAATATTATCTCCATCTCTCAAAAATTAGTCAACCTTCTTTCACTTGTTCTTCTTTTGTTCTCCTTCACCATTCCTTTTTTTAACTATCTTCAACTCTATATGTCCCGCATGCATTATATTTTCTGCATATTCGTATATTTCATATATTAACTTCATCATACGTTACGTTTTTTTGGATATTTCTTCAGTTGTCTTATATTTATGTGTTGTTGTTTATCATAATGACAGCATAAACACTGACGTCTCTTTTAATAAATGGTTTCCCTTCAAAATTAAAGCCATAATATTTTTTTTTTTGTATGGTGAGCGTTTCATTCGTATTCGTTCCATAAATCTTTGTCCCCCCCTCTCTCTTTCTCTCTCTCTCTCTCTTTCTCTCTCTCTCTCCTCTAAAATCTCTCTTAATCTTCTATCTGGATCTTCCCGCTCTGCTGGTTGTGCTCTTTCTATCCTCTCTCAATGTCTCTCTTTTTTAAATTAGGCAAACTGAAAAACTTCCTAATTAGAAAAAAAACCCGAAGTTGGTTGTGCTTTTAAATATCCTTACAAAATTGTTTCTTTTTTATGATTGGAAAAACTGAAAAATCGATTTTATTTAAATTAAAACATTTAGGGTTTTAAATTCTGATCAAAGATTCAAAATGTTTGTGCTAATTATAATTGAATAATTTTTATTGATTAAATATGAATAAAAATTTCTTTATAAAATCTTGTAATTAGTTTGTATTAATTTATTATTTCACCTTAAAATATGATATTTTTAAATATATTTGAATGTTACTGCATAGTGGAGTTATAAATGGATATGAGTATATTATATATATATATATAAATATTTAAATGCGAATATGTAAAACAGGTTAATTGCAAGAACTCATTTAAAATATCCGTCTATAATTCTCTTTTGAGTTGAAAGATAATTTAATTTGTAGGTTAATTAAAAATTAAATTTGCTCCAAAGAGTCTTAGGACACCTGATGGATTATAACAAATTAATTATTAGCCTCCCAATAAGTATTTTGGGACTTTTTTAAATAAATGTATAAACAAAGACAGTGAACTATGATTTGTGAGCTTGTTCAGCTTTTGGCGGAAATTGCATACATAAATTTCATTCCTATAGGAAATTTACTGAGTATACAGAAAAGTGTACGGTAGGGTATTGAAAGTAAGGTAGACAATTGCTTATTGCGGACGACAGATATTCAATGGTAGATATATGATAATATTTTACATTATAAATATATAAGATATATTATTTATATAAATAGGAATATTGTGTCGCATTTGTAATTGAAAGGTAGATGAATAATTGAAAAGGAGTGTGAAAATTTTGTATATTGAATAGATTAATTTTAAATGTATGTAAAAATTTTTATTTTGCGTCAAAGGGATCTTAGAATTTCCTAACTTATTATGAGAACATTTTAAGCCTTAACAAGGAATATATTTCACTGTTGTTTACAATATTTATACTGAAAAAGAAGTGAAATTTTTTTTAGGGTGAATGGAGTGGGGGAATTAATCTAGAATTTAATGCATCATCGATAGGACAAGATTGCTATTTAAGCTGAGATCGCAGTGTTGGCTAGATTCGGCACGAAATATTAAATTATATTATATGTTGTAAAGGTAGTATAATTATAATATATATATATATAAGTAATATGAAAACAGAGTAGGAGTTTAGTAGATGGAAATTTGGGGGTATTAGGTAGGAGGCGAGAAATGGAATGTTTTAATAGTTGGAAGTAAACAGAGGCAGTAAAAACATGTATGGGCTGGGAGGTTAACCATATTAGGAGTGAAGAAGAGCAGAATGAAGTGGGGGAGGTACGTGAGGCAAAACGTAGAATGAAAGGGGGAAAGAGGGAACTGATGGATATACAGGAGTAACAACAGGGGGGGAAAGTTGGGTGGTAAATAGCTGTTTAAGGAACGGTTGGAAGAGTGGAGATGTCCTGTCAAGGCAAGGGAGAGAAAATATTAGCCCATATTAAGGGAAAGGGGAAAAGAGACTGTAAGTTATAGAGAAGTAATTTAGTGAGAAAGGGAAAAGGGGTATGTAGGTTTTAATTGAAAGAATTAGGGGAAGAGAATGACAGGAATGCAGGATGAGCAGGAGGTGTCAGAGTGGGTAGGGGAGTGTAATCAGTTAAATTGAAGGGAGGTGTGAAGGAGGTATTTGGCAAGGGGTTGTTGCATTGTGAATTTAGAAAAGGCATGTGAAGGAGTGGAAGGAGCATGTGGCAGATGTTGCAAGTGTGAATAGGGTAATATTAGTGAATGGTTAAAACGGTTTTTTTGATATGAGCGCTTGTAGGCTGGAAATGAGAGGAGACACTCCCGTTAAAGAGGGTTGGTATTTAGATTTGGATGTGTAATGTCCGATGTTGTTTAATATATTTAAACTGTTGTAAGGAAGTAATGCACGTGTCGGAGAGGTGGATTAAATGTGGGGATCAATTCTGAAATGGAATTGACACAGTTACTTTTTGCTATGATACTGTGGTTATTGGGAGTCCTAAATAAAAATTGCCAAAGGTAGTGGTGAGATTGGGAATTGTGAAAAGGTATAATTAAATTAATATAGTATAAGTATAGTGATATAGGTGTATATTATTTAGATAATAATAAATGTAATTAGAAAATGTAGAGTTAATAAAGGTATTAGTCAGAACCAAAAGGGGTTTGAGGTGGTACTCATAGAGAGAAACAAAGAAACATGTAAAGCATATAAATCTATAGGGATGAGGCTTGTTTGGGTCCCTCGAAAGGGTAGGAGAGAGGGGTAAAGCTTTCGTAGGCAATTGGGCTGGACTTCCAGCAAGCGTGCGTGATATTAATAGGAGTAATGGAGTTATCGGTACTTTGGGAACTAGCTCTGTTGGGTGTGACAGGGTTTTTATTAGCCAGGGGATGGAGAAACCTTATTTTCATATAGTCGATTTAGGCCTGAAAATGGGAAATCAATGCCTGCCTTTAAAATTATGGAATTGGAGATGAAGGGATAAGTTTATCTATATGTGTTGCTCTAAATGTTGTGATTTGAGGCCCGTGACAAAAACAGATGATAATGATGTGTGAGTGAAAGAGTTGAATGTGACTGAAAGTAATTACTTAGGGGTTATTTTCGGTCGACCGTGACTATGGGGACTGCCGACTTGGTGAAAGAAGAAATATGCAAAGAAAATGTAATATGTAATTATATGATATATATGAAGAATATATAGAGTATATATATTATATAATTATAAATATATTTAAAATTTAAAAAGTGATAGAATATTATATATAATATATATATATAGAAGAAGGAATGCAAAGAGAGAGAGATATTTGAGATGTTAATAATGTATATATATTATAAAATGAGATATATATATATGTATAGTATATATATGTCTAAATATATATATATATATATATATATATATATATATATATATATATATATATAATATATATATATATATATATATCGTGTCGAATAGGTAAAACATGCGATTTTGGCTTAAATAGCAACGCTCTTCTTGCAGAATAAGGCAAGCGAAAATTTGTGTATGCAATAATTTCGCAAAAATCATTCTGAATCTAAAGGAAAAAAATATATTTCATTCTGTTTGTTTATTATTTAATCATTGTAAACTTATCTAAAATATATTAAGTTGGATTAGGCTAAATGAAATTGCGCTTATTATAGTAAGGTTAGGTAAGTTTTCTAAGGCTCTTTTGGCACAAAATTATTAATTTTTACATGAACATAAAGGAAAAAATATATCTTTAACATATAAGAGAAAATTTTAGAAAGGACTTAAATTTAAATGGGTTTTTGCTAACTTACCAAATTTGCCTATTCGGCACGACATACATGCATAGCATATATATATATATATATATATATATATATATAATATATATAAATATATATATATATATATATAGAGTAGAGAGAGAGAGAGAGGAGAGATGAGAGAGAGAGAGAGAGAGAGACAGCCACTGTGAAAAATAGTGAAATTCTAGGCGATTTCGTGACTTCTCACATTATCAAGGAACTATAGTTCTTGATAATGTGAGAAGTCAAAAAAGCTCATGGAATTTCACTATTTTTTCACGTGGTTGTTCTGCATAGTGTAATATCACCTTTTACTTTTAACTATATATATATATATATATATATATATATAATAATATATATATATATATATATATATATATATATATATATATATATATATATATATATATATATATATATATCCAAAATAAGATTCAAACCAGCGCACTTTGCATTAAGTAGAGTGCCCTGTAGTGGCTGAAGAAGTGATGGACGTAAATTCATTGCACAGTTATAAGGGTTGGTATGACAGAGACAATGATTCCAGAAATAATGTGAGACCGAAAATGAGAGTCGGTTCATGGAGCCGAGAATCGAGTTAATTCCTTTTCATCCTCAATCATGTGAGAACAACTCAGTGAGTACACCTACGGAAGCATACCTAGGTGAGTACAATTACGCGAGTACAAATAGTTGAGTATAACTGAGTACAAACAAGTGTGTGCACACAGCCAAAACAAACTACAAAAACAGAAAATCTACATCTGACTCACATTTTTATTTTATTTTAAATTCGTGTTTTTTAAACCCTTTGAGACGTTATTATTGTTACAGAATTTGACACGGGCACTGACGTGAACGTCAGCACAGGACCTGACCATGTTTTGGTCGTGATATGTGTCTCTCCTGTAACTAGTTTATAGAGGGGGACCCAACTCACCTTCATGCACACTAGGTACAGTGCTTTGTCCCCGTGTCATTTTGAACTTAATGTGGCCATTAATAATGGTAAAAAGTGTGATGAATTAATATATTATCAAGGACTAGAATAATAATAATAATAATAATAATAATAATAATAATAATAAGAGAAGAAGAAGAAAGAAGAAGAAAGAAGAAGAAGAAGAAAGATCCCTACGTAGATGAGATGGGATGCATACTCCTTTCTGTAGATTTCCTTGTAAAGAAGCAGACACAGACAGAAAAAGAGAGACAGATACAGAAACAGACAAAAAAGTCACTCAGGAAATGCTCTACCATTTATGAACATCACTTACAACCAGACTATTCAGTGATCCTGTGCTGTCATAAACCCATCTCAAAAACACTGAAGTCTCTCCAAAATGCTCCTAGTATGCAGTTCAGTTGGTTACATGATTCAGACTCTTGACGGGTCATTTTTCCTTAGGAATAAATCAGCAGAAAGCAACATGACGGGTCTTTAACCAGAATACCCAGTACACGACTCCAGTACTTCACGACTTCCCTACTGGGCGAAGTACCTTCCCTACAATTCTTTCTCAAACCACAAGTGATACTTGTTACAAGTAACAAGTAACATTCACGTTACAAGACATTTCGTGAGAGTTCTCTTCAATTTGCTTATTTGTGGTTAATCGGTACGTTTTATACGCTTAATATAGCTGACGAAGGGACCCCGGTAAGAAAATTAGCATAGTAAAACAAGGCTCCGTTGCTGACTGTATCTCACAGCTTCACAATTCACCCCACCATAGCTGAGAATTTTCTGTCGTCCCCTTCGACAAGACAACATTCAACTGTTTCCTCATCAGCAGCTGAAACTATAATAACCTTCCCTGCAGCCCGGTTCATACACCTAGTGTTTAGGTTTAATCTGTAATTTTGTGATGTATAATTATTTTCAGCAGAATTTAAGGCCTGTAAATTCTAAATTGATAATCCAGTGAATATCCTCTGTCACTATTGAGAACGAAAAGGAGTTAAGTTTTAATAACAAATTTGAGAAATTAGGATACTCCCGGATGGCTACATAGGTAGTCCTCGATACCTGTGAATTCTTTAAGATACATTTCAGCATTCATGGTGAAAATTTTTAATGAATTAAGTTTCAAATTTTATATTTTTTCAGGTTGGTCCCCGTGCTGGTGCCCAAGTGTTGTGCCCAGTGCTTGCTGGCCTGGTGCCCCGTGCCTGGTGCCCCGTGGCTTGGTGCCCGTGGCCTGGTGCCCCGTGGCCTGGTGCCCCGTGGCTTGGTGCCCCGTGGCCTGGTGCCCCGTGGCCTGGTGCCCCGTGGCCTGGTGCCCCGTGGCCTGGTGCCCCGTGGCCTGATGATAAAGGCTCTCGCTTCACACGGTGAGGAGTCCGGGTTCGATTCCCGGCGAAGGGGTGGAAACATTGGACGTGTTTCCTTACACCGGTTGTCTATGTTCACCCATCAGTAAAAAGGGTACCTGGGTGTTAGTCGACTGGTGTGGGTCGCATCCTGGGACAAAACTGACCTAATTTGTCCGAAATGCTCAGCATAACAAATGGCTTTCTATATAGTAGTATGTCATTGATGTCATCTAGGACTGTACACCTTGTAAATGTACTTGTAGAAATAAAGATATTTATTATTATTATTATTATATTATTATTATTATTATTATTATTATTATTATTATTAAATGAGTCAACACATGACAGTGCAGAATGGCTGCCGATTTAAGTAGCGGAAAATAGTAAAGTGCTTCAGTTTTTTTCCTTTCAAAAATAGTGACATCATTTTTTCCCTCAAGAAAGTTGTGGATGATGACTTTAATGTTTCTTCAAGTGTACCAATCCATCAGGGAATCTGATCACGTCTCGAGCACCCCACATCAAAACTATTATTGATGTCAGTCAACAATGATATAACAATATTCACGAGAAATACAAAAGTACTTAGATAAAAATGGAGTAATTACCAGCAATTACCACAAAAGCTCATTACGCCAGACCCAGGGAGTAAAACGAAAGTCAAAAAGTGAATCTTCACCACCAAAACGTAGGCGTCGATCTGAGGTTGAAATATTTAACTTTAAATTGCAAAGTCTGTTCTGTGGAGAAATGTTCATGGAATATGGCCCACGTCATCCTTCCATGTGATAAACAGCATATCATTGTAGAACGGCAACCCCAGGAACTGTGATATCCTTCAAATATTTGATTCATAAAACCTGTAGCAAACGAAAGGATGAGTGAGCAAGCTAAGTTCAGGTTCATGCAGCAGATGCTTCTTACCATGACTGTTGTGGAAGGAGATTCATGGCTGGAGAATAAAATAAGCTGGTGGAGGTAACTCCAGACATAGTTGAATCTGCATTCAGTAAGCTTTTAGAAGACGTCAGTAGTATTAAAGCAAAGATTTAGACTTCAAGTGAGAGCAACGATATAATAGCAGGTAGTAAAGAATGATGCAAAATGCTTGACATAATCTCCCTCATCGATGCCGCCGCCTCTTCATGGTCTTGCACCGCGACACAGGTGATTAACCGCGTCATCACTGTGTTTCTCTTGTATCTTGTTTGCATGCTTAATTGCTGTGTTTTTACTAACGGTTTCTGTTAATGCTATTTCTGTTCATATTTTGTGATAGGATGGATAATTAGAACTTCAAAACTGGGTGCTAACACGTGTTCTTTCAATACTTGTTCTTTGTAGATGTATACTGCCGTACACTAACGGCCCCTTTCAAGACAGTGAAACTGCAGATAGGAACATACAGAATCTTCAACGCACAGATAAGTACGATAAAACACTAAATTACTGGAACGTTCAAAGTCCTTGATTTGTACTCCGTCAACACAGACGAGAAAGACACTGATAATATGCACGTGGAAAATCCTAATGGTACGTCCCAAATCTGCAAACTGAATCACTCCTACGAAAGCAAAACTTTAACAGAGATGCAACATCCCCCATTGAAAAACAGGGCTCCATAAGTACGCTAGAAAGAAACACCAAAATGTACGGGGCCCAGACTGTTCAACTGCTCCCACATACATAAGGAATTACCAGTCTCGCCTTCAAAAGGCGTGACAGGCGCCTAAATCGTATGACCAACCGATCTATCGGCCAGAGTAACAGCCTGGTTGATCAGACCCAGATCCGCACGAGCTGATCACGGAACGGGCCTCGGGCGAAACATCTTCAAGAAACTCCAGAACTCCCTGAATAAGATGGTTCTGCCATAATAGCAGAAGGAAGAATTCTAACGGACATCGGCCAACGACTTTCACTACTCCTCCAGATATTGAAGTAATTGATTGCAGTGCGTCCAGCCTATGACAATTGAAATGTTGGCTATATCCGTGCATCTGAGGGCATGATTAAAGCTCCTGCCCTTTGAAATGTTATCGGCAGCTCCTGAGCCTTTTAAAATCAAGCTCTGGTTCTAGCCTTCTTTAGTAGGTTAAGTTTATCTCAAAGGCCCTTGAAAATGCTTCCAGGAGCTCCTGAACCTCTTGGAAGGTTAAAATGTAATCCCAAAAGTCTCTATTGAAGATTTGGTCTGTAGACTCTTCTGTTACTGAGATTCTGATGAGCAATTATGCATTCGATGGTTGTTGAGGGGGCAGGTTACTGATACCGGGATACTATCCTAAACACCTTTTGTTAAGCACTTCTAATATGCGTGTAATCCTGTTGATCTATACAAAATATTTACCTACATGTAGAGGAATGGACGAACAGAATGACTTCAAGATGATCAGTCTGTAGTGGAGGCAGCGGGTAGGGTGCCTAGAAGGTTGGATGAGGGGGTAAAAGGTTGTGTGTGCGAGGGCTTGGACATCCTACAGGCATGCGGAGGGTTTGATAGAGTGAATGAGCACAAATGGTTTTAATACTTGACGCTGTTGGAGTGTGAGCAAATAACTTTATGAAGGATTCAGGGAAACCGCAGGCGGATTGAGCCTGTAGATGGGAAGTACAGTGCCGTGCACCTGAAGGAGGGGTGTTAATTTGCAGTTTAAAAACTTGTAGTGTAAGGATACTCCTTCCAAGACAGTGATGGAGGAATTGGTGAAAGTTTCTTTTCGGGCCACCCTGCTTGTGTAAATTCGCAGTTATAAAAAAAACAAAAAAAAAAAAAAAAAAAATTACCTAACAACACATTTTCAGAGATTTTCTGAACTTGTTGGTCCCGGAAGGTTAATATCTCAGGATAATACAAGAATGCCAAGCAATGTGATTTAGTTGTGGTGTTTTCGTCAGGTTCTTCTCTACGATGTGTTCTTTAACAGACAAATAATGTCTACCTACATATTAACTGCTAGACTGGGGGGGAATGCATCATTAAGGACAGTCCGTGGTTTCACTACATCACTTAAATTAGACTCAACTTCACGGAAAAAGCGGAAAAACTGAAAAGCACAAAACGTTGTATAAACTAATCCGGATTATTGTGCAACGTAATAGAATTATCTAAAAAAAATTGTCTTTCGCAACAAATTTCCATATATCCGGCGGCGCTATTGCATGTGCCGACCGATAGATAACCAAGTTATTCTCAAAATATAGTTTTCCTAACTCTGTCGAGCTAGTATGGAATATTTTATCTCTTGCTATTGCTGCCTCGTCCAGGTAAAAACCTTATATTCTATTGACTCCTGTTGTTTCCTGTTGCTTCCTGTCCTCTCCTAAATCCTTTGATTGTCCCCCTTCCCTCTTTTCTCTTATCAGTTTAGTTATCCCTCTTCCCTCTCATTCTTTAATTACTCATACCCCCTTTTTCATTCCTTTTATTATCCCCGCTTCTCCCTCTCTCATTCCTTCAGTTATCCCCTTCCTCTCTGTCTCTCTCTCATCCGTTTAATTACCCCCTCCCCTCTCTCTCGCCCTTTAATTATCTCCCTCTTCTCTCTCCCTCTCATGAATCCATTCACCCCCTCCCCTTTCAATCAATCCCTAATCCCTTTCCTAGTCCCTCATATCACCAAGTCCTCGTCCATGCAGTCACCCCCTCCCGTCATCCCCTCCATCACCCCTTCTGGTTATACCGTTTCCTCACTTCACAATGTAGTTGCACTTTAATGCTTTTAAATATTCTTAATTAACTGGAGACTTCATCAAGATACAGGTCAAACTTCACTGACAGGTCGAACTCGACAGACAAGTGGTTGTAGGAGCCCTTGAATGCTGCAGAGCTCTTGTGGAGGGACCGCTGTAGTAGACTTTGGGTTGCCACAGAACAGCTGTGGCGTCTGCAGTAAATTCAAGTCCTCTCTTTCTCCAGAAGTTACATCGTCTGTAATCCAGCCCAGAGCAACGAGGCGATTGCAAATTAAGGCTAAGATGTTGCAGACCAATGACACGAGGCGGTAAATTTATTAACTCAACTTCATTAATTTACGAGTGATCTTGATTATCCCCCGCGCCGTAAATTTGCTTAATGGACTCTTGGTGCCCGAGTTATAACTCAAGTGTTTACTTTCCAGAGTTTACTTTCCAGCAGGAGCCACGCCCACCTCAACCTGCCTTGTGCAGCTGGTGTGTAATAACCTACTTGGAGTTACCTTATTTTTTTCCTAGTTACAGGAGAAGAGCTAAACTCGTGGTGTCCCTTTCTTATTGTTTTATATAAGTTGATGGTAATTAGTAGCAATCTGTATGAAGTGCGTTGCACTCAAGTCTGATGGAGCTCATCCACTCCTACTTTGTTAAGAAATCTCCTTGCATGTGTACGTGTTGCTATCCTGAGTATCAGTGCTGAATGTCTGATACGCACTCCTATGTTACTGAAGAACGAAAGTCTCACAATTAAGAGTCTTCTTAGCGTGTCGTGTTTGAAGGTTGAACTCTGCAGTGTTTGTATGAGTTTAGTTACTGCTATGGTTATGAAGTTGCACTGCTGACAGGTTGTTAAGTGCACGCTGACAGTGTTGGTGAAGTTTTACTGCGACAATGCTGGTTGAAGGTTGCACTGCTGACAGTGTTGGTTGAAGGTTGTACTGCTGACGACAATGCTGGTTGAAGGTTGCACTGCTGACAGTGTGTTGAGTGTACTGCTGACAATGCTGGTTGAAGTTGCACTGCTGACAGTGTTGGTTGAAGGTTGCACTGTTGACAGTGTTTGTGTTGAAGTTGTACTGCTGACAATGCTGGTTGAAGGTTGCACTGTGACAGTGTTTTTGAAGTTCACTGTGACAGGTTGTTGAAGTGCACTGTTGACAGTGTTGGTTGAAGGTTGCACTGCTGACAGTGTTGGTTGAAGGTTGTACTGCTGACAGTGTTGGTTGAAGGTTGTACTGCTGACAGTACTGGTTGAAGGTTGCACTGCTGACAGTGTTGGTTGAAGGTTGTACTGCTGACAGTGTTGGTTGAAGGTTGTACTGCTGACAGTGTTGGTTGAAGGTTGTACTGCTGACAGTGTTGGTTGAAGGTTGCACTGTGACAGTGTGGTTGAAGGTGCACTGCTGGACAGTGTTGGTTGAAGGTTGTACTGCTGACAGTGTTGGTTGAAGGTTGTACTGCTGACAGTGTTGGTTGAAGGTTGTACTGCTGACAGTGTTGGTTGAAGGTTGTACTGCTGACAGTGTTGGTTGAAGGTTGTACTGCTGACAGTGTTGGTTGAAGGTTGTACTGCTGACAGTGTTGGTTGTTAGTTGTACTGCGACAGGAGTAAAAAAAGACACGTGCGAAAAAAATAAGTTTTTCACTGGGACAGAGTTTCGCTCTAAGGTGAGCTTCAGAAAGTCAGTAATGACCTCGAAGTACTCTGGAGAGGGCGAAACATAGGGCTAAACTTAAATTAAGTTAAATAAGGCTATAACTTATGATCTTAACAAATGTGTTTTTGTGACAACAAACACACAAAAAAACACAACATTTTTCCTGATTTGGTATTACAGTTACTGGAGAGAGATTCCTGAAGAAAATTTATGAATTCAATGTCCGTCATTGCAGCTACAAAGACCTCACTAATTAACTTCAGTGAGGCACACAAAAATGGACTTGAAAGTCATAAAAACCACGGTACGGGCGGGGATTGAACTCACGGTGAGTGAGTCGTAATATCGTAATGACTAATGTTATGAGAATTTCATCATCTGGAATATTAGAATTAAAAATTCATTAACTTAGTACTGTTTTAGTCTATATGGATGGGAATTGTGTAATCATTCATATGACTGAGGGAATGAGTTTTAAAAGAATAATGGGTTGTTTTGACTGGAGGAGGTGCCATGGAGGTTCTAAAAGAATAATAGGTTGGTTTGACTGGAGGAGATGCCCTTGAGGTTCTAAAAGAATAATGGTTGTTTGACTGGAGGAGATGCCCTTGGTTTCTAAAAGAAAAAGGTTGTTTGACTGGAGGAGATGCCCTTGAGGTTCTAAAAGAATAATAGGTTGGTTTGACTGGAGGAGATGCCCTTGAGGTTCTAAAAGAATAATAGGTTGGTTTGACTGGAGGAGATGCCCTTGAGGTTCTAAAAGAATAATAGGTTGGTTTGACTGGAGGAGGTGCCCTCGAGGTTCTAAAAGAATAATGGGTTGTTTTGACTGGAGGAGATGCCCTTGAGGTTCTAAAAAAATAATAGGTTGGTTTGACTGGAGGAGATGCCCTTGAGGTTCTAAAAGAATAATAGGTTGGTTTGACTGGAGGAGATGCCTTGAGGTTCTAAAAGAATAATAGGTTGGTTTGACTGAGGAGATGCCCTTGAGGTTCTAAAAGAATAATAGGTTGGTTTGACTGGAGGAGATGCCCTTGAGGTTCTAAAAGAATAATAGGTTGGTTTGACTGGAGGAGATGCCCTTGAGGTTCTAAAAGAATAATAGGTTGGTTTGACTGGAGGAGGTGCCCTCGAGGTTCTAAAAGAATAATAGGTTGGTTTGACTGGAGGAGGTGCCCTTGAGGTTCTAAAAGAATAATAGGTTGGTTTGACTGGAGGTAGGTGCCCTCGAGGTTCTAAAAGAATAATGGTTGTTTGACTGGAGGAGATGCCCTGAGGTTCTAAAAGAATAAAGGTTGGTTTGACTGGAGGAGATGCCCTTGAGGTTCTAAAAGAATAATAGGTTGGTTTGACTGGAGGAGATGCCCTCGAGGTTCTAAAAGAATAATAGGTTGGTTTGACTGGAGGAGGTGCCCTCGAGGTTCTAAAAGAATAATAGGTTGGTTTGACTGGAGGAGATGCCCTTGAGGTTCTAAAAGAATAATAGGTTGGTTTGACTGGAGGAGGTGCCATGGAGGTTCTAAAAGAATAATAGGTTGGTTTGACTGGAGGAGATGCCCTTGAGGTTCTAAAAGAATAATGGGTTGTTTTGACTGGAGGAGATGCCCTTGAGGTTCTAAAAGAATAATAGGTTGGTTTGACTGGAGGAGATGCCCTTGAGGTTCTAAAAGAATAATAGGTTGTTTTGACTGGAGGAGATGCCCTCGAGGTTCTAAAAGAATAATAGGTTGGTTTGAATGGAGGAGGTGCCCTCGAGGTTCTAAAAGAATAATAGGTTGGTTTGACTGGAGGAGGTGCCCTCGAGGTTCTAAAAGAATAATAGGTTGGTTTGACTGGAGGAGTGCCCTCGAGGGTTCTAAAAGAATAATGGTTTGTTTTGACTGGAGGAGGTGCCCTCGAGGTTCTAAAAGAATAATAGGTTGGTTTGACTGGAGGAGATGCCCTCGAGGTTCTAAAAGAATAATAGGTTGGTTTGACTGGAGGAGGTGCCCTTGAGGTTCTAAAAGAATAATGGGTTGTTTTGACTGGAGGAGATGCCCTTGAGGTTCTAAAAGAATAATAGGTTTTTTGACTGGGAGGTGCCCTCGAGTTCTAAAAGGATAATGAGTTGTTTGACTGGAGGAGTGCCATGGAGGTTCTAAAAGAATAATGGTTGGTTTGACTGAGAGATGCCCTCGAGGTTCTAAAGGATAATAGGTTGTTTGACTGGAGGAGATGCCTCGAGGTTCTAAAGAATAATGGTTGTTTGACTGGAGGAGGTGCCCTCGAGGTTCTAAAAGAATAATAGGTTGGTTTGACTGGAGGAGATGCCCTCGAGGTTCTAAAAGAATAATAGGTTGTTTTGACTGGAGGAGGTGCCCTGGAGGTTCTAAAAGAAAAATGGTTTGTTTTGACTGGAGGAGGTGCCTTCGAGGTTCTAAAAGAATAATAGGTTGGTTTTGACTGGAGGAGATGCCCTCGAGGTTCTAAAAGATAATAGGGTTGTTTGACTGGAGGAGGTGCCCTCGAGGTTCTAAAAGAATAATAGGTTGGTTTGACTGGAGGAGATGCCCTCGAGGTTCTAAAAGAATATAGGTTGTTTTGACTGGAGGAGTGCCCTCGAGGTTCTAAAAGAATAATGGTTTGGTTTGACTGGAGGAGTGCCATGAGGTTCTAAAAGAATAATAGGTTGGTTTGACTGGAGGAGGTGCCATGGAGGTTCTAAAAGAATAATAGGTTGGTTTGACTGGAGGAGATGCCCTCGAGGTTCTAAAAGAATAATAGGTTGGTTTGACTGGAGGAGGTGCCCTCGAGGTTCTAAAAGAATAATAGGTTGGTTTGACTGGAGGAGGTGCCCTCGAGGTCTAAAGAAAAAGGTTGGTTGACTGGAGGAGATGCCCTCGAGGTTCTAAAAGAATAATGGTTGTTTTGACTGGAGGGTGCCCTCGAGGTTCTAAAAGAATAATAGGTTGGTTTGACTGGAGGAGATGCCCTCGAGGTTCTAAAAGAATAATAGGTTGGTTTGACTGGAGGAGATGCCCTTGAGGTTCTAAAAGAATAATGGGTTGTTTTGACTGGAGGAGATGCCCTTGAGGTTCTAAAAGAATAATGGGTTGTTTTGACTGGAGGAGATGCCCTGAGTTCTAAAGAATAATGGTTGTTTTGATGGAGGAGGTGCCCTTGAGGTTCTAAAAGAATAATGGGTTGTTTTGACTGGAGGAGATGCCCTTGAGGTTCTAAAAGAATAATGGGTTGTTTTGACTGGAGGAGGTGCCCTTGAGGTTCTAAAAGATAATAGGTTGGTTTTGACTGGAGGAGGTGCCCTCGAGGTTCTAAAAGAATATGGTTGTTTGAATGGAGGAGATGCCCTTGAGGTTCTAAAGAAATGGGTTGTTTTGACTGGAGGAGATGCCCTCGTAGGTTCTAAAAGGAATAATAGGGTTGTTTGATCTGGAGAGATGCCCTCGAGGTTCTAAAAGAATAATGGTTGTTTTGACTGGAGAGTGCCCTGAGGTTCTAAAGAATAATGGGTTGTTTTGACTGGAGGAGATGCCCTTGAGGTTCTAAAAGAATAATAGGTTGTTTTGACTGGAGGAGATGCCCTTGAGGTTCTAAAAGAACAATAGGTTGTTTGACTGGAGGAGGTGCCCTTGAGGTTCTAAAAGGATAATGGGTTGTTTTGACTGGAGGAGATGCCCTTGAGGTTCTAAAAGAATAATGGGTTGTTTTGACTGGAGGAGATGCCCTGGAGGTTCTAAAAGAATAATGGGTTGTTTTGATTGGAGGAGATGCCCTGGAGGTTCTAAAAGGATAATGGGTTGTTTTGACTGGAGGAGGTGCCCTGGAGGTTCTAAAAGATAATGGGTTGTTTTGATTGGAGGAGATGCCCTGGAGGTTCTAAAAGGATAATGGGTTGTTTTGACTGGAGGAGGTGCCCTTGAGGTTCTAAAAGAATAATGGTTGTTTTGATGGAGGAGATGCCCTTGAGGTTCTAAAAGATAATGGGTTGTTTGACTGGAGAGGTGCCCTGGAGGTTCTAAAAGAATAATGGGTTGTTTTGACTGGAGGAGATGCCCTGGAGGTTCTAAAAGAATAATGGGTTGTTTTGACTGGAGGAGGTGCCCTTGAGGTTCTAAAAGAATAATGGGTTGTTTTGACTGGAGGAGGTGCCCTTGAGGTTCTAAAAGGATAATGAGTTGTTTTGACTGGAGGAGATGCCCTGGAGGTTCTAAAAGAATAATGGGTTGTTTTGACTGGAGGAGGTGCCCTGGAGGTTCTAAAAGGATAATGGGTTGTTTTGACTGGAGGAGATGCCCTGGAGGTTCTAAAAGAATAATGGGTTGTTTTGCTGAGTAGGACCCTGAGGTTCAAAAGAATAATGGTTTTTTGACTGGGAGATCCCCTTAGGTTTTCTAAAAAATAATTGTTGTTTGACTGAGAGGTGCCCTGAGGTTCTAAAGAATAATGGGTTGTTTTAACTGAGGAGTTTGGGCCCTGGAGTTCTAAAAGAATGGTTGTTTTGATTGAGAGATGCCTGGAGGTTCTAAAAAATAATGGGTTGTTTTAACATGGACGGAGTGCCCTGGAGTTCTAAAGGATAATGGATGTTTTGACTGAGAGATCGCCCTGGAGGTCTAAAAGAATAATGTGTTTAGATGAGAGATGCCCTGGAGGTTCTAAAGTAATGGTTCTTTTGATTGGAGAGATGCCCTGAGGTTCTAAAGGATAATGGTTGTTATTGATTGGAGAAGGAGCCCTGGAGGTTCTAAAAGATAATGGTTGTTTTGATGGAGGAGTGCCCTGGAGGTTCTAAAAGGATAAATGGGTTTTTTGAAACTGGAGAGGTGCCCTGAGTTATCTAAAAATAATGGTTGTTTTGATTGAGGAGTGCCCTGAGTCTAAAAAGGATAAGGGTGTTTTGACGAGGAGTGCCACTGGAGGTTCTAAAAGGATAATGGTATGTTTTGATTAGGAGCAGCCCTGGAGTTCTAAAAAAAATAGGTTGATTTTGACTGAGAGTGCCATGAGGTCTAAAGGATAATGGTTGTTTTGATCATGCTAGAGGAGATGCCTGGAATCTAAAAGAATAATGGTTGTTTTGATTGGAATGCCCTGGAGTTCTAAAAGGAAATGGGTTGTTTTGATTGAAGAATGCCTGGTTCTAAAAGGATAATGGGTTGTTTGATTGGGAGGTGCCCTGGAGTTCTAAAGATAATGTTTGACTGCGAGGAGTGCCCTGGAAAGTTCTAAAAATAAGGTTGTTTGATTGGAGGAGATGCCCTGGAGGTTCTAAAGGATAATGGTTTTTTATGAGGAGTGCCCTGGAGGTTCTCAAAAAGGATAATGGGTTTTTGACTGGAGAGTGCCCTGGGGTCTAAAGAATAATGTTTTTTTTTGGAGGTGCCCTGGAGTTCTAAAAGATAATGGGTTGTTTTTTGACTGGAGAGGTTCCTCAGGTTCTAAAATGATAATGGTGTTTGACGAGGAGATGCCCTGGAGGTCTAAAATGATAATGGTTGTTTGATCTGAGGATGCCCTGGAGGATACTGGGTTCTAGGAAATCACTTATTTGTTTGGACTGCAGAAATTACTAACCACTTTTTTCTATATTTCCTTCATCAAGGTATACGTCTCACTTGGTTTGCGTCTCACGTAAGCTTTGCGTCACGCGTATCTTACTCCATAGATGCTGTTAAACGAAATATATGTTAACTAAAATATATCAGGGAAAGAAATCATGACGAAGCCTACCACATCCATCAAAAATATGATAACCTCGACCGGAAAAATAGCGTAGGGAATTATTTCAACAGAAATGGAACAAAAGTAAAGTTAAACAATTTTGGGGTAAGACACAGGGTTTAAACGCGACTCAATAAATTTTATTCAAGAATTGGAGCCCTTTGATAGGGGGCACTTTAAAAACCCCGTGTTAGGCAACGATCCTCACCCCTCATACTCTGTGTAAAGTTGGGATATATAAGATTAAGTTGTACCCCCCCCACCTTTCCCCCCAACACACACACTAACACACACACAACACCACAAAACACCCCACCACACACCCCACCACATCCAGCACATGCAAATGCTCAGAAGGGAAATTTTTTTCATTTAATTTCTCAAAATCATAATTTTATAAGGTGTATGAAAATGAAGCCTTCAAGGACTTGTTGAAAATCGTCTGGCCATACTATTGGTCAGCGAGGTGTGACGTCATACACCAATCAGACTCCAAGTCGCAGACAACTAACTTTCAATCAAGGAGTGATGATTGTACCCTCCCAGCTTCTCTCTCTCTCTCTCTCTCTCTCTCTCTCTCTCTCTTTCTCTCTCTCTCTCTCTCTCTCTCCTCCCCTCTCTCCTCCTCTCTCTCTCCCCTCTCTCTTCCCTCTCTCTCTCTTTCACAAACACACAAAACTGATTCGAATAAATTCTTTTCGGTCTGGTGAGTATTTCCTCAGGTCATGGATGAAATAGATTAAAATACAGTTATCACAACTTCCTTAATGTTGCTTCATTTGGCGGGAACAAGAGTCTGATCTCGTTGTTCCAGCAAATTATATACCATGTATACATAGTTCTAGTGTCATTGCCAGGTATACTATTTTTTGGAGTATCCCAGCAGCACAGTGCCACCTAGCAGTGCCACCTAGGCGGTAACGTTTGGGAAGCGGCCTAAAACAGGGCATAATTTTTTTTTACATTGGTGACAGTTTCATTAGTCATTTTTTGAAGTTCACTTCGTGACAATGCTGAGCATGGAAATGTAAATTTAAAAAAATGCTGTGAAAAGTTGTATAATAAATAGCAATGTACAGTTTATTTTCTCATTTTTTTCAAATAAAACGTTACTTACAAGTTTTTGACTTTGTGCTAATAGGTAATACGATATTAATTTTGTGTCAGTAAACTGGGCAGAGGAGATAGTGGCGTTCGGATACCCAGGCGCCGCTACTGGAACAACAAGATGATATGAGACAGACCGTTCGAGCTTCACCTTCGTTTAGTGAGCGGTTTATTGTCTTGTTTTCATTGTCAGTGGTTGATGAGGAGATAATACAAGAAGTATGTCAAGCTACGACTGCAGGAGCCCTCGGACAATGTGTCAGAAATACAAGTTTCTTGGCCCCGATGTGATACACTGTGTGGAGACCCTTGTTGATCACATCATCTTGACCTCGCTACCTCTCGCTGCTCTCATAATATTTAGTCATCTGTGTATTTGGCTGAAAAAGCCTGCTATGTAGGAGAAATGTTTCACCAATAATAAAGATGTTCAACTGTATAACTATGAAAAGGTATACAATACCAACAAGCACATGAGCAAGACACATGTGCAACAGTTGAGTATCTATGTTTCTGCAACGTTTCGCCTACACAGTAGGTATCTTCAGTCAGATACACAGATGATTAAATAAGAAGACAGCAGAAGTAGTGGCGAGGTAAATATTACTAGATCAGTCCATTAATCATGACATGTATAGTATGTAAAGCCATGGAGAAGATTATCAGAAGAGTGGTTGAGCACATGGAAAAGACTGGGCTCATGCATAACAATCAGCATGGCTTCAGAGATGGAAAATCCTGTTTCACAAATCTACTTGAGTAGTCTTCGAGGTGGTCAGTAAATCAGCCTTGAGAAGAGTTCAGTTCTCTTGCAAGGAAAAACAGTGAAGCTGAAGTATGAGAATAAAGCTAAAGGTGAGGAGTGGAAAATCTCGAAGACGCCACAGGAGTCAGGACCCATTAGCAGAAACATGAAGGTAAGAATTGAGAGGCACTACAGAAAGCCTACTAGCACATACTAAGCAGGTCCCTGTCAAAACCAACCATTCTCACTCATGACTAGTGTTTAAGGAATGAAATTGTTGAAGATGTCGTCTGTGCGAAGATACTGTTAGGCTGCTGTGTCAAATAGGTATAAATGGTATACAGTACCGACAAGCTGATAATTAATACACATGTGCAACACTTGGCATCTAAACACAAACACCTCATCAGGGGATCTTTGCTTTAGTATTAATTAAGGAAGGCTTAAATCATAATTACTTGAATAACCAGAATTATTGGAGTTTACTATATCAGTTAGTTTCCTTTTGGGAGCAATGTATATGAAAAGAAATTAAATTATTTTTAGTCACGTTCTCGGTGAAGCAAGAAGTGTGGCGGACGAGGATGTTATTAAAAGCACTACGAGCGTTGGAGACTCAAGTGTCTAGACCCGGAGCTCCTGCCCAGCCCATCAAAGTACCGGACGCCTGGACAGCAAGAGTGTACATTTCATTCCATCGTGCCTTAGGAATGACTGCTCTCTCTGAAGAGTCCAAGTTCATGAGTACATTAGCTGAGATTTTCAATTCCGTGATCGATTTAGTCAATCGCTTGCATTGTGACCCTATTAGCAGGTCGGTAATAGGAAGAAAACCTCACTTAAGAAAGTGATCAATTATTTATTTTTTTTATTATCACACTGGCCGATTCCCACCAAGGCAGGGTGGCCAGAAAAAGAAAAACTTTCACCATCATTCACTCCATCACTGTCTTGCCAGAAGGGTGCTTTACACTACAGTTTTTAAACTGCAATATTAACACCCCTCCTTCAGAGTGCAGGCACTGTACTTCCCATCTCCAGGACTCAAGTCCGGCCTGCCAGTTTCCCTGAACCCCTTCATAAATGTTACTATGCTCACACTCCAACAGCACGTCAAGTATTAAAAACCATTCGTCTCCATTCACTCCTATCAAACACGCTCACGCACGCCTGCTGGAAGTCCAAGCCCCTCGCACACAAAACCTCCTTTAACCCCCTCCCTCCAACCTTTCCTAGGCCGACCCCTACCCCACCTTCCTTCCACTACAGACTGATACACTCTTGAAGTCATTATGTTTCGCTCCATTCTCTCTACATGTCCGAACCACCTCAACAACCCTTCCTCAGCCCTCTGGACAACAGTTTTGGTAATCCCGCACCTCCTCCTAACTTCCAAACTACGAATTCTCTGCATTATATTCACACCACACATTGCCCTCAGACATGACATCTCCACTGCCTCCAGCCTTCTCCGCGCTGCAACATTCATCACCCATGCTTCACACTCATATAAGAGTGTTGGTAAAACTATACTCTCATACATTCCCCTCTTTGCCTCCAAGGACAAAGTTCTTTGTTTCCACAGACTCCTAAGTGCACCACTCACCCTTTTCCCCTCATCAATTCTATGATTCACCTCATCCTTCATAGACCCATCCGCTGACACGTCCACTCCCAAATATCTGAATACATTCACCTCCTCCATACTCTCTCCCTCCAATCTGATATCCAATCATTCATCACCTAATATTTTTATTATCCTCATAACCTTACTCTTTCCTGTATTCACTTTTAATTTTCTTCTTTTGCACACCCTACCAAATTCATCCACCAATCTCTGCAACTTCTCTTCAGAATCTCCCAAGAGCACAGTGTCATCAGCAAAGAGCAACTGTGACAACTCCCACTTTATGTGTGATTCTTTATCTTTTAACTCCACGCCTCTTGTCAAGACCCTCGCATTTACTTCTCTTACAACCCCATCTATAAATATATTAAACAACCACGGTGACATCACACATCCTTGTCTAAGGCCTACTTTTACTGGGAAATAATTTCCCTCTTTCCTATGTACTCTAACTTGAGCCTCACTATCCTCGTAAAAACTCTTCACTGCTTTCAGTAACCTACCTCCTACACCATACACCTGCAACATCTGCCACACTGCCCCCCCTATCCACCCTGTCATACGCCTTTTCCAAATCCATAAATGCCACAAAGACATCTTTAGCCTTATCTAAATACTGTTCACTTATATGTTTCACTGTAAACACCTGGTCCACACACCCCCTACCTTTCCTAAAGCCTCCTTGTTCATCTGCTATCCTATTCTCCGCCTTACTTTTAATTCTTTCAATAATAACTCTACCATACACTTTAACAGGTATACTCAACAGACTTATCCCCATATAATTTTTGCACTCTCTTTTGTCCCCTTTGCCTTTATACAAAGGAACTATGCATGCTCTCTGCATGCCTAGGTACCTTACCCTCTTCCATACATTTATTAAATAATTGCACCAACCACTCCAAAACTATATCCCCACCTGCTTTTAACATTTCTATCTTTATCCCATCAATCCCGGCTGCCTTACCCCCTTTCATTTTACCTACTGCCTCACGAACTTCCCCCACAGTCACAACTGGCTCTTCCTCACTCCTACAAGATGTTATTCCTCCTTGCCCTATACACGAAATCACAGCTTCCCTATCTTCATCAACATTTAACAATTCCTCAAAATATTCCCTCCATCTTCCCAATACCTCTAACTCTCCATTTAATAACTCTCCTCTCCTATTTTTAACTGATAAATCCATTTGTTCTCTAGGCTTCCTTAACTTGTTAATCTCACTCCAAAACTTTTTCTTATTTTCAACAAAATTTGTTGATAACATCTCACCCACTCTCTCATTTGCTCTCTTTTTACATTCCTTCACCACTCTCTTAACCTCTCTCTTTTTCTCCATATACCTTCCCTCCTTGCATCACTTCTACTTTGTAAAAACTTCTCATATGCTAACTTTTTCTCCCTTACTACTCTCTTTACATCATCATTCCACCAATCGCTCCTCTTCCCTCCCCCACCCACTTTCCTGTAACCACAAACTTCTGCTGAACACTCTAACACTACATTTTTAAACCTACCCCATACCTCTTCGACCCTATTGCCTATGCTCTCATTAGCCCATCTATCCTCCAATAGCTGTTTATATCTTTCCCTAACTGCCTCCTCTTTTAGTTTATAAACCTTCACCTCTCTCTTCCCTGATGCTTCTATTCTCCTTGTATCCCATCTACCTTTTACTCTCAGTGTAGCTACAACTAGAAAGTGATCTGATATATCTGTGGCCCCTCTATAAACATGTACATCCTGAAGTCTACTCAACAGTCTTTTATCTACCAATACATAATCCAACAAACTACTGTCATTTCGCCCTACATCATATCTTGTATACTTATTTATCCTCTTTTTCTTAAAATATGTATTACCTATAACTAAACCCCTTTCTATTCAAAGTTCAATCAAAGGGTTCCCATTATCATTTACACCTGGCATTCCAAACTTACCTACCACACCCTCTCTAAAAGTTTCTCCTACTTTAGCATTCAGGTCCCATACCACAATTACTCTCTCACTTGGTTCAAAGGCTCCTATACATTCACTTAACATCTCCCAAAATCTCTCTCTCTCCTCTGCATTCCTCTCTTCTCCAGGTGCATACACGCTTATTATGACCCACTTCTCGCATCCAACCTTTACTCTAATCCACATAATTCTTGCATTTACACATTCATATTCTCTTTTCTCCTTCCATAACTGATCATTCAACATTACTGCTACCCCTTCCTTTGCTCTAACTCTCCTCAGATACTCCAGATTTAATCCCATTTATTTCCCCCCACCGAAACTCCCCTACCCCCTTCAGCTTTGTTTCGCTTAGGGCCAGGACATCCAACTTCTTTTCATTCATAACATCAGCAATCATCTGTTTCTTGTCATCTGCACTACATCCACGCACATTCAAGCATCCCAGTTTTATAAAGTTTTTCTTCTTCTCTTTTTAGTAAATGTCTACAGGAGAAGGGGTTACTAGCCCATTGCTCCCGGCATTTTAGTCGCCTCATACGACACGCATGGCTTACGGAGGAAAGATTCTTTTCCACTTCCCCAAGGACAATAGAAGAAATAAAGAAGAACAAGAGCTATGTAGAAAAAGGAGAAAAACCTAGATGTATGTATATATATATATGCATGTGCATGTCTGTGAAGTGTGACCAAAGTGTAAGTTGGAGTAGCAAGATATCCCTGTTATCTAGCGTGTTTATGAGACAGAAAAAGACACCAGCAATCCTACCATCATGCAAAACAGTTACAGGTTTCTGTTTCACAATCATCTGGCAGGACGGTAGTACTTCCCTGGGTGGTTGCTGTCTACCAACCTACTACCTATAATCATAAATCATCAGTAATTAAATTACTTGCAGCTTGAGGCGAATTAGGAATTAATTATTAACCGTAACTTTAGGTTACAGATTTTTTCAGTTATCATTGTTTACATGTAACCAGTCATCTCGAAATACAAGGGTTTGTTCCCAGACTCCAGTGTTAGGGACAACTTACAAGAAGACATCAGCTAGGAAGACCTCAGCTAGACCTCAGGTCTATTCCATCGTATATGCACTAATGTAACTGGTCTTCTCGGCCCTTCGTCCATATTTTATGCAGGAGAATACTGTGAAAATTTATGAGGGTAAAAATTATCAATTCATTTAATCTGCAAAGGAAGTAACAACCTCGTATCAAAGAAACCGTGACAAGTTTTCACAACTTTTTTTGTTTAATGAGGCTATGAGATGAATTTTTAGGCAAGACTTTTGATTGTCGATTTCATCACAAGTTCAGTATTACTGAAGATGGTTATCTTTCCAGAATTATGTGATGCTTACGTATCGAGCATTATATTAAGTTAATTAAGCCTTTAAAGTACATATCTGTAATATATACGTATATATATACATATACATATATATAACGCAAAACAACCACTGTGAAAGAGTAGTGAAATTCCAAGCGCTTTCGTGACTACTCACATTGTCAAGGAACTATGATAGTTCCATGACAATGTGAGCTGTCACGAAAGCGCTTGGAATTTCACTACTCTTTCACAGTGGTTGTTTTGCATATTTTAAAATCACCTGTTTACTGCGATCTTATTGCATATATATATATAATATATATATATATATATAAATATATAATATATTATATATATATAATATATATATATAATATATATATATATATAAATATATAATATATATGTATATATATGTATATATATATATATATATAAATATATATATATATATATATATATTTTTTAAAAAATAAATATATATAATTTATATATAAATATATATATAATATAAAGTCGTGCCGAATATGCAAAACGGCAATTACAAGAACTATTTAGAATTAATCCTTTCTGAAATTTTCTCTTATACGTTTAAAGATAATTTTTTCTTTAAACGTTAATGAAAAATTTTTTTTAATTTGCACCAAAAGAATCTTAAAAAACTTCCCTAACCTTTTAAAACAAGAGCATTTATATTTTGCCTAACCAACTAAATAATTTTTAAAAACTTTACAAAATTTTTACTAAACAAACCAAACAAATTTTTTTTTTCGTTAGGTTCAAATGATTTGGCGAAATTATTTCATACACAAATTTTCACTTGTCCCTTTTGGGAAATGAGCGTTGCTTTTAAACCAAAATCGCAAGTTTTCCAAATTTGGCACGACATAATATATATATATATATAATATAAATATATATATATATATTATATATATATATATATAATATAATATATATAATAATATATATGCAAACAACCCCTGAAAAATAGAGAAATTTCCAAGCGCTTCGTGACACTCCATTTTCGGAACAGAAAGTAAAGCATCCAAGGAACTAATAAGGGGTCTGGGCAACACCCCACTATCAATCCCACAACGGTTTTTAAACCCACGCGCCCACCCCAAATTGGATAGGTCTTTTCACAACTCACCCACAAACATTCTACCCAAAAAATTTTAAAAATTTTTATTTTCCCGTGTAAATTTTTAAATTCTTCCCCCAAACTATTAATTATAAATGGATCTAATTTTATAAACCAAAGGGAAATTCATATTTTTTTCAAAACTGTTTTTAAAAAAGATTAAATTTTATTTTCCTGTCGACCAAGGACTACTTGATCTACTTTTTCAAACTTTTGAAAAAACAATTGGATGGTTTTTAAAAACCCTTTCAAATAAAAGAGCTTGGGAAACTTGTACAGTTCTAATGCAATTTATGTTGTTTTTAAACTTTGTTCGAATTTTTACCAGTTTGCCGAATAAACTTTTCGAAATTTTTACAAGGAATCTTAAACACATCCATCAACTTTTGGGGGAATTCTTTATCAAAAGTTTTTTTACTGTATCAAGATTTTTGAATACAACTTTAATATTAAAAGTCTTAAGAAGAGAAGGCATATCAACCAAGTTTTCATGGTAAGGGAGAACCAACATATTTTTAGTTGAATAAGGCTGGTTGTCCCTTTTTGGATTGTAAAAAGTATTTCTAGCAACATTAAAGATTTATCAATTACATTTCTTGGGTATTTTAAATCATTACCTATTTCATAAATTTTGGATATTTTCTCATCTATGAACTCAGGACTACAAATTCGTAAAGCTCTCAAAAACATTGATGAGAAAACAGACAGTTTGACTCTATCTTGATGCGAGGAATAATAGTGGACATAGGAACAGTTATTTGTAGGTTTTCTGTAAATTTAAATTTGAATTCATTATTACCCTTAATAAATTAAAACATCTAGAAAAGGCAATGAGTTATTTTCTTTCAAACTCAACAGTAAAGTTTATAGAATGGGCTAAGCTATTTAATTTTCCAAGGAAATGGTGTATATCTACATTTTTGGGCATAAGACACAAAATATCATCAACATATCTGAACCATTTAGCTCTATTAGGGGGATTGTGTTAAGCAACCTTGTTTCAAAAAATTCCATGTATAGGTTACTAAGAACAGGTGAAAGAGGATTTCCCATTGCCATACCAAACTTCTGAGTGTAAAACTTATCATTAAATACAAATTTGCATCAACAATGCAAAGTTTAATAAGTTTAATGATAGTAGGAACTGGCAATGGTAAATCATAGTTAACGAGTTCTTCAGATAAGAAACTTAATAAATCATCAACAGGAACTTTCGTAAACAAGGAAGTAACATCAAAACTAACCATGTTAAAATCATTTAAGTCAGTCAAGGAGCTTAATTTATCAACCAAGTCTATGTTGTTTTTAACATTAAAGTTAGAAATTTTGCCAACAATAGGGCTCAAAATATCAACAAGCCATTTGGATAATTTATATGAAACTGACCCTATGGAGCTAATAATTGGTCTGACTGGATTCCCTGGTTTGTGTGTTTTTATTAGTCCATACATGTAAGGTAAAGACGGATTAGTGGAAGTAAATTGTTTGACTAATTCATCTTTGCCTTGGCAAAATTTCTAACTTTAATGTTAAAAACAACATAGACTTGGTTGATAAATTAAGCTCCTTGACTGACTTAAATGATTTTAACATGGTTAGTTTTGATGTTACTTCCTTGTTTACGAAAGTTCCTGTTGATGATTTATTAAGTTTCTTATCTGAAGAACTCATTAACTATGATTTACCATTGCCAGTTCCTACTATCATTAAACTTATTAAACTTTGCATTGTTGATGCAAAATTTGTATTTAATGATAAGTTTTACACTCAGAAGTTTGGTATGGCAATGGGAAATCCTCTTTCACCTGTTCTTAGTAACCTATACATGGAATTTTTTGAAACAAGGTTGCTTAACACAATCCTCCCAGGCCCGGTGACCTGGTGGCTACAGCTCCCGCTTCACACACGGAGGGCCCGGGTTCGATTCCCGGCGGGTGGAAACATTTCGACACGTTTCCTTACACCTGTTGTCCTGTTCACCTAGCAGCAAATAGGTACCTGGGTGTTAGTCGACTGGTGTGGGTCGCATCCTGGGGGACAAGATTAAGGACCCCAATGGAAATAAGTTAGACAGTCCTCGATGACGCACTGACTTTCTTGGGTTATCCTGGGTGGCTAACCCTCCGGGGTTAAAAATCCGAACGAAATCTTATCTTATCTTATCTTATCTTAGAGCTAAATGGTTCAGATATGTTGATGATATTTTGTGTCTTATGCCCAAAAATGTAGATATACACCATTTCCTTGGAAAATTAAATAGCTTAGCCCATTCTATAAACTTTACTGTTGAGTTTGAAGAAAATAACTCATTGCCTTTTCTAGATGTTTTAATTATTAAGGGTAATAATGAATTCAAATTTAAAATTTACAGAAAACCTACAAATAACTGTTCCTATGTCCACTATTATTCCTCGCATCAAGATAGAGTCAAACTGTCTGTTTTCTCATCAATGTTTTTGAGAGCTTTACGAATTTGTAGTCCTGAGTTCATAGATGAGGAAATATCCAAAATTTATGAAATAGGTAATGATTTAAAATACCCAAGAAATGTAATAGATAAATCTTTTAAAGTTGCTAGAAATACTTTTTACAATCCAAAAAGGGACAACCAGCCTTATTCAACTAAAAATATGTTGGTTCTCCCTTACCATGAAAACTTGGTTGATATGCCTTCTCTTCTTAAGACTTTTAATATTAAAGTTGTATTCAAAAATCTTGATACAGTAAAAAAACTTTTGATAAAGAATTCCCCCCAAAATGTTGATGGATGTGTCTATAAGATTCCTTGTAAAATTTGCGATAAAGTTTATTACGGTCAAACTGGTAAAAATCTCGAACTAAGATTAAAACAACATAAATATAGCATTAGAACTGTACAAGATTCCAATGCTCTATTTATTCATGTAAGAGATTTTAACCATCCAATTGATTTTCAAAAAGTTGAGAAAGTAGTATCAAGCAAGTCCATGGTCGACAGGAATATAATTGAATCTTGTTTCATAAAAAGCAGTTTTGACAATAATATGAATATTTCCTTTGGTTTATATAAATTAGATCCATTTATAATTAATAGAATTTGGTAAGAATTTAATAATACACTGGACAAATAATAATTTTTAAATTTTCTTGGGTAGAATAGTTTGTGGGTGAGTTGTGCGAAGGACCTATCCAAGTTGGGTCGGCGCGCGTCAGGTGTTTAACCGTTGTGGGATCTGATAGTGAGGTGTTGTCCAGACCCCTTATATAGCTTCCTTGGATGCTTTACTTTCATAGTTCCTTGATAATGTGAGTAGTCATGAAAGCGCTTGGAATTTCTCTATTCTTTCAGAGTGGTTGTTTTGCATATTCTGAAATCACCTGTTTACTGTGATCTTATTGCTTATATATATATATATATATATATATATATATATATATAATATATATATATATATAATATAATATTATATATATATATATATATATATATATATAATATATGTCGTGCCGAATAGGCAGAACTTGCGATCTTGGCTTAAATAGCAACGTTCATCTTGCCATATAGGACAAGTGAAAATTTGTGTATGCAATAATTTCGCCAAAATCATTCTGAACCTAACGAAAAAAAATATTTTATTATGTTTGTTTAGTACTAAATTATTGTAAACGTATTTAAAATATATTTAGTTGGGTTAGGCTAAACTAAATTGTTCTTGTTATAATAAGGTTAGGTAAGTTTTCTAAGATTCTTTTGGTGCAAAATTATAAATTTTTACATTAACATTAATGAAAAAAAACATATCTTTAAACGTATAAGAGAAAATTTCAGAAAGGACTTAATTTTAAATGAGTTCTTGCTAATTGACCAGTTTTACATATTCGGCATGACACATACATCATTGCTCAAGTTAAATATATTTAATATTACATTAAATCTATGATTTATATTTTTATCGTTAGACTTTCATCGATTTCCGCTGATTTATGGCAAAAACAAGTTTTCATTCGGCTTACTCGGCAAAGTGCACCTTTGACAAATGGGCCAAACTGGACGATTCGGCTTATTAGGCACGACATACACTAATATATATTAGTATTAATAATATATATATATATATATATATATATATATATATATATATATATATATATATATATATAATATATATATATATATATTATTACAACCACGAACAAGTGGTATTTAATCAAAAACAACACTGTAACTAGCCGAGGGATCGAACACGTGTTGTTTTAGCCCGCCTCATGGTGAGTGAAAATTCACGACGCTCTAACCCACTGGACCATACAGTCCTACAAGAATCACGCACCCAGCAGAGGCAGGTGTTGTACAGTGATCCGAGGACATACGATGATGTGGGTGGCTCAGAGTTAATTTCATTCTACCCTCCGTTTGGTGCACTAGCCTCCACAAGCAGTATATATAATATTGTAACCACGAACAAGTGGCAACTAGCCGGGGAATCGAACCCATGCTGTTTTAACCCGCCTTATGGTAAGCGAAAATTCAAGACACTTTAACCCACTGGACCATACAATCATATATATATATATATATATATATAATATATATATATATATATATATATATATATATATATATATATATATATATATATATATATATGTCGTGCCGAATAGGCAGAACTTGCGATCTTGGCTTAAATAGCAACGCTCATCTTGCCACATAGGACAAGTGAAAATTTGTGTATGCAATAATTTCGCCAAAATCATTCTGAACCTAACGAAAAAAATATATTTCACTGTGTTTGTTTAGTATTAAATTATTGTAAACAAATCTAAAATATATTTAGTTGGGTTAGGCTAAAATAAATTGTTCTTGTTATAATAAGGTTAGGTAAGTTTTTAAGATTCTTTTGGTGCAAAATTAAAAATTTTTACATCAACATTAATGAAAAAAATATATCTTTAAACGTATAAGAGAAAATTTTAGAAAGTACTAAATTTTAAATGAGTCCTTGCTAATTGACCAGTTTTACATATTCGGCACGACATATATATATATATATATATATATATATATATATATATATATATATATATATATATATATATATATATATATATATATATAATTTCTTGATCTTGTGAAGCCTTCCCTGGTTTCTGGGGTTGTGTTCAGTCTGTATTTTTCCATGGTTTTTGTTTCATAGATTTTACCTCCTTACATTTCCGATTAACCCATGAGATCCCCCAGTTACTTTTCCTACAGGTTGATACAAATTTGTATATCGCTTCCTTGCACTTAGATGCTAATTAATGTAATTTAAAGCTTCTCTAAATGCAAAAAAAAAAAAAATAAGTGTTGGCTTGGTGAAGGAGCAACACTTACTAAGATTGTTGGTCGTCACCTGGGAATAACTCAAGTGACCCACCAGGCGGTGTCTCACCCACAGGTTGGATCCTTGCTTCTGTTTAATCCATGCTTCACTAAAAGCGAAAACTAGGTCCAGCATCTCCGTTTTATCACTTTCTATTTGCTGTGGTGCACGCGCGCGGATGTGTGTACTTACCGACTTATGTTTGTGAGAGTGGATACTCAGCTCCTGGCTCCGCCTCGTAGATTACTTTGATCACCATCACTGTTTTCTGACCTCTCGAGCATTATTATATCCTTTCCGCCACTGCCCCATCAAAATCATTTTATTTTTCAACCTCCATTTAACTAAAGAAATAATTCCTTACATGCTAGTGGCTCACCAGTGTCTTCAGCTCCATATCCGTGTCCTCCATGATCCTGGGCAACTTAAATCAAGTGATTGTTTGTATTTGCCTTCTGAGTTCCACTCAAGATTTTGTATGTCGTAATCATGTCTCCCCTCGTCCTGCTCACATCCCAGTCGTCGGTTTCTGTGTCTTAAGTTTCTCCTCACAGCGCATAGTGCACTCATCTATTTTTGGTTTAGGGGTCGCGACATAGCTCCTGCCCCGCCTGTATGCGTGTATGTGTGTATGTGTTAGTTACCATTTTGTCCTAGGCACATGTTGATTAAACACTAGGCCTGTTGTATATGCGTACATCTGTGTGTGTGTGTTAGGTACCATTTTGTGTGGTGTGTTAGGTACCATTTTGTGTGTGTGTGTGTCGCATCTCTAGTGCCTCAGGAGGCAGGTCAAGAGCGGCAATAAGAGGTCCCTCTGAAGTTTGTAGGTCATCTTTCTTCAGTGAGCAGCACAGTGTTGTGCTGTCATCGACAAAGTCACCTCTGATGGCTGACTCTAACATCACGTCTCTACTTCTCTCTAGTAAGGGAGATTGTCAGTTATCTCTCCTGTCCCTCAGGTTAGTGAATTTGTTAGTTTTTATTTTTATATTTGAACTATGTAGTATAAGTGTCTGCCTAAACAATGTCGATATCACTATACCTTTTCGTCAGCCAATTTACAAACTATGAGCTGTTCTGCCTCATCTCATTTCACGGATTTGGGTTTAAAACTTATCAACTGCATGTGCATCATTAAAGCAGCACTTCACCTTTACATCGCATCAAGAATACTTTAATTCTTAAAATAGGAATTAAAGCAAGCTCTTATTGTATATAAAACGAATTTTTTTGCATTGATTTGCATATGCCTGGTTAATGGGGTTTAAACCCGCAAATCAGGGAGGATCTTAAAGCTCCCGGGTACCTTTTTTTTCACCCCAACAAGATATTTTAACCCCTAAAATGGGGATGAGGTAAACTCTCGGTAAATACTCAGGGGTAAACAACCTCAGGTAATATCCCCGTTTTTTTTTTTTCATACTATATCGTTAAAACTCACGTGGGTCAATTACTCTGGGATGATAAACAAGAAAACTTGCAAACATCTTCCCAAAAAAAAATGACAGATAACACATCTTCCGGGATAAATACCTTAAGGAAAAAAATTTTTTCCCCATGTAATTGCTGGGGGAAAAGGGAATGTTCGGGGTTAATAACCCCATCATCGATAGGGTTTAAACCATTAAAAAGAATTTTTAAAAAATTTTTTCGTGTCAACTCAGAAGTTCTACTTCCGCAACCAAACACCACACAGACTAAATTATTATTATTATTTATTATTATTATTTTATTATTATTATTTTTATTATTATTTTTTTGTTTTTTTTTACCTTTAAACCCCTTACCCCCCAGTCGATCAACAGGAGCCCTCGCTCATTTTGACATTAAAACCTTTGTAATAAACACTGAAAATTTATTTTTCCTTTCTGCTAAAAAAAAATGTGGATAGACCTTTTTAGGGTGTTAAAAGATTAACTTTGGTTTAAAAGTCGCGAGACTGCTTGTTTATCAAATCTGATGTATTTATTATTTTTCAATGTATCTTTTAAATTATAAGCGTAAATTAACTATAATATATTACAGTGTATTATAGCACCATTTTGGAATAATCATGCATGGTTAAAGAGCTTGTTTTAATGACTCTTAAATGTGTGGACGGCAGCTCAGGTGCATTGTCTCGCCAGGTTACCCTCTGGCCCGTCAGTCAGTCTTGAGGTTCGACTGAGTGACATAGTGCTGGTATATTGTCCATGTGTGTTTACCGGGGGACTTCTAATAATATTACCGGACACTTCTACCGGTCGAGATGTATTACCGGACACTTCTGCCGGTCTTATAGGACACTTCTGCCGGTCGAGGTAAGTTTACATTTCTTCATAGAGCTTTTTTTTGTAAACTGAGTCCTGGTAAGTTTTTTACACTGCCGAAATATATAATTATTAATCAGAGCATTTTTTATTGTCTTATTAGCTATCTGAGAAACTATAAGCATAAATCACAACACCCCTACCCACACAACCAATTCACCATAATTGCCGACACCTATATCACTCAGTAGCAATCAGCCCACAACCTATCCACTTATAACCTATTCACGCACTGAAAAGTGCATGAATAGGTTTACCTGTGAAAATTATGTTAGCAAATCACCTGCAAGAGGCTTACAGGGCAATACCTGAATTACTACCTGCAAGTAATTTGGGTGAGGTACGTGGGACTTAAGTCACAGCAGGTCGCTGAACTGTAACTCCCTCGTTGCCCACTCCCTACCAGCTCTCACAAAAAGCTAGACCTGACATTAAATTAATTATAATATTACAACCAGCTGCTCTGGTAAATTAATGTTGTGTGGTCTGTATGATTAGGCTTCCTGGGTACACAAAAGAAATTCATATTACCACTTACCATTTCATTACTGTAGATGGATCACACCACAACACCTGCCTGACACCTAGACCCTACACTGGCCAGCTAGAGATCTCTATGAAAGGACTAATGACGCAATACCCTGTGTGATCGATGGCGTCTTCCTCATCTTCCGCCATCTACACGTAATTCTTGAGGTTGCGCATATTTCCTCTGTCTCAATTCTTCAACAGGGGACATTAATATGGGTTCCTATTACAAAGTCAGGCCGAAACCCCCCAGTTTGGCTCGGAAGACGCCGGATTATTAGCAGAATTTCCCACGACAACCAGTGTTCACAAATTACAAATGGCGTCTCTCTCTCTCTCTCTCTCTCTTCTCGGTCTCCTCTTCTCTTCTCACGCTTCTCTTCTTCGTCTCTCTCTCTCTCTCTCTCTCTCTCTCTTTTCTCTCTCCGGCGTCACTCACACGGCTGTTCTGCCCCCCCCCCCTCACTTGAAATTTCTCGAAGGGTCCAAATAGCATTACATTTTAATCCGCAATTATTATATTATTCATTTATATGTTCTACATTTAGGAAATTATGTAAAAAATTTCTACACTACCTATTTAATGGCCACTCACAACCTCTCCACCTTCCAACCCACCCAGTATTAATTTGTCCAATATTAACTACCCACCCGCTTTCAATATGTCTGCTCACTACCAGTCTGCTCACTACCAGTCTGCTCACTACCAGTCTGTCACTACCAGTCTGCCCCCATGCCCCACCCGTCTGCCCCACTTTACCAGTCTGCCCACTACCAGTCTGCCCACTACCAGTCTGCCCACTACCAGTCTGCCCACTACCAGTCTGCCCACTACCAGTCCGCCCACTACCAGTCCGCCCACTACCAGTCCGCCCACTAAGCCCCTACATCTGCCATACCAGATTGCCCCACAGTGAACACTGCCAAACAGCATAAGTAATCTCCGGCCCCATAAGCATAACTTTTAACAAGACCGCCCCAAAAAAACGTCGAAAATCTGAACGTAAATATTTAATATAAATTCGAGAATAGTCACGTCTACGACCAGTTTTTTTTCTTTACCGGTAAATTATAATGTAAATATAGAGTATTAAGAATATGCTGAACAGGCTTATACTGGGTCGACGTTGTTCAAATGTGAACTTGTTCATATTATGTCTAAGTTTGAATACAGTTGTGTGGATGAGCTAGTGAATCCTCCCTAAAAGGCTATTCTTAGGATAAATTTTGGCAAGAGCTTGCTATTTTTTTTAAGGACGCTTTTAACTGTATAAAAGATACTCTAGAGGTAAGACTGTTGTGCTGGTGTCCCTGGCGTCGGTGCGAGGCAGCTCCTGCCACAACCCTGGACGCTCAATTAAAATAGCTTTTAAAATACATTAGCGTAATGAAACAGTCCATTATTGCATGGTAACTCATTACAAGGCGAGGAAGAGAGAGTAGGGAGAGCGCACTTCCACTACTTAGTATCTACAACACTGTTATGGGTATACAATACTAACAAGTTAAGTAAGACACATGTTCAGCACTCCGGTATCATTACTTACGAAATCGTAATGGCACGATTGCAAACAAACCATACCACGGGTAGGGTTTGAACCCGTGGTCAGTGTCTCAAAATTCCAGACCGTCGCGTTACCACTGGGCCAGCTAGCTTCAATAAGATTCATCCAGCTAGGTATGTTTATACACCATAGGAAGGTTAGCATAGGTCTGTAAACACTTGCATTTGTGGACACAGTGGTGCCTATGCTAACCTTCCTATGGTGTAGAAATATACCTAGTTGGATGAATCTTACTGAAGCTAGCAGGTCCAGTGGCTAACGCGACGGTCTGGAGTTTTGAGACTCTGACCGCGGGTTAAAACTCCACCCGTGGTATGGTTTGGCTTCGATATCATTATTATGAAGATTAGCTGACTTAACACTTATCAAGGCTGAGGATCTAGGTACTCACCTTCCATGGTCTCCAGTATATAAACTCTGTATGGAATTGAAATATTCATAATGAAGATACTGAGTTGCCTCGTATCTCCGCGACAAGGGTAGACATGGGTGAACCGCACCTCCTCTTCTGGTATCTGCCAGATACATATTATTCACATCGTTGATGTCTCGTAAAAGTTAGATATTTTATGTAAATAGTTTGGAGACTCAATATCGTATTTCTCTGAATCGCACTAAGTTTACCGCTATAGGAAAACCATCTCAGTATTGACAAGTGGCCAGGTTCAGATTGTAAGTAAAAAAAAAAAATCCCTAGTGCATTCAAAAAGCATGTTTATGTTCCACTTAGGGAGGCCGGCAACATTTCCCAAGTGACGGTCTAGACCACTTGGCTTGAAACCATGCTCGAGGCCCACTGTTGTGCCTGGGCTGGGAAAGAAACATGGCTCGTAAACAAAGCTGCCTAGCTTTTGAGACATCGGTGGCCGAGTGGTCTAGAGCGTCACTTGGAGAACCTTTTCAACCTGATTGCCGCGGCTTCGAATCCTGCTGACTGAGATATCTATCACTCTATCACATATCAATGCGATTACAAATTTTATATATATATATATATATATATATATATATATATTATATATATATATATATATATATATATATATATATACAAATTTCGTGCCGAATAGGCAAAACTGATCATTTAGCAAGAACTCGTTTAAAATTAAGTCTTTTCTAAAATTTTCTCTTATATGTTTAAAGATATAATTTTTCTCCTGTATGTTAATGTAAAACTTAGTAATTTTTCACCAAAGAAACCTTAGAAAACTTACCTAACCTTATAACAAGCGCAATTTAATTTAGCCTAATCCAACTAAATATATTTTAATTAAGTTTGTAGTAATTTAATAATAAGCAAACGAAATGAAATATATATTTTCTTCGTTAGGTTCGGAATGATTTTTGCGAAATCATTGCATACACAAATTTTCACTTGTCTTATTCGGCAAGAAAAGCGTTGCTATTTAAGCCAAAATCGCAAGTTTTACCTACTCAGCACATTACACATACACACACATTATATAATATATATATATATAATATATATAATATATATATATATATATATATATATATATATATATATATATATGCAAAACAACTACTCTGAAGGAATAGAGAAATTCCAAGCGCTTTCGTGACTACTCGCATTATCATAGTTCCTTGATAATGTGAGTAGTCACGAAAGCGCTTGGAATTTCTCTATTCTTTCAGAGTGGTTGTTTTGCATATTCTGAAATCACCTGTTTACTGTGATCTTATTGCGTATATATATATAATATATATAATATATATATATATATTATATATATATATATATATATATATATATATATATATATATATATATATATATAATGTCGTGCCGAATATGTAAAACTGATCATTTAGCAAGAACTCGTTTAAAATTAAGTCCTTTCTAAAATTTTCTCTTATACGTTTAAAGATATATTTTTTTCATTAATGTTGATGTAAAAATTTATAATTTTGCAACAAAAGGAACTTAGAAAACTTACCTAACCTTATTATAATAAGCGCAATTTATTTTAGCCTAACCCAGATAAATATATTTTAGGTTTGTTTACAATAATTTAATACTAAACAAGCACAGTGAAATATATTTTTTTTCTTTAGGTTCAGAATGATTTTGGTGAAATTATTGCATACACAAATTTTCTTTTGTCTTATATGGCAAGATGAGCGTTGCTATTTAAGCCAAGATCGCAAGTTCTGCCTATTCGGCACGACATAACGAAACTAACCTCGCCGCCCATTGTCAAACCTCTTTAAAACTTCTAGTTTCGTTACTAGTGTTACTTTTTTCTATTTCTTTTTTTTTGTTGTTTTTGTGTGTGTGTGGCTGCAGACATCAGGGGTACAGAGTGCACATTAAACACTCATTGTAACACGGCTGAATCAAGGAATTAATGTTTGCAAAGTGAAAATTGTAAGGAGCCGCTCCGACCACCACGCAGTTCAAAAATAAACAATAACATACGACGGGGCTCGCTGAGCGCTTTTGTACTGCATCGTTTATTGTCGTGCATTTGTATGATTATTGTGGAAATTTATTGGAACCAAAAAATTCCATTGCTGATTCGTGTGTAAATATTTTAGTGTCGTGGTCACGGGTAGACTTTACTTACCCTTACACCCAACAATAACATTAGATAACTTCGAAGAATAGTGTACAGATTGATAGATTTGCGTCTTAAGGATGATTTAGGTTGACTTTAATTTTTAGTAAATAATATTAGAGTTAATGTAGCGTTTGACATTAATATTATGTAACATTAGGTAACGAGGTTACGTATATTATGGTAACTAGCATCTCTTGGTACAAGCAAGGAATGCTGGGAGCTTGTTGGACGCAAGAGCGTCCTTCTGATATCAGCTGCCGTGGTTGTAGTAACACTTCGGGAGCTCTCAGCTCAAATATCCCACTCGGCTTACAAAACAGATACAGAGGCCTCACGATGACCGTGGATACAAGTCTGTGCCAGACCCGTTTGTGAGATTCATTCAAGTATTTTTCTCTTATAGGTGGCCACCAGTCACAGACCGGGCCGTGGGGGCGGTGACCCCCGGAACTCTCTCCAGGTAACCAATTACTGGATGAAACAAGAGTAGTAGGTTAGCCGGTCTTGCCCCGGCCCGGGTCTTTTCCAGATGGTGACCCGGCGTGTAACAAGAGAGTAGCTAGCTTTCTTCCAGCGGCGGGACGAGACACGCATTCAGTGGCGTCTTGGAGAGAGAGAGAATTAGACATCTAAATTAGCCTGGGTACCATTAGGGGATTTCTAGCTAGGGTGGACTCTACAAGTCTGTTCTAGTTTATGCATGGAGAGAGAAATTTCCTGCAGGGCAGGTAACCCTCTAAAGAAGTGTAGCTTAGGGGTACTTGTGAGGATAGGACTTGAGCCCGTAGCTCGATCGCTAGCGCACTCGGCTCACACACTGAGGTCTGGAGTTCGAATCTTCTCCGGTACGGGTGGAAAAAGTGAGGGACGCGTTTCCATAAGACACCTGCTGTCCATGTTCACCCATCAGTAAAATTGGTACCTGGATGTTAGTCGACTGGTGTGGGTCGCATCCTGGGGCAAAACTGACCTAATTTACCTGAAATGCTCTGAATAACAAATGGCATTCTATATATTAGTATGTCATTGATGTCAGCTAGGACTGTATACCTTGTACATGTACTTGTAGTAAATAAAGATATTATTATTGCAGACAGTGGCCCCGGCCGGGAATAGATTTATTTTCTCATAATCTCTATAATGAAACGACGTTATTTGAACACCTACTGTGTGTGTGTGTGTATGTGTGTGTATATATATATATATATATATATATATATATATATATATATATATATATATATATATATATATATATATTGTGTGTGTCGTGCCGAATAAGTAAAATTTGCTATTTTGGCTTAAATAACAACGCTCTTCTTGCCAAATAAAGCAAGCGAAGTTTGTGTATGCAATAATTTCGCAAATATCATTTTGAACATAACGAGAAAAATAATTCCATTGTGTTTATTATTAAATTAATATAAACTTATCAAAAATATATTTAGTTGGATCATGCTAAATTAATTTGTGCTTGTTATAATAAGATTAAGTAAGTTTTCTAAGATTCGTTTGGTACAAAATCATTAATTTTGCACCAACATAAATGAAAAAAAAATATCTTTAAACGTAAAAGAGAAAATTTTTGAAAGGACTTAATTTTAAGAGTTTTTGCTAATTGAACAGTTTTACCTATTCGGCACGACGTGTAGTGTGACCTTACACTTATGTCACACTACACATGCATGTACAAGTATATATATACTAACCCCTCTGGGTTTGCTTCTATTTTCTTCCTAGTTCTTGTTCTTGCTTATTTCTGCTTATCTCCATGGGGAAGTGGAACAGAATTCTTCCTCCGGAAGCCATGCGTGTCGTAAGAGGCTACTAAATGCAGGGAGCAATGGGCTAGTAACTCCTTCTCCTGTATAATTTACTAAAAACAAGGAAAATAAAAACTATAATATTGGGATGTTTGAATGTGCGTGGAAGTGGTGCGAATGATAGATGATTGCTAATGTTATGAATGAAAAGAAGTTGGATGTCCTGGCTCTAAGCGAAACAAAGCAGAAGGGGGTAGGCGAGTTTCAGTGGGGAGAAATTTATTTATTTATTTTGTCTTTGCAAACAGTACATTGAGATTTTGTATTTGCAATAGTGGGTTGCAATGCAAAGAGTCTCTATTATGCCTAGGCATTATGGGCCAACTTAACATTATTGGCTTAAGTCTACTTAACACTAAGGAGTATATCATAGTTGTTCAGTATGATAGTAATTATTTCATAGTTGTACAGTAGATTATTAATTATAAATGAATCAAAATTTGTATAAGACAAAAGATATATTCATATATTCTAAAATGCTTTTTGTGAAAACAATGATTCAATTATATTCCTGTCAACAATAGATAAAAGGTTCAAAGTGATTGTTTCAGTTATGATGTGGGAGTACATAGGTGAGTAAGTGTGTACTGAGTATTTAGCATTTAGTCTAGGGTGATTAAGTGGTTTTGAGAAGTCTTAAATTGATTTTCAGACTGGGTTACTTTAATATCTTCTGGTAATGAATTCCATATTTTGGGGCCCTTTATGTGCATAGTTTTTACAGTGTGATATGGACACGAGTATATCAAAAAGAAATCTGTCTTGTGTTGTGGTCATGTGTCCTGTTTAGGTTGGTAAGGAGAGGTTTGAGTGGAAGGTTTATATTTTCGTGTATTCTGTGTATGTAGTAGGCACATGAAAAAGTATGGATGTTCTTAATGGTGAGCAGATTCAGACTTGTGAAAATTGGTGGAGTATGCTGGCGGGAGTGGGAATTTATCATTCTTTCTGCTGCCTTTTGCTGGGTTATTAGGGGTTTTAGGTAATTGGATGTTTGTAGATGAATGGTTCAGAGAACCGACATGTTGATAAATTAGACACATGTGCAACTCTTGGGTATCTTTATTGAGGAAACGTTTCGCCACACAGTGGCTTCATCAGTCCATACGTAGTAGAAACTTGAAGAACAGGAGGAGAATGAGGTAATCAGTCCCTCAAACTTGAGTCGATGTGTTCAGTCCATCAATCTTGAATCTATTCAAGATTGATGGACTGAACACATCGACTCAAGGTTGAGGGACTGATTACCTCATTCTCCTCCAGTTCTTCAAGTTTCTCCTACGTATGGACTGATGAAGCCACTGTGTGGCGAAACGTTTCCTCAATAAAGATACCCAAGAGTTGCACATGTTTAATTGGATGTTGTTGATCCCCATGCACAAATTCCATATGTAAGATAAGGGTATATGAGTGATTGGTACTGTGGAAATTTATTTGGTCCAAAGTTCCACAGGACAGATACGGCATACAAAGATCCCAATATGGCCGTGTAAGGAACAGCTGGATAGGGTCCTTAAACCCAACCAAAACATTCACACACACCCGGGTTGGCGAAGGTGGTTGGAAGGTACTTCTTAATTGATAGATTTACCCTTCAGGGAAGAAGTAGGTAGTTTATACTGTTAGTACACTTATATTAGGATTATTGGGGCAACTGTAGATAATAATGTAGACCTAAGACCTTAACGTAGGTAGTAAATAGGCCGATAATGTAGGCAAACACTAGGTTATGTTAGCCAGGGAGAACTGGCAGCCCAAGTTTGAATACTGGGACATGGGGGTTTGAAACCGCTTTGCTTTCTTCTAAGACTAGACACCATCGTAGCAGCAAGTGCCGTGTTCAGCAGGCGGCGCCCCCACGTGTCTTCTCATAGTAGACCTGGGGAAATCTGGTGGAGGCACCTCGACGTACCGTAGATGTCCTCCTCCGTCAGGCCCATACAGTAAGACAAGACCTCCCTTTTTACTTAGGATCCTGGCCAGTGTCTGGGGAAAATTGTGGGCAAGTTGAGCTGTGGGCATTTTTTGCAGTCGGCAGTTCATTACCAGTACGTACCGGCGTCTCTTGTCAGCCTAGATTGCCCTAGAAGCTAGTCTTACTCTCTGCATAGTTAGTCTAGGGGATTCACACCCCCTTGGAAACAGGAATTCCTGAGGTGCAGGCAGGTCACTAATATCGACTGAATATTGCAGGAATTAAGGCTCCCGGTTGCAAGTGGTTCTGAGGGGAAGTCCATGGGGCTAAAGCTTAGGGAGGTTGAAGACCAGAATAGATTCTCCAACACGAAGCAAGTTAGTCTTTCATACGTGCATGCAGGCGAGATTTCTTGTAACATCAGTCATTTATGAAAATCTGTCCTATAAGCCACTTGTGAGGCTGAGGTACCGACCTCAGAGCTCGGTGTCAATAGAGCTTGCCAGGGTAGACAACTCACATGGAGGCAGTCCAGATAAATTTTCACAAGTGGTCCTTTGAACCGTGATGTGGAATAGCTAGGTTAAAATTAACATAGCTAGGCCACAGTTAGGAACCAGTTTAACAGAGGATAAGCCAACACAGAGGCTAGGCCAAGCTGACTATACACAGAAGTTAATATTTGCAGTAATTTACAGGCAGGCCAGGTAGGCTAGAGAAGCTTGTGACTTTAATTGTTTACAGTGATTACAAGTAATCCAGAGTAGGAAACTTGTGTGTTAATTACTTAGTGGATTTGCAAGGTAGCCACAGTTAGGTTAGGTTTGTGCAATATTTACAACAGTTATAGTAGCTAGGACAGATTTAACCTAGTTATTATTTACAGTGAGTTCTGAAGCCAGGTTTAGGCTATAGCACACTAGTTAGGTTAGGATTTACCTTATCCAACCATCCACGCTAGACTGAGTAAGCTGGGCACAGTTAGGCCAAGCTGTTTACACACATTATTTATTTACTGTTTCACAAGTTGAATTGTTGAATTTATTTGTGCTAACCAAGTGATTTTTGATTTGTATACTGCATTTTTATTAATGTGTGATTTTCATTGTCTTTGATTTGTACCAGAGACTAGGTTAGGTCCTGTAATTATTTGCTGACATTGTACAGGAAATTGCAAAGTTAAGCTTTAACATTGATATACATTTCGATTGGGATTTGAGAGCTAACACTGTACATTTTGATTCATTGTAGAGTCAATATAATAAAGGGAATTGTTAAGCTTGTTGAGAAGCCTTGAGACTCGTTCATTCTTGCCTAATACCGTTCGTGCTGTGGGGTGGGCTAATTGAAGTACAAATTAGTACCGTGCTCTTAACTAAACCTCGACTATGGTAGGTGAAGATGAAGTATCAGCTGTCTCAGCTGTAAGTCAATTAAAGCGGTCTATGAGAGCTTATAAGGGACGCCTGAACAAAGCACGTGAGGAGTGTCGTATGGCCAGGCAAGATCAGGATGTAGACTGTGAGGAACTAGAGAGTTGCCTGAAACCTTTGGAGGAAAGCCTGGCTCTCTTTGAGAGATCATTTATCCTTTATGAGACAGAGGCCTATGCTGCAGGTGAGTCTGACTATACAGTCGAGGTAGCTCGGAAGGACTATGACGAACGAAGGGCAGAGTGCAAAGCAGAGATGAAACTCTGCAGGCAGTTAATAAATTATTATTATAATAAAGGGGGAACGCTAAACCAGAGGATTTATACAGTCCCTGGGGGGGGGGAGTGGAAGGCATTCGGTTAATTGGGAAATGGAGCACAGATCCAATTCCCTAAATCAAGAGCCCCTCACCAACATCAAGGAACCTTCCTTGAGGGGGGCAGTTAATAAAGGTTGGTTGGGTGGAAGAGTTTGCATCATTTGCATATACATATTGAGTTCTGTTACTAAGGTATGATTTTAGGTAGTTGAGGGAGTGGCCTCTGATACCATAGTGCGTTAATTTGGAGTACAGCAGTTCATGGTCGACTGTATCGAAAGCTTTACGTAAATCAATAAAATGCCCAGCGGGACTTCTTTTCTAGCATGTGTATGATAGGCATTTGTGCTTTTATTATTCCGGAATCTAAACTGACAAGGGTTTAATATGTTGTGTGAGACGAGGTAGGAATAGATCCGTCTATAAATTAATTTTTCAAAGATTTTAGAGAGCAGTGGTAAGTTAAATATTGGTCTATAGTTATTCAGAGAGAGCTAAGCAAGAGGTAGCAATAATGTTGAAGGTCAGTTATGGAGAGAAGAGGAATATAATGTATAAATTCACAGATTATGAGGATTAAAATAAGGTCGGATGTGAAAAGTGGGTCATAATAAGTCTGTATGCACCTGGGAAGAGAGGAGTGTAGAGAGAGATTTTTGGGAGATGTTAAGCGAGTGTGTGGGAACTTTTTTAGCCAAGTGAGAGAGTATTTATGGTAGGGGACTTTACTAAAGTAGGAGAAGCGTTTATAGAGAGTGTGGTAGGTAAGTTTGGGGTGCCAGGTGTAAATGATAATGGGGAACATTTGATTGAACTTTGTATTGAAAGGGGTTTGGTTATAGGTTACACATATTTTAAGAAAAAGAGGATAAATAAGTATACAAGATATGATGTAGGTCGAAATGACAGTAGTTTGTTGGACTATGTATTGGTAGATAAGACTATTGGGTAGACTTCAGGATGTACATGTTTATAGAGGGGCCACAGATATATTAGATCACTTTTTAGTTGTAGCTACAGTGAGAGTAAAAGGTAGATGGGATACAAGGAAAATGGAAGTAGCAAGAGAGAAGTGAAGATTTATAAACTAAAGGAGGAGGCAGTTAGGATAAGATATAAAAGGAGGACAGATGGGCTAGTGAGAGTATAGGCAATGGGGTAGATGTATGGGGTTAGTTTAAGAATATAGTGTTACTGTTCAGCAGAAGTTTGTGGTAACAGGAAAGTGGGTGTGGGAAGGAAGAAGAGCGATTGGTGGAATGATGTAAAGAGAGCAGTAACAGAGAAAAGTTAGCATATGAGTGGTTTTTACAAAGTAGCAGTGATGCAAGGAGGGAGGAATATATGGAGAGAAAGAGGTAAAGAGAGTGGTGAAGCAATGTAAACAGAGAGCAAGTGAGAGGGTGGGTGAGATGTTAACAAATTTTGTTGAAAATTAAAAAAAAAGTTTTGGAGTGAGATTAATAAGTTGAGAAAGCCTAGGGAAACAATGGATTTGTTAGTTAAAAATAGTAAAGGAGAGTTATTAAATGGAGAGTTAGAGGTATCGGAAAGATGGAGGGAATATTTTGAGGAATTGTTAAATGCTGGTGAAGATCGGGAAGCTGTGATTTCGTGTATAGGGAAAGGAGGAATAACATCTTATAGGAGTGAGAAAGAACCAGTTGTGAGTGTGGGGAAAGTGCGTAAGGCAGTGGGTAGAATGAAAGGGGTAAAGCAGCTGGGATTGGTGGGATAAAAATAGAAATGTTAAGAGCAGGTAGGGATATAGTTTTGGAGTGGTTAGTGTTTTTATTTAATAAATTTATGGAAGAGAGTAAGGTACCTAGGGATTGGCAGAGAGCATGCATAATTCCTTAGTATAAAGGCAAAGGGGACAAAAGAGTGAAAAAATTATAGGGGAGTAAGTCTGTTGAGTATACCTGGTAAAGTGTGTGGTAGTTATTATTGAAAGAATTAAGAGTAAGATGGAGAACAGAATAGCAAATGAACAAGGAGGCTTTAGGAAGGGTAGGGGGTGTGTATACGAAGTGTTTGCAGTGAAACATATAGGTGAACAGTATTTAGATAAGGCTAAAGAGGTTTTTGTGGCATTTATGGATTTGGAAAAGGCGTATGACAGGGTGGATAGGGAAGCAATGTGGCAGATGTTGCAAATGTATGGAATATGAGGTAGGTTATTGAAAGCAGTGAAAAGTATTTGCGAGGATAGTGAGGCTCAGGTCAGAGTATGTGGGCGAGAGAGATTATTTCCCAGTAAAAGTAGGCCTTAGACAGCGATGTGTGATGTCACTCTGGTTGTGCAATATATTTATAGATGGAGTTGTAAGAGAAGTTAATGCTCGGGAGTTGGAAAGATGTATGGGGTTAAAAGATAAAAAATCTAACACAAAGTGGGAGTTGTCACAGTTGCTCTTTGCTGATGACACTGTGCTTTTGGGAGATTCTGAAGAGAATTTGCAGAGGTTGGCTGATGAGTTTGGTAGGGTATGTAAAAGAAGGAATTCAAAAGTGAATATAGGCAAGAGTAAGGTGATGAGGATAACAAAATAATTAGGTAACAGAAGACTGGATATCAGATTGGAGGGAGAGATTTTGGAGGAGGTGAATGTGTTCAGATATTTGGGAGTGAACGTGTCAGCAGATGGGTCTATGAAGGATGAAATGAATCGTAGACTTGACGAGGGGAAAATATGAGTGGTGCACTGAGGAATCTGTAGAAAGCAAAGAGGGGAATGTATGAGAGTATAGGTATACCAGCGTTCTTGTATGGTGTGAGGCATGGGTTGTGAATGTTGCAACAAGGAGAAGGCTGGAGGCAGTAGAGATGTCATGTCCGAGGGCAATGTGTGGTGTGAATATAATGCAGAGAATTCATAGTTTGGAGATTAGGAGGTGTGGGATTACCAAAACTGTTATGCAGAGGGCTGAGGAGGGTTTATTGAGATGGTTTGGACATGTAGAGAAGTTGGAACGAAATAGAATGACTTCGAGAGTGTATAAATCTGTAGTGGAGGGAAGGCGGGGTTGGGGTCGGCCTAGAAAAGGTTGGAGGGAGGGGGTAAAGGAGGTTTTGTGTGCGAGGGGCTTGGACTTCGTGTGCGTGCCTGAGCGTGTTAGATAGGAGCAAATGGAAACAAATGGTTAAGACTTGACGTGCTGTTGGAGTGTGAGCAAGGTAACATTTATGAAGGAATTCAGGGAAACCGGCAGGCCGGACTTGATTCCTGGAGACGGGAAGTACAGTGCCTGCATTCTGAAGGAGGGGTGTTAATGTTGCAGTTTTATAACTATAGTGTAAGCATGCCTCTGGCAAGACAGTGATTGGAGTGAATGATGAAAGTTTTCCTTTTTCGGGCCACCCTGCCTTGGTGGGAAACGGCTGATGTGTTAGTGAAAAAATTATTATTATATATAATATTCCTGGGAGTTACCATGAGCATCATGTCAGTCCTGGTGGTACGACCAGCCTGCACTACCCACATAAACTATCACTCCCATCACGGCATATTGCCTAAACCTAATTTTCTGAGGTACATTTTCATATGATGGTTTCCATCGTGTGACAACAGGTGTGAGTGAGCCTTGTCTGGCAACACTGTCTGGCAACACTGTCTGGCAACACTGTCTGGCAACACTGTCTGGCAACACTGTCTGGCAACACTGTCTGGCAACACTGTCTGGCAACACTGTCTGGCAACACTGTCTGGCAACACTGTCTGGCAACACTGTCTGGCAACACTGTCTGGCAACACTGTCTCTCCCCCAACCAAAAATGTATATTGTTTTGTGAAAAGGAAATATTGGACGTTTCCTGTTACGACCATTGCAGAAAGTTTGTGTCAGTCATTCTTTAATTTTGAATGTGGAAAGACGTATTCTAAAAAATTCCAGAATTTTTATTTATTGTACGTGACAAATATTTTTTTACTCTTCTGTTTTACAAAAACAACTATTGATACGCAAAGAAATTTTATTAAAGCTTAAACGACCATCCTCGGTGAAAGGGAAGGTTTTTTTCATGCTGGTGAGCGACTGTTGATCCGAGGAATATATGCACATGTAATTGTGTGTGCAATTGCCTATATATGCCTGCAGGGTGTGTACGTACATATATACACACATACCTGGTTGATCATTCCCTGGTCCACCGCGAGCCTGGTCGTGGACCAGGCTCGGGGGCGTTGACCTTCGAAACACCATCCATGAACGACCTCCAAGAACACCCTCCTCCAGGAATTCTTAACAAATCTCGGCCACATATTACCATCCGTTGATCCTAGATAAAGGCAAGTTGTGTGTCCTTAACACCTTTCCGTGGATAACAGAATTCCACAATCGCGGGAAAAGAGCCTTTGTAATAACAGTCAATGCTTGGGTTATGGCTGTCAGCAAACTTGCAAACTGTGCATTAATAACAGAATCCCCATGAGCCTCCAGCTGTCAATTATTCAGGAAATTATGGGTACAGTTATTCATTTGACAAGAATATCTTCAGAGCTGTCAGTTTAGATACCACGTAAATTTCTGAACAGACGAAATTCTTCAACTTCAATATTATGCTCAATTCACTAAAACGTTCATTAGATAAAAGTTTGCTGATTGTAGAGATGTACCGAGCTCGTCAATTCTGTGTTAAAATTCTTCGATACTTAATCACAGGATAGCGTCGATACGTTAATTCGTGTAAATGCAGAGTTTCTCCTGGTATTTGGCTCCTGAAGTGTTAGCAAGATGTGAAATGAAGGGAGGAACGTTGATCCACTTAAGCAAGTTGTCTCTGGCGATACAAGCAGCGGTTAGCATCAACAGCAGCAACATTAACAGCAGCAACAGTAGCCGCAGTCGCTTCATCAACAAGAACACTAGACAAATTGCAGCAGCAAAAGCAGCAGCGGTATCAGCAGCATTAACCTCAGCAACAGCAATAGCAGCAGTGTTAAGAGCAGCAGCAACTCGAGCAATAAACAGCGTCAACATCAACACTAACAATAAACAGAAACAGCAGCATCATCATCAATAGTCAGCAATGTCATCCCACAACAACAGCAGAAGCAGCAGCAGAAACAAGAACGAAAACAGGAATAGCATTAATATCTAGCAGCAGCAACAGCAGTAGCTATAAGCTGCGTCCGCAACAGAAGCAGTTAACATCAATCAGAAGAAACAGCAGCTATCATCATAGGCATAAACATCACCATCAGAATTAATGAGTAACAATCAACAAATGCAGCATTTGTCAGCACCAGCAACAAAAATAATTATCAGCAGCAACAGTCAGCATCGGCAGCAGCATCAAGCATCAACAGCAGCAGCAGCAGCAACAATCAATAGTATCAATAATGGAAACAGCAGGAACAGCATGCACACTCAGAAGCAGCAACAGCAGCAATCAGCGGCTATTGATGGTGTGCTAGGGTGGTGGTGGTGATGGCGGCGGCGGCGGCGGTGGCGGCGGCGGCGGCGGCGGCGGCGGCGGCGGCGGCGGCGGCGGCGGCGGCGGCGGCGGCGACGACGACGACGACGACGACGACGACGACGACGACGACGACGACGACGTAGTGGATGTGTCGTGGGTGTGTGGTTGTAGTGGTTGGTGTAGTGTGGTAATGGAGGCACTGTACTGGGGATATACTGCTGGTAGTATAGCCAAACGTGTCGGTGATGTCTCGCTATGGTGGCAGTAGAGGTATGATGCCATAGTCGGTGTTTGTTGCCGATAATGTTGATGTGAAAATTGTGATGGGTGAGAGTGGAGCTTCGGTTGTGGTGTTGGTGTGTGATTATTGTAGTGGATGGTGGTAACAGAGGTACTGAAAGGCTGTTAGTGGCGACGTGTTTTCGAAGATGTGGATTGTTGTGTGGTCGTGTTCAGTGGCAGAGATGGTGGGAAAATCGTGGATTTTGTGAGTGGTCGCTGTCATTTTGTTGCTCTTACCTATTTGTGGTTACAAGGGTCGATTCATAGCTCCTGCCCCTGTCTCTTCGCTTATCGCTACTAGGTCCACTCTCGCCCTGCTCTATTAGCTTTATCGTACCTCTTCTTCAAGATATGTATGGATCCTGCCTCCACTACATGACTCTCCAGACTGTTCCATTTCCTGACAACTGTATGACTGGAGAAGTACTTCCTAACATCCTGTGACTTATCTGATCTTTCAACTTCCAGGTGTGACCCTTTGTTGCTGTGTTCCATCTCTGAAATATTCTGCCCTTATCCAGCGTGTCAATTCCTCTCAGTATTTTATATGTCCTTATCACGTCCGCCTTATATCTCCTGTCCTCCACTGTTTTCAGGTTGAGTTCCCTTAACCTCTCCTCGTAGGACATACCCCTCAGCTCCGAGACTAGTCTTGTTGCAAACCTTTGCTCTTTCTCGAATTTTTTGACGTGTTTGACTAGATGTGGGTTCCATATCGGTGCTGCACACTCCAATATGAGCCTGACGTACACGGTGTACAGTGTCGTCACTGACTCCTTACTTAGATGTCGAAACGCTATTCTCAGGTTTGCCAGGCGCCCATATGCTGCAGCAGTTATTTGGCTGATGTGCGCTTCAGATGTGCTCAGTATGATGCTCACCCCAGTATCCTTTTCCTTGAGTGAGTTTTGCAGCTTTTGACCTCTTAGGCTGTACTCCGTCTGCGGTTTTCTTTGTCCTTCCCCAGGCTTCATAACTTTGCACTTACTTGGGTTAAACTCCACGAGCCATTTGTCGGACCAGGCTTGCAACCTTTCCAGATCCCCTTGTAGGCTTTCCTGATCCTCGTTTGCTTGTATTCTTTTCAGTAGCTGCACATCGTCTGCGAACAGGAACACCTCTGAATCTATTCCTTCCGCCATGTCATTCACATATACAAGAAACAGCACCGGACATACGACTGACCCCATTCGACACAAGCACCCACTCTGACACCTCGTCTCGTACCAGCACACGTTGTTTCCTTCCTGTCGGGTATTCCCTGATCCATTTCAGTACTTTCTTTGCTATTCCTGCCTGCTCCTCTGTCTTTTCAACCAGTTTCTTTTGTGGTACTGTGTCGAAAGTCTTCTTGCAGTCCAAGAAGATGCAGTCTAGCCATCCTCTCTCTCTCTCTCTCTCTCTCTCTCTCTCTCTCTCTTTTCTCTCTCTCTCTCTCTCTCTCTCTCTCTCTCTCTCTCTCTCTCTCTCTCTCTCTGTCTTACTTTTGTTACCTTGTCGTAGAACTCCAATATGTTTGTGACGCAGGATTTCCCTTGCCTGAAACCGAGCTGGTTGTCATATATGAGCCCGTTCCTTTCTAGGTGCTTCAGAGGTAGAGGTAGTGGTGGTCACAGTGATGGTGGTGGCATTTATGCATAATGGTAGTGCAGTGTGGTTGGCTCTGGTAGTGCCAGAGATGTAGGTGATGACCGTGGTGGCGGTATGTGGCTGTGGTGCAACATAGTAAACTACCTCTGCGTTATGAATCAGTGATCACCGGTCCATGCAAGCGGGCATGGGTATTATCGGGTATTATCTCCCTCTAAAGGCAAGCAGACTATGTATCTTATTCACCTTTCCCATGATCACTTATGTGTAAGAGATACTCACGGTTGTTCTGTCAGGTGGCTTCCCACTCTTATTTTATATCCCCCCTCCCAGGGGTGGCAAAAAAATTTGGTTATTAGCCCATAAAAGACACATTAATTTTCATCATGGTCCTTTAAACTTTTTCCCTAGAATGCGACTCAGAGCAACCGTCTAACACATAGGTACCTATTGACTACTCTTTCGACTCACTAATTCAACGCCTTCAAGGCTGAGGGACTGATTATTTCATCTACTACAGTCTCCACTTAAGCTCTATTGAAAGAAGCGTCTTCAAACTGGGTACTCAGCTGATGTTTACTTTCTCGGTACTGTATACCATAAAAGTTATGATTCACACGTATCCCGCTGGTGTATCGATCAGAACTTTTCACTTGTCTAGCTTTGCACATTTACTCTTGTAGTGCTTTGACCCCAAGAATACGTAGGCCACTCATACCCTATTTTATTTCACTTGTTAGATTGTCATAGAACGCAAGTAAGTTTAAGAACATAAGAAAGAAGGAAAACTGCAACAGGCCTACTGACCCATGCGGAGCAGGTCCATGTCTCCCCCCCCAGATTAGACCAATGACCCCCCCCCCCTGGAATAGCCCAATGACTCGCCCAGTCTGATCATCTCCACTCAAGGATGGAGCACTGCACCAGACCCAGCAGCACAAGCTAGTCAGGTCCAACTCACACCCATCCACACCCACTCATGTAACCTATTTTTAAAACTACACATCGTTTTAGCCTGAATAACTGTACTCGGGAGTTTGTTCCACTCATCCACAACTCTACCAAACCAGTACTTTCCTATATCCTTCCTGAATCTGATTTTTTCCAACTTGAAACCATTGCTGCGAGTCCTGTCTTGGCTGGAAATTGTTATTCCTAAAAAATTCCTCAAAATTGTTATTCCTCCTTGCCCTATACACGAAATCACAGCTTCCCTATCTTCAACATTTAACAGTTCCTCAAAATATTCCCTCCATCTTCCCAAATAGGTAATACCTCTAACTCTCCATTTAATAACTCTTCTATTTTTAACTAACAAATCCATTCTTTCCCTAGGATTTCACAACTTATGTATCTCAATCCAAAACTTTTTCTTATTTTCAACAAAATTTGTTGATAACATCTCACTTACTCTCTCATTTGCTCTCTTTTTACATTGCTTCACTACTCTATTTATTTCTCTTTCTCTTCATATACTCCTCCCTCCTTGTATCACTTCTACTTTGTAAAAACCACTCATATTGTGAAAATTTGTCTTACTGCCTCCATGTGAGTTGTCTACCCTGGTAAGCTCTGTTGACACCGAGCTCTGAGGTCGGTACCTCAGCCTCACAAGTGGCTTATAGGACAGATTTTCATAAATGACTGATGTTGCAAGAAATCTCGCCTGCATACATGTATAAAGGACTAACTTACTTGGTGTTGGTGAATGTCTCGGTCCTCAACCTCCCTAAGCTTTAGTCCCTGTGGACTTCCTCTCAGAACCACGTGCAACCGGGAGCCTTAATTCTGGTCATGAACTGCCGGCTGCACAAAGGCCACAGCACAACTCACTCGCAATTTTCCCCAGACACTGGCCAGGATCTTATAGAAAAATAGGTCTTGTCTTACTGTAGGTGCCTCCACCAGATTTCCCCAGGTCTAGTATTTGAAGACACGTGGGGGCACCGCCTGCTGATCATGACACTTGCTATTCCGACGGTGTCTAGTCTTAGAAGAAAGGGCACTGTGGTCTCAAGCTCGTGCCCCAGTATTCAAACTTGGGCTGCCAGTTCTCCCTGGCTGACATAACCTAGTGTTTGCCTACATTAACGGCCTATTACTACCTACATTAAGGTCTTAGGTCTACATTATTATTATCTACAGTTGCCTCAGTAATCCTAATATTAGTGTACTAACAGCATAAACTAGCTACTTCTTCCCTGAAGGGTAAATCTATCAATTAAGAAGTACCTTCCAACCACCTTCGCCAACCCGGGTGTGTGTGTGTTTTGGTTGGGTTTAAAGGCCACCCTATCCAGCCGTTCCATATATGGCCATGTTGGGATCTTTGTATGCCGTATCTGCCCTGTGGAACTTTTAGGACTGAATAAATTTCCACATCCTCCCACCGGCAAAGGTAGGCACTAAGTCTACATCAAGTTCACCTTCCGCGAGCCCCCACAGTGGACCCTGGGCATGAGTGCCATCCGGCCTCTCTCGTCGAGCAGACTCTGGTCTAACTTCAACAGTCCAGTTTCCCCTGCGTGGACCTCTGGGGTGTAAACTTGTTGGTTCCGGTGGTCTTAGCACCCTTTCCTTTAACTTTAACATCTTTCGTATGTCTAGTCTTGACTGAGCGGCTCTGTACTTTCCCACCCAATGGCCCACATGCCCTGGTAGCCTTTCCTCCCACTGATACGAGGTTCCCTAGATTTAATGGCAATCTATCTCCCTCTTTACATACCCCATAAAAGTGTTTTCCCAATGTGGCTGAGTGTTCACGCCCTACCGGGTTCAGCTTCCCTGGCGGTTCATCGTGTATACTGGTACTCATTATCACTACTCCCCCAGCTATCATGGGGGACAGCTTCTTCTTCTCTCTGGTGTGGCAGGGAATTCAGGTGTAATCCTGCCGCCTATGATGTATCCTACTGGATTTCTGTATAAACCAGTTCCTTCCCTAAACATCCGTCGTGTAGACATGAAGTCATCTATTTGATTGGCTCCCACCAGGATACCTACGTTTCTGACTGTCAGTGGTAATTCCCTGGTCTGCCAGATTCATGCCAAGGTCTTTCAATTGCTTGGCTGCTGCAGCAAGACCCCTCGCTGTAATTGCCGTGGGTAACGTCTCTACCACCAAGGCTGTAATATGTCTGCGATGTCCACCTAATTTGACTGTGACATACACCACGTCATAAGATTTGGGTGGGGCCTGACTTATAGCCCCTCCAAACATCATACTAACTTTCCTGGTGGCCTTCAACTTTAATTTAGCCACCAACTTCTTTGTTATCAAGGATATTTGTGCTCCCAAGTCAAAGAACAATCGGGTTGTTTTGGACCTGTGCCCATTCACAACCTTTGCCATGACTGTAGGTAGGGCAGCACCTCCGTGATTCTCACTCAGATTAGAGACTTCACTCCCACTAATCACGCTGGCTACCATTTCAGGCTCGGACTCACTTTGTCTCTACCTGAGAGATATCCCTAGTAGCCTGGGGCTCCCCTAAATTATTGGGACATAGTGCAGTATGATGCTTACCTTTGCAACAGACTCCACACTCACTGAGCTGGGTGTCAGTCTTTGGCAAAGTGTTCCCCACAACATTTGAAGCAGTCTCAACTCCTTTAGTCTCTGTTGCCTACTGCTCGGTGTTGTATACTCAGAGCAACTCGTGGTAGTGTGTTTACCTTCGCAGAACACGCATATTCTGGCATGAGTGCCTCTGAGGTTCTGCTTAGAGGTTCTTACCTTAGACACTTCTTTACCAGAGTACACTCCAACGTTAGTCGTATGAGCTTGAGACTGATCTCTCGAGATCTTTGAGTGACTGTGTTTTTATGTGGTGATGGTGGTGACTCTTCTCTCACGCCTATACTTAAATGAAAAACGAGATCTCCCAACCCCTCAACAATTTGTTGTATCGTGAACCTGTTCATCCGATATCTTAAGCGTAACTCATGCACTGTAGTGCCAGCCAGTTTCCTCTGAATCACCTGACTGATGAGCCATTCTGACTTACCCCAATCATGTAAATCTTTAAGACTATTTGTCAAACTCATAACTTCGATTCGGAACTTCTCTAGGCTCTGACGGTCATGGCGACAAGCCTCTAGATCCAACAACCGATAAAGTATAGCTACCTTTATCTCCTCAGTGTTGCCAAACATGTCCTTTAATTGGTCTTTGGCATGTTGGTAATTAGTGTCAGTGGTTTGGTAATGCCGGACCAAGTCCAAGGCTTTACCCTTGAGCTGTGAACGTAAATACTGTAATTTGATGGCATCTGACAAATCGTCTCTGTCATCTATCTGGGCTTTAAACTGATGCCAGAAAGCAATGTACTCTGTTAAGGTTCCGTCGAACATTGGTAAATTCAACTGGGGCAATCTGGGCAACACATTAACAGGCGTGCTGCTGTTCGTGCTCCCTGAAATATTTGCTGCCCCTGCTGTACCAGCCTTCAAAGTCTTTATTAACTGCAAGCAGAGTTTCATCTCTGCTTTATACTCTGCCCTTCGTTCGTCATAGTCCTTCCGAGCTACCTCGACTGTATCGTCAGACTCACCTGCAGCATAGGCCTCTGTCTCATAAAGGATAAATGATCTCTCAAAGGCCGCCAGCCTTTCCTCCAAAAGTTTCAGGCAACTCTTTAGTTCCTCAGTCTACATCCTGATCTTGCCTGGCCATACGACACTCACGTGCTTTGTTCAGGCGTCCCTTATAAGCTCCCATAGACCGCTTTAATTGACTTACAGCTGAGACAGCTGGTACTTCATCTTCACCTACCATAGTCGAGGTTTAGTTAAGAGCACGGTACTAATTTGTACTTCAATTAGCCCACCCCACAGCACGAACGGTATTAGGCAAGAATGAACGAGTCTCAAGGCTTCTCAACAAGCTTAACAACTCTTTCATATTGACTCTGACTCAAAATGTACAGTGTTAACTCTCAAATCCCAATCGAAATGTATATCAATGTGAAAGCTTAACCTAGCAATTTCCTGTACAATGTCAGCAAATAATTACAGGACTTAACCTAGTCTCAAGTACAAATCACAAATCCCACATTAAAATGAGTCAAAGACAATGAAAAATCACACAAAAATGCAGTATACAAATTAAAAATCACTTGGTTAGCACAAATAATTCAACAATTCAACTTGTGAAACAGTAAATAAATAATGTGTGTAAACAGCTTGGCCTAACTGTGCCCAGCTTACTCAGTCTAGCGTGGATGGTTGGATAAGGTAAATCCTAACCTAACTAATGTGCTATAGCCTAAACCTGGCTTCAGAACTCACTGTAAATAATAACTAGGTTAAATCTGTCCTAGCTACTATAACTGTTGTAAATATTGCACAAGCCTGGCCTAACTGTGGCTACCTTGCAAATCCACTGTAAGTAATTGACACACAAGTCTCCTACTCTGGTTTACTTGTAATCACCGTAAATAATCAAATTCACAAGCTTCTCTAGCCTACCCGGCCTCCCTGTAAATTACTGCAAATAATAACTTCTGTGTATAGTCAGCTTGGCCTAGCTTGTGTGTAACTCTGGGCCTGGTGCTAACTTAACCTAACTCTGTTAAACTGGTTCCTAACTGTGGTCTAGCTATGTTAATTTTAACTTAGCTATTCCACATCACGGTTCAAAGGACCACTTGTGAAAATTTGTCTGGACTGCCTCCATGTGAGTTGTCTACCCTGGCAAGCTCTGTTGACACCGAGCTCTGAGGTTGGTACCTCAGCCTCACAAGTGGCTTGTAGGACAGATTTTCATAAATGACTGATGTTGCAAGAAATCTCGCCTGCATACACGTATAAAGGACTAACTTACTTGGTGTTGGTGAATGTCTCGGTCCTCAACCTCCCTAAGCTTTAGTCCCTGTGGACTTCCTCTCAGAACCACGTGCAACCAGGAGCCTTAATTCTGGTCATGAACTGCCTGCTGCATAAAGGCCATAGCACAACTCACTCGCAATTTTCCCCAGACACTGGCCAGGATCTTATAGAAAAATAGGTGGTCTTGTCTTACTGTAGAGGCCTGAAGGAGGACATCTACAGTACATCGAGGTGCCACCGCCAGATTTCCCAGATCTAGTATGTGAAGACACATGGGGGCACCGCCTGCTGATCACGGCACTTGCTGTTCTGACGGTGTCTAGTCTTAGAAGAAAGGGCACTGTGGTCTCAAGCTCGTGCCCCAGTATTCAAACTTGGGCTGCCAGTTCTCCCTGGCTAACATAACCTAGTGTTTGCCTACATTAACGGCCTATTACTACCTACGTTAAGGTCTTAGGTCTACATTATTATTATCTACAGTTGCCTCAATAATCCTAATATTAGTGTACTAACAGTATAAACTACCTACTTCTTCCCTGAAGGGTAAATCTCTCAATTAAGAAGTACCTTCCAACCACCTTCGCCAGCCCGGGTCTGGTGTGTGTGTGTGCGCGCGCATTTTGGTTGGGTTTAAGGGTCACCCTATACAGCCGTTTCATACACGGCCATGTTGAGATCTTTGTACGCCGTATCTGCCCTGTGGAACTTTTAGGACCGAATAAATTTCCACTCACATGCTAACTTTTCTCTTACTATTCTCTTTACAACATTCCACCAATCGCTCATATATATATATATATATATATATATATATATATATATATATATATATATATATATATATATATATATATATATATATATATATATATATATATATATATATGTCTCCCTGATTGCCGGTAAACTTTTTGTGCTGGGAAAGATGGAGAAAGTGTGGAAATTGTTTTTTTACATAATTTTCCTAAATGTAGAATATATAATATAATGATTGCGTATTAAAATGTGATGCTTTTTGGACCCTTTGAGAAATTTTAAGTGAAGGGGGTGTGGAATAGCTGCAGAGTGGCACGGGGGACGCCATTTGTAATTTGCGAGCATTGACTGTCAAGGAAAATTCGGCAAATAATCCGGCGTCATTGAGGCCAAATTGGGGTGTTTCGCCCTGTGTTTGTAATAGGAACCCGTATTAATGTCCCCTGTTGAAGGATTGTTACAGGAAATTTGTGGAACTCCAGAATTACGTGTGGATGATGGAAAATAAGACTACATCACTCACACAGGGTTGTGTGCCATTAGTTCTATCATTTAGATTTCTCGCTGGCCAGTGTAGGATTCTATTTGTTAGTCTGGCATTGTGGTGTGATCCATCTACAGTAATTAAATGGTAAGTGGTAATACGAATTTCTTTTCTAATATGTACAAAAGTTATATTCTGGTTGTCCAGCAAGCCAAATCACATACAGTCCACATTTTATAATTTACCATTATTGGTATTAATGTTTAACATTGTAATTATTAATTTAACGTCAGGTCTAGCTTCTTGTGAGAGTGGTGATGTAGTGGGCGTCGAGAGAGTGATAGTTCTGCGACCTACTGTGGCTAAGTCTCACTTACCTTACCCAGATTATTTGCACCTAATAATTCAGGTAATACCCTGTAAACATCATGCAGGTAATTTCCCACAGAGTGTGAGGGTGTGTATTTCATCAATAGAGCATGTAGTTTGTGAAGGAATTAATAGTTTCTAGATCTCAAGGTGACAAGTTTTTTGTTGGGTTTGATATCTGTCACATGAACAGCTGAAGAAGACTGTGTTGGTTATGATGGTGACAGATGGTGAAGAGGTGGGAACATCTCTGAAAACTGCGTAAGGAGCAGACACAGAGTTATGATGGTTATGATGGTGACAGATGGTGAAGAGGTGGGAACATCTCTGAAAACTGCGTAAGGAGCAGACACAGAGTTAGAGAAGAAGTGAGCACTACTGGGTGCTGGGAGTGCCAGGTTATTCTGAATTATTATAATTATTATTATGCACTAAACCCACAAGGGATGTTTAGTGCTATTCCAGAATACAGAGCTGTATTCTGGAATAGATAAGATGTATTCTGCGATATTGGTAGAGTTTCGAGTTAAGTAACAGCCCTCCTCCTCCTGATGGTGACAGATGGTGAAGAGGTGGGAACATCTCTGAAAACTGCGTAAGGAGCAGACACAGAGTTAGAGAAGAAGTGAGCACTACTGGGTGCTGGGAGTGCCAGGTTATTCTGAATTATTATAATTATTATTATGCACTAAACCCACAAGGGATGTTTAGTGCTATTCCAGAATACAGAGCTGTATTCTGGAATAGATAAGATGTATTCTGCGATATTGGTAGAGTTTCGAGTTAAGTAACAGCCCTCCTCCTCCTGAAGGAAAAGAAAATAGCCTATGGTGAGAATCTGAAGGATATGTTTCTTTGCAGACATGGTGACAGATGGTGAAGAGGTGGGAACATCTCTGAAAACTGCGTAAGGAGCAGACACAGAGTTAGAGAAGAAGTGAGCACTACTGGGTGCTGGGAGTGCCAGGTTATTCTGAATTATTATAATTATTATTATGCACTAAACCCACAAGGGATGTTTAGTGCTATTCCAGAATACAGAGCTGTATTCTGGAATAGATAAGATGTATTCTGCGATATTGGTAGAGTTTCGAGTTAAGTAACAGCCCTCCTCCTCCTGATGGTGACAGATGGTGAAGAGGTGGGAACATCTCTGAAAACTGCGTAAGGAGCAGACACAGAGTTAGAGAAGAAGTGAGCACTACTGGGTGCTGGGAGTGCCAGGTTATTCTGAATTATTATAATTATTATTAAGCACTAAACCCACAAGGGATGTTTAGTGCTATTCCAGAATACAGAGCTGTATTCTGGAATAGATAAGATGTATTCTGCGATATTGGTAGAGTTTCGAGTTAAGTAACAGCCCTCCTCCTCCTGAAGGAAAAGAAAATAGCCTATGGTGAGAATCTGAAGGATATGTTTCTTTGCAGACAGTAAAGGGTAGCAGTCACAATTATTACAGTCAGTCATAAACTGAATGCTAAACCCACAGGGGTCGTAAGATGCTGGGATAGTCGCAGTTTTGCTTTTTTTCTGTTTGCTTCTCTACAGATTGGATATTCTTTCTGTATCCTTTAGTATTTTGATGGGTGGCTCTAGAGCCAATAATTGTTGTTACTGGCAAATGCTGACCTGCTGTAAATACTGAGAAAGTTATGGCTATGTTGTCTGGTATTGTCTCCATCTACGAGCAGGAGGCCCCTAAGTTTCAACTCGGGTGAGTGGAAGGTGTTGTAATTCTAATTAGTTTTTACATGTCTAAGGCACATTCCATAAGATCTTGTATAACTGTGAGGAATGACAAGTTTCTCAGCATGAATTACGATTATCATGGGGAGTGTTAAACCTGTAGGGGTCATACAGTCCTTGTGATGGGGGAGGGGGTGGAAGGCATTCAGGTTTAATTCAGGGAATTGAAGCACAGATCCAGTTCCCTAGATCAAGAGCTCCTTGCCAGCATTAAGGTGGAGTGTTGGTAGTTATTGGCCCCTCAAAGAAGGTGCCTTAATGCTGGTGAGGTGCTCTGGATCTAGGGAATTAGGTCTATGCTTCAGTTCCCTGAAATAAGCCTGAATACCCCCACATGCGCTGTATAATCCTACGGGTTTAGCGCTCCCCATGATTATTGTGAAGGCTTACTCAGCCCTGTAACAACTTCAGACAGTATTACCAAGGCTGGCTCCTCCTCAGGAAAATTAATGAATAGAAAAAGAACAAAAAACTAACACTTTATTATTTAGAAAATATAAAATATAAAACACTTAAATATGAAATATTAATCCTACATTAAAGAAAATGAAAAATATAAATGATAACTGAATTCAATGCTAATATATATATATAAAACTTTGGTGTCTGGTGTTGGTGACACTGAGTGTTGTTGAAATCATAGCCGTTGCTGATGATGGGGGGGGGGGTCACGGGTGTTGGTGACAACCACCGGCTCATTCTTTCACAGATTTTAAGCCCCAAAAATCCTCCAGATGACAGGAAAGCGGGTTCTTACCACTGAAATAAAGAGGGGTTAATCCTGCCTTGCATACACAAACGGTAAGGGATCCAAAAAAGGGGACGTCTAAAACTTACCCATCCCTTAAATTTTTTCCCTCGTTGGTTGCGGTGACCCATTCTGTCATTTCAAGCGGGAAAAAAGAGACAGTTTCCTACTGCTTAAAAACACTCTCCATATAAAAAAAATACCAAAAAGAGGGGGTGATTATTAAGACTTTTAAAACAGAGCAAGACTGAAAGACAAATTTATTTTTGGGTCAAAAGTGGAAGCTTTTAAACCCAAATAATCCACTAAAATAGAGTGGGAAATTACTTACAGATGCGGGGAGCTGTGAGCGAGTGATTACTGTTTTGGGGGACCCCCCACACGCCCCTTTTTTGGGGGGGGGGGAAGGGGGGAGGGGAAGGATACGGGAGCTAGACTGCCCCCTTAACAAGCACCGCAATCCAACATTTTTTCGGGAGGGGAAAAAAGGGGGGGGGGGGAAATACGGACTTTTTTACCCAAACCTTAACAATAGCCGCAATGAAACTATTGTTACTATACACTCCTTCGCTACTCCTTCAAATTAACTTTTCCTCACACTCCCCCATCCAAACTTATGCAAGAGTAAAAGAAGAAAGGCAAGGAAAAATTCTAACATGTGGAATCGCGAAAGGCAAAAAAAATCTTCTACTGACTGCACGACTTAACCATCAAGAAATAATGGATAAAACCATTGTAACATAATATGGAACTTAAAAACCGGGAGTGCCAATTCCCCCTCAAAGGCGACTTTTTGGTTTCCCTTTTAAAAGTTTCTAGGTAAAACAAAGGCTTGTGATCCTCTCAAAAAAGAATTTTTTTCCCCCAGAGATAAAATTAGCTTTGAGATACCCCACACAAGACCAAACATTCCTTTTCTATATAGATCTTTTTTCAGGGGGAAGGATTTCCCGTTTGGGAAAGCATACAGGGAAGGGAGTACCATCTTTTATTTATAACACGCACCTAACCCCGTATTAAAGGGCATCTTTTTCTTAAACAAAATTTTTTTTAAATATCGGGAATCTTGAGTATGGGTTTTTCAAGAAGAATTTTTAATCTCTTTAAAACTTTTCCGACATTTCGGAAAGTTAAAGGGGTCCTTCACAGACTTTTTAAGAAGTCGGATAAGATGCCTTTTAAACAGTAAGTTGGGGATAAACCGTCATAAAATTTTACTGAACCAAAAAGCTATGCATGGCTTCGGGTTTTGGGGGAATTTAAATTCCAATAATGTTTTGATCTTCGGGGGAAGGGGGCTGCAGGGATTTTAGAAATTATCAGCCCAAAATACAAATCTTTTTATACCCAAAAGCATTTCTTGGGTTTGGCAGTGGGGGAAAGTGACGTAACCATGTAAAACTGATTTTAATTTTGGATATTTTTGCCCCACGGGATGTCTTTTGAAAAATTTTATCAAAATAAACAAAACCCTTTGGCATATTACCCAAACCTTCCTCATCAGTCCACGTAGGAGCACAGGCAGTTCCCAAACCAAAGGGGCATAGTTCTATACGCATCAGCCCTTTGGGTAGGAAAAGCTTATCTTAAAAAAGGATCAACATATTTGATATCTTGTGCAATACAATCATGAAAAGGGGAACCATAAAATTGTGTAGATCGCTATCTATTAAAGGATAGGCTCAGCACCCACCGAGTGACACATAAGGCCTCTGAAGTAAAATACAAGTCTATATGAATTATCCCCCTTCTTAACCATATACGTGAGCAAATGCAGAACGAAGGTTCAATGATCTTATTTTTAATAATTTTCTACCTCCGGTCAAATGCATCCCAAAGGGTGAACGGAACGGGTTAATTTCTTTAAAATTTTTCCGTCACTAAGTAAAATTTTATGGACTACCGGGGGGAAAACCCGGGAAATATCATAAAGACTCTAAAAATTTACTCATCATTGAATAGTTCATGTCTCTAGTCACCAAAAATTTCTTTAATTTTAAAGTTTTTTGGGCCCCCAGTGGTAAAGAGTCCCAAAGTCATGTATTTTCTCCTCATATCTAATTTAGAGGGTCAATTACGCACACCTTACATTCTTCATTGTTTTATCAAGTTCGTGTAAAAATAAGTCAAATTTATTAAGGAGTTAAACCGAATTTCTTCGTAATATTTCTAAGGATTTTTAATGTAAAGTTTAGGTTTCCCCCCTTGACTTCTATGGGGTAGTAATTTTTCCCAAAATTTTTTTAAAAACTTTTAGGGCCCTTTTTCCACTACTAAAAATTTTTGATTTTAAAAAGGCAAAAGTACAAAACTTCATCCCCTACTTAAAACTTCTCCTCTGATTTTTTGAATAAAAAAATGTTTTTGACTGGCCCATTGCAAGCTAATTTTTCGAAACATGTAAAGGGGTCTCAATTTTTGGATCTAAAGTCAAGGAGAAACGGTAAGAAACTGAACCTCAGTATTTACCTCCTCATTACCCATAAGCAGAAAGGGACAAGGACCTCTGGCCTGTCTCCCAAGAGAAAAAAAGGGTGAAAACCCCAAAGAGTCACTGGAACTTTCCCCTCATGGAAAAAGCACAGGTGGGTAACGATGCCACCCCTTGGGTTTTAAAGGGGAGCAAATTTTCCTTTAAAAAGGACTTTAGAATCGAATCGGCCCCAAAACCCTCCCATTACAGCTGGGAAAAGGGTGGGTGAAGAGGGGCTTTACCCCCAAATTTTTAGAGATTTTTGCATTAATCCAATGTAAAATGTGTCCCAGGGTCAGACAAAATTTCTCTAGGGATCCCCACTCTGGAGAAGATGGAAAAAAGGGGCTTCAGCCCCCCGTAGTGTTTTTCTTTAAAGGGGTACGCTTGGGGGAAAACTTGAAGCATAATCACTAATTTTAAAAAATATCTTGCCCCCAGATGAAAGGGGTGATAAAGGACCAAATGTCAATAGCACTCTTTCAAAAGGACCGTAAAGTTTTGGCATTTTGACCATGGGTACCGCCTTCCCCGGGGGAGGATGACATTGGCAAACTTTACACATCTCAATAGTAGGATACGGGACATTTTGGGCCAAAATAGGTTTCCCTAATTTTATTTAAGGTTTTACGATGCGAGAAATGCCCGGGGCCACTGCGGGTCTGAGCCATTTAAAAAACAGTCTCTCTGAAATTGACGGGAAAACTAAGAGGAATAGTCATCCCCTCGAATTTAATTTTAATACTGATTTGTACAAGATCCTTTTTTATATATTCAAATTTTATAATTTTTTTTCCTTTTGGGAAACTTGATTTTGTTAGCGGCATTATGGAAATTTCCCTAAAGAGGGCAATTACGTTTTAAATTTGACAAAAGAGTCCTTGATATATCTAAAGGCTTAAAGCGGGAAAAAACAAAGGAGGACAAGGAAAGCCGGGTTTTGGGTCTGAGCCCAGTCAAGACATTTAAGTATCGGGGGGTGATATCTTCACTTTCATCTAACAAGTGAACCCGGTGATCCTACACCTCCTTCGAAGAGCATCACTGGTTTTTTTAACCCACATGAATCTCACGAGCATTTTCTCATCGAACTTTCGAGGGGGTTCCTGACTATAGGGAAAGGGTCTGAAACACCCCATGTCCACTTTTTTGAAGAAAGGTCAACCTCAGAAGGAAGAATGGGGACCTTTAACATTACCTATTAGTACGAGCAAGAAGGATGGGACTAGTAACCTTCAGACCAACCGGAACCATTAAGACCAAAGAACAACGGGTGGGAGAAAAGTGTCCGACGGCCCAAGTATCTGAAAATAACAGAGGAATGAGTTTTTTTAAGGGTTTGGGGAAAAGCTTTTTCAAAATGACTATACAGTGCACCAGTGCCCCGTAAAAAGGTAGATACATTTAAACCATTAAAAATGTTTTTGAACAAAGGGCTTGGGCTTACAGTCTTTAAAACATCGTCCCCTTTTTGGGCCTTCTTAAAGGACAATCGGACTTTATGTCCCTTAACACCACACAAAAAGGGAAAAGAAATAAAAGAAGTCATTTTACTTTCCACTAGGGCTTTGATTTTTTAAAAAAATGATGAACCTTTCCCTTAGGTTCGATCCCTTAGGGCTTTATAGAAATTGTGAGCCTCACAAAAACAGGTCAGCCCTCAGCAACTTCACAGCTTTAATCGGTTTATTTCTCAAAAATGTTCTATCGGTAGGAAGACTGTCAGGAACTGGGCACAACCATGAAGTCTCAAGAGATTCATAAATGGATCAATTCCCCGAACTCTCATCCAAAATCGAACAAACATGTTTTTCCTGTAACTGCTGAAAGTTCTGGCCAAGCGTAAGGGGGCATACCTAAATCTTTCCTGTAAAATTTGTGGTTTTTTTGTAGCTTTAAGGATCGCCTTCTCCCTTTGGTTTTAAATTTAAAATATATCCTGCGACAAAAGTTTTCATAAATATTCAAAGCTGTACCAGAAAAAAACATTCCTAATCTGGTAGCCCGGTTCACAGCCATTCACAAAGGGGAGGGAAAATTTTAAACCTGATTTTGTAGAAGTTATGTCTTCCCCCCCTGGAAGGGGGGGTAAATTTTGGTGTTGGAATATGTGCACTAGCTGCACGTTTGTTTCCATCCCCTTCCTCAATTGCTGTTGTGGAAAGTTAACTTTTTATTCTCTAATTCAAAGGGGAGCTTTTTCGCGCTCGCGATCCTTTTCCTCCAACTCATGTTCTCTACTCTTTCCCCCCACGTTCCTACTCTCTCCCCCCGATCAAGTCTTCACACCTTTTTTTTCTTCCCCCTCTCTTTCTGTCTTTCTTTTCTTTCTCTTTCATTTTTCTCTCCTCCTTTCTTTTTCTTTCCTGGATCTTTAGCACTAATGAAAACTCTAAATTTTCCCTGTTTTCCTAAATTACTTCCGATTTTATCCAAAAAAGGTATTTTTCCCCATACTTGCAAGAATAACTTAAACTATCAGGGGGAAAAAGAAAAAGGGGATCAAAAAAAATGGGGTTCAATTTCCCGCCTCCGCTCAAACTTTAAAAAAACCCAAAGGGGTCGATCCCTGCCGATTAAAAAAAATAAAACGAAGGGTTCTATGCCCCTCCCACAAAAATAAGTAGAATGGGTCACTTTACCATCCCCAAACTTCTCACCCAAATCAAGATGACCTATGACAGTTCCCTTGATATAATAAAGAGCTCAATGAAACAAATTGTCACTGGAAAATCTTAGGTCCCCCAAATCTAATCCCCCAAAGCGTTTTAAGCTCACACAAAAAAAGGTGGGAAAATTAAAATAGTATTCCTCCTTACTTTACTTACAATAAATTTTTGACTAAAACAACACCAAAAACTTTTAAAAAACCGTCGTAGTCCTACCTAGAAAGATTACCATGGGGGTGGTAACCACTGTGGTATGCGGCTTGAAGTTCCTGGGGAAATTTGAGAGGGGGTTGAATCTTATTCAGTAGATTGATCCGGCAAGGTCGCCACTTGGGAAGGCTTACTGCCCGTAACAACTTCAAAAGTATTACCCAAGGGGGCCCCCCCCAGGAAAAATTTAAAGAATAAAAAAGAACAAAAACGACAGACATAAACCTTTATTTTTGAAATTTTTAACAAAAAGAATATCAAAGGGGAAAGAATGGGGAAAAAAAAAAGTCGAATTGAACAATAAAAAAAAAAATGAAATTAATTTTTTAAAAAAATTTTGTTAAAATAAAAAAAGTTTTGGGGTTGAGATTAAACGTTAAGGCCTAGAGAACAATGGTTTTTTCAATTTAAAATAGGAGAGGAGAGTTTTAAATGGATATTAGGGTATTGGGAAATGAAAAAAAGGAAAAGGTAAAAAAGTTAGAAGTTTGGGGCTTATTCTTAAAAGGAAAGGAGGTAACACTGTAAGTGAGAAGAGCCGGTTTATGGGGAAATTCGTGGGCATATAAAATAAAAGGGGTAAGCACCGGGATGAGGGATAAAAGGATAAAATTTAAAAGAGGGGGATATAGTTTTGGAGGGTTTGGTGAATTTTTTTAAATTATGGGGGAAAGGAAAGGGAGGGGAAAAAAGCAGCAAGTTCCTTTATAAAGGGAAGGGGGATAAAAGGAGGAAAAAAAAGGGGGGGGAAAGCGTGATTACCTTAAAGTTATGTAGATTATAAAATTTTTTGAAAAATTAAGAGTAAAGGAAAAGGAACAATGAACAAAGGTTTGGAATATGTGGGCCCGTTTTTTCAGGAAACTAAAAGTGAAAGTTTTAATAAGGCAAAAGGCTTTGTCATTTATATTTGGAAAACCCTTTTACAGGGTGGAAAGGGGGGCTTAAAATGGAATTTTAATGGTAGAGGGTTTGAAAAAGGGAAATTTTTTCAGTAATGACAATTAAGTATTAGGAAAAGGGGGAAAATTTTTTCCCAAAAAAAAAAGGGCCCAACAAGGAATTTTATTTTCAGTTGGGTTTTTTATATTTATTAAAAATTTTAAAAAAGTAAACAGGGCTTGGAAAAGGCGTAGTTAAAAATAAAAATCACCCCCACAAAGGGGGGGGTTTCACATTGCCTTTCTTTAACTGTCTCTTTGGGTTCTGGGGGAAAAAGCGGAATTGGGGGGTTAAAATTTTAGGGGGTGTAAAAAAAAAAAAATTTTTGTAAGGAAAATATTTAGGAATAAAAAAAAAGTTTGGTTAAAATTTTTTCCCAATTGGGGGAAGGGGGAAGGGTTTTTCAGATTTTTTTAGGCCCAGAGAGGGTCAAAAAAGGGGGAATAAAATTTATTTAAAAAAATGGGGGAAAATTGGATCTTTAAAAAAGAATTTTTGTTGGGACAAAAAATGATGATTTATTTTCCCAAAGTTAAGGGGGGAACGTGGGTTTTTGGGGAAACAGAAAGGGGGACCCATGGAGTTCATGTTAGGGAATTTGGGGGGAATTAATCAAAATTTAGTAAGTTAAAGGGGGGGTCCCAAAATTTTCCCAAGGGGGGTTTTGGGGGGGTTCGACATGGGGAATAAAAAGAAACTTAAGAGGAAATTTTGGGGGAATGGGGGGGGGGTCCCTAAAGGGGAGGAAAAAGGGGGGTTTTTTGCGAGGGGTTGGCCCCACGGCAGGGGATTTTTTAGGAAAAAAGGGAAAAATTTTTTTACTTGCGGCTTTTAAAATTTTTTAAAAAAGGGGGGGAAACCCCACCCTATTGGGGGGGAAAAAAATTTTTCTGAAAGGAAAAGGGTGTTAATTTCCATTTAAAAAATTTTATTAAAAAGATTTAAAACGGGGAGTAATTTAAAGTTTTTTTTTTGGGATCCTTGGTGGGAACGGGGGTTTTTTTAAAAAAAAAAAAAAAAAAACTTAAATAAAATAAAATTAATAAAAAAAAAAAAATGAAAAATAAAAAGAAAAACAAAAAACCCAAAAATAAAATATAAAATTTTTTTTAAATTTTAATATTTTAAAATTATAATTTTATATAAAACGGGTTTTTTTTACACTCGTTTTAAAAATTCCTTTTTTTGGGGGGGGGGGGGGGTTTTTTGGTGAAAAAAAGGGGGGTTTTTTCTTTTTTATGGAAAAAAATTCCTCCAATAAAAAATTTTTTTAAAAAACCAAAAAGGGGAAAAAAAAAATTATAAAACCCCTTTTATTTTCCAAACAAAAAAGGGGATAAAAAAAGGGGATTAAAGTTAGGCCCCGCCCTTTAATTTACCGGGTTCATCCCCAAATTTTTTAAAAAAAAAACGGTTTATGTTAAAAATATTTGATGAAAAAAAAGGGGTTTTAAAAAAATTTAAAAAAATAAAAAAAGTTTATTATTGGTAAAATTTTTTTAAAATAAGTATTAAAAAAGGGGTTTTTTTTGGGGGGGAAAGGGGGTTTTTATGTTGGGGGGCCCCCCCAAGTTTTGGGGGGGAAAAAGAGGGGGGGGGGGGGGGGGAGTTTCTGGAAAAAAAAAAAGGGGGGAATCAAAAAAAAATTTTGGGGGAAAAAAAAAAAAGGGGGGGGTAGGGGAAAGTTTTTTAAATTTGGGGGGGGGGAATGAAACTTTTTAAAAAAACCCCCCCCTTTTTTTTTTTGGGGTATTTTTTTCCCAAAACCCAAATTAAAATTTTTTTTAAAAAATTTAAAAAATGGGGTAAAAAAAGGACCAAAAAAGGGAACTTTAGGGGAAATTTTTTTTGGAGTTTATAATTGGGGAAAAAGTTCCAAAAAAATTTTTTCCCTTGTGTTTTTATTTAAAAATTTGGGGAAAACAAATTTTACAAAAAAAAAGGTAGTCGGGGGGTTTAAGTTTGAAAAATTAGGTAAAAATTTTGTTTTGTTAAAATAAAAAAATGGGGAAAAAAAACCCAATTGAAAAGGGGTAAAAAAAAAAAAAAGAGTCTTTTTTAGGGGCCATTTTTTTTTAAAAATTTAAAAAAGGTTAAAACCCCCTTTTTTTAAAAATTTTAAAA
>NC_069410.1:33335855-33398874 GCF_026875155.1 Cherax quadricarinatus | reverse complement strand
TTTTATTCTCTGGGAGTAAAACAACCCCGGGGTTTTTTTCCCTGTTTTTTTTTTCTACTTTCTTTAAAAATTTCCCGGGGATCAATTCAGCTTGGGAGTGATAAACGAGATATCTTGCAATCAGTTCCCCATATAAACTGACAGTACACACATTCGCAGGGGATAATTTCCCTTAAAGGGATAAAAAATTTCTTAGTTAAATTGCTGGTGGTAAAAAGGGAAAATGTTCGGCTTTAAAAACCCTTTGCATCGATGGGGTTTAAACCCCATTAACGAATTTTAACTTTTCTTTTGTGTTAACTCAGTAATTTTTAAATTCCCCGCCCAAACAAACACACCACGCACTAACATTTTTATTTTTATTATTATTTTTATTATTATTATTATTATTATTTTATTTTTTTTTGTTTTATTATTCCCTTTAACCACTCTACCCACAGTCGATCAAAGTGATCCCCATCGCTGATTTTGACTTTAAAACCCCTTTGGTAATAAACCGAAGATTCATTGCCTTTTCTGCAAAAAAAAAATGTGGGTAGACCTCTTAGGGTGTTAACGAGTTAACATTTGTAAATTTCAGCAGATGCTTTTTTATCAATCTGATGTTTTTATTATTTTTAAAATGTACTTTTAAATTTAGCGTAAATTAACTATAATATATTACAGGTATTATGCCCCCATTTTGGAATAATCGCATGGTTAAAGAGTTGTTTTAATGACTTTTAAAAAGTGTGTCGGCAGCTCAGGGCTTGTCTCCCCCAGGTTACCCTCTGGCCCGTCATCAGTTTTGAGGTTCGACGAGTGCATAGTGCGGTATATTGTCCATTGATGATTACCGGACACTTCTACGGTGGGGTTTTTTCCAAAACCCCCCATGTATTCCCGGGACATTTCTCCCCCGGTCTTTTTAAGGCCCACTTCTGCCGGTCGGGGAAGTTTACATTTTCTTCATAGAGTTTTTTTTTATGTAAATGAGCCCCTGGAAAGTTTTTTTCACTGCCGAAATATATAATTATTAAAAAAGAGCATTTTTATTGTCTTATTAGTACTGAGAAACTATAAGCATAAATCCAACACCCCACCCACAAAACCCAATTCACCATAATTCCCGCACCATATCACAGTAGCAATCAGCCCAAAACCCTTTCCCTTTAACTTTTCCGCACTGAAAGTGCATGAATGGGTTTACCTGTGAAAATTATGTTAGAAATCACTGCAAGAGGTTACAGGGAAATCCTGAATTACTACCTGAAAAGTAATTTGGGTGAGGTCGTGGGACAAAAGTCACGCAGGTCGTGACTGTAACCCCCTCGTTGCCCACCCCCAAAAGCTTCAAAAAAAAGCTAGCCCCTGAATTAAATTAATTATTTTACAACCCAGCGTTTGGAAAAATTAATGTTGTTGGGTCTGTATGATTAGGCTTCCTGGGTACACAAAAGAATTTTCATATTACCATTCCCTTTTCCCTTTATTAGATGGTCAACCACCACCCCCTGACCCCTAGCCCCACCTGGCCAGCTAGAGATCTTATGAAAAGATAAGACCCCAAATTTCCCCTGGGATCATCGCTTCCTTTTCTTCCCGCATCACCGTAATTCTTAGGGGGCTATTTCCTCTTTTCCCAATTTCCAAACAGGGGCTTAAAGGGTTCCTTTAAAATCCCGGGAAACCCCCCGTTTCCAAACCCCGGGTTTTCGTTTCCACCCCAGTTTCCCAAAAAATTCTGGCGTCCTCCCTTCCCTCCCCCCTCCTTTTTCTCTCCTCTTCTTTTCCCTTTTTTTTTCTTTTTTTTTTCTTCCTTTCGGGTACTCACACCTTTCTGGCCCCCCCCCTCAAATTTTCTCGGGGTCCAAAAACTCACATTTTTTTTTGAAATTTATTAATTAAAAAATTTATATGTTCTACATTTAGGAAAATTTTAAAAAAATTTCTCCCATCCCTTTTTTTTGGGCCCCACAACCTCTCCCCTTTAACCACCGTTTTTTAATTTGAAATAAATCCCACCCGTTTTAAATATTGTTGCCACTACCATCTCCCCTACATCGGGGACACCAGTCGCCCACTACCAGTTGCCCACTCCCAGTTCCCCCCTCCCAGCGCCCACTAAGTCTGCCCCATCCCAGTTGCCCCATCCCGTCCCCCCACTACGTCTGCCCCCTCCCCAGTCCCCCCCTCCAGTCCGCCCACTCCCAGTCGGCCCCAAAAGCATAACTATTTTACCAGGATTTCCCCCAAAGGAAACTGAACGGGTTTTAAAAATCTCCGGCTATTGCATGCTTTTAAAATGCGCTGGCCTTTAAAAACGTCGAATTCTAAACGAAAATTTTTAATATAAATTCGAGAATAGCACGTTACGACCAGTTTTTTTTCTTAAAAACCGGTAAATTTAATGTAAATTGGGGTATTAAGAATATCGAACAGGCTTATACTGGGTCGCGTTGTTCAAAATGAACTTTTCTTTTATGTCTAAGTTTAAATCCCTTTGTGTGGATGGCTAGTGAACCCCCCAAAAAGGTATTCTTAGGATAAATTTTGGCAAGAGCTTGCTATTTTTTTTAAGGACGCTTTTAATGTATAAAAGATACCAGAGGTAAGACTGTTGTGTGGTTTTTCCCTGGCGTCGGGCGAGGAGTCCTGCACAACCCTGGCGCTAAATTAAATAGCTTTTAAAATACATTAGGTAATAAAAACCACCCATTTTTGCAGGGTAACTCATTAAAGGCGAGGAGAGAGAGTAGGGAGAGCGCACTTCCCTATTAGTATCTAAAAACATGTTTTTAAACAATACAACAAGTTAAGTAGACACATGTTCAGCACTCGGTATCATTACTTCCGAAATGAATGGCCCGATTGCAAACAAACCATCCCAGGGGTAGGGTTTGAACCCGTGGTCAGTGTTAAAAATTCCAGCCCGTCGCGCCACGGGCCAGTGCTTCAAAAAATTTATCCGCTGGTTGTTTATACCCCATAAAAAAGGTTACTAGGCTGTAAAACTTGCATTTGGGGACACAGTGGTCCTATGAAACCCTTTCCTATGGTTTTAGAAATATACTAGTTGGTGAATTTTATAAAGCAGGCCCAGTGGCTAACGCGCGGTCGGGTTTTTTGAGCTCTGCCCGGGGTTAAAACCCACCCGTGGTATGGTTCTTTCGATATCATTATTATGAAGATTATTGACTTAAACATTATCAGGCAGGATCAGGTACTCCCCCTTCCATGGCCCAGTATATAAACTCTGAGGGAAATTTGGAAATATTCAAAATAAAGATACTGAGTTGCCTCGTATCTCCGCGAAAAGGGTGACATGGTAACCGACCCCCTCTTCTGGTATTCCAATACAATTTTAAATCACATCGTTATGTCCCCGTAAAAGTTGATTTTTTAGTATAGTTTGGAGACTCAATATCTTTTTTCTCTGAATGCACTAAGTTTACCGTATAGGAAAACCATCTCAGTATTACAAAGGGGGGTTCAAATTTTAAGTAAAAAAAAAAACCCTAGGCATTCAAAAAAACATGTTTTGTTTTTCCCCTTAGGGAGGCCGGCAACATTCCCAGTGAGGTCTAGACCACTTGGGTTTTTAAACATGCTCGAGGCCACTGTTTGGCCGGGGGTGGAAAGAAACATGGTCGAAAACAAAGCTGCCCAGCTTTTGAGAAACGGGGCCGGTGGTCTGACGTCACTTGGAACCTTTTTAACCTGATTGCCCCGGCTTCGATCCCGCTGATGAGTATCTATCACTCTTCACAAACAATGCGATTACAAATTTATTTTAATATATATTTTATATTTTTTATATTTTAAAAATATATTATAATATATTATTTTAATAATATACAAATTTTTGTGCCGAATAGGGGAAAACGTATTTTGCGAACTCGTTTAAAATTAAGTCTTTTTTAAAAATTTTCTCTTTAGTTTAAAATATAAAATTTTTCTCTGTTGTTAAATTAAAAATTAGATTTTTTTACCAAAGGAAAACCTTAGAAAACTTTCCTAAACCCTTTTAACAAGCGAATTTAATTTTTTGCCTAAACCAACTAAATAATTTTAATTAGTTTGTAGTAATTTAAAATAAGCAAACGAAATGAAAAATATTTTTTCTTCGTTAGTTCGGAATGATTTTTCGAAACATGATAAAAAATTTTCACTTGTCTTATTCGGCAAGAAAAGGTTTATTTAAGCCAAAAAACGCAAGTTTACCCACTCACACATTCACATACACCACTTATATAATATATTATATATATTTATAATATATAATTTTATATATAAATTTTTATATATTATAAATATATGCAAAAAAACTACTTGAAGGAATAGAGAAATTCCCAAAGGGTTTCGTATCTGCCCTTATCTAGTTCCTTGATAATTGGAGTCCGAAAACGCTTGGAATTTCCCATTCTTTCGGTGGTTTTTTTGCATATTCTGAAAAACCCGTTTCGTGATCTTATTTGGGTTTTTAAATAAATTTTATATATTATTATATATTATAAATAATATATATATATAAAATATATATTTATATAATATTTATATATATATAATGTCGGCCGAATTGTAAAACTGATCATTTAGCAAGAACTCGTTTAAAATTAAGTCCTTTCTAAAAATTTTTCTTATCGTTTAAAGATATATTTTTTTTCATTAATGTTGATGAAAAATTTATAAATTTTTCAACAAAAGGAACTTAGAAAAACTTACCTAACCTTATTATAATAAGCGCAATTTTTTTAGCCCAACCCCGAAAAATTTATTTTAGGTTTGTTTTACAAAATTTTTTATAAAAAAGCACAGTGAAAAATATTTTTTTTCTTTAGGTCGAATGATTTTGGTGAAAAATTTTTGATACAAAAATTTTCTTTTGTTTAATGGCAAGATGGCGTTTCTATTTTTGAAGACGCAAGTTCTGCCTTTCGGCACGACATAAACGAAATAACCTCGCCGCCCATTGTCCAACCTCTTTAAAACTTCTAGTTTCTTACTAGTGTTACTTTTTTCTATTTCTTTTTTTTTTTTGTTTTTTGTGTGTGTGGGCTGCAGACATCAGGGGTACAGATGCACATTAAAAACTCATTGTAACACGGCTGAATCAAAGGGAATTTTAAGTTTTCAAAGGAAAAATTTTAAGGAGCCGCTCGAACCCCCGCGTTCAAAAAAATAAAAAATAACATCGCGGGCTCGTGAGCGTTTTGTACTGCTGTTTATTTCGTGCTTTTTTTGATTTTTGTGGAAATTTATTGGAACCAAAAAAAATTCCCCTTGTGATTCGTTTGTAAATATTTTGTGTGTGGTCACGGGAGCTTTATTACCCTTCCCAAAAAAACATTAGATAACTTCGAAGAATAGGTCAGATTGATGATTTGCGCTTTAAGGATGATTTGGTTGACTTTAATTTTTAGTAAATAATATTGAGTTAATGTAGCGTTTTACATTAATATTTTGTAAATTAGGGAAAGAGGTTACGTAATTATGGTAACTAGCATCTCTTGGACAAGCAAGGAATGCTGGGGGGCTTGTTGGACGCAGAGCGTCCTTTGTACAGCTGCCCGGGGTTTGTAACACTTCGGAGCCCCGCTCAAAAATTTCCCCCTCGGTTAAAACAATACAGGGCCCACGAAAAACCGTGGATACAAGTCTGTGCCCGACCCCCTTTTTGAGATTATTTAAGTATTTTTTTTTTATAGGGGGCCCCCCAGTACAGCCGGGCCGTGGGGGGGGTGCCCGGAACTCTCTCCGGTAACCAAATTTCTGGATGAAACAAGATGTAGGGTTAGCCGGTCTTGCCCCCCCCGGCCCCGGGTCTTTTCCCCATGGTGACCCGGCGTGAAAAAGAGTAGCTGCTTTCTTTCCGCGGCGGGACGGACACGCATTCAGGGGCTTGGAGAGAGGAGAATTAACACTAAATTAGCCCGGGGCCTTAGGGATTTTTTTGCTAGGGTTTGGGCTTACAAGTCTGTTTTGTTTATGCTGGAGGAGAAAATTTTTGCGGGCAGGTAACCCTCTAAAAAGTGTATTGGGGGGACTTTTGGGATGGATTGAGCCCCTAGCCAACGCTAGCGCATCGGCTCACAACTGAGGTCTGGAGTTCGAATCTTTCCGGTACGGGTGGAAAAAATGAGGGACGCGTTTCCATAAGACACCTGCGTCCTGTTCACCCATCAGTAAAATTGGTACCCGGATGTTTGGACGGTGTGGGCGATCCCGGGGCAAAAAACGCTAAAATTTTCCTAAAAAGCTCGAATAACAAAAGGCATTCTTATATTAGTTGTCATTGATGTCAGCTAGGACTTTCCCCGCATGTTTGTAGTAAAAAAGTATTATTTTTGCAGACATGGCCCGGCCCGGGAAAAGATTTTATTTTCTTTATAATTTATAATGAAACGATTTTTTGAAACCTACTGTGTGTGTGTGGTTGTGTGTATATATATAATAATATTTAAAATATATTAATATAATTATTATATATATATTATTATATAATTGTGTGTGTCGTGCCGAAAAGTAAAATTTTCTTTTTGGTTAAATAACAACGCTCTTCTTGCCAAAAAAGCAAACGAAGTTTTTGGGATGCAAAAATTTTTGAAAAAAAACATTTTGAATAAAAGAGAAAAAAAATTCCCCTTGTTTTTATTATTAAATTAAAATAAAAATTTTTAAAAAAATATTTATTTTGGGTATGCTTTTATTTTTGTTGTTTTTAAAAAGTTAAGTAGTTTTCTAAAATTCTTTTTTTACAAAATCTTAATTTTGCACCAAAAATAAAAGAAAAAAAAAAATTCTTTAAAGTAAAAGAGAAAATTTTGAAAGGACTTAATTTTAAGAGTTTTTGCTAATTGAACAGTTTTACCTATTCGGCACGACGTGTAGTGTGACCTTACACTTATGTCACACTACACATGCATGTACAAGTATATATATACTAACCCCTCTGGGTTGCTTCTATTTTCTTCCTAGTTCTTGTTCTTGCTTATTTCTGCTTATCTCCATGGGGAAGTGGAACAGAATTCATTCCTCCGGAAGCCATGCGTGTCGTAAGAGGCTACTAAATGCAGGGAGCAATGGGCTAGTAACTCCTTCTCCTGTATAATTTACTAAAAACAAGGAAAATAAAAACTATAAATATTGGGATGTTTGAATGTGCGTGGAAGTGGTGCGAATGATAGATGATTGCTAATGTTATGAATGAAAAGAAGTTGGATGTCCTGGCTCTAAGCGAAACAAAGCAGAAGGGGGTAGGCGAGTTTCAGTGGGGAGAAATTTATTTATTTATTTTGTCTTGCAAACAGTACATTGAGATTTTGTATTTGCAATAGTGGGTTGCAATGCAAAGAGTCTCTATTATGCCTAGGCATTATGGGCCAACTTAACATTATTGGCTTACAGTCTACTTAACACTAAGGAGTATATCATAGTTGTTCAGTATGATAGTATATATTCATAGTTGTACAGTAGATTATTAATTATAAATGAATCAAAATTTGTATAAGACAAAAGATATTCATATATTCTAAAATGCTTTTTGTGAAAACAATGATTCAATTATATTCCTGTCAACAATAGATAAAAGGTTCAAAGTGATTGTTTCAGTTATATGATGTGGGAGTACATAGGTGAGTAAGTGTGTACTGAGTATTTAGCATTTAGTCTAGGGTGATTAAGTGGTTTTGAGAAGTCTTAAATTGATTTTCAGACTGGGTTACTTTAATATCTTCTGGTAATGAATTCCATATTTTGGGGCCCTTTATGTGCATAGTTTTTACAGTGTGATATGGACACGAGGTATATCAAAAAGAAATCTGTCTTGTGTTGTGGTCATGTGTCCTGTTTAGGTTGGTAAGGAGAGGTTTGAGTGGAAGGTTTATATTTTCGTGTATTCTGTGTATGTAGTAGGCACATGAAAAGTATGGATGTTCTTAATGGTGAGCAGATTCAGACTTGTGAAAATTGGTGGAGTATGCTGGCGGGAGTGGGAATTTATCATTCTTTCTGCTGCCTTTTGCTGGGTTATTAGGGGTTTTAGGTAATTGGATGTTTGTAGATGAATGGTTCAGAGAACCGACATGTTGATAAATTAGACACATGTGCAACTCTTGGGTATCTTTATTGAGGAAACGTTTCGCCACACAGTGGCTTCATCAGTCCATACGTAGTAGAAACTTGAAGAACAGGAGGAGAATGAGGTAAATCAGTCCCTCAACTATCGAGTCGAATGTGTTCAGTCCATCAATCTTGAATCTATTCAAGATTGATGGACTGAACACATCGACTCAAGGTTGAGGGACTGATTACCTCATTCTCCTCCAGTCTTCAAGTTTCTCCTACGTATGGACGATGAAGCCACTGTGTGGCGAAACGTTTCCTCAATAAAGTATACCCAAGAGTTGCACATGTTTAATTGGATGTTGTTGATCCCCATGCACAAATTCCATATGTAAGATAAGGGTATATGAGTGATTGAGTACTGTGGAAATTTATTTGGTCCAAAGTTCCACAGGACAGATACGGCATACAAAGATCCCAATATGGCCGTGTAAGGAACAGCTGGATAGGGTCCTTAAACCCAACCAAAACATTCACACACACACCGGGTTGGCGAAGGTGGTTGGAAGGTACTTCTTAATTGATAGATTTACCCTTCAGGGAAGAAATAGGTAGTTTATACTGTTAGTACACTTATGTTAGGATTATTGGGGCAACTGTAGATAATAATGTAGACCTAAGACCTTAACGTAGGTAGTAAATAGGCCGATAATGTAGGCAAACACTAGGTTATGTTAGCCAGGGAGAACTGGCAGCCCAAGTTTGAATACTGGGACATGGGGTTTGAAACCGCTTTGCTTTCTTCTAAGACTAGACACCATCGTAGCAGCAAGTGCCGTGTTCAGCAGGCGGCGCCCCCACGTGTCTTCTCATAGTAGACCTGGGGAAATCTGGTGGAGGCACCTCGACGTACCGTAGATGTCCTCCTCCGTCAGGCCCATACAGTAAGACAAGACCTCCCTTTTACTTAGGATCCTGGCCAGTGTCTGGGGAAAATTGTGGGCAAGTTGAGCTGTGGGCATTTTTTGCAGTCGGCAGTTCATTACCAGTACGTACCGGCGTCTCTTGTCAGCCTAGATTGCCCTAGAAGCTAGTCTTACTCTCTGCATAGTTAGTCTAGGGGATTCACACCCCCTTGGAAACAGGAATTCCTGAGGTGCAGCAGGTCACTAATATCGACTGAATATTGCAGGAATTAAGGCTCCCGGTTGCAAGTGGTTCTGAGGGGAAGTCCATGGGGCTAAAGCTTAGGGAGGTTGAAGACCAGAATAGATTCTCCAACACGAAGCAAGTTAGTCTTTCAACGTGCATGCAGGCGAGATTTCTTGTAACATCAGTCATTTATGAAAAATCTGTCCTATAAGCCACTTGTGAGGCTGAGGTACCGACCTCAGAGCTCGGTGTCAATAGAGCTTGCCAGGGTAGACAACTCACATGGAGGCAGTCCAGATAAATTTTCACAAGTGGTCCTTTGAACCGTGATGTGGAATAGCTAGGTTAAAATTAACATAGCTAGGCCACAGTTAGGAACCAGTTTAACAGAGGATAAGCCAACACAGAGGCTAGGCCAAGCTGACTATACACAGAAGTTAATATTTGCAGTAATTTACAGGCAGGCCAGGTAGGCTAGAGAAGCTTGTGACTTTAATTGTTTACAGTGATTACAAGTAAACCAGAGTAGGAAACTTGTGTGTCAATTACTTAGTGGATTTGCAAGGTAGCCACAGTTAGGCTAGGTTTGTGCAATATTTACAACAGTTATAGTAGCTAGGACAGATTTAACCTAGTTATTATTTACAGTGAGTTCTGAAGCCAGGTTTAGGCTATAGCACACTAGTTAGGTTAGGATTTACCTTATCCAACCATCCACGCTAGACTGAGTAAGCTGGGCACAGTTAGGCCAAGCTGTTTACACACATTATTTATTTACTGTTTCACAAGTTGAATTGTTGAATTTATTTGTGCTAACCAAGTGATTTTTGATTTGTATACTGCATTTTATTAATGTGTGATTTTCATTGTCTTTGATTTGTACCCAGAGGACCTAGGTTAGGTCCTGTAATTTATTTGCTGGACATTGTACAGGAAATTGCAAAGTTAAGCTTAACAATTTGATATACATTTCGATTGGGATTTGAGAGCTAACACTGTACATTTTGATTCATATGTAGAGTCAATATAATAAAGGAATTTGTTAAGCATTGTTGAGAAGCCTTGAGACTCGTTCATCTGCCTAATACCGTTCGTGCTGGGGGGTGGGCTAATTGAAGTACAAATAGACGTGCTCTTACAAACCTCGACTATGTGGTGAAGATGAAGTATCAGCTGTCTCAGCTGTAAGTCAATTAAACGGTCTAGGGAGAGCTTATAAGGACGCTGAACAAAGCACGTGAGGAGTGTCGTATGGCCAGGCAAGATCAGGATGTAGACTGTGAGGAACTAGAGAGTTGCCTGAAACCTTTGGAGGAAAGGCTGGCTCTCTTTGAGAGATCATTTATCCTTTATGAGACAGAGGCCTATGGTGCAGGTGGAGTCTGACTATACGGGTCGAGTTTAGTCGGAAGGACTATGACGAACGAAGGGCAGAGTGCAAAGCAGAGATGAAACTCTGCAGGCAGTTAATAAAGATTGGTTGGGTGGAAGAGTTTGCATCATTTGCATATACATATTGAGTTCTGTTACTAAGGTATGATTTTAGGTAGTTGAGGGAGTGGCCTCTGATACCATAGTGCGTTAATTTGGAGTACAGCAGTTCATGGTCGACTGTATCGAAAGCTTTACGTAAATCAATGAAAATGCCCAGCGGGACTTCTTTTCTAGCATGTGTATGATAGCATCATTTGTGCTTTTATTATTCCGGAATCTAAACTGACAAGGGTTTAATATGTTGTGTGAGACGAGGTAGGAATAGATCCGTCTATAAATTAATTTTTCAAAGATTTTAGAGAGCAGTGGTAAGTTAAATATTGGTCTATAGTTATTCAGAGAGAGCTAAGCAAGAGGTAGCAATAATGTTGAAGGATCAGTTATGGAGAGAAGAGGGAATATAAATGTATAAATTCACAGATTATGAGGATTAAAATAAGGGTCGGATGTGAAAAGTGGGTCATAATAAGTCTGTATGCACCTGGAGAAGAGAGGAGTGTAGAGAGAGATTTTTGGGAGATGTTAAGCGAGTGTGTGGGAACTTTTGAGCCAAGTGAGAGAGTATTTATGGTAGGGGACTTTACTAAAGTAGGAGAAGCGTTTATAGAGAGTGTGGTAGGTAAGTTTGGGGTGCCAGGTGTAAATGATAATGGGGAACATTTGATTGAACTTTGTATTGAAAGGGGTTTGGTTATAGGTTACACATATTTTAAGAAAAAGAGGATAAATAAGTATACAAGATATGATGTAGGTCGAAATGACAGTAGTTTGTTGGACTATGTATTGGTAGATAAGACTATTGGGTAGACTTCAGGATGTACATGTTTATAGAGGGGCCACAGATATATTAGATCACTTTTTAGTTGTAGCTACAGTGAGAGTAAAAGGTAGATGGGATACAAGGAAAATGGAAGTAGCAAGAGAGAAGTGAAGATTTATAAACTAAAGGAGGAGGCAGTTAGGATAAGATATAAAAGGAGGACAGATGGGCTAGTGAGAGTATAGGCAATGGGGTTAGATGTATGGGGTTAGTTTAAGAATATAGTGTTACTGTTCAGCAGAAGTTTGTGGTAACAGGAAAGTGGGTGTGGGAAGGAAGAAGAGCGATTGGTGGGGAATGATGTAAAGAGAGCAGTTAACAGAGAAAAGTTAGCATATGAGTGGTTTTTACAAAGTATCTGTGATGCAAGGAGGGGGGAATATATGGAGAGAAAGAGGTAAAGAGAGTGGTGAAGTAATGTAAACAGAGAGCAAGTGAGAGGGTGGGTGAGATGTTAACAAATTTTGTTGAAAATTAAAAAAAAAAGTTTTGGAGTGAGATTAATAAGTTGAGAATGCCTAGGGAAAAAAATGGATTTTTAGTTAAAAATAGTAAAGGAGAGTTATTAAATGGAGAGTTAGAGGTATCGGAAAGTTGGAGGGAATATTTTGAGGAATTGTTAAATGCTGGTGAAGATCGGGAAGCTGTGATTTCGTGTATAGGGAAAGGAGGAATAACACTTTATAGGAGTGAGAAAGAACCAGTTGTGAGTGTGGGGAAAGTGCGTAAGGCAGTGGGTAGAATGAAAGGGGTAAAGCAGCTGGGATTGGTGGGATAAAAATAGAAATGTTAAGAGCAGGTAGGGATATAGTTTTGGAGTGGTTAGTGTTTTTATTTAATAAATTTATGGAAGAGAGTAAGGTACCTAGGGATTGGCAGAGAGCATGCATAATTCCTTAGTATAAAGGCAAAGGGGACAAAAGAGTGAAAAAATTATAGGGGAATAAGTCTGTTGAGTATACCTGGTAAAGTGTATGGTAGTTATTATTGAAAGAATTAAGAGTAAGATGGAGAACAGAATAGCAAATGAACAAGGAGGCTTTAGGAAGGGTAGGGAGTGTGTATACGAAGTGTTTGCAGTGAAACATATAGGTGAACAGTATTTAGATAAGGCTAAAGAGGTTTTTGTGGCATTTATGGATTTGGAAAAGGCGTATGACAGGGTGGATAGGGAAGCAATGTGGCAGATGTTGCAAATGTATGGAATATGAGGTAGGTTATTGAAAGCAGTGAAAAGTATTTGCGAGGATAGTGAGCTCAGGTCAGAGTATGTGGGCGAGGAGAGATTATTTCCCAGTAAAAGTAGGCCTTAGACAGCGATGTGTGATGTCACTATGGTTGTGCAATATATTTATAGATGGAGTTGTAAGAGAAGTTAATGCTCGGGAGTTGGAAAGATGTATGGGGTTAAAAGATAAAAATCTAACACAAAGTGGGAGTTGTCACAGTTGCTCTTTGCTGATGACACTGTGCTTTGGGAGATTCTGAAGAGAATTTGCAGAGGTTGGCTGATGAGTTTGGTAGGGTATGTAAAAGAAGGAATCAAAAGTGAATATAGGCAAGAGTAAGGTGATGAGGATAACAAAATAATTAGGTAACAGAAACTGGATATCAGATTGGAGGGAGAGATTTTGGAGGAGGTGAAATGTGTTCAGATATTGGGAGTGAACGTGTCAGCAGATGGGTCTATGAAGGATGATATGAATCGTAGACTTGACGAGGGAAAATATGAGTGGTGCACTGAGGAATCTGTAGAAAGCAAAGAGGGGAATGTATGAGAGTATAGGTATACCAGCGTTCTTGTATGGTGTGAGGCATGGGTTGTGAATGTTGCAACAAGGAGAAGGCTGGAGGCAGTAGAGATGTCATGTCCGAGGGCAATGTGTGGTGTGAATATAATGCAGAGAATTCATAGTTTGGAGATTAGGAGGTGTGGGATTACCAAAACTATTATGCAGAGGGCTGAGGAGGGTTTATTGAGATGGTTTGACATGAGAGAAGTTGGAACGAAATAGAATGACTTCGAGATTGTATAAATCTGTAGTGGAGGGAAGCGGGGTTGGGGTCGGCCTAGAAAAGGTTGGAGGAGGGGGTAAAGGAGGTTTTGTGTGCGAGGGGCTTGGACTTCGTGTGCGTGCCTGAGCGTGTTAGATAGGAGCAAATGGAAACAAATGGTTAAGACTTGACGTGCTGTTGGAGTGTGAGCAAGGTAACATTTATGAAGGAATTCAGGAAACTGGCAGGCCGGACTTGATTCCTGGAGACGGGAAGTACAGTGCTGCATTCGTGAAGGAGGGGTGTTAATGTTGCAGTTTTATAACTATAGTGTAAGCATGCTCTGGCAAGACAGTGATGGAGTGAATGATGAAAGTTTCCTTTTTCGGGCCACCTGCCTCGGTGGAAACGGCTGATGTGTTTAGTGAAAAATTTTATTATATATATATATATATTTCCTGGGAGTTACCATGAGCATCATGTCAGTCCTGGTGGTACGACCAGCCTGCACTAACCACATAAACTATCACTACCCATCACGGCATTATTGCCTAAACCTAATTTTCTGAGGTACATTTTCATATGATGGTTTCCATCGTGTGACAACAGGTGTGAGTGAGCCTTGTCTGGCAACACTGTCTGGCAAACTATGTCTGGCAACACTGTCTGGCAACACTGCTCCCTGGCAACACTGTCTGGCAACACTGTCTGGCGCAACACTGTCTGGCAACACTGTCTCTCCCCCCCAACCAAAAATGTATATTGTTTTGTGAAAAGGAAATATTGGACGTTTCCTGTACGACCATTGCAGAAAGTTTGTGTCAGTCATTCTTTAATTTTGGAATGTGGAAAGACGTATTCTAAAAAAAATTCCAGAATTTTTATTTATTGTACGTGACAATAATTTTTTATCTCTTCTGTTTTACAAAAACAACTATTGATACGCAAAGAAATTTTATTAAAGCTTAAACGACCATCCTCGGTGAAAGGGAAGGTTTTTTTCATGCTGGTGAGCGACTGTTGATCCGAGGAATATATGCACATGTAATTGTGTGTGCAATTGCCTATATTATGCCTGCAGGTGTGTACGTACATATATACACACATACCTGGTTGATCATTCCTGGTCCACCGCGAGCCGGGTCGTGGACCAGGCTCGGGGCTTTGACCTTCGAAACACCACCGAACGACTCAAGAACCCCTCCCCAGGTTTTAACAAATCTCGCCACAATTTACCATCCTTTATCCAAAAAAGGAAGTTGTGTTCCTTTAACACCTTTCCGTGGATAACAAAATTTCCCAAAAAAATCGGGGGGGAAAAGACCTTTTGAATAACAGCAAGCTTGGGTTATGGCTGTCAGCAAACTTGCAAACTGTGCTTTAAATAACGAATCCCCATGAGCCTCCAGCTGTCATTATTCAAATTATGGGTCCGTTATTCTTTTGACAAGAAAAATCTCAGAGCTGTCAGTTTAGATACCAGTAAATTTCAACGACAAAAATTCTTCAACTCTATTTTGCCAATTCCTAAAACTTTTTAGATAAAATTTTGCTGTTTGTAGAGATGTCCGGCCTCTTTTCTGTGTTAAAATTTTTTCGATACTTAAAAAAGGGATAGCTCGTACTTAATTCGGTAAAAAGCAGAGTTTCTCCGGGATTTGGCTCCTGAAGTTTAGCAAGATGTGAAATGAAGGGAGGAACGTTGACCACTTAAACAATTGTCTTGGCGATACAACAGCGGTTAGCATCAAAACACAACATTAACAGCAGAACAGTAGCCGCAGTCGCTTCTAACAAGAACCCAAACAAATTGCGCAGGGGAAAAGCCAGCGGTATCGCGCATTTTAAACCCCAGCAACAGCAATAGCACAGTGTTAAAACAGCAGCAACTCGAGCAATAAACAGCGTCAACATCAACACTAACAATAAACAAAAACAGCAGCATCATCATCAATAGTCAGCAATGTCCCCCACAACAACCAGAAGCACAGCAGAAACAAGAAACGAAAACAGGAATAGCATTAATATCTAGCAGCAGCAACACAGTAGCTATAAGCTGCGTCCGCAACAGAAGCATTTAAACATCAATCAGAAGAAACAGCAGCTATCATCATGGGCATAAACATCACTATCAGAATTAATGAGTAACAATAACAAATGCAGCATTTGTCAGCACCAGCAACAAAAATAATTATCAGCAGCAACAGTCAGCATCGGCACCCGCATAAAGCATCAACAGCAGCAGCAGCAGCAACAATCAAAAAGTATCAATAAGGGAAACAGCAGGAACAGCATGCACACTCAGAACAGCAACAGCAGCAATCAGCGGCTATTGATGGTGTCTAGGGTGGTGGTGGTGAGGCGGCGGCGGCGGCGGTGGCGGGGGCGGCGGGGCGGCGGCCGGGGCGGCGGCGGCGGCGGGGCGGCGGCGGCGACGACGACGACGACGGGCGGGCGACGACGACGACGACGGGAGGGATGTGGGCGTGGGTGTGTGGGTTGTAGTTTGGGTTTGGGGTAGTGTGGTAATGGAGGCACTGTACTGGGGGTATACTGCTGGTAGTATAGCCAAACGTGTCGGTGATGTCTCGCTATGGGGCAGTAGAGGTATGATGCCATAGTCGGTGTTTGTTGCCGATAATGTTGATGTGAAAATTGTGATGGGTGAGAGTGGAGCTTCGGTTGTGGTGTTGGTGTGTGATTATTGTAGTGGATGGTGGTAACAGAGTACTGAAAGGCTGTTAGTGGCGACGTGTTTTCGAAGATGTGGATTGTTGTGGTGTCGTGTTCAGTGGCAGAGATGGTGGGAAAATCGTGGATTTTGTGAGTGGTCGCTGTCATTTTGGTTGCTCTTACCCATTTGTGGTTACAAGGGTCGATTCCCAAACTCCTGCCCCTGTCTCTTCGCTTATCGCTACTAGGTCCACTCCGCCCTGCTCTATTAGCTTTAAACGTACCTCTTCTTCAAGATATGTATGGATCCTGCCTCCACTACATGACTCTCCAGACTGTTCCATTTCCTGACAAATGTATGACTGGGGAAGTACTTCCTAACATCCTGTGACTTATCTGATCTTTCAACTTCCAGGTGTGGGCCCTTTGTTGCTGTGTTTCCATCTCTGAAATATTCTGCCCTTATCCAGCGTGTCAATTCCTCTCAGTATTTTATATGTCCTTATCACGTCCGCCTTATACTCCTGTCCTCCACTGTTTTCAGGTTGAGTTCCCTTAACCTCTCCTCGTAGGACATACCCTCAGCTCCGAGAAATAGTCTTGTTGCAAACCTTTGCTCTTTTTCTCGAATTTTTTGACGTTTTTGACTAGATGTGGGTTTATATCGGTGCTGCACATCCAATAGCTTTCTTGTCTTCTCGCTCTCTTCTGTCTTTCTTGGCTTTCTCTTCTTATCTCTCTCACCTTTCTTTCTCTTTCCCTGGATCTTAGCACTAAGAAAGCTTCTAAATCTTTCCCATGTTATTCACTAAATTACTTCCAGCATTCATCCAAAACTGAGTATTCCACCATACATGCAAAAAACTTTAAACAATCTTGGGAAAATGAAAACGGGTAATCAAAGAAAATGGAGGGTTTTTCAATTCCTGCTCCGCTCATAAACTGTAATATAACCAGTAGGGGCTCGTTCCCTGCTTCGATTAAACAAAATGAAAACGAAGGGTTCTATTGCCGACCTCCGAGCAAACAGTAAGTAGAAAGGGGACACTTGACCCCTATACCAATCTTCATACACCAACAACTCAAGAGTGACCTATACAGGTTCCCTTGATATAAATAAAGATGCCTCAATTGAAACAAATTGTCACTGGAAAATCTATGTCCCTAAGAGTCTAATCCAGTCCAAAGGACTATTCAAGCTCACACAAAAATGGTGCAAAATTAAACTAGTATTCCTTTCCTGTCCTTGAACTTGACTTACAATAACTTTAGTACTATAAACAATCACCAAATCTTTTAAATCCCTGTACAGATGTCCCTACCATAGAGAATGAAACTTCATGGCTTTGTGTGTAACCACTGTGTATGCGGCGTGCAGTTCCAATGTAGATTCGAGATGTAAGTTGAATCTTGATTCAGTAGAGTTGGATCCTGGCAAGGTCGCCAACTTGTAAGGCTTTACTCAGCCCTGTAACAACTTCAGGACAGTAATTAACAAGGCTGCCATCCTCCTCAGAAAATTAATGAATAGAAAAAGAACAAACACTGAGCAGACAAAAATCACTTTATTATGAGAAGTTTATTTACAAAGTAGAAGTGATGCAAAGTGAGGTAAGATGTATATGGAGAAAAAGAGAGAATTAAGAGAGTGGTGAAGCAATGTAAAAAGAGAGCAAATGGAGAAGTGGGGTGAGTGTTTATCACAAATTTTTGTGAAAATAATAAAAAGTTTGGAGTGAGATTAACAAGTTATAGAAGCCTAGAGAACAAAATGGATTTGTCAGTTAAAATAAGTAGAGGGAGAGTTATTAAATGGAGAGTTAGATGTATTGGGAAGATGGAAGTAAAATTTTGAGGAAATTTGGTTAAATGTTGATGAAGATAGTGAAGCTGTGATTTCGTGTATAGGGCAAGGAATGTGAATAACATCTTGTAGGAGTGAGGAAGAGCCATTTGTGAGTGTGGGGGAAGTTCGTGAGGCAGTAAGGTAAAATGAAAGTGGGGTAAGGCAGTCGCGGAAAGAGATAACGATAGAAATGTTAAAAGCCGTGGGGATAATAAAAGAATTTTGGAGTGGTATAGTGAGCAATTATTTAAACGATGTGATGGAAGAAGGTAAGGTACCTAGGGATTGGCAGAGAGCATGCATAGTTCCTTTGTATAAAGGCAAAGGGGATAAAAAGAGTGCAAAATAAAGTTGATTAAGTCTGTTGAGTTACCTGGTAAAGTGTATTGTAGCAATTATAATTGATAAGAATAAAGATTAAGACGGAGAATATAGGATAGCAGATGAACCAAGGAGTGCTTTAGGAAAGGTAGGGGGTGGTGTGGACCAGGTGTTTACAGTGAAACATATAATGTGAAAAACAGTAAATAAGATAAGGCTAAAGAGGTCTTGAGCATTTATGGAGATTTGGAAAAGGCGGATGACCGGGTGATAGGGGGGCATGTTGCAGATGATTGCACAAGTGTATGGGAGGTAGGTAGGTTACTGAAAGCAGTGAAGAGTTTACGAGTGAACAAGTTGAGGCTCTCAAGTTAGAGTATGTAGGAAAAGAGGGAAATTTATTCCCCAGTAAAGTAGGCCTTAGACAACACGGATGTGTGATGTCACCGTGTGTTGTTTAAAAATTATTATAGATGGGTTGTAAGAGAGAAGTAAATGCGAGGGTCCTTGGCAAGAGGCTAAGAGTTAAAACGATAAAGATCACACAAAAGTGGGAGTTGTTCACAGCTGCTCTTTCATGACACTGTGCTCTTGGGAAATTCTGAAGAGAAGTTGGCGAGATTGGTGGATGAATATTGGTAGGGTGTGGGCAAAAGAAGACAAATTAAAGGTGAATACAGTGAAAGTATAAGGTTAGTTAGGATATCAAAAAGATTAGGTTGATGAAAGAATGTATATCTATTTGGAGGGAGAGATATGGAGGAGGTGAACGTATTCAGATATTTGGAGTGGAGTGGACGTGCCAGGTCATGATGGGTCTAGAAAGATGAGGTGAATCCATAGAATTGATGAGGGAAAAAGAGTGAGTGGTGCACATTAGGAGTTCCTGTGGAGGACAAATAACTTTGTCCTGGAGGCAAAGAGGGGAAAGTAAGAGAGTAATAGTTTTACCAATCGCTCTTATAGGGTGTGAGAAGCGTGGGAATGAATGTGCATCAGCGATGAGAAGGCTGAGGAGCAGTGGAGATGTCATTCTGATGGCAATGTGTGGTGATGAAAATAATGGCAGAGAATTCGTAGTTTGGAAGTTAAGGAGGATGTTGCCGTTGATCTACCAAAAACAGTTTGTCCAGAGGGCTGAGGAAGGGTTGTTGAGGTGGTTCGGTACATGTATAGAGAATGGATGCGAAACAGAAATGACTTCAAGAGTGTAACAGTCTGTAGTGGAAGGAAGGCGGGGTAAGGTGGGGTTCGGCCTAGGAAGGGAATGGAGGGAGGGTGTAACGGAGTGTTTTTGTTGATGCGAGGGCTTGGACTTCCAGGCAGGCATGCGCGTGAGCGTGTTTGATAGGAGTGAATTGCGACAAAAGGTTTTATATACTATTGACGTGTCTGTTGTAAAGTGAGCAAAGTAACATTTATGAAGGTATTTCATGGAAAATCCGGCAGGCCGGACATGATTCCTGGGAGATGGGAAGTATACAGTGTGCCTGCACTCCTGAAGGAGGGGTGTTAAATGTTGCAGTTTAAAAACTGTAGTGAAAAGCACCCTTCTAGGCAAGACATGATAGTGAGTGAAAGATGGTGAAAGTTTTTCTTTTTTCGGGCCACCTGCCTTTGTGGGAATGCGGCCGGTGTGATAATAAAAAAAAATAACAAAAAAACTTAAATATGAAATAATAATCCTACATTTAAAGAAAATGAAAAATCAGAAAAATATAAATGAAAACTGATTCAACGCTATAATATAAAAGTATATATTTCATATATAAATATAAAATATATATATAAATATATATATAAAACTGGGTTGTCTTGTGTTGGTGACACCGGCTGTTAAATCGTAGCCGATTGCTGATTAAGGGGGGGGGGGGTCACGGCACAGGTGTTGTGACAACTCACACGGCTCATGCTTCAGATTTTAAAGCCGTCAATAATCCGTCCCAGATTACAGGAAAGCAGGTTCTTTACTCACTAAATATGAAGGGGTTATAATCCTGCTACTTGCATACACAAACAGTAAGTGGAACCAAAAAAATGTGGCTCACATAACCGTTTTTAAGTCCGTCTCCCTTTACGAATTCTACTCGTTTGGTTGGCAGGTGACCCATTCTGACATTTCAAGCTGGAAAGAGAGACAGGTTACTACTGCAGAAGAAATCACTCTCCATGATAAGGTACAATACCTAAAAGACGGTGTGATTATTAAGACATTTAACAGAAGCAAGACTGAAAGGAACTTGGAAAGTTTATTATTGGTACACAAGTGAAGCTTTCAACCAATAAGTCCATTAGAAAATGAGCACAGCATGGTACTTATACAGTAGTGCTGGTAGCTGTGAGTCGAGTGATTACATGTTTGGCCGGAGCCCTGCCACACGTCAACCTTCGGGGGAGAGGAAAGAGGAGGGGAAGGAATAGGGGAGCTAGACTGACCCTACCTTAACAAGCACCGTGGCAATCAACTATCACTTTCGGGGAGGGGAACTAAAAAAGGGGGGGGAATAGCGGGAGCGGTACTTACCCTACCTAAACAAGTAGCCGGCAATGAACTATTGTTACTATACAACTCTCTCCTCGCAACTCCCTATACAAATGAACTTTTCCCTCACAATTATAATAATGGTATGTAAAGTAAAGGACACAAGTGCAACAAATGTGAATTTATTGTGGACATACGTTTCGCTCTTCCAGGACTTTATCAACTCCTGAGAGCGAAACGATGCCACAATAATATTCAGCCATTTTGTTGCACTTGTGTCCGTTTTACTGTTACATAATGTCGGTAATTCTAACACAACTTTATTACTATCATAATGTAGTCCACAGGGTCATATAAATGATCTGAATAATTGCTGTTAAGTAAGTAAGTTTGTTTCAGGGTATACACAATACAGCTACATAGAAATTATCATACATAGCCAGCATATGTGTAGAGAACCTAGGATAACCCAAAAAAAAGTACAGACAGTGGACTATTTCCATTGGGGTCCTTTACCTTATATTACAACTATAAAGGATATAATATTTTCTTAATATTACTATAAAAAGTATAACACCTTATTACATACTAAAAAGACAACTACACCAGGGTCATTACTAGGAATAAGGTAAAATTACACGTAATGCCCTGGTAGCCTTTCCTCCCACTGATACGAGGTTCCCTAGATTTAATGGCAACTATCTCCGCTCTTTACATACCCCATAAAAGTGTTTTCCCAATGTGGCTGAGTGTTCACGCCCTATTACCCCATAACCGGGTTCAGGCTTCCCTGGCGGTTCATCGTGTTTACAGATAACTCACATTATCATAACTCTCCCCCAGCAAACTAGGGGACAGCTTCTTTTCTTCTCTCTGGTGTGGCAGGGAATTCAGGTGTAATCCTGCCGCCTATGATTATCCTACTGGATTCTGTAATGAAACCAGTTCCTTCCCTAATCATGTCCGTCGGTAGACATGAAGTCATCTATTTGAGTGGCTCCCACCAGGATACCTACGTTTTCTAGACTGTTAGTGGTAAATTTCCCTGGTCTGCCAGATTCATGCAAGGTCCTTTTCAATTGCTTTGGCTGCTGCAGCAAGACCCCCTCGCTGTAAATTGCCGGTGGGTAACCGTCTCTACCACCAAGGGGCTGTAATATGTCGGGCGGATGTTTCCCCTAATTTTGACGGACATACACCACAGTCATAAGATTTGGGGGGGTTGGGGGGCCCTGACTTATAGCCCCTCTCCAACATCATACTAACTTTCCTGGTTGGCCATCAACTTTAATTTAGCCACCAACTTCTTTGTTATCAAGGATATTTGTGCTCCGCAAGTCAAAAGAACAATCGGGTTGTTTTGGACCTGTGCCCATTCAAACTGCCCATGACTGTAGGTAGGGCAGCACCTCCGGATTCTCACTTCAGATTAGAGACTTCTCACTTTCCCCACAAATCACGCTGGCTACCATTACAGGCTCGGACTCACTTTTGTCTCTACCTGAAGAGATATCCTAGTAGCCTGGGCCCCCCTAAATTATTGGACATAGTGCAGTATGATGCTTACCTTTGCAACAGACTCCACACTCACTGCGCTGGGTGCAGTCTTTTGGCAAAGTGTTCCCCACAACATTGAAGCAGGTCTCACTCCTTTAGTCTCTGTTGGCCTAATGCTTGGTGATTGTATACTCATAAGCAACTCCGTGGGAGTGTTTTTACCTCGCAGAACACGCATATTCCTGCATGAGTGCCTCTTAGGTTCTGCATAGAGGGGTTCTTACCTTAGACACTTCTTTACCAGAGTACACTCCAACGTTAGTCGTATGAGCTGAGACTGATCTCTCGAGACTTCTTTGAGGGTAGACCCTTATGTTTTTAATGTGGTGATGGTGGTGACTCTTCTCTCTACCCTATACATAAATGAAAAACGAGATCTCCACAACCCCTCAACAATTGTTGAATCGTGAACCTGTTCATCTCGATATCTTAAGCGAAACTCATGCACTGTCTGCCAGCCAGTTTTCCTCTGAAAATCACCTGACGAAGAGCCATTCTGACTTACCCCAATCATGTAAATACTTTCAGACTATTTCAAACTCAAACTTCGATTCGGAACTTCACTAGCTCTGACGTCATGGCACAAGCCTCTAGATCCAACAACCGATAAAGTTAATAGCACCTTTATCTCCTCAGTGTTGCCAAACATGTCCTTAATTGGTCTTTGGCATGTTGGTAATTAGTGAGTCAGTGGTTTGGTATTATGCCGACCAAGTCCAAGCTTTACCCCTTTGAGCTGTGAACGTAAATACTGTAATTTTTGGCATGGCATCTGACAACTCGTCTCTGTCATCTACTGGGCTTTAAACAGATGCCGAAAGCAATGTACCTGTTAATGGATCCGTCGAACATTGGTAATTCAACTGGGGCAATCGGGGCACACATTAACCAGGCGTGCTGCTGTTCCGAGCTCCCTGCAATATATGCTGCCCCTGCTGAAACGAGCGCTTCAAAGACTTTATTAACTGGCAAGCAAGTTTTCATCCTCTGCTTTATACTCTGGCCCTTCGTTTCTCATAGTCCTTCCCGAGCTACCTCGACTGTATCGTCAGACTCACTCTGGCAGCATAGGCCTCTGTCTCATAAAGGATAAATGATCTCTGCAAAGGGCCGGCCAGCCCTTTCCTCCAAAAGTGTTCAGTCAACTCTTTCGTTTATCTCAGTCACATCCTGATCTTTGCCTGGCCCATACGACACGTCACGTGCTTTGTTTCAGGCGTCCCTTATAAGCTCCCATAGACCGCTTGATTGACTTACAGCTTGAAGACAGCTGTACTTCATCTTCACGCTACCATAGACGAGGTTTAGTTAAGAGTGCACGGTACTAAAGTTTGACTTCAATTAGCCCACCCCACAGCACGAACGGTATTAGGCAAGAATGAACGAGCTCTCAAGGCATCTCAACAAGCTTAACAACTCTATTCATATTGACTCTGACGGGGTCAAAATGTACAGTGTTTAACTCGTAAATCCCAATGGAAATAGTTATATCAATGTGAAAGTCATAACCTAGCAATATCCTGTACAATGTCAGCAAATAATTACAGGACATAACCAGTCTCAATTACAAATCACAAATCCCACATTAAAATGAGTCTAAGCAATTGAAAAATCACAAAAAAATGCAGTAATACAAATAAAAATCACTCTGGTTTAGCACAAATAATTCAACAATTCAACTTTGTGAAACGAGTAAATAAATAATGTGGAAAACAGCTTGCCTAACAGTGCCCACTTACTCAGTCTAGCGTGGATTGTGATAAGGTAAATTCCTAACCTAGACAATAGTGCTATAAGCCTAAACCTGGCTTACAGACTCACTGAGTAAATAATAACAAGTTAATCTGTCCTATCAACGTATAACACTGTTGAAAATATTGCACAAGCCTGGCCTAACTGTGGCTACCTTGCAAATCCACTGTAAGTAATTGGACACACAAGTCTCCCTACTCCTGGTTTACTTTAAACACCGTAAAAAAATCAAATTCAACAAGCTTCTCTACCTACCCTGCCTCCCAGTAAATTACGCTGCAAAATAATAACTTCTGTGGTATAGTCAGCTTTGGCCTATCTTGTGTGTAACTCTGGGCCTGGTGCTAACTTAACCTAACTCAGTTTTAAAAAAAAACCCCCCAAACTGGTTCCTAACTGTGGTCTAGTCTAGTTAAATTTAACTTAAGCTATTCACATCACGGTCAAAATTGACCTACATTGTGGAAAAATTTAGACCTGGACTGCCTCCATGTAGTTAATCTACCCTTGCAAGCTCTGTTGACACCCGAGCTCGAGTTGGTACCTGTCAGCCTCACAAGTGGCATTTGTAGGACAGAGTTTTCATAAATGACTGGATGTTTTGCAAGAAATCTCTCCTGCATACATGTATAAAGGACTAACTTACTTGGTGATGGTGAATGTCTCGGTCCTCAACCTCCCTAACTTTAGGACCTGTGGACTTCCTCTCAGAACCACGTGCAACCAGGAGCCTTAATTCCTGTGTCATGAACTGCCCTGTGCTGCATAAAGGCCATAGCACACCTCATCGCAATTTTCCCCCAGACACTGGCCAGGATCATTTAGGTAAAAAATAGTGGTCTTGTCTTATACTGTAGAGGCCAGAAGGAGGAATCTACAGTACATCGAGGTGCCACGCCAGATTTCCCAGATCTAGTAAGTGAAGACACTTGGAGGCACCTGCCTGCTTGATCACGGCACTTGCTGTTCTGACGGTTGTCTAGTCTAGAAGAAAGGCACTGTGGTCACAAGCTCGTGCCCCAGTATTTCAAAACATTGGCTGCCAGTTCTCCCCTGGCTAACATAACCTAGTGTTTGCCTACATTAACTGCCTATTACTACCTACGTTAATGGTCTTAGGGCTACATTATTACTATCTAAAGTTCCCTCAAATAATCCTAATATTAGTGTACAACATTATAAACAACCTAACTCTTCCCGAAGTGTAAATCTCTCAATTAAGAAGTACCTTCCAACCACCATCGCCATCCCGGGTCTGTGTGTGGTGGCGCGCCGCATTTTGTTGGTTTAGAGGGCACCCTATACACCGTTTCATACACGGCCATGTTTGAGATCTTTGTACGGCCGTATCATGCCCTGTGGACTTTAGGACCGAATAAATTATCCACTCACATGCTAACTTTTCTCCTTACTATTCCTTTAACAACATCCATCGCAATCGCCATATATATATATATATACAATATAAATTATATATATATATATATATATTATATAGTATATATATATAATATATAATACATATATATATATATTATATTATAAATATAAATCTGTCTCCCTGAATTGCCGGTAAACTTTTTGTGCTGGAAAGATGGAGAAATTGTGGACATTGTTTTTTTTACATAATTTTCCCTAAAATGTAGAATATAAAAATAGAATGAATGCGTATTAAAATGTGATGCTTTTTTGGGACCCTTTGAGAAATTTTTAAGAGTGAAAGGGTGTGTGGAAAAGCTGCTAGATGGCACGGGGGAACGCCATTTTAATTTGCCGAGCATTGACTTGTCCAGGGAAAATTCGGCAAATAATCCGGCGTCCATTTAGGCCAAATTGGGGTGTTTCGCCCTGTGTTTGTAATCAGGAACCCGTATTAATGTCCCCAGTTGAAGATTGTTACAGGATAATTTGTGGAACTCCAGAATTACGTGTGGATGATGGAAAATAAGACTACATCACTTCCACACAGGGTTGTTTGCCTTAGTTTCTATCATTTAGATTCGCACGCTGGCCAGTGTGAATTCTATTTGTAATTCTGGCATTGTGGTGTGATCCCATCTAAGTAAAATTAAATTGTAAGTGGTAATACGAATTTCTTTTCAAATAGTGTTACAAAAGTTATAATTCAGGTAGTCCAGCAAGCCAAATCACATACAGTCCACATTATTATAATTTACCATTATGTATTAATTTTTAAACATAGTAATTATTAATATTAACGTCAGGAGTCTAGCTTCTGATGAGAGTGGTATGTAGTGGAGGCGTCGAGAGAAGTGATAGTTCTGCGAAACCTACAGTGGCAAGTCACAACTTACCTTGACCCAAGATTATTTGCACCTAATAATTCATAGGTAATACCCTGTAAAACATCATGCAGGTAATGTTCCCCCAGAGAGTGATGGTGTGTACTTCATCAATAGAGCATGTAGTTTGTGAAGTAATTAATAGATCTAGATCTCAGGTTACAAGTTTTTTGTTGGGTTTCCATATGCTTTCACCATGGAAAGCTGAAGAAGACTGTGGTTGTGGTTATGAAGGTGACAGATGGTGAAGAGGTGGGAACATCTTCTGGAAAAACAGCGTAAGGAGCAGACACAGAGTTATGAGAGAAGTGAGCACTACTACTGGGTGCTGGGAGTGAGCCAGGGTTTATTTCTGAATTATTAAAATTATTATTAAGCACTAAACCACAATGGATGTTTAGTGCTATTCGCAGAATAACAGAGTCTGAATCAGGAATAGAAAAGATAGTAATCGGCGATATTGGTAGAGTATTCGAGTAAGTAACACCTCTCCTCCTCCAGAGGACAAAAGAAAATAGTCCTATGGTGATAAACTGTAATGATATGTTTCTTTGCAGACAGTAACGGGTTCGCAGTCCACCATTATTACAGTCAGAGTCATAAACTGAATGCTAAACCCTACAGGGGTGTACGATGCTGGGATAGTCGCAGTTTTGCTTTTTTTCTGTTTGCTACTCTACAGATTGGATTTCTTTCTGTATCCTTTAGTATTTTGATGGGTTTGGCTCTAGAGGCCAATAATCTTGTTACTGGCAAATGCTGACCTGCTGTAAATACGATAAGTTTATGGCTATGGTAGTCAGGTATTGTCTTCCAACTACGAGCAGGAGCACCCTAATTTCAACTCGGTGAGTGTAAGAGGTGATGTAATTCTAAATTATTTTTAAACATGTCTAAGGCACATTCCATAAGATCTGTATAACTGTGAGAATGACCAGTTTCTCTATCATGAATTTACGATTATCATGGGGAGTGTTAACCTGTAGGGTGTCATACAGATCCTGTTGATTGGGGGGAGGGGTTGGAAGGCATTCAGGTTGAAATTCAGGGAATTGAATCACAGATCCAGTTCCCTAGATCAAGAGCTCCTTGCAGCATTAATGTGGAAGTGTTGGTAGTTATTGGCCCCTCAAGAAGTCCTTAATGCAGGTGAGTGCTCTGGATCTAGGAATCTTAGGTCTATGTTCATTTCCCAGAAATAAGCCTGAATACCCTCACATGCGCTGTATATCTCCCTACGGGTTTAGCGATCTCCCCATAGATTATTGTTGAAGGCTGTACTCACCTGTAAAACAACATCAGAACAGTATTACCAGGCTGGCTCCTCCTCAGGAAAATTAATGAATAGAAAAGGAACAAAAACTAACAAACACTTTATTATTTAGAAAATATAAAAATATAAAACAACATAAATATGAAATATTAATCCTACATTAAATAAAATGAAAAATAAAAATATAAATGATAACTGAATTCAATGCTAATATATATAGTATATAAAACTTAGGTGTCTGGTGTTGGTGACACTGGAGTGTTTGTTGAAATCCATAGAGCCGTGCTGATGGATGGGGGGGGGGGGTGTTCACAGGTGTTAGGTGACAACTCACCGGCTCATTCATCACATGACAGGATTTTTATAGCCTGTCAATAATCCGTCCCATATACAGGAAGCAGTTTCTTTACCACTGCCGATAGATGAGTGGTTATATCCTTGCTACATGCATACACAAACAGGTAAGTGATCCAAAAAAATAGGGACGGTGAGATCTTAAGTACCCATCTCCTTCAATTTTACTCGTATGTTGGCAGGAGACGCCCATTCTGTCATTTCAAGCCCTGGAAAAGAGACAGGTTACCTACTGCTTAAGAAAATCACTCTCCATGATAAGTACAATACTAAAAGATGTGTGATTATTGAAGAATTAACAAAGAGCAAGACTGAAAGTACTAAGTTTATTATTGAGTCAAAAGTGAAGCTTTCAACAATAAGACCCACTAGAATATGAGTAGCCATGTCTTACAGTAGTGCAGGGAGGCGTGTGAAGTCGAGTGATTACTGTTTGGCCCGTAGCCCCCACACTCACCTTTCGGGGTGGGGGGGAAGAGGAGGGGAAAGGGAAAGCGGAATCTAGACTGACCCAACCTTAACAAGCAGCCCGGCAAATGCAAACTAATCACTTTCGGGGAGGGGAAAAAGGGGGGGGGGGAAATAGCGGGAGCTGGACTTACCTACCTAACAAGTATGCCTGACATGAAACTATTGTATACAACACACATCGCTACTCCTATCTATGGGAACTTTCCCACTCCACACTCCCACATGCAAGACTAATAGTCCCGTAGTAGAAGAAGAATACAAGTGTATAAAGGTTCTAACATGTGGAAGCGCGTAAGGCAACAAATCTCTACTGAGCTGTCAAGACTTAACCAGCAGAGAAATAACTGGATGAACCATTTGATATTACATAATATGGAACTTAAAAGCCTGGAGTGCCAATGGTCCACCTCACGATGCGACTGTTGAGTTCCCTTAAAATTTCTAGTATATCAAAGGCTTTGATCCATCTCAAAATGAATTCTTTTCCCATAAGATAAAAATTTAAGTCTTTGAGATACCCCACACAAGAGCGCAAACCATCCTTTTCAATAGTGGAGTATCTCGTTTCAGCGGGAAGGAAGTTTCGGCTTAAGGAAGCAACAAACAGGAAGGGAGTACCATCAGTTAATGGTAGTAACACTCACCCAAGCAGTATTTGAACATCATTCTTAAACAAATGTTTATATAATACTGGAATCTTGAGTATAGGTCATTCAGAAGATATTTTAATCTCATTAAACTTTTGCCTGAGCTATGTCGGAAAGTCAAGAGGATCACTTCACAGAACGTTTTTAAGGAAGTCGTATAAGATGCTCCCCTGTAAATCAGTAAGATCGGGATAAACCGTGCATAAAAGTTTTTACTGAACCAAAAAGCAATGCATGAGCCCCTTCTTCGGTTTTGGGGAATTTAAATTGCCAATAAATGCTTTGAGTCTTACTGGAGAGGCTGCAGTGAGTTATTAGAAAGAATTCAGTCCCAAGATATCTAATCTTTGTTAATAAACCCAAGGAAGCATTTTCTTCGGCTTGGCAGGGAGCCATGTGAGCGTAACCCTATGTAAACCGATGTTAATGTTTGGATAATGTTTAGCCCCCGCAGGAAGTCATTATGAAAATGTTATCAAAATAAACTAGAAACATATTTTGGCATATTAATCGCCAAGGACCTTCCTCATCATCTCACGTAGGTAGCACAGGCAGTTACCAAACGAAGGTGCATAGTTGCAATACTGCATCAGTCCTTGGTGGGTAGGAAAAGCCAGTGTACTGCTTAAGGAAGAAGATTCTAACATTACTTGATATGCATGTGCAATAACAATCATGAAAAGAAGGAAGCGTCATAAAATTGTGTGATCGCTATCCTATTAAGGAATAGGCTCAGCATCCCGCACCGAGTGACAGCATTAAGGCCTCTGAAGACAATACAAGTATATATGTCAATTATCCTGCCTTCTTAACCAGACTACTGTGAGCAATATGCAGATAACTGAAGGTTCAATGAACTTTAGTTTTAATAATTTGTCTACCTCTCTCGGTCAGATGCATCCCTAAAGGTGAACTGACTGGGTATAATTTTTCTTTTATATGATTGTTCCGTCACTTAAGTCAATCTATGGACTACCGTGGAGGTAACCACGCTGGAATATCAGTAAAGACTTCTGAAAAGTTACTCATACAATGAAGTAGTTCATGTCATCTTATGGTCATCCAAAGATTCATTAATATTTAATGTTTGTTGTGCCCGTAGTGTCAAATAGTCACCATGTCATGTAGTTCTCCGGTCCAAAGTCTAATTAGTAGGTGTCAAATTACTGCACAGCCTAAACAATTCTTCATTTGTCTTTACAAGTTCGTGTGGAAAAACTAAGTCAAAGTTTATTAGGCAGTTAACCGAATTTCTTCAGTAAAATTTCTTAAGGATGTTGATATGATAAAAGCATAGGTTTCCCCACTTGACTTCTTATGAGGTAGTCAACTTTTCCCACAACTTTTTTAAATACTATAATGGACCTTTTCCATGATACTAATAATTTGACTTTAAATGCAAAAGTACAAGAACTTTCATCCCCTACTTTAAAAAACTATCTCCTCAGACTTTTGGAAATCAAAATAGGTTTTGTACTGGCCCATTTGACAAGCTTAAGTTTTCGAAACTATATCAGAGGTCTCAAGTTGGTATCTAAAGTCAAGGAGAAAGCTGGTAAGAAGAACTGAACCTCAGTATTTACCTCTCATTATTCCAAAGTCATGAGGATGGACAATGGACCACTGGCTGTCATACATAGAGAAGTTCAAAAGGTGAAAACCCCAAAGAGTCACTGGAACATATCCCTCATGGCAAAGCAAACGAGGGAGGAAAGATGCCACTCCTTAGGTTTTAAGGGAGCAAAGTTTCCTTAAAATGGACTTTAGAACGAATGCTGGCGCCACTCCTCCTTACAGCTGGGATGATAGGGTGTGTAGAAGAGAGGCTTTACTCCCATAATGGTATGAGATGTTGCCTTAAGGTCCAATGTAATTGTGGTCTCCACGATCAAGACAATAAATTTCTCTAGGGAATTGCCCATCTCTGGAGAAGATGGACAAAGGGCTTCAGCCCCCTCTGTAGTAGTTATGGGTCTTTCATGGGTACAGCTTCAGGAAACTAGAAAGCATAATCACTAATGTGTAATATATATCTATGACCCCCAGATGAAAGTGGTGATAAAGGACCAACGATTGTCAATATAGCTACTCTTTCAACGGTACCGTAAAGATTGGCATTTTGACCCATAGGTACTCGCCTGGTACCTCGGGAGGATAGACATTGGCAAACTTTACATACACGAACTGCAAGAGGTATTGATATCTGATGGACCATTTTTGTAGGCCAAAACTAGGTTTCCTCCCATAATTATAATTAAGGTTTTACGAGCGAGAGAATGTCGCCACTGGCAGGTCATGAGCCATTTTAAAAAACAGTCTCTCTGCATTTGACTTGGAATAACTAAGATGGAATAGTCCTATCTCATCTGAATTTAATATTGAATACTGACTTGTACAAGATACCTTTTATTATTCCAAATTTATATGAAAAGTTTTCCATTGGATAACTTGATTTTGTTAAGCGGCATTATGGCAATTCTGAAGAGAAGGGCAATTACGTTGTAAATTGACAAAGAGGTCCTTTGATATATCTAAATGCGTGAAGTCAGGGAAAATCAAAGGAATGGACAGATAGGGAAGCCTGGGCTTTGGGTCTGAGCCCTAGTCAAGACTTATATAGTATCGAGGTGATATCTTCACTTCATCTAACACGTGAACCGTGATCCTACTTACCGGGACCGTCGCTTTCGAGAGGTAGCATCACTGATATAATCCCCATGAATATCATCACGGAGACATTGTCTCATCTGAACTTTTCGAGGGCTTTTCTCTGACTAATAGGGAAGAGGGTCTGAAACACCTATTTCGCATCTTTGGTGATGAAAGGTCAACACTCATAAGTGAATAAAGGCACCTTTAACATTACCTATTAGTACGGAGCAAGAAGTGATGGAGCTAGTACGGCTTCAGACCAACCTGTGAACCATTTAGACCATTAACAACGGATGGTAGGAACAGTGTCCGTCGGCCCAAGTAGTCTGAAAGTACAGCAGAGAATGATTTCTTTAAAGGTTAGGGAACAGCATATCAAAATGACTATAACATGTGCATTTCCATTGTCTCCGTAAAATGGTAAGATACATTAATTCCATTTACTGTTCCTGAACAGAATGTGCTTGGGGGGGGCAGTACAGTTCTTTTAAAACATCGTCCAACTTTTTGGACCTTCTTTATAAAGACAAATCTGGACGTTTATGTTCCCCTTAACAACCACACAAAATGGCAAACAGAAATAAAAGAAGTCATTTTTACTTTCACTAGAGGCTTTGATTTCTTAAAATCTATGAATCCTGCCCTTAGGGTTCGATCCCTTTAGTCTTTATATGAAGTTTTTGAGCCTCAGCATACAGGTCAGCAGCCTCAGCAACATCATCAGCTTTAATCAGTTATATGTCTCTAAGAATGTTTCCGTATCTGTGAAGAAGAGCTTGTCAGGAACCTGGTCGAGCAACCATGTAAGTCCTCTAAGAGATTCTTAAATGTGATCAATTCCTGAACTCACTACCAAAAGGTCGAACAAACGAGTGTGACCTTGTAACTGCTGAAAGTTCCTGGCCAAGCTGTAAGGTGGCATACCTGAAATCTTTCCTGTAAGAATTTATGTGGTTTTTTAGATATGCTATTAAGGATCGCCATCTCCATTTAGTTTATAATTACATATGATATCCTGCGACAAAAGTTGCATAAATATTCAAAGCTGTACCAGAAAATAACATTTCTAATCTGTGTAGCCCCTTGGTGACAGCAGGCCATTCACGAGAGGGTAGCGGTATTTTCAACCTGATTATGTTTGAAGTTATGTCTTCTCCCCTCTGTAAGGGAGGTAAATTAGGTGTCTAATGCAAGCGGAATCTGTGACTAGCTGCACGTTGTTTTCCATTACTACTCCTTCCTCTAATTGCTGTTGTGAAAAGTTAACTTTTTATCTCTAATTCAGGAGGGAGAAAGAAGGAAGAGCTTTTTTCGCGCTCCAGCGATCCATTACCTCTCAACTCATGTTCTCTAGCTCTTTCCTCAGAGGGTTTCTCTAGCTCTCCTCCCTCACGCTCAAGTCTATCACACTCTTTCTTGTCTTCTCGCTCTCTTCTGTCTTTCTTGGCTTTCTCTTCTTATCTCTCTCACCTTTCTTTCTCTTTCCCTGGATCTTAGCACTAAGAAAGCTTCTAAATCTTTCCCATGTTATTCACTAAATTACTTCCAGCATTCATCCAAAACTGAGTATTCCACCATACATGCAAAAAACTTTAAACAATCTTGGGAAAATGAAAACGGGTAATCAAAGAAAATGGAGGGTTTTTCAATTCCTGCTCCGCTCATAAACTGTAATATAACCAGTAGGGGCTCGTTCCCTGCTTCGATTAAACAAAATGAAAACGAAGGGTTCTATTGCCGACCTCCGAGCAAACAGTAAGTAGAAAGGGGACACTTGACCCCTATACCAATCTTCATACACCAACAACTCAAGAGTGACCTATACAGGTTCCCTTGATATAAATAAAGATGCCTCAATTGAAACAAATTGTCACTGGAAAATCTATGTCCCTAAGAGTCTAATCCAGTCCAAAGGACTATTCAAGCTCACACAAAAATGGTGCAAAATTAAACTAGTATTCCTTTCCTGTCCTTGAACTTGACTTACAATAACTTTAGTACTATAAACAATCACCAAATCTTTTAAATCCCTGTACAGATGTCCCTACCATAGAGAATGAAACTTCATGGCTTTGTGTGTAACCACTGTGTATGCGGCGTGCAGTTCCAATGTAGATTCGAGATGTAAGTTGAATCTTGATTCAGTAGAGTTGGATCCTGGCAAGGTCGCCAACTTGTAAGGCTTTACTCAGCCCTGTAACAACTTCAGGACAGTAATTAACAAGGCTGCCATCCTCCTCAGAAAATTAATGAATAGAAAAAGAACAAACACTGAGCAGACAAAAATCACTTTATTATGAGAAGTTTATTTACAAAGTAGAAGTGATGCAAAGTGAGGTAAGATGTATATGGAGAAAAAGAGAGAATTAAGAGAGTGGTGAAGCAATGTAAAAAGAGAGCAAATGGAGAAGTGGGGTGAGTGTTTATCACAAATTTTTGTGAAAATAATAAAAAGTTTGGAGTGAGATTAACAAGTTATAGAAGCCTAGAGAACAAAATGGATTTGTCAGTTAAAATAAGTAGAGGGAGAGTTATTAAATGGAGAGTTAGATGTATTGGGAAGATGGAAGTAAAATTTTGAGGAAATTTGGTTAAATGTTGATGAAGATAGTGAAGCTGTGATTTCGTGTATAGGGCAAGGAATGTGAATAACATCTTGTAGGAGTGAGGAAGAGCCATTTGTGAGTGTGGGGGAAGTTCGTGAGGCAGTAAGGTAAAATGAAAGTGGGGTAAGGCAGTCGCGGAAAGAGATAACGATAGAAATGTTAAAAGCCGTGGGGATAATAAAAGAATTTTGGAGTGGTATAGTGAGCAATTATTTAAACGATGTGATGGAAGAAGGTAAGGTACCTAGGGATTGGCAGAGAGCATGCATAGTTCCTTTGTATAAAGGCAAAGGGGATAAAAAGAGTGCAAAATAAAGTTGATTAAGTCTGTTGAGTTACCTGGTAAAGTGTATTGTAGCAATTATAATTGATAAGAATAAAGATTAAGACGGAGAATATAGGATAGCAGATGAACCAAGGAGTGCTTTAGGAAAGGTAGGGGGTGGTGTGGACCAGGTGTTTACAGTGAAACATATAATGTGAAAAACAGTAAATAAGATAAGGCTAAAGAGGTCTTGAGCATTTATGGAGATTTGGAAAAGGCGGATGACCGGGTGATAGGGGGGCATGTTGCAGATGATTGCACAAGTGTATGGGAGGTAGGTAGGTTACTGAAAGCAGTGAAGAGTTTACGAGTGAACAAGTTGAGGCTCTCAAGTTAGAGTATGTAGGAAAAGAGGGAAATTTATTCCCCAGTAAAGTAGGCCTTAGACAACACGGATGTGTGATGTCACCGTGTGTTGTTTAAAAATTATTATAGATGGGTTGTAAGAGAGAAGTAAATGCGAGGGTCCTTGGCAAGAGGCTAAGAGTTAAAACGATAAAGATCACACAAAAGTGGGAGTTGTTCACAGCTGCTCTTTCATGACACTGTGCTCTTGGGAAATTCTGAAGAGAAGTTGGCGAGATTGGTGGATGAATATTGGTAGGGTGTGGGCAAAAGAAGACAAATTAAAGGTGAATACAGTGAAAGTATAAGGTTAGTTAGGATATCAAAAAGATTAGGTTGATGAAAGAATGTATATCTATTTGGAGGGAGAGATATGGAGGAGGTGAACGTATTCAGATATTTGGAGTGGAGTGGACGTGCCAGGTCATGATGGGTCTAGAAAGATGAGGTGAATCCATAGAATTGATGAGGGAAAAAGAGTGAGTGGTGCACATTAGGAGTTCCTGTGGAGGACAAATAACTTTGTCCTGGAGGCAAAGAGGGGAAAGTAAGAGAGTAATAGTTTTACCAATCGCTCTTATAGGGTGTGAGAAGCGTGGGAATGAATGTGCATCAGCGATGAGAAGGCTGAGGAGCAGTGGAGATGTCATTCTGATGGCAATGTGTGGTGATGAAAATAATGGCAGAGAATTCGTAGTTTGGAAGTTAAGGAGGATGTTGCCGTTGATCTACCAAAAACAGTTTGTCCAGAGGGCTGAGGAAGGGTTGTTGAGGTGGTTCGGTACATGTATAGAGAATGGATGCGAAACAGAAATGACTTCAAGAGTGTAACAGTCTGTAGTGGAAGGAAGGCGGGGTAAGGTGGGGTTCGGCCTAGGAAGGGAATGGAGGGAGGGTGTAACGGAGTGTTTTTGTTGATGCGAGGGCTTGGACTTCCAGGCAGGCATGCGCGTGAGCGTGTTTGATAGGAGTGAATTGCGACAAAAGGTTTTATATACTATTGACGTGTCTGTTGTAAAGTGAGCAAAGTAACATTTATGAAGGTATTTCATGGAAAATCCGGCAGGCCGGACATGATTCCTGGGAGATGGGAAGTATACAGTGTGCCTGCACTCCTGAAGGAGGGGTGTTAAATGTTGCAGTTTAAAAACTGTAGTGAAAAGCACCCTTCTAGGCAAGACATGATAGTGAGTGAAAGATGGTGAAAGTTTTTCTTTTTTCGGGCCACCTGCCTTTGTGGGAATGCGGCCGGTGTGATAATAAAAAAAAATAACAAAAAAACTTAAATATGAAATAATAATCCTACATTTAAAGAAAATGAAAAATCAGAAAAATATAAATGAAAACTGATTCAACGCTATAATATAAAAGTATATATTTCATATATAAATATAAAATATATATATAAATATATATATAAAACTGGGTTGTCTTGTGTTGGTGACACCGGCTGTTAAATCGTAGCCGATTGCTGATTAAGGGGGGGGGGGGTCACGGCACAGGTGTTGTGACAACTCACACGGCTCATGCTTCAGATTTTAAAGCCGTCAATAATCCGTCCCAGATTACAGGAAAGCAGGTTCTTTACTCACTAAATATGAAGGGGTTATAATCCTGCTACTTGCATACACAAACAGTAAGTGGAACCAAAAAAATGTGGCTCACATAACCGTTTTTAAGTCCGTCTCCCTTTACGAATTCTACTCGTTTGGTTGGCAGGTGACCCATTCTGTCATTTCAAGCTGGAAAGAGAGACAGGTTACCTACTGCTTAAGAAATCACTCTCCATGATAAGTACAATACCTAAAAGACGTGGTGATTATTAAGACATTTAACAGAGCAAGACTGAAAGGACTAAGTTTATTATTGGTCAAAAGTGAAGCTTTCAACCAATAAGTCCATTAGAATATGAGCAGGCATGTACTTACAGTAGTGCTGGGAGCTGTGAGTCGAGTGATTACTGTTTGGCCGGAGCCCCACACGTCACCTTTCGGGGGGAGAGGAAAGAGGGAGGGGAAGGGATAGGGGGAGCTAGACTGACCCTACCTTAACAAGCAGCCGGCAATCAAACTATCACTTTCGGGGAGGGGGAAAAAGGGGGGGGGAATAGCGGGAGCTGGACTTACCCTACCTTAACAAGTAGCCGGCAATGAAACTATTGTTACTATACACTCCTTCGCTACTCCTATCTATTGAACTTTTCCCTCACAATTATAATAATGGTATGTAAAGTAAAAGGACACAAGTGCAACTAATGTGACATTTATTGTGGCAACGTTTCGCTCTCCAGGAGCTTTATCAAGCTCCTGGAGAGCGAAACGTTGCCACAATAAATGTCACATTAGTTGCACTTGTGTCCTTTTACTTTACATATTGTCGGTAATTCTACCAACTTTATTACTATAATAATGGTAGTCACAGGGGTCATATAAATGATCTGAATAATTGCTGTTAAGTAAGTAAGTTTGTTCAGGTATACACAAATACAGCTACATAGAATTATCATACATAGCAGCATATGTGTAGAGAACCTAGGATAACCCAAAAAAAGTCAGACAGAGTGACTTATTTCCATTGGGGTCCTTTTACCTTATTATTACAATATAAAGGTTATAATATTTTCTTATTATTCTATAATGAAGATAACACCTTATTATCATACTAAAAAGACTACTACACCAGGGTCATTACTAGGAATAAGGTAAAATTTACACGTATGTTAGCTAAAAAATAGAAAATCATTCCCCTCCCTTTCTGTAGCTACATTCATCAGACACCTTTTGGCACTCTTCTTGAACTGGTTCATGCTATGACTGGCTTTGACATGTCGGGCATCTGTTCCATTCCTTTTTTGCTGTACAATAAAAATGTTTAAAGCCTGGCCATGACGGGGGGGTACTAAAAAGTTGTGCTCTCTCCCCCTGTACAGTTTTGTTTTGGGTTTCCCAAACCCTTTGACAAAAATTGACAGAAAATTTTCGGACACTGGAGAAATTTTTAATAAACTGTTTTCTTCATTGTTTTACTCGTCTTCAACATTCGCATACCAACGCTGTAATTCATTCGGGGCCTAAATGCTTTTGGTCCCGGGCCCAGGAAAATCTTTTTTCTGGGTGATTTGCATCTATTTTTTTAGTTTTTTTTTGCGGGCAAGTACCATGAAGAGCAAGCGTAATCCATAGGGCTTGTAAAAGGGGAACAAGGGTCCTCGACCCAGTATAAACTGTGCTTGCTTACAGGAACTTCTGTGGCATTCGCTTTCTTTACTACCGTTCCCTACAATTTCCTGCCCATGATGGGCAAAGGGGTTCCCAATATTTTATGATAAAACCCAAAGTGGGGGCCAAAATTACCGGGACTTAAAATATTTCCCCTTCTCATTTTGTTTCACCCAAAGAAAATGGCTTCATTTTCCCAAGGTGTAATGTAGTTTGTTTCTATAACCATTTGCTGTGACTCCATTCCATGTTAAAACATTAGCTAAATCTTGTGGGTCTTTCCCTGACACTAACAAGTACTGTATTGCTACAGTAGGAGCTTCACTTGACACGATTGGGGGAAAATACTGTTATTTTTTCCAAAATTCATATTTATATGTAAATAAGGGCCATATGTATTTAATAATATTTTGTCTAAAAAACGGAAAGCCGCGTCTGGTGGGGGGGGACCGCCATCTTGGGTTTTGAATTTGTTTTAAAAACTTTTTTGGGGGAAAAATTTTTTGTGCTTAGGGGTTAAAAATTGGTTGAAAACCTCTCAAATGGAGGGAAATTTTTTGGATGTGCATTCCTGCGTAATTTGAGATATCAGACGACTGACAAGACAGCTCCGGAAACCCTCAGAAAGCTCTTTTGATTGTTTTAAATTTCGGGCCCAGCATTATTTTCATGATTTATTAGTGAGGTTTTCTGAGTATGTTTAAATTTAAATCTCCATAAAATTTGGGTGATAATTTTAAAAATATTTTTCCTTCGTTTGTATTGTGTAAAAATATATACCTTTTATTATTTTATATACAGTCCACAAATTTATATTTTTCAGCATTCCTGGGTATGAATTTCATTTAATTAAAAGGTCCAAGAAACTTTTGGTATGACAGTGGTAGTATCAAAGGGGGGACATTTTTTTGCGACCAAGGTCCCAAATCCACTTGTCAACTGATAAATAATGTTATCTTTGTTATTTACTGTTGTGTACATAATTAACATCCAAGTAAATGAAATTTTTCAATTTAATTTTCCCGCGGGTTCTTTTTGAACCGAGGAAATTTTGTGAAGTCGTTAATTGGTTTTTACTTAAAATATGTGAAATGCAGAAGGGGGTGGATTTTTAAGTTCACATATTTTATTTAATGTTAGGGATTATATTATTCAAATTAATTTTGAAAATAAGCTGGCTAATTTATTTTTTTATAATAAAAATTTGATAAGACAATTCTGGCCAAGTTTTATTCAAGATGTGAAATGATAAGGCAAGTTTTGCTAAAAATTTTTAAATGTGTATAATATTAATTTTGCTATGCCAAATTCTGGCAAGGATTTTATTGTATATAATTTTAAATGCCAAGGCTGCAAAAGGTTTGTATTAAATGTACATTTAAAATTTATTATAATTTTCTTACATGTGTAAATTGCTAAGCTCAAGTGTAGCTAACTTTTTTAATGTGTATTTAAAATTTAATTAAATTTTTTTACTTTAATTTGCAACTCAAGAGCTAGAATTTTTTTAAAGGGTAAGTTGTACTATTTACCTTTATAAAGTCATATTTGTAATAACAGTGTTAAAATTTTAAATTTTAAATACATTGCTCAGGCTAAAAAAGGGGAAATTAATGTAAAGACAAAATATGGAATAAGAGAAAAGAAAGCATTCTGCAACTAGAAAGGGGCTAACAAAAGCATCAATAAATTTTTGGAATTAATGACTCAAGAACTTGAATATGATGTTTTAAAAATTGTATTTAATGCTTTGGGTTAATAGATATGTTTCATCAAATTATATTACAACAAATATGAAGGAGATTATTAGTAAACGTGTAATAGGAAGTGATCTCATAATTAATCAAAATTATAAATTTTGGGAAAAAGATTCTTGTAAAATCAGGCCCTTTTAAAATAAATTAAAATGTTAAACCGACTTTAAATCATCTGCCCCAAACAAATAAATGTTTTTGCAAAACCCCCAAACTTGTTTACCGTTTTAAATCCGGGGAAAATTTGGGAGTTTTTGGGTAAATTTTTAAAGCACTGGGCATAAAGGGGAGTGCCTAGCCTGGTAACTAAAAATTTTACCTCAAAGGACGGTAAGAGGAAAATCTTCATACTCATAAAGCTTTTCCCAATGTAGATGACTTTTACAAGGAAGCGTTGATTTTTTGAAAGTCCTTATGGTAATATAGAACAAAGTGGGTTTGGGACTATGAATACTTTTTAAATTTTAAAATCTCCAGATCCACTTACAAAGTTTACAGCATTTTTAGATTTAAACGGAGGCACTCTCAAAACTTTAAGTAATAAATATAATCAAAGGGAATCAACTGTTTTTGAGTGCCATATAAGAAAAATTCAGCTGAAAACACTTGAAGACCTCGAACAATAAAAACAAGATTTTTTTTGGTCGGGGAGGAATAAGACTGGGTTACAAGAATTAATTGTGCAGTTGCAGACCAGCCAACTAACTCATTTTAAAGATGCAACACAAAATAACTCGGGTACTTCAAGTTTCACAAAGGGAAAATTTTACCCAATGGAAATAATCAAAATTCTTTTCCTAAAAATTTTTCTGGTGCAATCAAGTAGCAATTATCAAAATAAGTTTTCCAAAGGAAAGAAAAAAAGTACCCTTCTAAGATACCCGTTAATAAAAAACCATAAGAAAAGGAGTTTGTCCTTTTCTGAAAAGGGTACTTATTTTTCTAAAAAATTGCTTCATAAAATTTCAGGGAATGATAAAGTTAAAGATTAAAGGAAAACTTGACAGATGTATCATGTTTGGGTAATCAAAAATTTAAAATTTTGTTATGCAAATTAAACTTTTTTTATCAATGTCAAAAAGGAAGACACCATATATCATGTGTAAAGGTCTAATGAAATGTTGATAAAAATGATAATGTTGACCAATCCTGCAAAACGTAGCTAATGAAAAAATTTGCTGCAATCTTTAATAATGAGGGGTTTTGCTAAAGTGCCTTACCGTGTTACAGGAAAAAATTTGTGAAAAAAGGGCAAAAATCAAAAAATGTAAATGCATTTTGGGCCCGGGGGTCCCAGCGATTTTCAAAAAAGTAAATTTTTGAGGGTAAAAGTACAGATGGAGATCCCACAATTTTTAAAAAAATTTTTCGGGTTTTCTCTTCGGATAAAAGGTCTCAATTGAAATGACACGTTTATGTAACTGTCAGGTTGGGCAATGAAAAAAAGGTTAATGCGGAATTTGTAGATAGATTTCCCAAAAAAAATATCTACAGAGGTCTTAGTGATGCTCAGAAAACTTTCCATAATGTAAAAATTTAGCACCTTCTGGTGTAAGTGATATTCTTAGCCCCAATAAGTATTTTATGGGTAGTGACATTATGCCTCCTTTGAAAGGGTATGGTAAAGAAATGTGTGTCACCCTTTTGAAAAATGCGGGAGGGCCAGTAATGTAGGTAGGTTCCCTCGTAAAATTCATGACAAAGGGGGGAAAACACAAATACCTAATTTTGGTGTTTAAATCATGAAGTCGCCCCCAAAAATTCCCCCATAGAGGGTGGTTTGACCGTGCATAAATTGTGGGAATTAGACAGCTTAAAATAAAGTAAAAAAGAAAGTCCAACGATTCTTTCACTCAAAAACAATCCTGAGAGATGTAAAATTTGAATCTGGACAAACTGATGCACTTCCGGGGGACGAACCATCCCGAGTTGCCCAAATTTACGAATGGGTTTGGGGATTAAAGGCTCACTCCGCGAAATGGAAAAACACCAGAATTGTTAACTGCCCAAATTTTTAATTGCGACAGTTAAATTTAAAAATTTATAGAAGAGGGACCTCCTGAGCAAGCCAAAATTTTGGTCACTATTTGCCCCTCACGGAGGGAAAAAGGGTCTAAGACCACTCCCTTTGGGAAATTTTTTAAATTGTAGTGCCAGGAGTAACAAAAATGTACCTATTTTAAAGACTGATAAGTCCGTCATTTACGGAAAAAATTTGGGGAAAATCTTTTTAAATTTCAGGATAAAAATTAAGCCTTTTCGCGACATAAGTAAAGCTTTCCTAAAATGGGTTTACAAGAGGCTAACCAGGTTGTACCCCTTCTTATGGGCCTAGAATCCTATTTACCCACTTTGCCCTTTAAAACCTTTTGCTTTAGGGTTATTATTTGGGGCAAAATCCAGTCCGTTCCTACTTCCCAACGACGATAAATGCACACTTTAAAATTTTGGGAAATCCATTGAGTAAATAAAGGAAACAATTTTTGTGGACAAATTTCTGGGTGTGACGCAACTGAAGGGAACTGTTAATGACTTATGGAGAGGTATAAAAAATGCAAAGTGCAAATATGCCTCTGGAAAAATGGAATAGTAATTATCCAAATTGAAGGGCAAAATAAGTAAAGATTACCCCGGAATAAGGCCAAAATGTAGTAAAGTATTTGGGTTTTTAAAATTGGGGTACTGAGAGAGTTTTTTTAAGTTAAAACCTAAATTCAGTAGCCCCAAAAAATTAACTAAAAGATTTTCTTGCTAAAGTTTTCCAAAAATTTGATCCAAGGTTTAGTGTCACCCCTTAATAAAAGAGGGGGAAATTATAATAAAAAAGCATGGAAACTTAAATGTGCTTGGGGTGAAATCTACCTAGGAATTCATTAACGGGGGGATGAATTAATTTTGGGATTATAAAAAAAAACCACGTTTTATTCCCACCAGTGGCCAACCAAATGGGAAAAAGTACTCCCATTTTTTGTGATCTTCAAAATTGGCATATGGCTTTTCTTACCTTTAAAGTAATGTGTTATTTTCTTGTTAGTCAACTAAAATGTCTCCAAAATTTAAAACACGCACCTTGCTCAGTTGGGAAATTAAAACCATTTTTTAGGGGTCAAATTAGCTAATTATATAAGAAATAAGTTGCAGGAGATAAATATTAGGACACTGTAATTTTGGCTATAAAGAGGTATCCTTACAATGGATTGTATGGAAACAGTAAATTGTGAGCAAAAACGAGCACTGAAAATAATCAGATCAAAAAGGGAAATATAAAAATTTTTGGGTCGCAATGTTTTAAAATTTAATCATATACCTGGTGAGGAGAATCCAGTGATTTTTGCTCAGGGTTTCCCTTTTGCTAAATTTGTAAATGCGTATCATGGTTTAAAGGCCGAGTTTGGGTTTGGGAAATAAAGCTAATTGGGCCCGTACAAAAAACATATATTGCTCCTGGAAATTACGTACCCCCCCCCCCCTCCAATAGTTTTCCTCCCTTAGCCATTTAAAAATAGGGTTTTTTCTTTACCCAAACTAAACAAGAACTAATTGGTGTTTAATTTTCTAAACAAGATGAATATTTCATATAAGTTTCACATCCTCTTGAAATTTGGATAAAGAGGGTACAGGGGAAATCAAGGAAAAGAATTTAAATTGATGATGGAAAGAAAAAATTGTGAAAGGGTTTCCCTAATAGAGAAATAGGGCTTATTTAGAGAACAGTGTAAATTAAGGGGCAAGGTAGTTTTCAAAATTTCTTTAAAGGGTGATATGAAAAATTTTGCTAAAACCCTATCTTACTGCCCAAAACTCATCATCTAACAAATTTGATTTTTTAATGCCCCTAAAAATTAAAAAAGGTGGGGACAAATTACCTTTAAAATTTTAAGGGGGAAAAATTTCTGGTTCCACAAGGCGCAAAGTGTAAAAAAGGGGGGGTTTTAAATCTTTTGTAAATTTTTGCTGTTTGGTTTCCAATCCTAATGTACCCAGGTCCTCCACCATTGCCAAAGGAGCGTGACATTTTTTAAAAAATTTGATGTAACAGGGTAGACATAGTGGTCCCTAAAATTTTAAAGGTATTCAAAGGGGGTTCCACTAAAGTGTTGTTTGTTTGTTACCGTCTGCTACTAGGGGATTCATTTGAAATGGGGACAGGACTTGTCTGAGAACAGTTTTTTACAGCTGTTTCAAAAATTGCAGCTAGGATTTTGTCCGAGGGTTTGTTTCGGGTAATGCCCAAATTTTGTAAGGTGCCAAAATTGATAGAATTTATAAAATAACGTGTTATTCTGTTTTTAACCAGCGAGGGTGTACCCGGAAATTTATTACTCCTAGGCCCCTTGGCGGGGGGGGGTACGAAAGACTGATAGGCACAGTGAAGAGGTGTCTCCCCAAATTTTACTCCGGAAGAGAATTAATTGGAAGAATTTTCCCGGGAGGTTAGTGGAGGCAGAAAATCGTTAAATAATACCTCTCTCTCTGGTAAAACACCTGTGCAGATGTATTAAAACCCCTTTTTCCCCCCTAATATGGAAGGAAATTGGGAAACTGCCCGTCTTTAAAGGGGTTAAACCGGGAAAAAATGATGAACTTACAATGATCGGTGTGTTTGTGTAAAAATTTTAAAATGTTTAAAAAAAGAAAATTATCATTGGGCAATGTGTGGCGAAGGAATATTTTCTTACACATTCAACACTTTTTATGGGGCGACAGAGGGAAAAATGACAGACCATTCAACCAGTGCATTGTTTAATTGAACTGAACAACACGAACATTGGGCCTCTGGCAAAGTATTGACATTGACCCCGATGCACAAGGTTTGTCAGGAAATTTATGTTGTGTCGTGGCCAGGAAAATTTTTCCCCAATTTTAAAAATTGATTCCCTTGGAATTAGGTTCAATTAAACATAAATGAAATCTGAGGGGAAAATGACACGGGGATAGGAAGATAACACGACCAAGTGTTCCCGGGAAAATAAATCGGGAAGCCTACTAGGAGAACCCACTCAAACCAAACGGTAATTGTCTCCTAAAGGGAAAGGGGTAATTTGAATCGTTTTGAACGAACTCCCGGGCCCGCCGCAGGTGGAAAATACTGTATAAATTTTTTCCAAAAATTTATATTTAATGTAAATAGATGGCCATATGTATTTAATAATATTTATTCAAAAAAACGGAAAACCCGCGTCTGGGAGAAAGAACTCGCCTCTTGGGTTTTTAATTTGTATTTGAAACTTGTAATGGGGGAAAAATTTTTTGGCTTAGAGGTTAAAATTGGTTGAACCTTCAAAAAGGAGGCGAAATTGTGGGATGTGCATTCCGCATAACTTTAGATATAGACGACGAAAACGCTCCAGGAGCCTCAGATAAGCTCTCTAGATTGTGTTAAATTTTGGCCAGCATTATTTTCTAGATTTTTTGTTGTGAGGTTTTCTGAGTAGATAAATTTAAACCCAGCAAAAATTTGGGGAGTGAATTATATATATTTTCTTCTGTTATGTTTAAATTTTGTAATATATAACCATTTATTATTTTTTTTATACAGTCCACAAATTTTTATATTTACCACATACTGGTGTATGTATATTTCATTTAATTAATAGGTCCAGGCAACTTGTGGATATGACAGGGTAGTACGAAAGGGACTTTTTGCGCCTAAGTGTCCCAAATTCCTACTTGTCTAACTATAATAAGTTATCATTGACATTTACTGTATATAAGTTTACTCAGTAAATCATTTTCCAATGATAGCCATGTCAGTTGAGTAAGATTATAAGGACCCAGATACTACTTGGGGATACTCACATGCTATGGAGGGGTCTGATTCGTTTTGTTGATTTTGCAATTGTCTCTGTGTAAGGAGGACTAAACCAGTCTAAGAACCTATACCATAGATTGAAGTTTCTACATATATTGTGGTTGGACAGTATCGAAGGCCTTTTGCAGGTCTAAGGTTACCATACCTATTAGCCCTGACATTTCAGTTCATGTAATCTATAGATTACTAGGAGGTCGTCTAGAGTAAACTTCTAAAGCCCGATTGATAGCTATGGAGAATGTTGTCATTAAGGTACTTAACTACTTGAGAGTACACTGCCCTCTCTAGAATTTTGGATATTATACTGAGTATACTAACAGGCCTATAGTTGCTTACATCAGACCTACTGTTTTTCTTGAAGATAGGAGTAACTCTGGCCTCCTTGAACCCATCCGGTACGGTATTAGTGGTGATTGATAGATTTATTATGTGAGCAATAGGGATTGACAGTTCAGAAGCACCATCTTTTAGGAACTTAGAGGGGATGTTATCAGGGCCTGTGCTCTTAGTTGGGTTTAACCTTAGTTCTTTTTGAATAAAGTCATGAGATACACTTACTAGTTGACAACTGTTTGGGGTTACCCCTTAATTGGAACAGGGTTCAGTTCTTCGTTTAATCCTAACCTCTTTAACTGGTGCGATATTATCAAGGATGGTAGTGAATAACAAAAAAGGCACAATACCGTGACTGGAACGATACACAAATAACCCGCACATAAAAGAGAGAAGCTTACGACGACGTTTCGGTCCGACTTGGACCATTGACAAAGTCACACTAACCAGAGGTGGAGCAGGACGGCTATATATAGGCAGGAAGAGGTGGTGGTAGTAGTAGATGCCTTCCTCTCCCACTACATTGTAAAATGCTCCAAACTTCAGAACACCCGTGACTTACCTGAATCCTCATTTTTTCTTTTTCTTTTTCTTCTTCTTCCTCTTCCCCTTTCCTCTTTCCTTTTCTCCTCTGGGTTGTCTTTCTCTCTCCTGCCTCGTGTTTCTGTTCCTTCTTCATTTATTTCACCATTTCCCTTTCACGCACCTCTGTGCGCTTGCTCTCCCTCTGTGGGCATCTAGCTCTCTTGCAGTGCTCCCCTTCCTTTGTATTTGACTGGCTCGTCCTTTTTATTTCCCACTTCTACCACTACCACTACTACTACCTCTTCTTCTTCTACTACTACTGATGAAATTAAGACACATGTGCGGCGTCTGGTTGTCTTTGTTGTGGACGTTTCGCCATCCAGTGGCTGGCTGGATGGCAAAACGTCTATGATGGGGATGCCCGGGTGTTGTGCATGTGTCTTAATTTCATCTTGTCGGTATTATATACAACTCTTGTACTACTACTACTACTACTACTACCACCACCACCACCTCTTCCTGCCTATATATAGCCGTCCTGCTCCACCTCTGGTTAGTGTGACTTTGTCAATGGTCCAAGTCGGACCGAAACGTCGTCGTAAGCTTCTCTCTTTTATGTGCGGGTTATTTGTGTATGGTAGTGAACATTGTTTTGAAATTTTCCCAGGCATCGTTTACGTCCGTGCAACTTGTTATCTCTGTCCAGTCACAATTGTGTAGCCTATTTACCAGTGTTTCTTTCCTGTAGTTTCTAGTTGACCTCATTTTTATTGTCCTGTGTAGGCCTATCCTATCCCTAGTGATTTTCCTAGTGCAGTAAATGATGAAATGATCACTAAGACCTGTGGTAATGACGCCTGACTGACTAATGTTCTCAGAGCGGTTACAAAGTATGTGGTCAATTAGTGGCTGAGAACTGTGTGACCCAGGTTGATGTATTAATTAGTTGAGTGTAACTATTTAAACCTAGAATTTGCTTATACCTTTTGCATAGCTCGTTATTTTGCTGCTGAAAACAGATATTGAAGTCGCCCAGTATTATTGTCTTGCAATTGTTTTCAAGTCCGGACAATACTCTGGAAAAGTCTTCTAAGAACTGGTCCTGGGTGGGAGGGCGGTAACTAGTTCCTACTAAGATGGGTTTGGTCTTGGGAAGCAGCACTTCAAACCATAGAATCTCCAGTTTATTGTTATTTAAATCAGGTCTTGGGTTGTAAGCTAAGTCATTTCTAATGTAGGCACGTACCCCACCACCCTTTCTGTTCCTATCTAAGCATTTTATATTGTAACCTTCTATTTTGACCTCGTCGTCAGTCACCGTATCATCCAACCAGGATTCAGAGATGGTTATAACTGCCGCCCTAATTTTGTTAGCTAAAATCCTAATCTCTGCCAATTTAGGAAGAAGTGATCTTGCGTTGACATGAATAAAGTGAAGGCCTGTTTTCATAAAACAATTATAATCATTAATATATGGCAATGGGTCATTGTATTAAAATTAGGTAAATCAATGTCATCATTGATAAAGGGTAACTGTGCCAAAGTGCATTTGTTACACACAAAGTTCATTCTGGCACCGTTACTATAATTGTACATACATCCATCATGCACCCACCCCTTACACATTTTACATAAGGTGCCTTTTCTGTTTTTCATGCGTACTTTAGTACAGTGTATGCACCTGTTTGGTGGTGTTTGAGATAATAATGACTGTATTGTCTCACATTGACCTATGTATGCATTACATATGGAGTTAAGATTATCATTCCTAGCTACTAGACCGTCATTATCACTGTCATTTACCTGTCTGTTTTGCCTCTGCACAATAGTTTGAGGTCCTGGATTAATTTGGATATCACCACTTAAGAGCGCTACAATAGAGCTGTGTGCCACTGTTTTTGTTTGGGTATGCGGTGTTGCCATACCTTGCAGCGATAGTGAGATTTACTTTTCTGGTAGGATGGCAACTGTTGGACTTTTACTGTCCAGAGCGCTGTTACTCCATTCACCTTTTCCAGCCCCCATGACTGATTTCTTTCTTCATGGAATTGAAGGAGAAAGATAAACATAATTATGGCACTGATACAACCCCCTAATTACACTGCCGGGGATTTCAGCATTCGCTATTTGGACTGAGTACAATCATATTCTATTTCTCTTTTCCATCAACACATAGTAACCCTAGGTATGCTGCTTACGCAATCAACATCTGTTTTATCTATATAAATATTTCTTTTCCAATAACCATCTTCAACTGCTCTAATCTTTCCCTTAACATCACACACCTATTCAGTTAAACTCTTTAATTAACCACACCCCTTCCTCCTCACTTCACATCCGGTTTCAAACCTATTATTCTCCAACTCCTTCTCCATTCTGGATAGACCAGGAATAGTTTAATCAATGGTTTTTTTATCTAATCCTCCAATAAAATCCACCATCAATTCCAAGTTATCTGGGGGTGTACACATTATTATTATTATAATCAAAAAGAAGCGCTAAGCCACAAGGACTATACAGCGCTGCAGGGCAAGAAGGAAGCGAGGGCATCAGGTGGCAAAAGGGAGATGGATGAGTAATAGGTTACGGATAACAGCGGGGTAGTGGATGTCGGGGGTACACAGCACCATGATGTCACCTCCAGTGCTGGATTTGGATAAAGTCCATAGACTATTCCACCTGTGAGGCCCCTTACAATCCCCTCACCCTCACGACTAGAGGAAGATGGAAGTGAGGATGATGACAATTGTTTAAAATTCCACTATTTGCAAGTCCTTCTCTGGAGGACATAAGATGTTATTGTTAAATTAACTCTGTGTAAAACTTTTGCAATAACTTTGTAAAACATTTTGTGAAATAAGCAGAAAATTTTAGGAAAATGAAGTTGTAACTTTAGTCATATTCTTTAAAAAAAAAAATACATATTTTAAAATACATATTAAATCAACTATAATCATCAATACACTAAGACTAAAAAAAAAAATTTTTCTAGCCTTCCTCATAGCAAAATTATCTAAAAGTTTATCAAAATTTGTCACTTTCAGTGCACAGAATACTCAGTGCAGACAACCTGTTGAGACATTGTGGCCCTTAATTCATTTTTAATTCTTCTAAGGCTTGAAAAAGTGCTCTCTACTGAGCAATTAGTGACCATTAAGCTAAGAAACAGCCACAAGATTGCTTCACCATTAGGGAAGGCCTCCTGAATTTTTTCAGATGGCCTTCTGGCTTTGCCTCACATACAAGTGAAAGTGCAAAAGTTCACCAGCAAGTTTCAGGCCAACATCTGGTTATGCTTACATCAACAGTTCAACACCTTGCTGAATTTCTTGCTTAGATGCTGCTGCATTAGCAAAAAAGGATAACACTTGCCCAACATCACTGTACACAGTAGCTCCTTAAATTGGCTTCAACTACATCTAGCATAGTAATAAAGGGTTTTATCCTAAACTTCTCTTGAAGAGAGTTCATCTAAGGCATCAGGACCAGGTGCACCTCTCATTTCCTTACTCTGTCTCCTTGTGATAGTTCTGTAGTCAACATTTGGCTCAAGCTCATCAAAATTTTTTCTAATTTTGCTTAAAAAGTGTAAGGAACATTACTGAAGGGATGTTCTGAGACTACATTGTGTTATGACAGTCAAAAATATATACCTTGGCCAGAAGCCTTCTAGATTTTGAGGCTCTAGGCTTCAGCCTGCTAAGCCTATAATTAAATCCAGCACTGCACCTCCAGAAGTGACTGCCCTAGACAAGGGCAACAGTCTTTCTTTTAGTGGTGGCAGTGGGGGAGTTGCAAGGAATGCCTAAGTCTTACAATTTTTTTTTTCAACGAATTGACCGTATCCCAACAAGGCAGGGTGACCTAAAAAGAAAGTTTTTTAAATTTAGTAATGTATACAAGAGAATTATTATAATCAAAAAGAAGCGCTAAGTCACAAGGGCTATACAGCGCTGATATACAGAAGAAGGGGTTACTAGCTCTTTTCTCCCGGCATTTTAGTCACCTCTTATGACACACACGGGTTATGGAGTAAGACTCCTGTTCTACTTCCCTTTACAAAATATTAAAAAGAAAAATGTGCTAAACCCATATGGGCCATGCAGTGCCTTCAGTGGCCATTTCTGGCATTGCAGGCAGCCTTCAATAATTACATCCATCAACCGAAGCCTGGCAAAGGCCTCCCAGTGTTCGCCAGATCACCCAACATGCCCAAGGATGATCGTTTCCATTGGATGGGGGTGACAATATCACTACAGCAGTACCAACAATAAATACTAGTGCAGTTTAAGGTGGTAGTGCTGTGGTGATCTTTTCACTCCACCTGATAAATTGGATTATCTTAGGGCATGCTAAAGGTTGACAGGTACCTTTTTACCCATTTAGATGGATTTCATCAAATATCCCCACTAATGAGGACAAATGGAGAAGGGAGGGTTGGGTATTTAGTCAGTCTGAGGAAGAGGAGAGAGGGAATTATTATTATATTCATAGCTAAGCGCTAAACCCGAGGGGTCATACAGTGCTGTGGGGGAAGGAAAAGTCGAGAGCCCTTTTCCTTTGGTAAGGAACCTTCTATTTTAGATTATTATAATCAAAATCAAGTGCTAATCCACTAAAGAGTTTCACACAGTAAAGGCATGAGGCAGCTCTTAGTCTGCATAACCATAAGTTGACATAGGAGGTTCCAGAGAGAAAGCAGGCCAAGGTACCTAGACAAATTTTTAATCCCCCGCTACACAAAGGAGGGTGTTCATTCCACCTTAAAAATACTGAAATACCATACATTTTTTTTAATCAGGGGAGCACTAAACCTGTAGGGGGTCATGACTCATGAATAAGAAGATAAATTCAGTTCCTTGGTATTATGGAGCCTCCCTTCAAAGGCAAAATGCTGTAAAAAAAATCCACTCTGGGAAAATAATCTTAAAGCTCATACCTCAAACTTTATTTGGCAGCATAAATTAAGACAAGCCTACTTTGAAGAGAACCTATTCACTTTTAATTGCATTTTAATATACATTATCTGTGATAATTTTTGGTGCTTTATAAAGTTCTTTGTTTGGCACTGTTCATTGGATATTGATGTTAATATTAAAATAAAAACTTAGAAAAGCAACACTTTATAAGAAATGGCTTATGTACAATCAAATGTTGAATCATGACAGCTACTAAAGTCTTTCAATCACAGATAACACTAAATCCAGATCATTACACAATTATGTATTACCAATTTCCCATTAAGATTTGAGAAATCCAAAAGGTTTCAAAACTTGGTTTTCTTAAAATTTGAGTCTCAAACCCATCACCTTGCACCTACTGTACAACTTACAATAAACAATTGCAGTTACTATACCAAGCAAAATGTGTTGTAACTATGTATTTACATTTTTCTTGTCTAAGGCTATTGATGATGGAAGTAGATTTTCCAGTTCAATATATTTTAAGTTGATAATTAGCATTATTTTGGTCATATTAAGACATAGATATCATATATGACAAGTGATCCAGTATATTATAGTGCAGTGTGAAATGATATACTTCACTTTGGGAAGAGACACACTGACTACCTTTGATAGAGAATTTAGAAATAAATTATTTTATACAAATTCTCAACATCACTGAACAAAATACACATTACTGGTAAACCATCGTTAATGAAACTATAATTACACATATCTGAAACTGTGATGAAATGGTACAGACCAAATCAACTATATTACCCTAAAATACTTTAACGTTAACCATTATCACACTATAATTAAGAAAAACTACCATATTCCATTATTATTTTGTATTACGAAGTACAAAGTTTCAAATAACAATGGTATACAAAACAACATTATATATTTTCAATAATTTACAGCAAAGCATAAGATAAATTCTAATATTACATGAACTAATTATTTAAAATTAACTCAAGTGTTACACAGTATTACAAGCTAAGAATACTATTACAGGATTAAGTTTTGTGAAGACAATTTCTTCCAATAGCCTCCTCTATTAATTTGACCTTTCAAGTTTTTGATGGCACATAGTAACTAAACAGTATCAGTACTTAACTCATTTTAAAATGCATGAAAGAATTAGTTTAGCATTAATATATGTGCACACACTCAAAAAGGAAATTACAGTTCAGCAGGTCTTGCCATAAAAAGATTGTGCACATACTGACTGCAGAAGCCCTCTACTGCTCGCCAGGAGCAATTGGGAGGAAGGGCAACCTGTAAATGATGCTTCTAAAAAGGAGAAGGGGGAGGAGGGGAAGTGTGCGTGCCAGCATTTATGCAAATTGCTTCTTGTCAATTAGATAGTTAAGTAAGGCAATTTTGAATAGCAATTAAAGATACATCTAGGAATGCAAATGAAAACTCACATCTTTGTGAACGATATACCCTGAATAAGAACTATATTAACCAGCTCTGAATTCAGGCTAATGTATAAGACAATTACAACAAGTAACATTATAAAAACAGATCATACATACATAATATATATAAATAAATATTCTTTCTTTCTTTCAACACACCGGCCGTATCCCACCAAGGCACGGTGGCCCAAAAGGAAAAATGAAAGTTTCTCCTTTTACATTTAGTAATATATACAGGAGAAGGGGTTACTAGCCCCTTGCTCGTGGCATTTTAGTCGCCTCTTACAACATGCATTGCTTACGGAGGAAGAATTCTGTTATATATATATATATATAATATGGAAATGGGAAGTACAATGCCTGAACTCTAAAGGAGGGGTTCGGGATATTAGCAGTTTGGAGGGATATGTTGTGTATCTTTATACATATATGCTTCTAAACTGTTGTGTTCTGAGCACCTCTGCAAAAAACAATGATTGTGTGAGTGAGGTGAAAGTGTTGAATGATGATGAAAAGTATTTTCTTTTTAGGGATTTTCTTTCTTTTTGGGTCACCCTGCCTCGGTGGGAGACGGCCAACTTGTTGAAAAAAAAAAAAATTAATATATATATATATATATATATATATTATATATTTATATATATATATATATATTATATATATATAATATATATATATATATATATATATATATATATATATATATATATATATATAATATATATATATATATATATATATATAATAATTATAATTTATATGTATATATAGTATATATATATTAATATATATAAGAATTCATTATAATAATTTATAATTTATAATAGATGCTAAAAATATATAATATATTTTAATATATCAATATAATATATTAAATATATTATATATTATATATATTAAATTTTAATCTGTATATGTATGTATGTATGTATTATGTATTACATATATTAGGAAGGTTCATTTAAAATTGTAAGGCCTTTGAATAGATGCTAAATAAAACATTTTCAGCAAACACATCATAACATGTAAAGGAGTATACTGTTATATATCTAAATTACCTCCATACACTCTATTTCATAATGATATTGAATTACATTTATTTACAATTACTGAAAGAATTATTCTACCATTTCCTGAACATTTTGTTCTTAATCTGATAATTAATCAACACTTCCTTTAAATGATTACTTAGTATACTAAGATTATTTTCCAAATTATATATACTGACATAAGACTACAAGTTCAAAATGATTCACAATATAGCAAAACTTCAAGATCATTCAAAATTACAGCATTAATAATAAAACCACTGGCAATGATTCTTCCCTTATACCCCTCTCTCTCCTATACACAGATTGAGGACACAAGCGGCTGCTACTCTAAGCGTCCACCTACCCAGCAGGGGGACGCAGGAAGGGTACAGTCAGGATTGGGTGATATTTCTTTTCTACAACACTACCTCTAAGTGATTCAAAAAGCAATAGCACAAAATTTATTATATTTTATAATAATTAACAATAATATTTTCTCAAACAATAATCATTCTTTATATTTAATACCTTGCAATATCTGTTTTGCAGCAACTATCAGTTTTAATGTTAGGCAAGTAACTAATGTTAAAATTACAGTAACATTTTATAAGAGAATATATAATTAAAAATGATAAATGTTACACTTCTTAACCTTGTTAGATTAACAATTTTTGAATTTCAACAAGTCTTGCCCTTGCAAAATGAGGTGCCTTGAATATCTGAAAATAAAAAGCTACACACTGCTTATCCCACTGTACGTCAGGCACAATATATGTACACATATTTTGTCATTATTGCAAATTTCTTCAAGATTAATATATCTAAAGCTCAGCAACAAAAAGATTTAAAAATGTTAACTGGAAAAGAAATTTTTATTTTAACTGAAACTCGGTAATGGTATTAACTGCTACAAATAGTTGGATTTGCATCTATAAACTTAAGATTCAATTTCAATTACCTCCCCCAAACACACCCACACCCAAACACCCACACATAGATAGAAATTAATACATAATATTGACAACAGTCTCCCGCCAAAGCAAGGTGGGCCAAAGAAAATGTGTTCACTCTCATTCATTCACTGTCTTTCAGAAGTGTGCTGACATCACAATTCAGATTAGCCTCTGACTGCAATATCCCCACCCCTCCTTCAGAGTGCAGGCACTGCCTTTCCCACCTCCAGGACTCAAGTCTGACTAACTGGTTTCCCTGAATCCCTTCATTAAAGTTACCTTGCTCACATTCCAACACTATTAAGAAACCACTTTTGTCCATTCATGCTTATTGAATAGGCTCATACAAGCCTGCTGGATGCTCAAGCCCCATAACTCAAAGCCTCTTTTACCTCCCCTTCCTTGAGACATCAACAACAAAATAAAAAAATAGTCAGTGCCCCCTGCCTCTTCCACTATAAGGTAAAATTTAAAAAGGATGAGGGGAAGGGGAGGGGGGGGGGGCAGAATTTACCAGTAAAAACAATTTCTTCTGGAGATGCTAATCCAAACAGGGTTAGGAACCTACCCAGAGCAGTCAGCATCAACATTACTAAAAACAACCCCATTCCAGAACCAATTTTACATCATCCAGAGGCCCCTAAAGTGACTGTCATACCCATTAGGTTTAGCAGGGTAAAGGGATAAACGAGAGGGGTGTTACACTTGAATGCAACTGCAGTACATTCATGACTGTTTATCTACCTCTTGGCATAGCTATGAAGATCCTCCTTGTTGAGAACACATCAACAATTGTTTAGCTGACTTCTAGACGAGGAAATTAAGCCTTTCTTCTGTGCATCCTTATGCATCCCCCCCCCCCCCAAAAAAAAAAAAAACAGTATGGGGGAATCAGGCCCATAGCTGTTAATGCCATCTCATTGCCAAAGAAGCCATCAGAAACTAGCAAAATGTTATGCCCAAATTTTGGGGGGAATCTAACAAGGCAGTAAGCAGCAATTCTCACAACTAGGGCTTATAGTTAAGAGAGAGATGTTTTAGGTTGATGTTTGAGAGCACTTCTCAGCCTTTTCCTCCTCTTGTTTTAGCCAACTACAGTGAAGATCTCAATGTTGCTGTTGAGTGTCAGTCACCTTGCCAGTGTATCCAACATGAAAAACTACTTCTCTTCTGCACAGCATTAAATGAACTCGTCAGAAAAATGACTAGCAAACTCACTGTTTGGTTCCTGGATGACAGTTCCCTAGTAGTAGATCTCCAAGATGTGAAATAAAGAGGGCCCCTGGGACTCATCCTTAGCTGTTCATATATGATATTTTTAGTAAAAAGCTAACTACTGTTGCAGTTAAATTCATCATACTAGAAACCTCCAGTGATAACATCTTGCTGGAATCACCTCTAGGACCAAAGCCAATTACAGTCCTCAAGGAAAGACTAAATGACCTGAAGAGGATGGAGCAGAAAATAGTTGATTTCGATGCCCATGAAGCTCTGTACCTTCTCCTGAGACGTGTCAAATATTGGAAGCGGAGGGCGTCGGCTAATTTTTTACAGTATCAGCCTAAAATTGAGTATCAGTATCAGCAAACATTTTGGTATTGTCCCATCGCTAACCTTTTCAGCATCTGATATCCCAGACTAACTTAATTCTTGAGATGTGCACTCTTAGCCAAAAAGTGAATGCATTAAATTCCTGAGGTCTTTATTTCACTATCTCACCAATGGGATCAAGCAACACTGCCAGTTACACTGGGAAATAATAAGGCACCACAGATAGCCTCTGCTTTTCTACCTTCCTGTAATGCTTTTAGTGAACTAGTGGGATATTTAGAGCACTTCAGGTTCTCATAGAATTCAAGATCCTAAGTATTTAGAAATGCAGTGGAATATCCTTGCATTCTTCCAGTAGACCAGCTGCTCCAAAAATCCAAAGTAGAGAAAATCTTAAGAATGTTTCCAAGAAAGACAAAGCTCTCCCAGCAATGAGTAGCCATGGATCTTAAGTAAAAGAAAGCATGTTGTCACAGCCTACTGCGCATCACAAGGGGAAATTCCAATTAGGAATATTTGATATCAGCAAGAAGCATCTAGATGGAGTCGCTGTGCTACCCAGGACAAATGGTCAAACAGATATGCAACTACACGTGCAGCAACAATGGGCGAAACATATCTCTAATACAGTGAACCTGAAGCTTCAATTTTGTTGGCAGGAGAAAAGTCCGAGTGCTATATTTTTTAGTTTCTTTGAAACATGCAAGTACTGCACATGTACACATGATTACCTATTGGAAGTCTTAGTTTGGCTGCGAGCCAATAACAAAGCCTCAGGTAGGTGGAAATGTCATAATAATAAAAGGTCTCCTTTTGCTATACATGTCTATTTGTATTAATGAAAGCAAAGCAGTGCTTATGGTGTCCAGAATTTAGTGTTTTGTTTGTATTTGAATTTAGTGGCTTAACACTACTCGAGCAAGTACACTAAATCCGTTTATACTTGAAATTAAAAAAATTGTGGAAATAAGCAAGATTATGGTTAATTTAAATTTAAAGTTGTTATATGAAGTTACTCAGGAAATACCAGAGTTCAAATTATGTACATACCTCCACAGCAAGAAAAATCTAACAAATCAAACAAAGTAAATGAAATTTTAAGAGACCGAAATTTCCTTTGGCTCTGAGATTATTATTAACAACTAGTATGAATTATTCCTCCAAAGCTGCACATATTTTGCAATTATTTATTACAGTATATTTTCACACAAAAGCATTAAACCTGATTGATTCATACAGCACCAAAAGGCAGAAGGCAATGTTTTTTAATACTTTTTGCAAACTTACAGAAGAACAATAAACAAGAGAAGAAAAATGAAGTGCACATCCTTTGCAAATGAGAGGAGCGAAGGGGGTATCAAAGTGCAGATTTACCAATTCACAAAGTTTCAGACTACCCAAACTTGCAAATTCACAAGTAACAATTTCTTGCCTGTTTGGTTCAACTCCTTGGATAACTGCCACCAGGCTTGTGTTTTGGCACTTACCACAAAACCATTATGTGCAATTAATCTTATTTTATTGTAATGAGTAACAATCAAATTATTTTTTTTCATCACATGGATACAGTAAGAATAACAGAGGTAGACAAGCACTTTAGATATATCCTATTATACGTGTGTGTACAGGAGTCCAGTCTTTGTTATTAAATTATTGTACATCTCTGTTTCCATCCATTTTAATATTCTCATTCTCTTTTACAGTGAAAGCTGAATATCATTAATATCAGTCTTAGGGCTGTTTTTAAGTCCTCAACATTCACTACTGAAAATATTTCATTAAATACTCCGAGCTGTATTCTGTATAATTTAATGTTAGGTTTGAGTCTAAAGGTGGCCATGCCTTTTCAAATGCATGTCCACTCCGTCATCTACCAATGTATTAATATATTCGCTGCAAGAGCTTATTTATAGTACAATCCTGTATATTTATGTGAAACAGCAATGTGTTAAATATTCATTTTTGAAGCATTTGTGGTGATGCAGCACAATCAAGTAAATATTGTAAATTTACAGATTTTCTGCATTTGTAGTATGGTGTCAATAGGTGCAGTACCAATTATTGGTCTTTGTGCCAGCAGCAGGACCTAGGGTGTGATCTCAATGTCACAGGGTGTTAACATACAAGTTTGGTAGCATGTGACTCCCTTCCCCTTGCAACACACTTTTTTTTTCAACAAACCAGCCATATATCCATTATTATGGATTAAAATAATACCCAGACCTTTCAGTAATATTCAACAATGCAGTGCTATATAAAACTTAAAGCAATATAAGGAATTAATCATATAATAGTTACTATATGATGAACTCCTAGATGCTCCAAGTGATCATGTGTCCTGTTGTGTAGTCTGCTATTCTCCCTCCCAATATATTACCTCTCTTTTTGTGCAAAAGAAAAACCATTTCCCTCTTAAAATATGAAAGGCCTAAATATTGTACACTAAACAATTGAAGCTATTTAATAAAGTGGGGAGCATAAAAAATACTGCTGCTTATGTCATTATCAAGTCCAGAGGTGCTGTATGAATGGTACTTTAAACCAACATTAGGCTACTACTCAGCTATGATTTATGCCTACACCATCCTGTGCAATTAAGGTAAGGAACAGATAGTTTTATTAAAGAACTAGTAAATTTGATGAATTCTCATACACCACTGCTTATTCCCTTCTAGCTTGTGCTCCTTATTCCTCATACACTACCCATGTCTTATTTGTTTGTGGCTCAAGCAATGCACCCCATGAATGCAAAGGTCATCCTAGGAATTCAAAGCAGATTCTGAAGTCCTCTAATTAAACATTTATTTTTTGTCCAAAATATTAACATTTATTTTTTGTCCAAAATCCTGTACACGAGATTAAGAAAAATTAAACAAATGAAATAGGCAAAAAAGCATCTCATTGGTATGTGAACAATCTTCATGGAATTAAAGCTTTTTGTTACTAGTGCAGAATGTGGTTCCAATACAACATTAAGTTAATATCATGTGCAGGTTGGGGAAATGAAGCCTAATGTTTCAACTTTTAATACCAAGTGCACAACTTGCAGATTTGCACTACACATTCTCATACCAAAACACCAGAACATAACCCCTACTGACTGTGAGGGCCAAGTCTAAACTATTATTTTAAACATCTAGAGTAGAAACAGATTCAAAATTTTTCTATAGGTTATTCAAAACTGTTTCCACTCAATAAAATAATTGTGTGCTGTTGAGGAAATAAATTCTTAAAAAACATTAATAACCATTTTCCTGTGCTTTTTTCACACTGTTCCCAGCATGTATTTTAATGGTGTGATCACCTTAAATCCCTAACTGTGGTTATGCATACATGAGTGAAACAATTAGATCACAATTTAACTTGGTGCCAAATCCATTATTCTTTATATAGGATAGTAATGTAACTAAATTTCTTTAGCAAAATTACAGTTTGATATTACAATACTGCATTACATTGATTTTTTCATTGCAATACAATATGACCAAGAATTTGTTTTTGGAATAGAATTTTAAAACATCTTATTTAACTATAAGTAACAAAGTCAATGAATTAACATCTGGTAAAAAAATTATTTGCTTATGACAAAGTAGAAATGTGTCATTGTAATATAATACAAGCTTCAACCTTTTCATAGGAATGTCATTAATCTCAAAGATTAATGATGGTCTGCTAAAAGATATTTTACTTAGTTTAAGGCTTGCTCTCATCTGTTTCAAGCTAATTAACCCAATAAGTGCATCACTTCACCTCTACATTATGCTCGCCATCATCCTGCACTAAACATGCAACATCTGAATATTAAGTAGCTCGACATATCAGGCTTTCTAAATATCAAAATGGTCCCTAGAACCATGACCACTACAACAGGATACTACTACTCTTACCCTCATAAGTAGTGTGCAATTTTGCTAACCAGTTCCAGGTAATAATGTACTCTCTTACAAGAGGGACATGGTAGAACCTTACACCAACTGCTATAGATGATAACCCCTTCACCACCAGTTATTGTTTATAACATCAGTTGTGGATGGCACTACCCTCTCACTAACTTTAGGTGTTTACAAGCTGCACACACACAGAGACTACTTAAATTCCTACGTAACTGTTCACACTTTTTAACAAAGTTCCTGTATTGATGTTTAGGTCCTACAAGATAGCACACTTCAGCACCTAAACAAGAGAATACACAGTTGCTTACATTTGAGCCTATGAAGTTGCACAACAAACTAAATGGATGCATAAACATGGGCTACATAGCAGCTGAAATACAGTTTAAACTGTTAATGCAATAAAGGAATTGTACTGCTCAATGTTCCGCTTCAAGATGTCAGCACAGCTACCAAGAACACGCTCAAACCTGAAATATACAGGATGCATTAAGTAATCAATAAAGGTTTCCAGATCTCTCAAAATGCACTGATCAATATTTTTTTTACTTGGTAATTATAATTTAAACAAAATGCATGCTTTTTGCCTGGGTAAAGACTCACGTTGTGAAGACTTAGTATAGCTTTACCAGCATCTATAATAATGGGTTGCTCTGCATCAAGTGTCTTTCTACCATAAGAGATTCTATTAAAAAATTACCAAGTTTATTTTCTCATGCATGGAAGAGGGAAAAAAGTAACCCTCAATGATCAACGAATGTAAATGTGGCCAGTACCAATTTTAGTTATATTTTCGACAGTGTAAACTTGATTAAAATATTTAACACTACTGATGATCTTGTGCTACCAATTCTGAAAGCAAATTCTGCAAACATACAGAACTACACAGTCATCCTTATAAGTTTACTGGTGCCATTTTTGCGGACTTTGATTATCCAGTTTTTTTTACTGAAGAGCAGCTAGCTCGATGGCTTTACCAATCACAAATATCCCTCTTATCCAAGACAATCTGAAACATCTTCATGTGGAGTTAATTTTGCATTATTTGCAGTTTCTAGTTTTGCATCACCTTTAAGAATGCAATGAATTTGTTGAGACAACTGTATATTGTTCTGAGACACCTAGAAACAAAGCTTTAAATGGTGTGTGTTTAACCCTCCAACCCTCCAAGGGTCAGTCCCGTAGTACTATGGCTTTAAAGCCTGGATCAGTCCAGTAGTTCTATGCCATGAGCTCAGCACGCTCAGATAGGCTGTGAGCAGTACATCTGGGCCTAGATATGAGAGAATGGGTCTATGCGGTAAGTGTGCACCATAAAAAAAAAAAAATTCCTGCAGCAAGCAGTGTATAATGGGGGAAAAAACTGCAACTGCATTTTTGGCTTAAAACAGCGACTCTATGGTGTATTTTCATATGGTTTTTATTGTTGTATTCTTGGTATGATAGAATTGAAGATATATTACAGAAACAGAGATGATTTTAATTGGTTTCAGGACTGAATGTAGCTTGAAATTGAGCTCAAAGTAGTGGAAATGTTCTATTTTTGCCGATATTCCAGAGTACACAAATTATGTCACTCATCCAATACACGTGCAACTAGTCAGTCTAATACACGTCCATAAATGCAATGACAATATTTATACAATTTCTACAATAATGCAGTAGTCTGCATAACAGTAAAACTTTCATTTTTTGTGAATAAAAATTCAAAATAGAAAGTAAGCCTGAGAATATGACTAACAAACATAGGAAATATTTTAGTGCCTGGAATGTCTACATTGTTTATTCTGGACCCTATTTTGAAATTGGCAAATTTTGAATTTTGTGCAAAACTGACCAAATTACTGATCTCTGATAACTTTATTGGATATTTCAATTAGGTAAATGGACGGTTTCTTATACTCAACTGATGGAAGGAATACTAGTGAAATATCTACGAGTTTGGTCAACTGGAAAAATGAAATTGACCAAAAATAGGGCTCAATGTGGGCAAAATTGCCAATGCATAAATATAGCTGAGACCTCTAACTTTGCAAGAGCATAATTCTGCAAGTTTTCCATCAAATTTCGTACTTTTGGTTTCATTACCTTTATGAAAATTTTATGATCTTGAGGGATCAAAGAGTTAAAAGTAAAGTTGAACAAAAGTTACTAAGGAACTATCACTTCACAATTACTACTACTACTACTGTGCCCAATATTACATGGGCCTGTATTTGAAGATGTCTGCTGCACAAGTGAAATGTTTCTACAATAAGGAAATACAAGAGTTGCAAGAACTTCCTGGGTCTACAAATTACATTAGCACTACCCAGGCAAAAAGTTTCTTGAACAGTATAATTAACAGGATCAAATGGGACAAATTTCTCCTGTGCCTATGGATACAACTGTCTGAGCCCAAAAAAACTAAGAGAATGCACATTAAACTAGTATTCTCTGAGCAAAACTCTACTGGTCCAGAAAATTTAACT